>CM046894.1:18470156-19102226 GCA_025688845.1 Cucumis hystrix
AAATTGTTGTGCCGAATGCCAGTTATATTGGGCCAGCACACCATTACCCTCCTTACAAACAGCCATAAGCTTCCAACAAGCCCATAATAAAGACCAAAATCATATTTGCAAGTTTCATTTTTGGAACTTACCCCATTTCATCTTCAAAATGAGCCTCCAATGTTTTATTTAGAATAAGTTGAAGCTCACTTGAAATACTAAAATCCAAAATTTTAGGGTTTATATCTCTTGCACTAACCTTCTTACCATATGTAAATGTCTCTTTTACCATCTGAAAACACACAAACACGCTATGGCCAAAACTATTGACAAATTCTCTTTCTATCTCTCTACAGAAAATTTGATTCATTTTAATCTACAGTTTTGGTGTCTCAGTCTTGTGAGTTTTGTGGCATCTATTTTTCAATATCCTTAATAACACACTAGGTAGAAGGTACAGCGGTGAATTTATATCCTCTGCCTTGTGTATATATATTAACAGAAGTTACATTCATTTAGTTAACGAGTGAGCTTCTACGTAAAGTGTGAAAGTGGAGGAAGCTTGATTTACTACATGATTATAGTAGCTCTCTGTGGGCGTTTTGGCCAATCTAAGTCTATGCTCTGTATCTGAATAATGCTTACTTGAATTTTTTATTTTTTGTTCTGTGAGGCAGTAGAGGCAGTGCATGTGTTTTCCATTCCGGAAAAAAAGAAGCATATTCCATTTTAATGGATTTTTGGTTGAAAGGTTATGTTTTTACAGATTTTTTTCCATACAAGGAAAAGTACACTTTCTTCAAATAAAATATTTACTGGAAAAGTTTGGACCGCAAAAGTTTTTGTGCTATAAAGAATTAATCACACTTTCTTCAAATCTGAAGATAGACTTTTGCTTTTGAATCTTTGCAGCTTTTTAGAGGAAGAAATAGAATTTAACTGAGTTGACTTGACAAGTAAATGTGAAAGTTGCCAAAAGATTAAAAGGTGTCATGTGTGCGCCTGATCCAAGAAAACTCAGTTCAAGGATCTAGGATTACTGGTTTTGATTCTATGATGAAGGTTGTAAATAAAATAATCATTACGAAGAGCAATAGACATCAGAAGTATAAACTTTAATATTACTTTTTTGTCTGTGCCAGAATGAGGAGTATTATTGATCATTTCAAAGGCAGTCGTGATTATTTTCCTCGATTAAGAATTGGTACGTGTCTTAGGGGTGAAAATATTCTAGGCATAGGGAGACCTCCTGGGAAAATGAATGCAGCAAATTTTGTTCTTCGCCCCTTCAACAAACAAGAACGAGAAGTGGGGTGTAAAATGGCATCATATTTCCACTAATCCACTAAATGAAGCTTGTTGATAATCTAACTGAGTTTAGTTTTTAATCATCCAAGTGGAATCATCTGATCTTTTCAGTTGAACTTTACATTGCAAGTTGGCGCAGACGCAATACGGATTCTTTTGCTCGAGGGGTTTCACAAAAGCGCAACATTTGTCAATACCAACAAGCCTCTGGAACAAATAAGTTGAAAATGTTCAATATTTAAACATTTTTATAGACTCTAAAAGGATTCCATTCTATTTATTGTATGTATCAAACTACTTTATACTCGGACTGTCTTCGCTACAGTTTCAACCACCAACTTCCGTGTGGTGAAAAGCGTATTGCAGCAACAAACAATCAGTGTACGTAGGATTTTGAACCCTATCTATGGTACTCACATTGTTTTTCTTTGTTTTCTTCCTTTTGGATTGAAATCTCTTAGACATAAAGTTGTGATCTTTGAAGAGATCAATAAAGCTAAAACCTCCCCCACCATGCAGAAAACCAACCGATAAAAGTTGAGTAAGGACATGAATTGATAAAAGGCAGCTACCTCTACCTAACTTTTATCCCTTTAAATATCTCATACATTAGCAATCACCAATGGACCAATGGACCAATGGTGTCTCTTTCTTTACCCGTCTTGTCATCTTCTTCTATATGCATTTCCTTGGTTGCCTGACCATGTTGTCTTCTCCAGTTTAACAATAATTGATCTCATTCACATTCTCTTCTTCATGTATGCCTGTGTTTTTCAGGTTTCTGTTGAATAGCTTCCCTATGGACTTACTTGCCTCATATGGAGTGCTTCCAAGTTCCAAGTAGGTAGATCCCACAAAATTTTAAAATGTTGGTGATGGGTTTTCAAATTGTGGTCTAACTTGTAAATAGGAGACGTAATTGATTATTATTTCAAAGGTGGGAGATAGAATAGTATAAGATGTTTAATTATGCATGTATGTTGGGAAATGTGAGTGTGAGTAGGTTCATATATGTTTGACTTTAACCCTCAATCCGTGATGAATTTGATACCATTTTCTTACGAGAGAAAAAAAAAAAAGGTTCCAAATAAATATTTTGACACACGAACAAAATTGACCAAAGCTGACAAAGCCTACAATAAAGAAATCAAATTACTATAGAATTGACAAGATGTATCAATATCAAATGGGGCAGATGGTTATCAATATCACATTATAGATTAAATCAGGTGGCTATTAGTATATGACGTATGCTACCTTGAAAAACTAACCTGTATGAAACTTTAATTTAACATTTCACTCTAAACTTCATTTATTTTTGTCAGGACTTCTAAAAATACAATGTAAAGTCTACGATATCAATTTGAGTCTACTGATATTAATGGATGAAATTTTAAAAAGTATAATACTCTCATAATACTTTTTTTCTTGTGGAATGTGATTAAAGAAGAAGAAGAAGAAGGGAGAATTGAATGTAAAATCAGTACGAACCTCTCCATCCCCAAATATTAGACACTTGGGAAGCTCTTAGTTTGCATGCCTTCCTTCCTTCTTTCATATAAAATATCTTTTCAATAAATGCAAAATTGATTTCCAACTTCAATGCTCTACTCTTTTATTTAATCCTTTCCTACTTTCTTATATATGATTCACCTTCTTTCTCTATCATCTTGTAAAGTTAAAAAGTGTGTGAATTTCAAAAAATAATGTCATCCATATCCATGTTTTTGTAAAAAATAATGGAACTAAAATGAGAATAATTCATTTAACATAGTATTCTTACTTTCAATCTTCAAGTCAAAGTATAATTTCTCCATCTTAAAAGGAGTAATATGTAAATTGTTCGTAATCTTTTTGTTTAAACTATACCAAATGTGTTTGAAGTTTAGAACGTGATAGGTTTTAATTTTTCTTTTGACCTTCCAAAAACTTTATCTGTATTCCTAAACTTTAAATTGACTTCTTAAACAACTATTTCGTTTACTTTTCGATCGATATAAAGTAGAGGATATAACGTTAGGTAGAAATATAAGCATTCCAATCGGGTCTTGTAGAATTATATAGGGAATGACTCATTTTACTCTAAAGTTTATTGGCATAATTGAGACCTACGATATTTTCACATGTATAATTACTACTGGCTCTTATATTATATTTTGAGTTTACATATTTTGAAAAACAATAAATACAAGTAATATAGAGAATTACAACGATGCCCTTTTATGTATTATATTTAAAAAAATAATAAGCAAGAGTAATATCAAGGAAACAACAATAAAAAAAAATGATAAAAAAATCGATACGATTATTCAAGACATTCTAACGTTACCAACAATTTTGATAATAAAATAAACATGTAAAGGCAAAATATTAAAAGGAATTACACCCAGGAGGGTTAAGAAAAAAGAAGAGTTATTTTGTTGTTAAATATATCAAAATTTCATATATTTTATCAATGATAGACATTAATCAATCTAAAATTTGAAAATGAGAAAAGAAAAAAACGGGTAATGTCGTTTTCTTTTTGAACATTCACATGAAACCACCGCCCCCATTGTTGTCCTTTTCCAAACTACAACTTGTATAGTTGTATTTGTTCTTATTCATAATAAGATTTGGCATGTGCCCTATAATTTTAATAAAATCAATCCAATCTAAGTTTATTAACTTTACCATTTATTATCTAATTTCTTGTTTTGCAAAGAATATTTGGTTTTCTCCCCCACATGATAACATCTCATGCAATTTTGTTTTGTTTTTTTGGAATAAATCAATCACAGCCTCTCTCACTTTCTTGTCTTTT
Organism: Cucumis hystrix; assembly: GCA_025688845.1. Taxonomy (NCBI): domain Eukaryota; kingdom Viridiplantae; phylum Streptophyta; class Magnoliopsida; order Cucurbitales; family Cucurbitaceae; genus Cucumis; species Cucumis hystrix. Next base: position 18,474,247 of record CM046894.1, read on the forward strand.
TTATAATTAAATTGAAGAATTGGCATCCACATGCTTATTTTATAACTTGTTTTCTATATGTTGAACGTATGATGTGTAAAATGTTTTCCAAAAAGTTAAAAAGTTCCCTTTAATTTATTCGATAGTAATTTTAAGATTATAATACAACGTTGTTCCATTAATCTTATTAAGTTATGCTTCATTTTAGTTTGCAATACTTCCAATCGTTTAATTAGTTTAGGTATCTTTTTAATAAATCTTAAAATTTGGTCTTTTGAGTTTTTTCTTTAAAGAATAGTCTTCACGAACACGATCTTCTTTATAAATTATTGAGAATATATCTATAATTTTATATGATACTAAACTTTTTTAATACTACTTAGAGGTAGAGAAATTTAAACCCGAAATCACAATTATTTATATTCACACTTCTTCCAAAAATTTCCTCCACTATTGCACCACTATTTCAAATATTACTCAACGTTACTTTTATTTTAAAACTCTTCCTTTTTATTTTTAGGTAAAAAAATTTTAAAAATGTATTTAAAGTATTTTTAAATATAGCAAAATAAACTAAAATATTTACAAAACATAACAAAATTTTATATTCTATTGTTAGTAGACATGAGAATCATTGATCGATATCTGATTTCTATTAGTGTTTGTTAGTGATAAAATCTAAATTTTACAATGTTTTGTAAATATTTTCACCAATTATGTCATTTACAGTAACTTTTCTATATAATTTTCATTTTCTTGGGTCAAGTAAGCCTTTTCCTATACATATTTACAATAATTCTCCATATAAGAAAAACCAGCAAGCTTTTAAAGAAATTCAACTTTTACACACACATATATAATTTTGTTGTGAATTTTGCATAAAAACAAAGTTTAAATAATTGAATGTGAATAGGAATAGTGAAAGTAAATGAATTTACATTTCTAAGTTAATTAGTAACCATATATGAAGAAAATGAAATAAACCCAACCATTAGGGTTCAGTTAGACCGCACCGACAATCACGCCACGTGGCCCCACACCCAATTTGAAAATCGGTGGCCATTAATTCGTCCACAAGAAAACACTATCGTGGTCCTTGTTGCACCCTATCACTCTTTTTACCTTTCTAAGTCATCCCTACATTTTAGCATTTAATTATTCATTTATTATGGCTGTCTTCCACTCCAAATTCAAAGTGAAAGTTCCTTTCCCTAAGCTCCCCCTTGGTTTTTGTTCTTTGTTTTCATCTTCTGTTCTTCATTTTAATTCTTCTTTTGTTTTTTTGTTTCAATCCATAAATATATCTCTCTTCTTCCAACTCAATTAATTTCAATTTACTAAACCCAGAAAGATACTTTTACTAAATTTTTTTTGTTTCACAGTTTAAATTTAGTATATTGATCACGTTACAAACTTAGTCATTTACGACTTGATCTGTTGTTTTTCTATATTTTTGTCTTTTTTTTTTAACTATGAATACTACTTTTATTAATTATTAGTGAAGATTCACTTGTATTGCAAAATTATTTATAAAGGAAAATTTATAGTGTAAGTTTAGAGAGAGTACCTGCTGGCTGCTACTCTTAGAGTATTGAAAGAATGTCTCCTGTTTGACCTACCACAATAACCCAACAAAGTTTTATTAAATATACAATGTTTCATGTATGATACTATAGTAACAAATATAAAATAATAACATCATCTCAAAACTTTACCCACAGCCTAGCTCAAACATCCCTAGTTTGAAACAACAAAGATTTGTCTCAAAAAAAAAGAAGTCAAACACGGAGTACGACAACTTATTTAAAAATCGTTAGTCAATCACATGAAACTTTGGTACACGAGCATCAAAATACCACAAAAACAACATAAAAGTTATAATCTATTAAATAAACAAAACATCATTTCCTTCAAGACAACAACCCTTTAATTAAATCTATGATTCCATATAGAGATTAATGGACAAAACAGTAATTTGTTTATCTTATAAACAAGAGTAATTAACAGAGATTTATATATATGAGATGGTAATGGATACCTTTAACTAGTAATTAGGAATTCAAAGTTGCTAATAGTTTTGTACTCTATTTACTATACACGCCACTCAACAAAACCTTGAGAGTACAGTTATGATTGATTTATGAAGAGCACATGACAAACCTTTCTCCAATTGATTTCCATGGCCCCATTTACATACATATCCATCTGCCCCACCTTAAACAAACCCAAATTAATTTATAATTTCAATTCATCACAACCCTAATTTCGTAATTTCCCACACACCCCCAAAAAAGAGAGAGAAAAGAAAACCTAATTTATAATTTTCAATTTTCTAACATTTGTGGGGTGAAAACCCAACGACCGAGTTTGCCAAATCGTAGTGGACACGTGTCCCCTGTTGCTGTACGTTCCCTATGATGGACAAAGACGACGTCGTTGGAGCGAACGCGAAGCAGAATGTTCCAACGGAATCCACCGGGATGAGGTAGTTCTTCGGCGGCAGCTGCAGAGACTTCCCGCCGGCGAATTCAAACGAGACCGTTGGAATGGTGACTCGAGACTGTGACGACAGATCGTAACATGTGTCGAATAATGCGAATCCGTTTGTCTTCTTCAAGTACGGTGTGCGACTCACGAAGGCGTCACGGAGAGTGTTGTAGGCTTGAGTTTGTAGCCGAGTTATCGCAGTTCCTGAATCGACGATGATGCCGCCGTAACCGGAATCGTCCATTTGGAAGAGATTAGGAGGAATTGAGAGTAACTGACCGCCGACACTCATTCCGGTGAGTCCGACGTAATAGAATGTATCGACTTTTCCGCTTTTGAGTAAAGGAGCATTCACTGAGTCACTAGGTGCAGCGGAATTGAACTCGAGATCTGAAGACGAACTGGAGTCACGGTCGACGAGACAGTATGAAAACGACGACGCTTTCATCTGAGACGTTAGGGATAATGATCCACCGCCGAGTCCGAGCAATCCAGCCGATCCAACGAACAATCCTTCGTTGTCATGGCCGCAACCGACAGCAACATTCTTAATCATCCCGGAGTTACCAAACGTCAGCGTTTCAGTAACAAATTCACCGACGGTGAATGAGCCATCGCCATACGAGACCTGGTAAAGACACTTCGAAGCACGACAACCAGACGTTTCAAGAGCTTGACATTGCTGAGATTCACAAGGAAGTGAAGCAAAAGAAGACGAACCTCTGGGGTCAAAAATCGGGTCAGTTTGCTGATAACAATCCGTACAAGGCTGACATTGAAGCCAATTGATATCACTACCAGTATCAAGAACCATATAAAATGGCTTAGCCGGTTGTCCAACACCAACACGGGAGAAATACTCACCACTTCCTTGACTGGTACCAGAGACAATCGGAGTACTCAGATCCTCCGGCAGAATCTCTGTTTTCAACGGCTCAAGATCCGACCTCTTCAATTCACTGAGAGCAAATTCAAGCCTATCGTAGATCGATTTAACTCTAGACGAATCTCGGTAGAGGCGGGAAAGAACGAGGCTCTTGTAGTCCTTATGCCCAGCATTATGAAGAGAATCGCGAGGGTGGAGTTGAAGAGAAAAGGAGAAGGAAGAGTTGGAAGGAACAAGATGAACCTGCTGTTGGAAGGAAATGGAAGCCGTAGGGTCGAATTTGAGAACCTGGTTGGCTTGTTGGAGAAAAGCTGAAACGTCGAGAGAAGCAGAGGAGTGAGGAGAAAGGTGTGAGGAGGAGCGGGAGGAAGTGAAAGGGAAGAGAGAGAGCAAAAAGAGGAAGAGGGAAAGGAGATTTGAAGTCTCTAACGCCATTGTTAGGCAGAAAAAGTTGCAGTGAGAAAGTGGAGTTGGAGAGTTGGGGGTTTAAAAAGGAAGTGAAGTTTTTATTAATGGGGAAGAAGATGGTTGAGTTTGGTTTGGGGTTGGAGGCAAAGGCACTGCTCCCTAGTTGGCATTATCTGTAGAAAACTATTCAAAATTTTATAATTATTTTTATTTACAAATTTTCAAAAATATATACATAATTTGAGATTGCAACAGATTTAGTTTTTGAAAAATGTCGTTTTCGAAGAGAAAAATACATAAATAATTTCCTTTTTGAAAAAAAAAAGGAGAAAAATATAAATATAAATTATAGACGTGATATATGAAGTCAATAATAAATGCTACCTACTCTAATAGAGTCATGGACATACCTTCCAATCACGAGGGCAAAAATAAATAATAATAATAGTAATAGAAAAAAAAAATGAAGCTGTTTGTCAAGCTGAGTTGAATTCTATTGTAAATTTTGTGTTCGAAGTTGTTTAGTCTTTCTCAATAATATGAAATTTTAATATTGATTTTACGAAGTCAAGTGGATTAAACACCTTCTCAAGTATTTTCCTCAATATGTGAGTAAAGAGAGATACATTTTTTTGGGTTTGGTGGAATAAATTTGTTTATTTTAATTATTACGTTTTATATGTTTATGTACTATTTTAGTTTCTATACTCTCAACTTAAGACTAACCTGTTTACTTTTTCAAAGTAGAATGATCAAAATGCAAAATGTTGAAAGTACAAAAACAAAAAATACATAAGTATTGAACCAATTTTCTATTTATAAAGTTTAAGTTTAAAAGTGTGCATAGTTTGTTGAAAGTTATAAATATTCACCCACCACTTTTAAAAAGAATGATAAATACAATGGAGATACTTCGGTACCTTAGTTCACCTACTTCAATTATATGATAGAAAAGTCTATGATTTTTCTCTAACATTTTTCGAAGTTAATTTATCATGCTATCATAAATAAGGAAAGAAATAATTAGTAGTATAGGTTGGATATTGGACCTACCTGCAGCTGTTGCAGTAATTCAAGGGCAGTCCATGTTGAGTCCTGCAAGAGTTAGTGCAGCCCATTCATCTCTCTTTCAGCCCTGCGCCACTCTAGAAAATAAATTTATCGATCTATTCGTATGGTTTTATCATTAAATTCACAGGTGTATTGAAAAGCTTTGTAATAGATGGAAAGCACTGTTATAGTCTCAAGAAAATGGTGAAGAATGCAACCGCTTAATTAACCATGCACAACAGTTCACCAATTGTTATCCACCGTTAGGATGGTAATTGTTGTCTTTATCTACTAAACTCGTTCAAAAAGTATTCCAACGAAAAGGTGATTTCTACAAACTGAAAACTCCAGCTGTTCTGAACTACTTCCCAAGACTGGAACTGGAAAATGTGTAAATATAGAGTTAAAGCACTAGACGTCTCAATCTATATCAAGAAATCAAGAAACAGAGAGAACAACATTCTTAGAAAATTTCTCAATGGATGCATGAGAGTGGGACCAAAGGAAGAACTTGCAAATATTTACTCAAACTAAGTCCTACCAAGTAAAAGTAAGATCCCACTCTATGAATTGCATCCATAAGAGCACAAAAAGCCACATGGAAGTCGAGTAAAACAAAAGTTTAGTAAAAGGAAGATGTGTTTGTGTATACAACTCATATCATAACTAGAGTGATAATTATATTCATCAATTGAAGATTGTTTGTTTATGAAGTATCTCTATTTATGTACATAGGCGCAACTTGCAACATTGTAGCAGTTGAGGACATGCAATTTTAATATGGCTGATAACTAAGGGAGGAAAAAGAGTACATTACACAATCTATGTTTCTTATTCAACAACCATCGCTTGCAGGCTCGATTGAACTGAGAAGGCCATTGCCTCTAAGCTGCATGCAGTGATCTTCTGCGTCTACTTGAGCACAGATAATTACCACTGCCATCCCATTGTAATGCGCTTCCTGCATTATGTTGACTGCATTGTCAAGTGTCATTCCAGGAATCACCTTCATCAGAACTTGAACAACATATTCCCGCTTGTTGAAATTGTCATTATGTAGCAACACTCGATAAGGTGGAGAAGTTTTCCTTGATTTCCTGAAGATCAAAAATTTTGGAAGTTGAGACCTTCTCTAATGCATACAGATCTTTAGTTGCTTATACGTGACAAACATTAAAAGGAAAAGTGTTTTGTACCTAACATCAAACTCAGATTCACGGCCTGGAGTTGTCTTCTCTATTGTTGGTTTTTCCAACAACCCCCCGCCTTTTCCAAGCTCAGCAACTGATATCATCATTAAGGCACTCCGGTTTCTACATTGTTTATGAAAACAGTATTTATCCCCTATGACACAAATAGCAATTATAAATGGGTAAAATTGTATGAAGATGTCATGCAAGTTCCAATGAATAATAAAATGAACAGCCTTCACAATTTTGCAGGTAAAACCACGTACCATGATTATGAATATTAACGTTTAAAATAGGCCATTGGTATTTATCTCAAATTACAAATTCAAAGGTGTTTTGAAGAGTATATAAATAGGTTCTAAGATCCTTGCAAATTTAGTTCTAACAATGAACCTCTTTTATGGTTATCCATTTGCATGATTCACAAACTAGTCAACAATAAGAAGGGTCGAGCATTTGACCCTTTAACCTCTAAGCTAAGAGTATATGTCTTAAACAGTTGAATTTAAATAATTATTTAATGCATTTTACTTTTCTAGGTCTTAGATGCAACATGGGCTGGATTAATATTAAATTCTTTGCCTGCAGACTCGAAGCAATACTTTGGTGAATATCACCAAACATCCCAACTCTTTGCCCCCAGGACAAGCCAAAGAGTAAGAGGAATGCCAACAATTCGTGGATTTGACCTCTTAATCCCTCTAAATCTTTCATGTACGTTCATTAACAAAGGATTCTATCCAAGCTAAGGACTCATCTCAAATGTTGATAATTTTTTATGATTAATTTTGTTGCCAACTTTATATTGATGCAAAAAGTAAATATTTTTTTAAAGACAGTAGTCTTTCTACTCAAAGTTCCAATTGAAAAGCTTTATCATAATTTACCTTTTAGTGTTTTATCTCTCAAAATGCAACATTGGAGATAAAAGTGTTGAGGATCCATATATTAGAGAAATTAAAAGACCTCAGATATTGAAACTAGCATATTAGAAGATCGACCATCTCACAATCTTAACAAGATGGATGAGCTACTCCTCTAATCTCTCATTACCTATTGGTTTTAAGACGAAACTTCATATGATCTAATATGTTAACATATCCCATAAAGCCCAAACAAATATTTTGTTAAAAAAAATGATTCAAAAATGGAGAACCAAAAGAGGCACTATCTTGAGGAAACTATCTTGAGGAAACATGCCAAGGAACCTCACAATCTTAAATATAGATAAGGAGCTCCTTTTATCGCAGCTTCATATTATCTGGTAAAAATGACACTACAGGATTTGAAAATACCACCTCCTGACATGTTTGAATTACAATATATTTAAATATATCAATACTTCCACCCACCACAAACAATATTTTACTAAACAACCACGAAAGCTTTAAACTACTGCAGCGTAAATACAGACACAAACAAACAAAAAGCTTCAGATCTTCTCCTAAACACCAATTGGGCTCCATTTGTAGTTCTCCCCTCAAAATGTAACACTTTATTCTCCTCTACGACAAAAATAAAATTCATACAATCAGGAAAATAATCATTCTACACACAGATTTTCCCGGTAAATAATATTAATTATACTCATTCTAAGGAGCCAAAAGCTTCAATCTCCACAAACCCAGGAATTATGCAAATATTCATCAACAAAACCAACATTTTTCAAAGTCCTTCATCTGAATTTGGATTAAGAACATAGCACACACACCCAGTAGAGACAAATTAAGAGTTAGAGGAGGAAATAGGAAAGAATTTGAATACCTGGCTTGGTTGAGGTGAAGAATTGGTTGGGTGAAAGAGGTACTCGACCGCAAATTGCAGCTTCCATGGCCTCTGTCGCCCTCTTCTTTCAGCGTGCTTGAAGAACTGTTTGAAGGATGAAGAGTGATTTGGTACAGCAAGAGCAAGGTTCAGTGGTTCACAGAGAAAATGTAAAAGGAGCTTCGAGTGGCTTAGTTGCTGACGCGTGGGTTGGCTCTTAGCTAAATGGTACTCGTCGCGGGTCCCATTCTTGCGATCTTTTAAGCCGGGTAATTAGCCACTCGTCTCAGCCATACACCTTCTACGACGTCGTTTCAACTCCTCCCGTTGGACCATGGATTTTATTGTAAATTATAGAAAATAGTTATGAAAATTAAATTTGTTTAAAAGGTTAAATTTAATGATATTTGTTTATAGATAGGTGTTTTCGTATAAAATGTTCTTACTTCTTACCTTGTGTTTGGATTTATGAAAGTTGGAGTAATGATTTAAAATGTGAAAACTAATTTTAATTTAATTATTTTGTTTGGAATGAGAAAATTTTGTAATTAATATATTTTAAATTTTCATGTTTAGATGACAATTAAGAAGTAAAAGAAAGTAAAAAGATTTACTATATAGACTTTTATATGTGATGTGATATGTTAAATGAAGGTTAAAAAAGTGACAAGCCCAATTAAGTAGTTTATTTTTAAATCTTGTATTATTTTAGATTTTAAAATATTTATTTTTTATATGGTAACAACATCTTAATTTTGAATTCAATTTAATTTTAGTCCAAATAAATAGTATTTAATTGAATCAAAATAATTAAGTTGATCAAAGTTAAGATTAAAAGTCATAAAAATAATCAAATTTATGTAATTTTAATTTGAGATATATATCAACTTTCAATTAGTCATAAATTCAAATATTTATATTTTCGTTATTAATTTGATAAGTGAGGTGACAATTTGTAATGAATTTAAAATTTATCGTTGAAATTTTTTTTATTTTTTATTTTCTATTTGTCTAATCATTACATTTTTTTTATAAAAAAACAAACATAAAACTTTAAGTTGAAGCTCAAATAATCACAATTCCAAAAATCAAAATCTTTTATTGCTCAATAAAATAAGGCATCTTTTAAGTACAAAAATAATCAACAAAGCAATATCATCATGATCGTGAGAACCTTCTCACTTTTTTGGAAACCTTTTGTCGTTGATCTATCACAAATAAACTTATTTGTATTGCAAAACTATACAACAAACTTTTAGTCTTTAATTTATATTTGTGAGACTTATGATGATATCCATTATACTTTAAAATGTTCGTGAATGTTACCAATTTAGACAAATTAGTTGTGATTTCATTTGAAAATGTCCATGCATTTTCTCTCTTTGCAAATTTTGTAAATCCAACATTTAAAGAAGTCTATATGTTTGAAAATCAACATAATTAGAAAGGAATAAATTGATACAATTATTGATTTAGAGTTTTAATAGATAAACTGAGTTACAAAAATTAAAATAATAAAAATGACCTCTTTCTTGTGCAAGCATGACTACCCACATTCGATTAAACAACAGTGGCACTCGTTGACAAAAGATTATGTAATTTTTAAACTTATTTGTTATTTACACTCTCTTGGCTCTTCTAAAATTTCTAACGTGAGACGAAGATAATGTCTATGTTAAGTGAGTCTTGAACTCTGTTATGACCTAAAGTCCACCCGTGACTTTCTATGAATTAAAATTTTAAGACTTTGAAAACATTACACAAATTAAAACCTAACACTTTTGAAATATTTCTTTTGCAATGATAACAACAAAGTCAACAAACTTGGTCAAAGACTCCAAATTCATTGATTCATATCTCCACAATGGCCACTTTATTTATTCCTTTAACCATAGTCACCACTTCAATTATATTCAAATGAGCAAAGTTTGCAAGAATTTGCAAGAACACATTTCTTTTCTCTATTTGTCAAATTTTGTTGAAAAGACACCATGTACTTTTATATAATTTATTTCAGCGGTAAGCCAATATGGAAATACCTTAGATCCAACATGTCATTCTTTATTATTTTAAACATCCATAGTTGGATCTCTCTATAATAGTTAAACCAACGTGAAAATTGTGTTCCGAACCTAACCACAATCTATTATTTCGGGTATTTGAGATAAGAAGTTGGTTACTATTGTTATTGTTTGGAGGGTGGACTTATAATAGTATGTGTTTTAGGGGTAAACGATTTAAAATGCGCGTTTGAGACATGACCTATTTGAGACTATAATAACTGGCTTTAGTTACGGTAAATACTATTTAAAAGTTTCAATTAACTGTAGTTAACATTATTTCAAAATCTTCTTTGGCTCGTATTTACTATTGTTACACTTTTTACTATTTTACAATCATAATTTTTTATTATTATTTAATGTAGTATTTACTATTTCCTTCTTAAACTAAACGAATTTAGTTCCCAAAAACATACTATAGTAACAAAAACTAAAATAATTTATAATCAGACACAAACTGTTATAACCCAATTATAATAATCCAACGCTATAATAACTCATCGTTTGTGCATACGCCTCTTTAGTTTGAGCAAAAAATAGTAAAAACTATAATAAATAATTAAAATATGACAAATGTAAAACAGTAAAAATTACCACAAATAATAAGTATTGTATCATATGAGAGTTTTGAAATAGTATTGACAGTAACTAATTTAAAACGACGTTTAAACTATATCTTATATAACTTTTTGAATGATTTTAGACCATACAAATATTTTAAATTCTCTAAGATTAATTAAGAACCTATTTTGAAAAAATGTACACTTTACATTAAAAGTTATTTGGTCCATCCCTATGATCGAACTTAATGTTGATTCTTTCTTCAATACTAAAAATGTTTTTATTTATTAAACCAAAATTGTAATTAATATTTAAAAACATGACAATTAGTTCTCAAGACAAATAAAATAAATCACATTAATAATTAGTCAACTACGACTCTATACAAAATTTAATTACATCCTTTTCTCAACAGTTTCGTAAATTAAACACTAATATCATAAAATTATCATTAATTAATCCTACTATATGTTCACATTGATTCTAAAAATAATGTCAATGCATAATGTTTTTTTCTTTAAATCTCATTGAAATTTAACAATTTTCTTGATCTAATTCACAAATTTTAATATAGAATAAGTAGGATTAAAAGATATAAAATATTTGAGAACACAGTATGAAGTTTAGCTTAACAATATTTAACATCTTTGCATGTTAAACATTAGCCGATAAATATTTTCAAATATAGCATGACAACTAAAATATTTACAAAATATAACAAAATTTAAATTTTGTAAATAATAGACGCGGCTAGATATTGATAAACTTCTATCAGTCACTAGTTATTAATACAAATTTATAAGTGCCTATTATTGATAGAATCGAAAAATTTTGTTATATTTTGTAAATATTTTCTATGAGTTTGTCAATTACAATAGTTTTTTTTTATTTATAAATAATTTATTTTTATTAATTGAATTTAACCATTTTATAGAAAGATATAACATAATAAACCAAATTATTTATAAAATATAACAAATAATCTTACTCTACGATAGAAAGCGATAGACATACCTTCAAACTTTTTCCATCGGATTGTAGGACCCAATAAAAAGAGGAAATTAAGAAAGATGTGATGGAAAAGGAAGGAAGAACCACCAACCTTTAACATACGAGAGATGTGAAACTTTATGTGAAATTAAATTGAATAATTTAAAAAGTTATTAAAAGTTTTTTGAAAAATATTTTTCAAAACATTTTATAAAAGCTAACATGGAAAATGCATGTAAAAACTTTATATTTAATTAACATCTCACAATTAATTTATTCTTAGTAAGCTAAATGTGAACACTGATCTATTCATTAGACCTAAATAATAATTTAATTTATAGTACCGATTAATATTTTCACGAGATTCGTGGTTTTAATAATTTCCCCTTTCATTATTAATGAATTTGAGTGTGAGCATCCCATTTTCAAGTACTTTCAGGCATGAACGGGTCGTCCAAGCCGGCCCAACCGACCGCATCTGCGCCTTACAAATGCGTAGTGAGACCACCAGATAGACGGTCAAGATTAAGCCGTAAGCACGTGTGTCAAAAAGTAAAGGAAGGTAATCCACGTCATAACTACGTGTAATTCAAATCTGAAACGGGTGGGACACGTTGCTTGTTTTCCCTTATGAGAAAGCTCACGCGCGAGGCATTACCTGACTGACACAGTCACCACCGGCCTAAAGCAAACAAATAACCGACTTCCATTTTACGTCAAGAATCGCCGTTGTTTTTCTCTTTCAGTATATTCAATTCCCCCTTTGATTTTTCCTCTTTGCTATTTCCTTATTTTGTTCTTCAGGTTTTCCGCTTCTTTCTCCGATTCCTTGCCTCAATTTCCGCCTCTAATTAGGTTTGGATTTCGTTTAATCTCTCTCTTTTTCCGATTCCGTAATTTTTTTCGGATCGGAAAAAGATTGAAGTACCTTAATAAATGATTCAACGAGTTGTTGACGATGTGCTTGCTGTTACCAAAGAGTGAGTTCTCATCTTTCTTTCCTTTTCCAGTTTTTGATCGATTTTGTTGTTTTTTGCGGGAATTTTTTGTTTTTGTTTTTGGCGGTTCATGATATGTTTTCTCAAAGCTGATTTCGCGGTGGAAGATTTGTCTAAATTTCTAAAACAATCGTATCTCTCATCTCATTGTTATGCGAGAGTTAGGAAATTTTGGAAAATTAATTAGTGCAAGTTATAAGCCACGTACAATAGAACTGGAGTTGGATTTCGATATGGATGCCTTTGCCTCTTTTGAATGTTGGAATAGTTTATTGAAATCGGTGCTGTTTCACTTGAGGAATTTTTTTGGTTTTTATTGTATCGAGTTGTTTTTCTTTTTTCTTTTATCTAATTTAGTTATTTGCTCTCTCTCTCTCTCTGTATTTTTGTTTCAATGAAGAAGTGGTTGCTGTTTTTTATTGCTTAAGCTTTCTTTTGTTTTTCTTGTTGCCATTTTTAATTTCTAGGTGCCTTTTTAACTTGCGTCTTAGAATTTCTTTTTGTATGTTTAAATTGATTTCCTCATAAGATTGGGTTTCTTACTAGTTGAGCTTATCTCATTGTAGAAGTAACTTTCCTTCGTGTATATCTTTTTAGTGCAGGTCCGTGAAGACATTTACGTATGAGTCTTTGAATAATGTTGTGAGGTTGATCAACGGATTATCTGCGCTTCTGCTGACTCTTCTACCAGGGAAAGGTTCTGTACTCGAAGGTGTTAATGGCTGGGAGCTCAGACCAACGTTTCGAGGGCCTCGTTTTCCTCGTTGGATGGAGAAGTATGTCTATTGACCCGAACCCTGTGACTGTATAGGGTGTCAAAAATCTTATCTCGTTATTTTCTTCTCACTGGGGATGGCCCTGGTTCTCATGATGTTCTGACACTATACTTGGAAAACTTGGTTTATTATTCCAGTGATAAGGATAACTGGGAAAAGGTTGCCATGATTAATTTAATCAGACCTAAAAAGAAAAAATCAAAATCAATCTTTCAGCTCTTTCTTAGTTTGTTTTCTGTGGAGAAAATTTTAGACATTAATTTGAACTTTAACATTCATGGTATAGGTGAGACGGGAGGGTTCTCTGTCATTTATTCGTTCATACTAAAAAAAAAAAAAATCCTAATCCAGGATGGCTTGTATGGTATTGCAATTGACTTTTATTTATGTTATATTTTTTAGCTCTTTAGAAAATACCTTTAGTGCTGGAATAGATTTGTAGGATGTAGGACGAATATGGCCTTATGAATCTTTAGGATGGGAAAACCCTTCAAGTCACTATAGATGCAAGACAAGAAATTGAAATTTGTCTTTCCTATTTGTATGAAACCAAGTGCATTAAAGACAATGTTGGAGCATGAAGTTTGGAATAGTATGTGAATTCATGAATCCGCATTCACCTGTTTGCAACGTAAGCATTGGCTTGTCTGCCTTCCAGCATGATTGTTTGCTGGTTGCCTGGCACCCTGGCACCCTGGAAAGACCCTTCCTACTGTCATGGCTATGTTCTCCGTATAACCAGGTAGCTTTAAGAGTTGAGTTGACAAAATCACTTAAGCGATTGGTGAACTAAGTTGTATTAGAACCAAAAAGAAAAGAAAAAAAAAAACAGAAGTAGGACTCCTTAAGGTTATACAAGTGCCTTTTTTTTTCCTGACACGAGGTGTACAAATTCCCATACTGTAATTTTTATTTTCCGTAATTTAAGTTCACTTCTTTGGATTGAATGGGTGTTTCTTTTATTAAATCCTTCTGGTAGTTTGAATTGCCGTTGATATAGAGGACATGCATCACATATAGTTTTTATGCTGTTTTGCTAAATGAGTAGTTGACATATTTATTTTTTCCTGGGATAAATAGTGGCGTGTCCTCTTTCAACCAGTTCATTCACGAGCTTTCTGTGGACTCTGATGATTCAAGCTTAGATTATTCCTCTGGGGAGGAAGATGGTTTCGGAAATGAATATCCCGCAACACCATCATCTCAGGGTTCACGAGGCTCCAGGTCCAGGGCTGGTTTTCATGCTAAGAGTGTTTGGCACTGGACAGAAAGGATCAGAAGCATAATTTTTTGGATCCTCTTACCAGCAAAGTTCCTTTTGGGGATTCCATTTCGAATTTTTCACTTCTTTTTTATTAAATGGTCTGGGTCCACAACCACCCCTGGAAGTCCTTGGCCCTCGATTAGGAGAGTGCATAGTCATAAGGACCATGTTGTTCACACCACTGACCGGAGACGTGGAGTTATTGAGGTTTCTCTCTTATATTTCAAGTGTTGTGTTGATACATTTGGATATGCTCCAATAGGCCTGATTTCTATTTATTAATTTCTCTGCCTTTACTTTTTGAATTAGGATCTTCATCTTGCAAGTGAAATCTTTATTGAATCTGTCTTTGAAATAGTCCATAAGGCTGCACATTTTATCCTCTCGCCATTGGATGCCCTTAGAACTTCGTTCAGATGGTTTTTTCCTCGGGACAGTTGCGAGAGATATCATGATGCTGATGTTACTGTCCCCACAGCTACGCTTGGGGATGATGATTCTGCACCTAGTGAAAGGAGTTACACTTTTCATCAGTCTTTGAATACGGATGCCAGAACATGCCAAGATGTTATAACGGAGCTTGGGTAAGATAATTGGTAACTTCCCAATATAGTTCCAGATGTCGGGATTGGCCTGAAGCTGTTGGTTTCTCATTTTTCTTCTGTCTTCCTTCCTATCTCAGGTATCCATATGAAGCTATACGTGTTGTGACTAATGATGGATATGTTCTTCTTCTGGAAAGAATCCCCAGGTACGGTGCTAGTTAATTTGTTCTGGCCCATTTCAGTTTTTATACAAGGTTGTGTGGTTAACACTTACACTGTGATTTTCAGGCGTGATGCACGTAAAGTTCTTTATCTTCAGCATGGAATATTTGATTCTTCAATGGGGTGAGGCTTCGTCTCCCATTTCTTCCCTGTTCCTGTTTCAGGGTACTTTTGTTTATTCTTGTGATGTTGGATAAGATGGGGAAATTATGACTTTATGCTGCTTTTGTTAGGGTCCATGTCATCTTCAAAAATAAAAACTTTGATATTTGATAACACAAATTAACATCTCAAGGATAAGGAAACAGATTGTGTTATTTCGCATATAAGTTGTGTTAAATTCTGAACAATTCCCTCGCCCACCACCTACACCCACACACAAACACAGACACAGATGAAAACGAGGTTGCGCTCATTAATTTTGTGATGTTTAGGTTGGATGGGTTGGAAACACATTGTAGCATGCTTCTGCTATTGATGTGCATGCGTTCTCTAATTGTGCTAATTCTTTTGTCTGATTAGTTGGGTGTCCAATGGGGTTGTTGGTTCTCCAGCCTTTGCAGCTTTTGACCAAGGTACATGTTTGCTTCAGCGGTTCAAGCCTTTTTGACTTTTGTATTGACAATATTGGCTTTGACTTATACACACCTTTTCTTTTTTGTTATCATTTGTTAGGAATTCAAGATAATAAATAATTTATTTTTAAAACTATTGCAGGGTATGATGTTTTTCTCGGCAATTTCCGTGGCCTGGTCTCTAGAGAACATATTGATAAAAAAATATCTTCAAGACAGTAAGTATCTGCATTCTTCACTTTTTCATGTATATTCCGTTCATTTAACACTATTCCCTAATCTAGGCATAATAACGTGACAGCTATATGTCCTCTAATGTGCTCTTGGGATGTCATTTGACTGACTGATTTTGTGAACCTCCAGGTACTGGAAATATTCTATAAACGAACATGCCATGGAGGATATTCCAGCGATGATTGAGAAAATTTATGAAGTGAAAACTTCTGAATTGAAGCTCAGCCAACCTGAAATTGCGGAAGAAACCGACAATGACCAGCCATTCAAGCTTTGTGCACTATGCCACAGCATGGGAGGGGCTGGTATGTTGATGTATGTTATAACACGGAGGATTGAAGAGAAACCACATAGATTGTCTAGATTGGTTTTACTATCTCCTGCCGGTTTCCATGACGATGCCCCATTTATTTTCACCGTGATTGAGAATCTCTTGCTCCTGCTAGCTCCAATTTTAGCTCCATTTGTGCCTGGGTTGTACATACCAACGAGATTTTGCCGTATGCTTCTCAACAAGTTGGCTCGCGACTTTCAGCACTATCCTGCTGTTGGAGGTTTGGTTCAAACCGTGGTGAGTTACTTTTTAGGTGGTGATAGTTCAAATTGGGTTGGAGTACTGGGTACTCCGCATTATAACATGAATGACATGCCCGGAGTTTCATTTCGGGTGGGTCTTCATCTTGCTCAGATGAAGCATGCCAAGAAATTTAGAATGTTCGATTATGGAAATGCATCCCTGAACATGGAAGCCTATGGATCACCAGAGCCGTTGGACTTGGGCGAATACTTTGGTCTTATAGATATCCCTGTAGATTTAGTTGCAGGACGGAAGGACCAGGTAATTAGACCAACCATGGTGAAAAGGTACTACAGAATGATGAAGGATGCTGCTGTTGATGTATCATTCAATGAATTTGAATACGCGCATCTGGACTTCACTTTCTCACACCGGGAGGAGCTCTTGTCTTATGTGATGTCTCGGCTACTTCTGGTCGATGAGCCTGGATCGAAACGGAAACCGAAGCCCTCACCGAAGGTATCAAAAGTACCAAAATTGAAACGAAAGGAGAAGCTGGATGACTAGCCCCTTACAGAACACCAGAGGAACCCACTTTTCCTAGGTTCCAGCATATGGCAACAGGGAAAAAGATAAAAGATGATGGATCAGTAGTTGCGGTGTCGTGTAAATGTCTCTAATATCTCTAGTTCGGAATATAGATGTATATTTTCAGTTAAGTGTCACCACGTCATGGATTTAATTATCGTCCCATAAAAAAAATATTATCGTAGGGAACGAATTTTGGTGATCTTATCTGAACTCTATGATGTTCTTGAATTCTTTGTGCTAATAGAAAAGCAGACATTGGTGAGATTTGTAGCCTGTAAATTTAAATATGTAGGAATTGTTCATATATATTAGTGGAAGTTGGAAATGAAGGCATCTATATGCCATATAGCGTGTTATTTCTCTTGTATGCGTCGGAATCGAGATCGTTTCTTCTATAATAAATTAGAGCTTGCTCCATTCATTATGTTCCTCATAATGTATAAAAATCATAAGAAGATTAGGTTTCGATTTCCAGGTTCTAAGGAGCTTGAGTTCGCATCTTGGAGGTGGAGTCCACACCAATGTTCAACCAGGTATAAACTCTGCCTTTTGAGGAGAAATCTTCCGCTTGCTCTATTGATTTTAATCCATAAGATAGTACGCATAGATATTTTGGTAGGTCGACGAAGAAATCGGCAAAATATCAGGCGCGAGAGGCAAATTTAATCTAGGAGTGTACTAATTCGGCGGTTTGGTGGAGCGACAATGGTGTGTTTTGTCTTTATTTTCTCTATCATGCTTAAATTACTGTCACCTTGCCAACTTCGGAGTTTCGATGAGAGTTTCGCTGGTCTTGGATTCCGACTATTGCAGAGGCAATGAAGTTAGTTTACAAGTTCAGTCTATTTTCTTTGTCTAATTGAACGTCACGTTTCATAACTCTATTTATTTCTTCGTACTAGAGACGTTTTCCTAATTCGAGTCTGAGGGCTTTTTTCCTTCTAATTGTTATTATTATTTTAATTTTTCTAATTTTGATTATTATTTTAATTTTTAAATAAAGATCAACCTGATTTCATCTTATTGTAAAGAAAATTGGGAGAAAATATACACAAACTTCTCAATTAAAAAATATTCAAGATTTATTCGACATACATATAAGGAGGAAGTTTGGAGTTGGAAGTTTCATTGGAAGTTTGATGGAATGCATTGTATACTGGGGTGTTATAGAAAGTTTAATTAAAAGTTCCATGAAATTCATGGAATGCAATGCATAATGGGGGTAAAAGAAATCGTAGAAATACTGATAGAATATCAGTATAATATGGTGATTAGAAGGGATATATTAGTAATTAGATAGCAAGTCATTAAAAGGGTTATATTAGTAATTAGATAGTAAGTTGGGAAGTGTTTTTGGTTACAAACCGTGAGTAAGAGTGAGGTTAGATGTGCGAAAATTTTTATTGGATTTTTGTTCTTCTGAGAATTTGGGAGAACTAGTTATCTTGAAAAGTTAGCGATTACCTTGCTACTCTTCATATGATATTGTAGCTTTAGATATTTCCATGAGAGATGCTTACTTTCGGGAAGATCATTGAGTGATGCTTACTTTCGGGAAGATCATTGAGTGATGCTTACTTTCGGGAAGATCATTGAGTGGGTGGGAGACTCTTTTCGTTATGTATCCTCGATTGTATTACTTGTCTCTCAACAATCATTTTGTTGTCAATTTTTTGGTGTGGGTTGGGAGCTCTTGTTTTTTTCATTTGGATTCTATAGACCTCTTTTCTATTAGGAAGCAATGGATGTGGCTGCTTTTCTTTCTTTACTCGAGGATCACCCTTTTAGGCTGGGGAAAATGGATGTTAGATTTTGGAGTCCCAATCGTTTGAAAGTGTTATTCTTTGTCATTTAGTTGATCGTTCCCCTTCGGTGATTTGATCTTTTCGATGCTTTGGGGGATTAAGGTTCCTAGAAATATGAGATTCTTTGTTTGACAAGTTCTTTTCAATCATGCCAACACGCTGGACAGGCTTGTCAAGAAGTTACCTTTGCTTGTTAGGATCTTTTTGTTGTATTCTTTGTTGAGAGGTGGAGGAAGACCTGAACCTATATTTTGGCGATGTGACTTAGTGATTGTTGTCTAGGATTTCTTTTGGAAAACGTTTGGCATGAATCGCATGATAACCGTTTGTCACAAAGATGTCAATACTATGATTTCTCCTCAATTTTCTCTCTGGGGAAAGACTGGTTTTTTGCCTAGCAGGAGAGTGTTGTCTTATATGTTTTGCTAGTAAGCGGAACAGTAGGGTGTTTAGGGGTGGTCTCTCATTCATTTCTTGTTTTTTTTATTTTGTTTTGATTTCGGAAATCTCTTGTAACTATTCTATAGACGTGATTTCACATAGTTAAAGTTCTTTGTTGTAATGTGAGTTCCTCCATTATTTTGTGGGCTTGGGTTTCTTTTTAATGTTTGTGTTCTTTTCATTTTTTTCTTCAACGGAAGTCGTTATTTTTATGTATATTTCAAATTTCAGTGTATTTGAGTTTTTCTGTGTTCTTGAATGTGTTCCTTGGTAGGTGGTATTCTAACATATATTAAAGATGAGATGGATGTTTGAACATTTACCTAGTTTATCGATTCAGTCTCTTTTGCCTTTTATTTTCTATTTCTATTGCATCAATCTGAATATTCTTCAACTCCTTATTCTCCTATAACTTATCTGTTAATGCGGCTGATTCAAGGGACTTGTTATTTATTTTTTAAATCAAGCTGAAATAGGGACTTATCTGAGTTTCTGGGGAAGCAATGTGGTTGTTTAATATGGAGCAAGACTGGCAGATGTTTTACGAGAATATATGACATGAGGTAGTTGGCCATTGTCCTTTTAAATATGGAATGATTGCGTTCTCAACATTTTTGTGTTTATGTAGTATATAAAATGGGAAGTGTTCGAAATTTCTCCTCTTCTTTCCAACTTGTATGAAATGGTTGAATGATATTATGAAGATCAGTTCTACCTGATTGGTATTGTGGTGGTCTAGTTGTCGTGTTGTGGTTGATGTGATAACTTTTGTTCATTTCTTGCTTTGAACTCCTTTTGTTTGGACATTTTTATTTTTTAACTACTGTTTATGCTATTGGTTTGCCATGATGGGTCTCTTGAATTTACTTTCACTTCTACTGGCACCGATGCATTTTCCTTTTCTCAATCCATTAACTGTGAAACCCGAGTAACATATAATTTGGCCTGTGGGATTCTGTTTAGTCCTTGATTTTGGTTTTCTTGGTCAAAATTGTACGATAAAATCAATCACTTTTCAGTTCTATTTCTGAACAGTCTCCTATCATCAACAGATTGATGACATGGTGTTCTAAAAGAGGGGGGCTTCTTTTATTTCCCTGTAGAGGGAGGGTGCAGAGATTAAAATAATAGGAATTCAAGTGAGAGATTGGAGAAACGGGTAAAAGTGTTTAATGATAGGATTTGTCTCTTTACTAGATAGAGTGCATGTGTCTGAGACCATTGTCCTTCATATATCTCTAGCCGATGTAAAACTTTATTCTCTTATCGGCATTTGATTCCACTTGAACATCTTGAATATTAAAGGACTCATGGTACCTAGATTTGCATGATCAGATCATTTATCATGAGCAATTACTTTTTAGGCTAAATTAAATACCCTTTTTCCGTTTTAAAGGTTTGAACTAGAAGTTTTCCTAGTTTCTAGTTTTGAAAAATATAGTAATTCAACTAGATAAGGATGTTCTAAATTGTTATTGGGAACGAACCGCTGTTGGCAGCTTCGACAAAGGCTTTGAAGTGTTTTTGAGTTTGGATACAGTTCTCTATGTTCCAACAATGGTGAAATGGTGAAGGGATTGATTCACTATTTAATTTTGAGGTCGATTTATTTTTGTTCAAGCCACTTTTTTGTGTTTTTTCTAGAGAAAATCCGAGGTTGATGTGTTATGGGTTAAATTACAAAAATATATCTTTCTACTTTGTCTTTTGTTTCAAAAGCACTCGTATTTTTTCGGAAGTTGCATTAACTTAATTCTTGACCTTACATTTAAATATTTCTAAATTAATTTGATGTAGAAGTTTTTTAGAATGTTGAGGGAAAACAGACGTAACGGGAGTGGCAGTGACCTAGAACAAATGTACTTTTTCTTTTTATTGAAAAATATTTATTGGAAAATAGAAAGACGACAAACATAAAAACAGAAAACGGTGTTTTCTTCTTCTTCTTTTTTTTTTGTTTTTGTTTTTGTGCCTAATAGGTAGTATGCATTAACAATCATAGTGTGTCCTGAAGAACCATTCAGAAACAGGTTTGTTTCTGAATTTAGTGATAAAAAGAACTCCAGCCCAAAATTTATGGGTTATCAACTTAATGAGTAATCTATCTATTCCCTTTTCTGAATAATTGCATGACTTGGATTTAAATTGTTGTCTCCTATTTACATATGTTAGTCTATTTATCTTTCTTATGACCTGTTATTAAAATGGAAATACTTAACCCCCTTCGCAAACATTAAGCCACTTTAGTGATAGATAACCACTTTAGTTTTGTTGTCCTATTGTGACTGAACTTGGAGGTGTACACAAAAAATTGAGGAGTTTGTAGTTGGGGGTACCTTAAATATCCATGGTCCAGGTGAAATCTTAAAATAGCATAATGTCCATAACCCCTATTTCAAGATGTATATACAATTCTTGAATAAGCCTCAGTACTCTTGTTGTAATATTGCATGCCAAAAAAACCAAAAAACAGAAAGTTGGAGCATTGTACTTGTTCTTCATAAAAAAAAAAAAAGAAGTGTCTGAGACCAAACTAGGACAATCGTAAAAATGGATTTCTGCTGAAAGTGTTCCTACTATTTTGAACAGAACAAAAAGATAGGAAAGTAACAGAGCGTAATGCATTTTGTGGGAAGTGAAGGAACAAGTTTTTCTTCCCAAGATGTAAACGTGGAGTCATTTTAACCATCTAATTTTTCACTAAGTTTTCACTTCATGTTGAAGGGAATTAGTGTGTTTTTCATTAGGACAGAAAGTATGATGAGCATCAATGTTATATTCAACTTTAAGTTCTGATAAGTCTTTTTTGTATGTGGACAAAAGCTTAGCTTCCAAATATGGACCAGGAAATATCAGAGAAAGGGTGTGTTCAGGGTAATAACAAGCTTTTGTAGTTCAGCCACACTTTCTTATCTGATGATAGGATTTTAAATCTTGCAATGGTTGGATGAGAAACCCTCAAAAGCCAAATGAAACTGTACAATTTTGATTTATGTTTTCAACTTTATCCTAAAGTTTCTGTATTTAGTAAAAGATTCATTATTTTTCTTTATCTTACCAGGAATGAGCTGGATGAGCAAACCCCTCTGGCGGGCTTGCCTTGTTTCACATTTTCCCTTTCAATTCATGTCAGGTACGAAATCTCCTCCCCTCTCCACACGTTTTTCCCCACCTCATCTGCAACACATGAACTAAAATTGGAATTTTGCTTACATTTCTTATCTGATTGACTCATCAACAAACACATAAACACAAAAGAGAAGTGAAGAAAAGTAGTCCACCACTCCCTTTAATTCTGCTGACTCCATTTTTAGATATTTCAAGATGGGACTTAAAATGTGCAAAGCAGGCAATTGGGTTTAGGAAAGATGATTTACTTTAACGCCTCATATTGTAGTGTACAACGAGGCAGAGATTTCACTTCAGTAGTTTATGATGGACCTACAGAAAAATAGTGACATCTAATTTAACATGATCTATGAAGTTTAAAATTTCTATAACCATACATCTAAAACTAAGGTTGTCCTCCTTGTTAGACATTTCCCATGCCCATCCTTGTGAACTTCACGTGTATGTTTTGAATTTCACGTGTACAATGTCTTTAGTATGGCTTTTCCCTTTTAAGTCAATTGACCTAATAATCTGGGCCCCCCTCCACTCTTCCCTTTGTTAATTTGGGTTCTTCCTTTTTCCCTGTGGAATCTGTATTGGGAATATTTTGGCTTCCTCACCTACCTGACTAGAGAAAAAAAGGAAGAAAAAGCTGAGGAACTTTCTCTGTGATTGAATTTTTAAAACTTTTGATGGGACCAAAAGCTCACTGATTGATCGAAGTTTAGATTATTTTATCGTCTGGTGGATTGTTATTTTTTTATTTTTAAGGTGGGACCCTTTCTCATTTGAAGCTTTGATAAGTTATGGCCTATGATTTTTGGATCTTGGGGTTGGTCCAAGTATCAAGTATAAGCTGATCTCATCCATTCTTTCCCTTTAAGAACATTCAAAAAGAAGTTTTTTCCTGCACTTTTCCATCACTTTCTTAGAGATTTTTGTTCCAATGAAAATGAATTTGAGTCATCTTAAAGAAGGATTGAGATTATGACGAGGCCCACAAAGAAGGGAATTGAAGAAGATATGAAGATTAGAAGTGGTTCTACAATAGAGAATTCTAAGACTAAACCATCATGTAAAGGAGCTACTGGATTTGTACAAGAAGGAAAAGGTAGGCTGTATATATTTGGTAGATGTGTTGCTATGCTTCTTTGTTGGCATGATTGAAGCAATTATTATTTGTATTTTGTAATGAGTTTCAAATTCCCCCATTCAACTATTTTTGTTCATTCTTTTTCTTTGTGTTTTGTTTTGTTTTCTTTTTCCACTCTATATTTCTCTACACCAATGTGTACATTTTAATGTAATCTTTTATATGTGAAGAGGTTTCTGATTACAATATCTCCTCATTGAGGACGAGAGTTGGTCTTCATTACCAAGAAAAGACTTTATGTTATAGTTGGGACTATAATTGATATGATGAGAGAAAGGTTGAGTTATTAAGACTTTTGTTTAAGGTTCAAACGTTTGCCTTTTTATTAGTTAAAATTTTGAATTTTTCCATTGGAACCCGTAAGAAAATAATATAAATAAGTCGTCTTTTTTTTTTTTTGTATTTTAAAGGGCTTTTACACCTAAATAAAAGTCATACCATTGTCTAAATTTTGTTATATTTAAAATTAATTCTACTATTTTACTTGACTTGTTTATTTTTTTCATCTCTCATCATTTTGTTTCTTCAAATATAATAATAACAATATCAAATGGCACATAGAAGTTTCTTATGAACTCTACTTTTAAGTCCTAAAAAACAAATAAAAATCAAGGAAGCGTATGACGAGGATTTGTTCAAGACTTGCATATTGGATAATATATGCCATGTGTATTTATAGTTGGTATATTTATAAACACACGAAAAAGCATGTAACGTAGATTCACACTTAATATGTTTATATTCAATAGATATATTCAACATTTCAACATAGAGATATGAAAGTAAACAAACAAAATCTTTGAAATGGATAACACATCAATTGAAATAGGCTTTATTAAATGGAAATCCACCAAAACAAAATCAAAATTCGTTCGATCTCTTAAAATTGAAATGATAGAAAAATGTTAAATCGGTCCACAAATGAAGCTAAAAGCTTTTAGGAAAATAATTGAAATTTTATTCAAAAGGGGTTTTAGATCGTTTGCCTCCACGTTCTTGTTTGGGCCCAGAACCGAAAGGCCCAAACCCAAACTTCGGTTGGTTTTCTGGATGAGTGATCAATGGACGTCTGCTCTATCTACACTTTAATTTCATCTTTTCTGACGCAAAAAACAGTATTATGGTAATTCGTTTAGGTTATTGGCTAATTATTTTTTCAACAATCCTTAACAGTACTCTTCCAATAACACAATAACAATAATAATTATGATAACATTCCCATGAGAGTGAAACTATATCAAAGTTTTAGCAACGCTACCGGATTCGACCATTTTGGCAATTAATCGTAGAAGGACGTTCGATTCAATTCAACCTATTACATTCACTATTCATACCAATCTGTTTGGTTTTAACTTCTTTGTAACTTTTGATTTAGAATTTAGGATAGTAATCAAAGGATGACTTTTAGTGATCAAGCCATTTTAAAAACATTTACTACCTTCTTAGTTTAGATTGCTTAAATGTCTCCTCCTCTGATATGGATATCAATAAGCGTCCACAAAAGAAATGTGAAGTCTTAGATCACAATGCACAGAAAGGTCTCATTATGACTAAAGAGTTATCAATTTGAATTTTCTAATTGATTCTCAGATCATATCCAAATTGGTGCTATAACTATCTATGACGTAGATCATGTATATGCGTATTCTCTAGATTTTGTTATGTGCTTAGTTGAGATCCATATTACCTATCTTTTCATTAAGTGGGAATTATGAAACATCCTGCTTACATCGCTTCACACACGTTTTATGAAAAGATTAATTGTAAGAAACAACATCATCTATGTTCTTAATCTTCAAAGATGAAGACAAATCATTCCACCCATCTTTTAAAATATGTCTTTGACAACATCAAATTCTTAGTGCTCAAAACCTCACAATTGCTCAGATTTGGAAAGCTTTTCTCTGAGTTCTCTCCTTTCACCTCTCAATAAAGAGGGTGACACCATCAATTTTTCCAATTTTCTTTTAATGTTGCAGATCGTCCTCATCTTTTTTCCTCTCTTTGGTTTATGTTGTATTTGATCTTTCTTGCTTTTTGTGAGCCTTTTGCGCTTGCTGCTATCTTGTACTTTATTATTTCAGGTAATGATATTCTTCTTTTGGCTTTGTGGTATGGATGATGCTATAGAACCTAGTTGAGATATTCTGGTATATATATCTATTAATCCATTAGTTTCTTGTTAAAAAGAAAAAGAAACAAAATATTGAGAAAAAGTCACTTTATCATGAAATTTTAGCTCTCTGAAATGTGATACATTAACCCTCCTTTTCAATGAGTTAATTCTTAATTTTTAGCTCAAGACTAAAACTCTTGAGTTTATAGTTCAAACAATCAATGCAATATTCTTCCTTCATTTCCACAAACTTTTTCACTGGTTTAAACACACTTCTCACAGTTGCCATTCCAAATAACAACAATAATTTTATATAAATAATGTCCATAATATTGAAACTACGAGCATGATCAATCTCTTCCTCATGAAACTACTTTTCCTTTAGTAAAATGAATATTTATAAATAGTTGATTGACTAAAGTTTCGTTTAACAATAAACATACTGCTTTCTTCTCTAGAGGTGCACAGATATATTTGTCTTATATCATTATGTCAATAAACATATATAATCGTTAACGTTAGCAAATCTATTAAAAGTTATATAAAAATTAGAAGGAATATTCTATGATAAGATAAAGCCAGGATAATAAAATAGTGAATATGAATTCTTTTTCCCCCTCAATGAGAGACCTTTTGAAATTGTACTGATGAAAAAACCATTATTAGATGGACATATAAAAACCCACCCAGGCCCCTAGCTAAGGGCATCCCCTTATACTTTGACTCATCTTTCGCACGTGTAAAGTAAAACACATCAAAATCTGGTAACTTTTTGTCTCTTCAAAAAATAACTTCAATTCCAATTATTTCACATCAAAACAATATAATTTTTAGACATAACATGAAGATCATCACTCCATTTAAAAGAAAATAAAAACAATTAGAAGTAAAGTTAAGTTAATGATCATTTAATAAATTAAATTCTAAGTTTATTTTCATATATATATTTCCATGAAATGATTTTGTTTAAAATAATAAAAGGTAAAAGGCAAACTATACTGACAAAAAAGAAGGGAAAAAAAAAGGAAAAGAAATGAGCTTTGGTAGAGAGAGCTCATTCATTGAAATCATATTCAATGAACAGACAATAAAGGCAACTTAAACCTATCTTTCTTTTCTTTTTTATATGTTTTCCTTTAATATTTTCCAAGTGATTAACAAAAAATAATCCAATATAATTGTCCTTTTTCCATAAAGTTTGGATTATACTAAAATGAAATATAATATATATGCATCATTTGTGGAAAATTTCATGTCTTTTCAATACCAAAATGACCCCCCCTCACCCCCTCCTCCCAACCAAAAAGAATTAATAAAAAAAAAGAGCTAGAAGTAAAATAAGATAGATATAAACAATTGAAAAACTGTCCCCTTAAACATATATAGGGTGACAGTGACATATCATCAAAGCCAAAAGTATAGTAATATATAATAAAGCCAAAATAAATGAATAAATGTTGAATGATATAGAAAGTTGAAGCAATGGGAAATTAATGGGAATGAGCACTGAGTATAGTAATATAAGAAATAGATGTGAAGAGAGCACAGTAGAAAGAAAGAAAGGTCAATTGATACTTATAAAGTAGACATTGTCACATGAGAACCCAAATTGAATAGTTTGGAGTTGGAAAAAAAGAACCATGGGTGGTGGAAATCTAGGTGTTGAGGGTTGTTTTAGTTGGATTGTGTATTTTTAAAAAAATGTACAACAAATTTTTAGGTCAAAATATTATTTCGGTTTTGTACTTCTAAGTTGGTTTAAATTTAGTTTTTACCATAGTTCTTTTTTCTTTTAAAAAATTCGTTATTGTCGAAGTGTTTTAGGATCTTTCTTAATAAAAGATTAATTCAAGAAATCTTACGACTTTTAATAAGATAGATATATATGCTTAAACGATAGATGACCACTTAAAAAGGTCTCGTGTTACAACTCTTATTATAAATCTAAATATTTGAAGCATTTTACTTTATTGTTTAGGTTTGTCCTCATTTTAGTTCTCAACATATTAAAATGAAAAAGACAAATATTTAGGTGTTTTCTTTTTAAATCGTACTAAATTATTTAATTATAATTTGTCACATGATGAATTTTTCTTTTCTTTTCAATATCTTCCGAATGAGATATCTTAATATTTCTCTCGATGGAAAATATTATTTGAAGAGAAAGTCAAAAGTTTCTGACAATTGACTAAGACATATGTTATTCATTAGAAACGGGGTAAATAAAAATCATTTATAAAAAATAACACTCAAAAATAAAAATAACAAAATAAAATAATGTGGATATTAAATCTTCTTCACTTGGTGTGATATTTTTTTAGGCATACAAAGGGTGAATTTACTCAAAATTCATACACAAACTTCTATAAAATCATATCCATCTTGTATTTGCTTTCACAAAATTATTTGGCTTGGTGATTTTAGGTGAGTAATTTTATGTAATTTTTAGTTTAAGAAGGTACATGTTTATCTTTTATTACTATGTATCCTTTTATATACTATATAATATATTAACTTTCATATAAACCATAAATTTATGAACTAAATAAAAAATTTAAAATATCTCCAATGTCTCTAAAGGCTGTCTTCTTTTTTTTGTGAGTTAAAAATAAATCATGGCTAACTTTTTAAAACATTATTTTATAATAAAGTTTTTTGTAATCTAACAAATGGCCTATTAGCTCAGTTGGTTAGAGCGTCGTGCTAATAACGCGAAGGTCGCAGGTTCGAGACCTGCATGGGCCAAGTAAATTTTTGTTACAAAACCAAAAATTGGATGACTTTTCGAGCCTATTTTTTTCGGTTTTCATCTATTCTATCATTTAAATTTTGTACAATTTCAATTGATAATGAATTCTTCACTTGGGGTTGGAGTGTGATGAAAGTGCTATAGATATGTCAACCTACTTGAGATATACTCGCTTCTCCTTTTCTCTTGTGAATTGTTAAAAAAAATCAATTTTCAACTTCTCGGATCAACTTTTACCCAACCTTTATCAGTGAAGACATCCTAATGTTTATAGTTGATGTTTATATTATATATATATATATATATCAATTTCCATTTTTTAGATGACCGCGACCACCTATTTTTATTTTCTTTTAAAATTTTACTAACAAACCTATACCTGATCTAAGACACATAATAATCGAGGATATTATGGATATGTCAACCTAGCTAGTTGAGATACATTGATTCACCTCCTAATCCAATAACCCCAAACACATCAGACATTTATATTTTTGACATAGCCTCAAACATATTGATATAGTCATTAAAAAGTAAAAATGATTGGACTAACATAGTACTTTCACATTCTGCAAGAATATTACATATATAAGATGCTCAAGAGTAACACACACACACACAAGATTCTTAAAAAAACTGAATACAATAGTGTTTACCATATTATTCCTTATAGCTAGAATCAATGATGATTACAAATATTGAAATTGGCCATGGTTACAGAGTACTACACAATATACAAACCAATCGATCATAGGCAACAAAAAACTTTTCATGGGTTTGAACAACAACATAATATATAATTGCTCTCACACATTAAAAAGCTGAGAACTAAAGAGGGGCTTAAGAAAGTACATAAAATGTAATGATATTAGATTTTTAATTTCTAGGGTTACATCTGATATATATGTGTATGAATCTGCTACCTTGATATAATTAAAACGTGCCCACTATCACACCAAATTTGTACATTATTCAGCTCTTGCCACCCTTATCTTTTTTAGCAGTTTATCCTTTAAGAAAGTAACCCCTTAGAAAAAAAAGAACACAACATAAAAAACAGCTAGCTTTGCATTATCAGCTTGTGTGGTCCTTTTATAATTATGACAGTACAAAGCAGTCAATTTCATCTCTAGCTTATTAGTACACACAAACAGAAAAATAAAATGAAAAAAATAAGTGGGTGGGGAAAGAGGAGAGAGGACGGCATGTAAAAATGGAAAAAAAGATTATTGTTATTTTTTTTTAGTTTTAGAGGAAGCCATGGAAAAGAAGAGAGAGAGAGAGAGAGGGTTTTGATTGATGATAGGAATATTGCCATTCTTTATTTTCTTTTCTTTTTTTGAAGAAAGATGAGATGGTTTTGTGTGGTTATGGTAGTTGGTGATTGGCTAGGGTTTCAGAAGGTCTTTGTATGAACAGTGATCAAAGTACAAAGGAACTGTTTTTATGTTTATATATATTTATATATATAACAAAATATCTCTTTGGTTACGATTGTTTTTGTTTAGCTTTCATTTGGCCTTTAAATTCAAAATGCTAGGATTTTAGGTTTTGGATTTGATTATATAATGAATCTCTTTCATGATGCATCGAATATGGTGAGAGTGGAGAAAATTTATAAGTCTCATCATATAATTATAATAGGTAGCAATTTTTAGAATAATTATTAAGTGTCTAGCAATATTGTAAAATAATTGCAAACATAGTAAAGTCTATCAATGATAAACTCTTTTGGTTTATCAGAGATAAACCAATATTTGCTACATGATCTAGTCTTTTATTATTGACAGATTTTGCTATATTTGCAATTTTTTAAAAATATTTTTATATACTTAATTATTTTGAATCTAATTGTTATATTTACAACTATCACATTCCTCGATTTTGTGTATTTTGTTATAAAAAAATGTTGCTAGGTTTAATTAGCTACAATTGTATATTTGAGTTTTGTTTCTTAAAACCAAATTTTTAAGTTTCAAAATTTAAACTTTTAATTAACCTTGATTTTATTACTAAATACTTATTTTAAGTGTTTGACATTCTGTTTTTTTCCCCCGTATTTGACCTTTTATTAATTGATTTTAAAATTTAAAATTATTTAAAATTTAAAATTTCAATTTTAATTTTAATTAAAGAAAATGGTCAAAAATAGAAAAAATGACAAAATATTTACGATAAAAAAACTCTAAATACCATTGGATGGGTTACTTTTTATTGGCACTGAAAGCACATCACATTATGGCAGGGTAACGTTTCACAGTTTAATGAATCTTCCACTTATTTGATGGGATGGTTAAGAGATTATCTAAAGTGTAATGGTTTTTTTTTTTTTTTTTTTTTCTATTTTCGAAAAACCCTTTTAACTAATAAGGATGAAAAACATAGAAACTTAAATTTATTATAATTTTTAAATTTGTTTAAATTAATTATAGACATTAGCACCAAAAACAAAAAGTAATCAATGCATCTCTCTTAACACATGATACTGATTAGAGGATGTCATACATCGATGTATCAACCTAGTTAAGATATTTAGGTACATGTCTGTTGATTCCTCGATCTCTAGTATTGTATATTTTTAAAAAATAGAGTATCTAGCAAAAAAAAAGAGAAAAAATTAATGTAAAAAATATAAATATTGAAATTAAAACCTATGGATCAAATCGAAACAAAACTCAAATCTATCTCTTAAGGACATAAACTTGAAACATATATTATAAAATCGATAAAAATTGAACTGAAACAAAACTTAAAACTAAAGACTAAAAAGTAACACGCATACCCACACACATATATATCAAAACTAATAGACCAAATAGAAACTAAACTCTAAATTAAACCTAGAAAGCGAAAAAAAGAATATTTGCTTTCTTTTAATTTCTTGTCAATGAAAGAGAAAGAAAGGAGAAAAGAAAGAGATAAGCACGCATGGAGGGAAAGGCCAATAACAACAACAACATTCTCTTCTCCTCCTATGGTGAATTTGATTGATGGACACATAAGGGTGAAGATGAGAGAGAGAGAAAAAAAAAAGAAGGTGTTTCTCCTTTTTGTAGAAAGTGACATTGGCTAACCTCACATACACAAACACACACACACACACAAAAACAGTCAAAAATAATGTACATATATATTCCCCCATTTTCATCTTCCCTTTCTCTCTACCACTAGCGTGCCCCTTTGAGTCAAATAATTGTCCTTTCACTTAAAAATCTTAGACATGGCCACGTGGATCTCTCGGTTCCCAACTTTATCCCACCGCACCCCATCATCATAACTAAATATATAAGTGAATCTATACTCATGAAATCATGGATTTAATTAACCACAAAGTTCCCTTCACTCTACTATGGATTCTTCAGTTTACTTACATAATATATGTATATGTGTATCACTTTAATTTGTGGTTGTGAGACGTACTATGATCAGTTTATAAGGCATAAAACTTCATTTAATTAATCAAATGGGTGTGTGTTAAGTTCAATTTATTAGGCTTTGCATGTGGTTTAATTTAAGTGATCTTTAAGTAGATGACTATACAAATCTAGGCTTTTTAGCTTTAGGCTATATATAATTTATAAATTCAAAGGTTATTTTCAAAGAGGGGAGATCTTTATTAGCTAGCTAGAATCTTGCCTAGATCTTGTAGAGTGTGCTTACTTTTAAGTTAAAAAATTACCCTTAGTGGTTATATAAACAGAACTAGATGTAGGCTTCTCTTAATATTGAAGATGGTAACCATTCAGAAGTTAATAAAAAAATGAATTAATTGGAATCAAATTAAAGAACAATATCCAACTAACTCTATTTGGTGTTTTGGTTGACCATTCGTTTATACCCAACAAGATTGGATTTACGAACAAATTTAAAGAAATAAATTTGATCCAACGTGTAACTCAAATTGGTGATTAAAATCAATCTTAAACAACGTATCACTATAAAAAAATTAAACAAGTCACGTTGATTAAACCGATTGTAGGTTTTGTCAATTTAAACTATCATAAATAATAATGAATCCTAATAATTACTTTAACCTAAACCCTAATCTACCCTAAAAGAAGTCACGCAAGAATTTTAAACAAGAAACTAAAGAAAAAGAAGGGATCAATACATGCATGTATACTGAAATATCTTAAATAGGTTGACATATTCTTAACATTCTCTCCACAACCGAGCACAAATAAGGTGTACTCGTAATTGAGAGGTTTGAGAAGAAATATGTTTGGTGAGATAAAAAAAAGAGCCTAATTTTCCTTTTGTTTATTATTATATAATTAAATAGCATGTATTTGTATTTTTTTTTCAACAACCCCACTCACTACTCAACTCACATATAACTTCCCATAATATATATCACTCTAAAGATGCAAACTTTTAGCTCAAAAGGAAAGAGCTTTAGAAAGAGATGGATCCTTTTCCTTTGTCTTTCTTTACACAATAAATAAATTCAGCATCCTCCTCTACATTTTCTTTCTTTACAAAACTCACCCATTCTTTTTTCTTTTTTGGTTCAAACTTCTAATTTTCTTTGTCTGTCTCTTTCTAATTCAGCTCCTTCCAGTCTATATACAGTAATCTCCACTGTGCTGTCTTTCTCAAACTCTACTTATAGCTTGTCCTTCAATTCCCCATTTATTTATTAAAAAAAAGTGAATTTATTATATATGATCATTATTATTGTAGTTGGTTTTATTTCACTCTCAACACCTCAAAAATTACTGCAAAAAAAGAGAGGAATTTGAAAAGGATGTGAAGATTTCTTTTATTCATCTTCAAAGTTTTGCACTTGTCATCAAATTCAAGCCATTTCCATCATCAAATCTAGGTCTTTTTGTCCACACAATTTTTCTCCCAAAAAAAAAAAAAACATGTTCTTCTCCACAAATAGTAGTGGTACTACCAAAAATGTCCATGACCCATTTGGTAATTTGTCTCATGATCTTGACCATTCATTCCATCTTCCCATCTCTTTCTTCCCCTTTCCGTCTCCTTTTGAAGTTGATGATGATCGTGATCTCAATTTCACTACTAATTCTCCCCCTAATTCTTCTCAAAATTATAATAATAATCCTCCTCCTATTATTTCCACTTGTAATAGCCCTCCTATTGACAACATGAGCATGGTGATGATGAATTCAGATCAAAAGATGAAGAAGACGATGAAGAAAGTCCCACAAAGAAAAAGATTGTCAAAAAAAGATAGACATAGCAAAATCACAACAGCTAAAGGGGTAAGAGATAGAAGAATGAGGCTTTCTTTGCCAGTGGCTAAGCAATTCTTTGGATTACAAGACATGTTGGGTGTTGATAAAGGTAGCAAAACAGTTGAATGGTTATTGATTCAAGCCAAGCCTGAAATTTTGAAACTTGCTAGAGAGAAAAAAAACCATAATTGTTTCACGATCAGTAATTCTTCTTCTAATTATTCCAATTCTTCAGAGCTTGATAATGAAGTTGGAGTAATTATTGGTGATCAAAATTTGAATACCAAAGATAATAATATCAAAATTAGTAAGAAGAAGATCAAGAAGAAGAAGATTATGAGAGCCAAACAACTGCCAATTAGAAAAACCATGGCCAAAGAATTGAGAGAAAAGGCAAGAGAAAGAGCAAGAGCAAGAACTTTGGAGAAGCTGAAAAGTCAGATGTTTATTAGGGATTCCGCTTGTTGTTCAGATGATCATCAACCAAATTTTACCAACATTAATTCATCTTCTTCTTGGAGCAGTCCTTTTGAAACTACTGGTGGAGAGGAATCAGCTGGTACTACTACTCATCAAAGCTACAATAATAATAATCATCCAATCACTTCCCAGTTTGATTCTCAATTCCACCAAATTTTTTCTTCTTTTGATGTTATTTTGCCAAAGTGGAGCCCATCTGATGATTCAACTTTCAATTTTCTGCATCAACAGGTGAGTTTTGAAGTTAATTTACTATTATTTTTCATCTTTAATCTTAATCAAACAGTCAAGTCTGAAAAAAATATTTAGCGAGGACAAAAATGAAGTGCATGGGTATAGAAAATTTTATGATTCTGATCAAACCCATTCAACGTTTTTTCTTTTTGTAGCATGAATTTGAAGACTCTGATATCTTTGGATAAGAGGTATATGGGTTGGTTACGTTACAAGTCTCAACAACATGGGATTTTGATTCTTAATTTTCTCAAGGGAATTAACCTAGCTAGGAAGTATATCAAGTTGGAAAGACAAATATTGTTATATTAACAACGTTATTATTCTCATAATTTCATGTCGAGTGTCTTGTTGTTGTTCTTCACTTTCTGTTTGAAATTAATGTAAAACATAGAAACATTTCTCAATATATTTGCATGTGCTTCAATTAACAACACAAATTGTGCAAAAAAATTTCTATAATTATAATTCTCTCTTCATGCACATGATCTTCTTGACTTTTGTAGATATTTCTTGAAGAAACTATGTTAAGAAGTTGATGTCTAATTAAGGAATAGAAAAGGCTTGAAAATATTTAGAGATTTAAATTTAAAACTCATTATATTATTGGAATTACTATTGTGTTTCTTCCTCTCTTTTTTCTTATCCATAATTCCTTTTATCCCAAAAGGATCATGTTTTTATTATTTCCCTCAAAAGTATATGCATGATGATGTTATAGTATGTGGATTACATTGAAGCCAGTAGTGAGAGATTTAGAGGATACCTTTTAGGAAGTGATCGATGGAATAGACACAAGAGATAAATTTTCGCATTTATCCACTTTCTCACAATGTGGATGATGCCAATCTTCTTAGAGTACTCTAATTAATGACACAAATTTTCGAAGAATGAATGATGGGTAATGTTTAACAATAAAAGTTCTTCCATTACCTTTTAAAACATATATAACCACTAAGTCATGTCATAGGCAATCAAATTTAGGGAAACATCAGTTCATAGTTTTCATAATTTTAGGAATAATTCATGTGTATTGTTCATTAGATCGAGATTCATGAGTTATAGATACATAGTTTTATATATAGTTTTGTGTTGATTGAATCTTTTGGTCTTGGACCGTGACGGGGTGTGGGTGTCAACCCTAGTTGAATTGTCTCGGTGCATGCACCTGTTGATATACCTCTCTAACCATGTGAATACAATATTAAAAAAAAAACGTTAGGTTATTCAAGGTTGTTCTTTTGTAATAATATTTTGGTGTTTTTTTCGTATGTGTTTCTCACATATGTAATAAAAGTTTATAATTGACTTTAGAAAGTATGAGTTCATAATCTGTGTGAGATAAACATATTAATTATATATGTAAGAATTACATACAAACAAAAACCAACTACAAAATTCCAAAAACTATTGCACACAACTAATGGAATATATGTTAAAATGTGGTACTGAATGTGTAGTGTGGTGGGAGTCGAGGGGAATACCCTCAAAACTGAAGTTATATATAGAGATTGTGTTTCAGCTTTTTGTTTTGGACTTTTTATTTAAGCCCATTTTTTTAATTAAGTAAATTTATTGCACGTGGATAGTCCAAATATGACCATTATTATATCTGTTTAAAATTCAATAACACTATTAATGCATCTAATTAAGTAAGTTTACTGCATTAATATTGTTTTGATAATTTTGTGGGTTAAAATTTTGGTGTGTATAGGTATTTGGGTGAGTGATTGTAATTGTAGTGGAATTGACTTTAAGAAGTACAAAGCTTAATATGTTGTTGTCATGTCAAAGGAAATGCGATCCCAGTTTTTCTCAACAATCTTTGGGTTCATCACTTACCTTTGAGTGTCTTTTTCAAATCAAATGTTATCCCAATGTCTGAAACACACCTAGCTTTACTGTCTTCCCTTAGCTTTATCTCAACAAACCAAATTAAAATTCCTCATCAATTTTCCACAAATGACCCAACAACTTGGCAACTCAAACTTCTCTATATGCTCACTGTTTTAACTATAATTCTGTCTTCTTATTAGTACCAAGAATCTTTGTGAAAAAAGCTGTCAGCTTCCCCAATAAAATTATCTTTACAAAGTATATAGTTCAACACTTTTTTTCTTAATTAAATAAATTAAACCCTAATTTACCATGGATTAAAGCAATTTTTTAAAAATCATGTTAGAGTATGATATGCATGTTAGACTATACAGTATTACCCATTCCTATGTCAAATATCACTGATATAGTATATGTATTATTGGAATGCAACGAAAGTTACGTTCCACATTGCTATTAAACCTAATACATGTAGATTAAGCAAATGGTCGATGCTATATATATAAGATTAGAGATATTTAAAGTGTTGTCATTGTCCCGCACATGTATACTAATCTTAGTGGCATAAATATAATGTCAACCATACCTTTGGACTTTGAGTTCCAATTAGAGACGACAAAAATGAGTAGTTGTTTTAGTGGTTCAATAACTCTTCTAAGCTCCCTCCAAAACGGAAATGTTCAATTAAAGGTGACATTAATATACTAACTTGTGATTATCGATTTCATCCTATAAAACATTCCTAAAATAGAAAAACAAAAAAAACATCCTACTAATCCCTCTCCTTGTTAGTTATCTTGTTAAAAAAATGAAATATTCATCAGTATTCAAGAGTTTTCAACCTATTTCATAGGAAGTGGGTAAGAAACAGTTACCTAAAATTCAAAGCTCTGGTTAGCTATCTCCCTTTTTCTCGTTGCATCATTAAGAACAAAGTTGAGCTGCTGGGATCCTGCATGCTAACACAGATATTGTGAAAAATAATATGATTAACACTCTATGATCATATGATATATAGTCTATTTAATGGTAATTTGAGCATAATTAAGTAAATAAGACACCAATTATGTTATCCAGAGGAGATTTTGTTCACTACATCAGTTGAAGTCAATAACGGAAAAATGATATTTGAATTACTATCCCTTATATCAAAAAGAAAGAAAGAAAAAAGAACTACGAATTTGTTAAATTTGTTTTTTTTTTTAAGAATTGCAATTTAAATCAAATTTTGTAATGAATAATTAAGGAGACACTTAAGATATAATGGAGCTAAGCAATGTCAAGCGATTTCAAAATGAAGAAATGAAGAAAAAAAGTTGAGATTAATGTGTGATATGTTTATTTGTTGTTTCAAAGAGCAAAAAAATCTTCAAAATTTTGAAAACATCAACTCTTACAATAATATTTATTAATATTTATAAATTTACTCCATGTTTATAATCCTAACTATCCATTTTAATTCCCTAACATACATGTTATTCTAATTAAGTTAAAAGTAATGAAACAAAAAATATATAAAACTACACTTTTCATCCAGCAAGTTTCGTTTTAAAATTTTTAAAATTATTTAAAGGACAATTATGTCGTTTAATAAAGTTGAAATTTTCATATTTATTGGCATCGAGGGTGTGATGAAGGTATTAAGAATGGATCAATCTAGTTAAGACAGTACATCTGGTGGATTCCTCTTTTTCTAGTATCTAGTTAAAAAAATATGTTTTCTAATACTAAATTTTTTATCAACTTTTAGACTCTCAAAAAGTTTAAAATTTAAAATTAAAAAAAAAAAAAAAAAATTGCTACTACAAGAATTTAATTTCAACCAAAATAAACATGGTAAAAATCGTTCCTACCACCCATATATTATATATTATATATAAAAGCAGAGAAGTATCGATTCTCAGCCATAAGTTTGTCAAATTTATGTGGGAAAAAGTGGTAACTAAAGAGAAACTTTTCAATTTGACAAAGTGCCTAAACATCCCTCGAATTAGTTACTCCTTTTTTTCTTTGCAATATATGGGAATCAAACAACAAACACTAATAGAGCTTTGTTGTTTTTGGCATCAAACATGTTCATCTTAATCATGAGTAAAATCTAGAAAATTATAGTTGAAAATCAGAAAATTTTCAAATATATATAGACCAAATTATACACCCCACCACAATATCCAATACGAAAAGCTTTTCAGAAAGATAAAAAACAAAGTTAGGAGTTGATGTTTATTGCTAATGAATAATTAAAATTGTTAAGAACTTACCAGTGATTTTCACATATATATCAAACACACCCCAACCACAATATCCAATACAAAACGTTATTTTTCAAAAAAGTAAAGTTAATTAGGAGTTGATGCATATATGCTAATAATGAACTTATATTGTGTTAAACTTACTAATGATTCTAAACTTTGGCTAGCTGTGGATGTAATGGATTCAAGAACATGACATTTGAAAAGCAAAAAAAAGTATAACTCTGTCTTGTCATAATGAGTGCCCTCTTGGAAAAAGATAAAAATAAAATTATATATTATTGAAAAAAAAAGGGTACCTTCTCCTTCCTAGGGTTCTTTAAGCAAAAAGATGAAGGACATTATCAAACAATAAATGACAGATTATTAGTGTTATAAAAAATACTCTATCCAACCAAAATATATTAATTATAGAGCACTTACACTCTAGTGCTTCGAAATTCACTATCATCATCGTTCCAAAAGAATATTGTTATTCTAACTCGCAATCGAAGATTATTTTGACTGAATGATTTGACAATAATAATAATAATAATAATGAAGTTTCAAAATTGTGATTGGATTTTTCGGTTTGGATGTTTATTAAAGTCCAGTTTACTACTTATTTTAGTCTAATAGTAAATGTTAAAAGCATAGATTTGTGTAACCTAGCTAGATAGAACAGCTAGTCCATCAGATCACAATAATGCTGTAACATTCATCTCTTTTTGGTTCCATTATTCCCTTTGATTTATAGGAAGTAATTGCTCCATCTGTTGAATACTAACTTTTAAATTCCTTTCCTCCAAAAAAATGAAATGAAATTCCTCAAAATCAGTCATAATTAATTTGTTTCGTTCACCATTCATAACCAAAACCAGTGAGATTTTTACACTTAATTTCTTGAAAGATTTCTGCACTCTACCCTCCAAAAACTGGGGAAAATTTGAAGAGGGAGAGAAACGATAATTCCAATTTATTTCTTAGGAAAAGGAAACATTTTAGCAGTAAACCCATCTCCTTCACAAGTAGCTGAACAATTTGAGTTTTATTTATTTTATTTTAAACACCAAAAAAAAGTAGAAATAAGGGACCAAAACGTTCAATCTCGAAAAAGGGAAACAGATGAAAAAAAAGTCCTAAAAAAGATGAAAAATATATACAGTAATGTTTCTTTTCTCTACAAAATATGGGAAATCCAACATTCCAACCCTAGAAAGGAAGATGCCAATTATGGTTCCTATCAATTAATGTTATACATAAATCCAGAAAAACAGCTTGCAGCAAATTAAAAACCCATGAAACAAAAAATAGAAAGATACCATCTTGAGACTCTACTAACATTTAAATGCTAAACAGAAAAAAAAACCATTAAATTAGAAATTAGCTGAAATTTTGTTCTTGAAATCTGAAGAAATTTAGAAAAGAGATAAAAGCAAAAGAATATAAAGGAAGCCCTAGAGAGCTAGATCTATGTTCATATGAAGAAAAATAAAAACAAAAACAAAAAAACAAAATAAATTAAAAATTCTAAACTTAAAATAAGCTTAAGATACCTTTAAGAAGATAGAAAATTTAGTATAAATAAAGGCCGAGAAAGAAGGAAATTATAACTTTCTGATATGATCTTCAGTTGAAGGAAAATTACAGATTACAGATTAAAGATCTCATTTCTTTGATGGATCTTATAAAACCTGACTGTGAATATCAAATCGCAAAAAACATAAATCAATAAAAAAGGACTAAAGAGAGGAGAAAGATGAAAGAAGAAATGAAGGAGATGAAGAAACTGGAAAGAGGAGAGTTTTTTCGGACAGTGCCGCCGCACCCAGAAGGGAAATGGTAACCCTAACGGCAACGGAGAACACAGTTAAATAGGGTTAAAAAGTGGTAGCACGTTAACGATAATCGTTTAAAATTGTGGCTGTGATCTACCAGATTCAATTGATAGATTTCTCAATGACTTGGCCATCACAATAACCATTGGATTTCATTTCTTTTTTTCTCATCATCTTTTTATTCCTACAACACCTAGGAGAAAGATTTGAACATTGATTTTAAAAATAATTCTACATGTCAATATAATATATATATCAATAACATTATATTGATAGATACCCAATAGAGTTGATATGTATTCTAAAATTTTGTTATATATTTATAATTAATAATAATAAATAAGAAATTGAGGCATAGTATTGATTTTTCTTTCTATTTCACTTTTTTTTCTTGTTGATGATGACACAATCAAAATTTTTACCCAATTTATAGTAGAATTTTGTAGGGAAATTAAAAAATCTAACTTAAACTCTCCATTCGAAATACTTCCAACTTGTATTTAGAAATGTTATTGAATCTATGTTTATCTCTGCTGTCTTTTTCTTTTTTCCTAGAAAATATATCCCTTTTTTTTTTCAATATGTTGTGGGCACAAAATTATAAAACTTATAGATGAATAGATCATTATTTTCAATTTCTCGATTAAAAAAGAAACTGTACTTTTGTACAGTTTGTTTCATATTTTTTTTTCTTTTTCAGTTTTAGGCAACATAAACTGTTCGTATTATTTTATCCAAAAAAAAGAATTGTTCATATTTCATAGAATGTTTGATTTTCTAAATCTTAAATTCAACTAACAAAGTTCTATTATTGTTGTGATTAAGACCCTATTATGATTTCCTCCAAACAAAAAAGTTTCCTTATGAATTTATTTTAGTATATATATTTTGAAAAGTATATTACATGAGGGAAAGTTTGCTAACTAAATAAACACAATTAAAAACTAATTAAGTAATTATCAAGTATCCTATGTACATTTCTTTAATAGAATAATATAATAACAAAGGAAGTAAAAAGAGTGTCTTTCAGTTCTGAAATTACTTACACCATCTTTATATATTTTTAATACAAAAAACACAAAGAGAGCTGAGAAAATTCCCATTTCCCAGAACAGTTATGGGCCATCCTTTTCACATAATTTAGGTCAGGAAAATTATTCTCATTCTTATATTATTCAAAACTTTTAAAATATTAGGATAATGGGCTTTCTTCTATAAGAACATTCCATAAGCTATCCCCAAAAACACAAAATCAAACAAATTCATACCCATTAATTTTATTCTATTTTTGTTTTCATTTTTGTTCCTTAAATTGATACGACAAACATGATCAATAATTCATTAGTTTGTTGGTTGAATTTTTGTTAGAATAATCTAGAAAACAATTGTGTATGAGTTTACTTTTGTATAAAAATATATATATATATTTGACAAGTGTATATGGAATTCCAATATGAAGCAACCCATTTGCATGTAACAGTAAATAAAACAGAAGGAAAGGAAATTACACCAAAATTCAACACATATATAAAAAGAGTGGAAAGAAAAAAGAAAAAAAAAAACTAAAGACAGTTTTCTTTCGACGAACACTGATCCAATTTGTAATTTAACGTTATACTAAAACTGTATAAGAAACAAATAATTAAAGGGAAAAAAAAGTTCAGAAGATCAGAAGAAGAGAAGTTAAAAGGGTACCTGAAAGCATAAGATAGAGGCAATGGTTTGAACATTATAAGAACTTGAAGGAACTTCCACGCCCACCAAAAACAAAAAACAAAAAAAAGGCACCACAATTATATTTTGGAAATTACAAAACAACAACGTAGTACTTGTACATATAAAAACTTTGCTTTGATGGAAAAGATTTATGGTCTCTCTAATAAAAGAAAATTAATTAAAGTATTTCAACTTTTGTAACGTGTCACTTATTCATACTAGTCTAAATCAATTTGAATTGTCCATGTGTCAAATTTAAATATTTTTCTAAAAGAAAAAATGTGTATTGATATATAAATATAATTATTTTTTGGATTTAATTATACGACCAGAGATTATAGATTAAGAAATAGACATATGTGAGAGAGATAGTTCTATGTATTCTCATTTTTATTGTTGGGTTTATGAGAATTGAACATAATCTTTCAAGGGTTTAGAATTAAGAACTAAACTTGCCCTCTACTTTATTATATTTGATTTGATTAATTCAGCTAATTAAGCTTAGGTTAAGTTGGACAACTATATAATAGTATAGAAATTGTTATCAAATTTAGTTAAATTGAAAAAAAATGTTATTATTTCTTCAAATAGTTAGCAAGAAAAGAAAATCTAGAACCTTTGGTTGTCTGATTGATTGAAATATTTGAATTATTATGAACCTCACAAGAGCTGTAGAAATAGTTTGAAGAAAAGAATAAAAAGAAAAGTGGAAGAAAAAGAAGAAGAAATTAAGGAGGAGTTTATTAATTATACCGAAATTGAAGGCTGCAATTTTGGGAGAACATGTCAGAGTATTATTACGTTTGGATTTATGGAAATTTTAAATTTGATTTTAAAATTGTTATCAATTTTAATATAAAGTTTTTAATTTCAATTCTCAAATTATTACACTTCAAACTTCGATGATTGTTTGTGGCAATCTTGTATTGCAATTTAACTTTTCTAGTAAGTGTTTGATTGGAATAATGTTTGATGAACTATCGAATGTATAACATGAAATTAATTGGATTTTAAGGAAAATTGCATTATATATTGAAATTTCTGGATGTTGGCAAAGTTATTTAATGATTAGTTTGTGTTTTGATATCAAAATTATTTTTATGTGCTAAATTTTAGTTTGCTCAATTGAATGAGTTGCTCAAATCAATGTGGTTTATAAAAGATTTTAATATTTTTTTTGTTTAAATTAGTGAAAAAAAATAACCAAAAATTAACTTGTTTTTAATTTAAAATTGTACTTATGGTAAAAAATGGGAACGAGAATAAACTTTAAAGATTGAAATAATTATTAAACAAGTAAAAAAAAAAGTAATTTTTATTTTTATTTATTTGAAAATGGTATCCATTTAAAGAGACTATTAATTACCAAAACAAAAACCATTTTGCAATTTGTACATATGTGATCAAGAAATCCTTTGGAAGTTGGACTAAATTTAAGACTTAGCTGAAGCTATGCTATAAAACTAAGTTGAAAAATACAGGAAACAGAAGTATCTTCTCTGTATCCAAAGGGAAAGCAATGGACAAAAGAGGAAAACCTACAAACAAATAGAGTCTCTTAGCTTTAATTTCAAATGAAGAACAGAAACAAAAACTGGCATAGCTAGGAGTTTCCTTTTTGAATATTGTTAAACCATAATACAGTAATTCATGTGTATAAATTAATACATGTCATATGGGCCAACGATAACTGGTACACTAAAAATGTAACGCACGCACCGGACATGGACCAATCATGAAACCA
Organism: Cucumis hystrix; assembly: GCA_025688845.1. NCBI lineage: Eukaryota > Viridiplantae > Streptophyta > Magnoliopsida > Cucurbitales > Cucurbitaceae > Cucumis > Cucumis hystrix. Next base: position 18,518,002 of record CM046894.1, read on the forward strand.
AACTTACTTGATAGAAAAATTATTAGTCACACTATGATAAAAGGGTAGAGATAGGAATTCTTTGAATGTAACTTTGGTAAAGGAGAATCTGTTTGGCAAGATCCAAATCTGTTGAAGAAACAGCAAAATCTGAAAATGTGGTTGGAAATATTAGGGATGTTTTGTTGGAGATAGGGGTTTGTTACTGTTAGATGTCAGTTTTGTGTAATATAGTGTAGTTTGTTCCTAACCTAACATTTCTTTTTTGTCCCTCATTTGTCTCAAAAATATATCTATCTATATATATATATATATATAAAGCAGACACAGTACACAGTTGCTCTTTCTCTTGAAGGTTCTTCAGTTTTATTGGTTCATTAAGGATGTTCTCAAATAATAATTATGCAACTAATTTTACATTTTTAGTGTTAAATTCATCCCTACTAAATATCATCTATCTTCAGGTTAAACAATCATCACCGTTCTTAAGCCTAGACTCTTTGGGGGCCCAACCCCTGAATTATCTGCCCTCCTGCGCCTCCTCCATCTATGAGATTGTCACGTTTTCCCTCGTAAATGCATAACCCTCCCAAACTGAATTTGTATATTGGATTTTTTGGCCCTATATGGGGTGCAATTCGCGATATCCTACGTACAAATATTTCATTTTTACCTATGTAGTATAATATATATGCTTCTTTAACCTATCCATCCAACCCAAAAAAATATGACCTCTCTCACAGTTTATGCTAGGAAGGAAATTATGTTTGAACATAAAGTTGATAATTCAACATTGTATATATGACGTACAAAATCAGAGTTTAGAAGTGTTACAATTACAATTATAAAAGGGATGATGGTAGGCTCTATCATTGATCTGTGTAAAATGTAGTCAAAGTTGGAGGGCATGGGAAGGGAAAAAGTTAGATTTTGTGGGATATGTATTCAAATTATATATATGTATCAGGGCATGCAAGTCAAACCCATGACTGAAATAATGCAATAACTTTGGCTCATATTTCAAATGCCTGTCAACTGGTCTCTATCTATATCTTTCATATTCCTTTCTATATAACAGCCAACAGTTTAAGTAATAGTTTTATATACATATTAAAATTGTACACACTTTAACGCTAGAAAAGAGTCTTTTTAAATAGTCACAGTTCATAAAATCCGTCTACATTAACAGGTGGAACCATGAAATAGCAATGTCAGAATGCCCTATGACATGAGAAGAAAAGAATAATTTTTATAGAAAAATTAACTAATGAAAAAAAGGATTAGAAGATACATCCGAATTAGGTTAATTGATACATTCACAAGATACTCATCATACTCTCCAACCAAAAGCGACTTGAAATAAAAAAACTACTCAAATTGTTGATACGTATTAAAGTTCTTTATACTTTGTATTACATATTTCATATGTATAACTCAAACTCGTTAAATATATGAAAGCTTATCTATAATTTTCTAAAGTAGAGAAGAGATTGCAAGCATTTAAAATGACAATCTTGCAAGGCAAAGCAACATCCTACAATCACACATAATGGTTGATATAAAACAATATACAAATTCTTCTTAGAGAACTAGTAGTTATAATAACTTCAATTGAAACCCAAAGAAGTGATTCTTAGGATACTTATACAGTTTTAAGAAATGGGTTGTTAAAAAATCAGTTCTTTGGAAGAGGGATTGAAAAAGAGAGCAAACTTTTTATCTGATTTTTTCAAAGGTTTGAACCAGGGCCCTCAAGTTGAGAGTTGACACGTACGTTTATGACAGAGAAGTAATGGATAAGAGAATTTGGTTGGCTGCTGCTGCTACAATGCAGTATCCAATGGGAACAAACAACAAAATCTATAAAACTGATTTTGTATTAATTTGATTTTATTTATTTTACCAATTTATTATTTGTTTTTGTAACGTGTGAGATAGTCATAGAGAGAGTAGTAGCCTAACCATCAATATTTATTGTAAAACTCAAACAGTCTACTAAAAGATTTCTGTAAACCTAACACGTCTATTTTGTCCTTTGTTTTGACTAAATCTTCACTGTTTTTTTTCTTCTTTTTTCTTGTTGCTGTTGTTCTAGCACCTTCTTTGCTTTTTTGTTCTTTTTTGCGCATGAAACTAATGTTTATTCCTTCACTTCTACTGTCACTTTACTTTTTTTGAATCTTGTTTTGATTTTTTGTCTAGTGAGAGGAATGTTGTAGTCTATCTACATTAATTATATATATATATATTGGACAATTGAAAAATCATTACTAAACTATGATGATTGCAATTACACTCTCAAACTTTCAACTATAGAAAATGAATCATAATAATAATTAAAGTCCCACAATCTTGTATCATTTTTACAACTTCTATATTTATATAAGTTTGAGAATTTAATTTTAATTTTTGAAGTTTGAGAGTTTAGCTCTTACAATTAAAAGTTTAATAGTATAATTATCACTACCTCTATACTTTTAAGTAATTTTAGCAATTTTTCCATTAAATAAATGTAGAAGAAGAAGACGACAAAGGAGGGGAAGAGGAAATTCTCTCTTGCATAAAAAGGATGAATAATTGAGTGCTTGTGATAGTAGCTTGGTGCAGGCTTGAGAACATCATATCTCATTTTGCTCATTAGTTAATTTAATAGTGTAGAATACTAGAGTTGGTTATTTTAGAAAGCTGGATCATTTTATATTTTCACGCACAGAAAAGTAACTTTGAGAACCTTTAGCTAAGAGTAGAAGTTGTGAACTCCCTTACTTGGTAGCATATGAAAGGAATTAATAGCCAAAAGATGCCCTGATATGCTAAACCGTGTACTTGAAACACTTCTCTCCACCCTGATTTTAGTAGTCCATTATCATTCATTAAAGCCGAATCTAATGTTGTTCGCAGCCACCATACATATTTCACATGGATAACTACTGAGAAATGAGAACTTCACTGATTGATTCAGTTTTGGATATTCAATATTTAGCTCTTTTGCTCTTTTCGCCCTGCAATTACTTCAAAAATTGAGATGCTAATGGCCGCATTCAAGCCCAGATTCACTCAAATTATAAGTCCTTTTCTTTGGATATGCATAAAACTCTCATCTTTTACAGGTCCATCATTCCTTCAGGTGAACTAGGTTCCACTTCATCCTTCTCTTAACAAGATAAGATTAGGTCCATCATTTAGGTAAGCAGATACTAACAAAAAAAATTATCATTTCTGTACGACTTTGAGATGGAGGGTAAAGAATATCAAGAGTAACTCACAAGGAGGGGCTTTGAATTGATTGAATTTCATTTTGTTATGTCGTGGAGCTCAGATTATATACCTAGCCTCAAAGAGGACTGAGGATGAATGCCAACAATTCGTAGGGATTTCAACTGATATAAGAGCTGAGTACACCATTATGAATTATTCAACGTTCGGTTTTTAAATTTAATTCTAAGTTTGGGGGCAGCAGAAGTTGTACCTTCTGATGCCTCCGGCTTACTATGAACTCCTATGATTAATCTTGATCCACTAGGTTCATTTGTTTCCAATTGCACGGGTGTTGACTTGGTTGGTGGTTCTTTTATACGAGGCATTGCAATAGGCTGTGGCTTCACCTCTTCATTCAATAGCTTTGCCATTTCCTTTTCTTTTTGTTTCTTCTCTTTCTTCAGTCGCTTGCGCTCAATGTATTCAGGATCGTTGCGATGTTCTTTATGACTTTCTCGCTTACGTTTCTTTTCTCTGTCTTTCTTCTTTTCTTTTTTCCCATGGCGAGAGTGCGAAGAGGCTAAGCCATGATCATGCTGTGGTAAAGAAAGCGTCTGAAGACTTGCATACTTCTGTGCATCAGCATCAATATTGTTATCTTGTATGATGCTCGATGATGAAGGATCTTCTGGCTGAAAATGTCCAAAAGCTCGACTGCTGGAATCAGCAGTGCACTGGAATTCCTTCCCAAGTTCATCACCATAACTTGCAAGTTTTGCACTGCCAATGCTGGCTGTCATATGAGACCCGTGATCGTGACAGGAGTTTACCTCCTCCAGAATACGGTTGCTGATACTTGTAGCCTCAGCAGTATTTCTTGGGGGTGCATCAACAGAAACAGAACTACTAGGACCAACATCTGTTTCACGAGGCGCAGCATGCGATCTTTCAGTGGTTAGATTATCAGCATCTGCTCTACTTGTAGCAGCAGATGATCTGACTTTGATCTTAACAACTGGTAACTTCCTCTCATGACTACTGGAAACAGAGGCTGCTTCTCTCGGAGCTTCTACTATTGCCATAGCTTGCTTAGGAACCTCTGCAATTGCTCCTTCTTCCTTGGAAAGCTCGGGAACTGCCAAGCTGTCAGGCCTCGGTGTGCGAGCATGAAGCGGTTCTGATGAAAGAGTTGCTGGAATACATGGCATAGGCGCAACTGCAGAGACTGATGATGGCTCTGGTGGATTGAATTCAGGAATGAGAGACGTTAGCATCCTTTTCTGTTCACTGAAAGTTCCCGTGTCGCCCATATGCAATGTTTTATATTCTCTAGGAACTCCATAAAGTGTTGGGGGCCTGAAAATGAAGTAAAAAGAGAGTTTATACAAGAATAAATAACAAAATCCATACCGTCACAGGAACATTAAGGCCAGACTAATGAATAACAAACATGACCGTACAAATACAGTAGAGGAATGTAACAAAATGTAAACAACAGAGAACAGTACTGTGCCCTCTCATGAAGAATCTTGGGGAGGCCGATGAATACTTATCCCCAAAGATCCACTGTGAGGCAAGCTTGGATATATGGTAGTAGATATTGAAGAAGCACAACTTAAACCTATTAGACCTATCAACGATTATAAGCATTACTGCCTAACACGTTAAGTCCATTTGTCTACTATTTGCCACAGAGACATGGTCGGGGGGATTAAAAAATAGAAAAACAAAGAATACAATGATTAAGTGCAAAATAGAAAAGCATGCATTAAACTATTAGACAGAACAATTATGTATTCCCATATCTACTTAATTCAACCTAGCATTACCAGGAAAAGGGGTACCTACCTCCCTGAAAGGACTTGTAAAATATTGAACAAGTAGTGACGAAGATAGACGTTGTTAAACGCCATATTGCCTTCCAATAGAAGGAGCAAAGCAACAAAAGTGTCATTATTGACTACATCATTTGAACCAGATCTTCTCATTATCTGACATAAACGCATAACATGGACTGCGAGCTTCACTTGCCCTGCAATATGAGAACTTCTTTCCTTAAGCTCAGAGAAAACCCATTATAAGAAACAAATAAATGGAATAGTCATACAAAGAACGAAAGATTAAACAAAAGAAGAGACCAAAAGCACAGAAGACCAAGGATAACTTGAAGAGTAATATGAGGGGAAAAACAGAAAGATAAATGACAGAAACAAACCTCGCAAGGAATTCTCTTCTTCTAGATATTTAATAAACAATAACAATGTGGCATCAATTCCGTTGCAGTGGTACTCAAGATCGAGAAGTGATCGGGTTGCCTCAATTCGAACTTGCCACATGGAATTAAAATCTCGAAAAGGTATTATCAGTTCAATGATACGATCCTGTAGGAAGTTTAAAATGCAATATAGTCATTCTCGAGGAATAGAATATCAAATGAAGTACAACTTTTGACTAATAATATGAAGACAAAAAAAAACTTACAAGAGAGAGAAGTCCAGATAGTTTCAGTGCAATCTGGGTCAAGGTTCTGATGCAGCTAATAGTCAATATCCCATTATAGCTAGGCATCAGCCTGTCAGGTATCATTTAAAGAAGCATAAGATCTAGTTTCTTCATAAACATAATCCATTTAGTCAAATACCAGTAGGTTAACCAACCTGTCAAACTGCAGAAGTCTATCAATCCTTTTAAGAAGCGATGCTAAAAAGAGAATGCTCTGCAATTTATCAGGGAAGAAAAAAAAAGAAATTAAAACAGGGGTCTAAGTAGAGAAAAAAACATGGCCACTAAAAGCAGAGGCAATATAATTGTCTAAACAAATAGGCAAGGCCTAAGAGCTCACTGGAAACACTCGTGAAAGACCACACAGATGTATAGTAAATCCCATTACTATAAAGGAATAGGGATTGCAGAACAAGTCTATAATGAATGGCTTTTGGGAGTGTAGCCATTTATATTCTAAAGCGAGTAGATTTTCTTGAAATCGAGGTGTCTGTGTATATTGGCAAGATTGTTCTGGTGGTTTCAGAAGACGAGAAAATTCCTCTTAAATTGAGTGATTGTAGAGCTAATCTTCACGAGAGGATGAAGAAGACAAGGGTTTAGGAAACAAACTTCAGTCTTTAAAACAGAAAAGGAAAAGTGCGGTCAAATGGAACTTTTATAACTATGACGCCAATCATCCATTAGACTTGAAATAGGTAAAATATTAAAAAGTTTTTATGGGGTGCAGTCATGTAAACATTAACTAAGATGTCAAAAATTAAACTTCGCAACTTATCATATCAAGCAACTACCAAATGATAAAAGCAGAGGAGAACATTCCAACCTGTTGCCCAAATTCAAGCTCACCAACTGACTGGACTAGTGCAGCCAACCAGAAAACATCAGAGTAAGGATTCCCATTGTTGTCATTGTACTACCGAAATACAAAGATGGTATTAAAAAAAATGGATCACAAACAAGATTTTCAAGTAAAAAAGGAGCAGAAAAGAAGCATAATATCAAGAAGAAAATTAAGTTTAAAAGTTTAAAAAAACAAGCAGAGGTTGTTTAAAATACAAAAACAAAAAACTGAAAAACAAAAAACTGTGGTTGCCATAAGATAACGATTCTCCTTTTGACATTCCCTGAGAAAAATCTTAAAGTCACCCAAAATTTTGATATTTTGAAGTGCTAGGGGCCATTTTTGTGATGTTGCATGGTTTCGAAATGTTGTATCGATGTAATAGAATTGGGATAACATGTATCGTCATATTACAACATGTATCTTCATATTCCTTAGAGCCACATCAGGCAGGGTGAAAATCAAGATTTTTATGGTATAACATATTGTCCCACTTATGAAACAAGCAGAAAGAACACTACCTTCAAAAGCTGCAAAACAAACTCAACGGCTTCTCTAGGGCTTTTTTGGTCGGTGCCCCTGACCATAGCAACAGCATGAGGAATGGCCTATAAGAACCCCCCAAAAAAGAACCACACATGGGAACATAAGGAAAAATACAGTACCTTAGTTTTCGGGTGTCAACCAAAAATAGTAAGAAATAGAAGTGTATAGAAATCTTCACTCAAATAAAGTACAATCAACCCAACAACCCTTGATTTCCAATTTCTATACGAGATTGAAGAAGGATTCATTCAATACAGTGATGCACTTTTTTACTTCACAAGTCACATTTATTGTAACGTCATTAAGTAAGAGCACAAACAGTATCAATATATTCTGAAATCATCAATAACCACACCACAAACTGACAAAAAGAAGTCCTCTTAGATCATTCGAAGCATATTCTAAAAGTGCTCATAAAATAAGAATAAGCCACTCATTCTGCATTGTTTGTATGTAGTCTGCATAAAAGGCAATTCAAACTCTATATAGAAAAGGACTAAAGAATTTACAAAATGAGATAGACTAAAGAATTTACAAAATGAGATCTTTTAAACAATCTGGAGATTCTGCAAAGCTTTCAAGATTATATGGAATTGAGAGTATCTGATTTAACTGGAATTACATATCAGCATTTTAATTATTTTCATAGTATTAGTATCAGGTTGTTTTGCATGAGTATTATCTGAATAATTGATGCCCACATAAGATAACCAGAAAGGGTATGCAGCAAATTGTGACAATTTTATGGGTTCATATGGTTTATATAAGAACCATATTCTGAACTGTGGAAACCAAATAGGCAATTCCACAACACATTACAAATCCTACCTCATTGCATTACCTCAAGAACAAAATATTCAGGAAAATCACGAAATTCATTTGGCCTGGTAAGAATATCAGAACAAGCAAGAGTCATAATAGGTGATCCAAGAGTAAACTCACTGAAAGAGAACTCTTTTGGATCTTACTTGGGGAGTCCAGTATCAGCATCAAACCTCTGACTTTTAAAAAATTTAATCAAATTAAGCAAACCAGCCCAATCAGTATCCTGCAGAAGAAAGTCAAATTCAACCAAAAGAATGAGTAACCTGCGTTACTTTACACAGGTTAAGTGACAAATTTATAGCTCCTGAATGTCTACGTTCCACTGAGTTGGAAAAATGAGGAACCACCATTTGACCTTCCAACATTTCATGGTCAATAAATAAGTAGAAATTTTGCTGTAAAACCCATTTGGATAAAGAAATGAAGGTTTTCATTAGGTGTTCAAGTCTGAAATAAAATAATTGCAATAATACCTCTGAGGCTGTTTTGGCCATTGCCAGTGCTGCTTCAATTCTTACTCTCCAGAAGGCCTTCATACGACAGTTCAGCAACTCACAATCCATTGTAAGTTTAATACATAATAAAAAAGAACCGTGTCTCAAAAAGATGTGTAACCTTGGGGTCTCTGAGGAAATTGTTAAGAGCATTAACAATAGAAAAAGATGGTTGAGGCAGCATCTCTAAGGTCGCAATTGCTTGTGCTTGGGCAATGACATCCTTGTCCTTCTCTAATTGATTGATCTGATAGTAAAAGACAAACTAGAGTAAATATTTCACACAAAAATGCATACATACACAATTGTTAAACCATCATTTCCAGTCTAACGTCGGCGTTCTAGGTGGTCGCTCTGAAACCAAATTGATGTAACCTAAGTTAGCCTCAAAGAGTAATCCTCCAAGAAGCAAGCTCATGAATCTTTTCTTAGAATAATAATATGTTTCAAACATTAGTTTTATAATACTGATAAATCTCTGTATCAGAACCCATTTTTCAAACATTAGTTTTAGCTTCTCCTATTTCAGGTTTATAACCGGTTAAAGCTGAAAAGAGAAATGAAAAGGACCAGTAATAGTTCCCACCAAAAAACGGCTTTAAAATTTTTTTTTCCCAAATCCACAGAAAAGAACTAATAATAATAACAATAATAATAATAATGCAACAACAAACAACATGAATAGACAACATCTGCATGATAATGAAAATCCTAGTGATTGTCCCCCTAAAATGCCAAAAAACGAAATCAAAAGACCAGAAATGAAATATAGGCAAACATGTACCCTACCAACGAAAATATTATGGATAACAAAATTCAGTCTTACCCACATCTGAACAGGTTGATGAAAATGAATTTCAGCAAGGTATTCCATCTCAGGGTCTGCTCTCAACCATAACAAAGGAGATTCCACACTGAAAAGGGACAATATAGTGCATTCAAACAAATGATAAGCAGATTGACTTATCAGTGATAAAATCAAATGATGAGGGAATTATAAACCTAGACCGAATGTCGAGTGCAGGTATATCAGCATTGTCATCAGAACCATCAGGTTTTGACCCCTTTTTAGTTTTCTGGAGGCGCCTAGCAGCAAGTTTGGAGTGGCATTGTATTTCTAGTAGCTGCCAAGACTCTCCAGTCATTGGAAGAACTGGATGATCAAAGACACCATCAAGTTCATAAATCCTGATACTCATCATGCCAGGCCATCCAGCATCACTGTCCCGACTTTCTACATTTGTGGCTGGTGTAGCTGTGCATTCCCGTGAAACTGCCATTTCAACCATATTTTTTCGCTTGTTGTAGGAAAATCCCATCCTGGTATTACATACAAACCAAGGTAAGCAAAATAAACAGACATAACTCATTAGAGCATAAAAGATGATATAGTGTTTACCTCAGCAGTGGACAACCACATGATTCAACCCATCGAGGAAAGAATTCTTTAAGAAATGGTCGCTCTAGGTTTCCAATCTTATTGGCCAATTGACGAAACTGCATCGCAAAATTATAGAGAAGTCTGACATTAGACGTCATTCTCATTCACCATGTTCATAGACCAAAACTTTTTATTAAATTATGTAAAACTAATAATAATATAATTTTAGATCTCTTTCTTGCTTGTTTGTTTCTTCCATCCTTTCTCCTTTTTCTCATGGCTGCCACTAACCATTGTCAAACATCAGTGGACATCGTCAGGGACCTTTTTTCTTCTTCCTTCCTCTTCATCCTCTTCTGCTTCTTGTTCCCCCTCCTTTTTTCCTATTTTTCTCCCATTTAGAGGGAAAAAAATTGTTCTTTAAACACACACACAGAAATGAAGTTTTAGATCTGAAACAAATCTAGGTTCATTTCAGATCTGAGTTCAAATGTCAGAGAACGCTCAATGGAAACAGTCAAAGAGGCATTGGAGAATGTTGGAGAAAGAGAATGTTTGTAGTTTTGTTGCATCGACAGTTCCACTGAAGGTTTGTAATCGTTTCACGTTTGGTTCATGATGGAAATGTTTGTCACAAGTTTGTATATTGTGGTTATGCTGGCTGAGCCAGTGAGTCTATGAAAGTGGACTCGCCAATTTTGTGCTTGTGGGTCATTGGATTGGTGGTTGTTCTTCCCAGAACCATTTGTGGGTCTGCTTGTTCTTGTTTGAATTGTTCAGATGATCTTCAACATACTACCAGTCGAATTTGAGCTCTGGGTTAGCTTGGCAGCAACAAGAGGCAGCAGCCGGCATCGACAATGAAGGGAAAAATGGATCGAGACGAGGGAAAAGGAGGAAATAAAATGAAACAAATGTTTCTTTTAATTTAATAATGCAAATATAAAAAATATGTATTGCCAGTTTTCGGTTTGTAAATGAAGAACTTAACAAGGACCAATAATGCTACCATTGCAAACTTAGAGGTAAAATTGTCGAGTTTGAAAAGACAAGCCTAATGCAACCTAAACCATTCAGTATTCTAACACAATTTTAGTAAATGGATGTTCCAAAACAAAAGGCCCTCGTAAAGTATCATCATACAAGAAAATTAGTACCTCTTTCGTGCTGAGTAGTTGTGACGTAGAACCAGTATCTTTAGCATGAGAAACAATATTTTGTAGAATCTGGCACAGTAGAATAAACATAATCAACATGAAAATCATTTCTTTTATAAGAAACATAACTTACATTACCAAGAGAAGAAATACAAAAGGAAGGGAGTTTGGAGAGAAGAGATGTAACCAAACACCAATGGTTACAAAAAAAGATGCCCAATTGGTGTAAATACGAGCTCGCATATAATTGCAATCATAATAGTAATAATAATTTTTAAAAATGGAGTAAAAGACTGTAGAAGCAAAAAGAGTGACCAAATGTCAAAAAATATGCCCATGTTAGTTTCTTGGCCATGAAAAATTCTAGAACTACTTTCAAACCATAGTTTCAAAAGGAGGACAAAGACACCACTGGACCATAGAAATCAATACAAGGATCAAGAAAGAAACTTATCTTCTATAAATAGTAGGTCTTTGTAGCACAGTGTGTTCTCAAACATACAAGGAAAATTAATTGACAAAATTGAGCCACACAGTATGTGTAACGTCAGGATGAACTACAGCTCAACAAGAAGCAGGAAGAGCGTTCACTATGGCTGGACAAAGTTAAATGGTCAGAATGTGGGAAGAAACTACCAAAATGTACCAAGGGGAACTTGGATTGGAAAGAGCTAGGGGATGGCTTTCAGCCCAAGGCTCTGAGTCCGCAATAGAGAAGACATTTTGGTCTTTTGATAGTGTGATGTAGTCTAAGTAGCCTCAAGGATTAATCCTCCGAAAAAAAAAATTGTGAATCTTTTGTTAGAAGGATAATAATTGTTTCAAACAAGAGGAGAAGACTCCTATTTATAGAATTTTATTACAAGTAGGGTCAAAAAGAGGATTAAACTAGAATATTACCCAATTACCCAATGGACCCCTATTATTCTTGCATCATATTGGGGCACATAAGAGTGTCCCTGTATACAAATGAGTAATGTGTTCGACCAAATCCACAAATGTTGAAGAAATAAATGGAGAAGAAAACACTTCTATCTTATCCGACCGAAAGAAGTTAAAATGCAAACCAATGGCACAATCTATAATCATCCTTACATCCTTGAACTTGATATCTTCATAAACCCAAACCATTACCTTGCGGAAAGATTCAGGCCCCATCTGCTTTTCCAACATTTGAAGGATTGCCACCTTGTTGAAGGAAAAAAAAACATTAGAAGGTTGAATGAAAGTAAAAACCTAAATAAGGAAAGTGAACTTACAGACTTCCATGATCTTATTTTTCCATATATACCAATACATTGGGTCCCATGCAAATCTTTACAAGCAGAAGAGGAACTCAAGGTGGTCAAACCACAATCATCTGCTCTACAAACAGAACAATTTGCCTGCATAACAGAGTTTTCTCAATGTAAATTGATATTTGAAAATGTGAAATATTTTTTTAACAAGAAACTCGTATGTTGGATTTAACCAGAGGACTAATAACAAATGACATCACTGGTAGGATTAATAAATTAAATATCAGATCAATACATGATTCTAATCGCTAAATGGCCAAGGTACAGAGGTACAAATTGCAATTATCCCTCATTTTATGGTTGGTGACACCAGAAATAGTAAAACTACTTTGGATGACCAACATAGAGAAAAGTAACTCCAAGCCCTCAAGAAGAAAAGAAGGAAAAGAAAGATGAAGAAATCTCATGCAGAATAACTGCAAGCAACCAAGAACATGGTGGAGCAAACCTTGTATCTCTGGTAGCGTGCCTCATTATTTCCCAAGTTCTTCTTAATAAATAAATCAGTCAAAAAACCAGCAAGACCATCCAACAACCACTCTAGCAATAAGAATCAAACATGCCTGATCAAAAAAAGATGAAAGAAGATGAAACAGTAAATTGTAACGAGAACATGTGATAACCATTTACCATCATTTGGAGCTTCAGGTGTAATATAAATGCCAAACCACTGTCTTGCCAGAGCATAAGCAAGTTTAATCCTCGTATCAATGGTCTGTGAGAAAGAATGTTGATCAAAAATCACATGTATTAAAGAAGCAAACCAACCGAGTTTTTAGCATTCAAGTCATTTACATAATTTCTCTTGGTTTCTTACCTATATACACACACACACACACATATGTTATTGTTATTGTTATCATTATTGTCGTTGTTAAAAAGACAAAAAAAAAAACAAATTATTGATGTGTGCACTGCGGAGCCAGACACCTTACCAACAAAAGTTGGCAGTTACTTGGACAAACCCAAATCAGAAAAAACGAAAGAGGGGGATGGAGAGAGAGAGAGAGAGAGAGATCAGTATTTCGCTTCTTTTTTCCTTTTCTATATCTCGTATTTGAACCAACTTGTACATAGCTCGACAAATCTCATAGGAGAATCATCAAACTCTACGATATTTGGCTGACCAAGAAATTCATAGAATATTAACATCCTAATCAGGCAGCCACCATAGTTTCAACTTATCTAAGTCCCTTCAGTACTTCACCCTTTACTCGACCCTAATAACCACCAAGTTTGTGGATATTTGCAAGCGCTAGAGTATTGCCTGTGTGGGACTCATACTGATGCACTTCCATCATCGATACCCAAAAAAAGTGTCATGGTTCAATCATATTACACACACACACACACACGAAACCGAATGTCCACCTACAACAGATATAAACTCCAAAACAATGAATTGTTAAGCCCATGCTATACAAGCCCTATAAATAAACAAACCTGATCGATGATTTTCTCATCAAACAAAAGATGAGAACTAAATATACACATGGAAACTCCCAAACATGCTGATGATACTGCAATCTCCGGCTCAATGAAGATTTGTTTATATGACCCAAATGGGAAGTCCACGGAGAGGTAATCCTTATAGCAGCTGTGCAAAGTAAATTTCAAAGAAAGACATAATTTACACACATAAAACTTATGTTTGTAATCATTACAGCAGCATTCAAAAAGTTGAAAAACAAACCTGAATGCACTATGAAAAAAATCCACCGTATGCTTGAGCTTTAAAGAATTAACAGGCGAGCACATGTGCGATATAAGTACATTTTGGTGATCAGCAAGGATTTCAAACGGTCCAACGGCAAGTGATATCCAACGTGCATTGACAGGGATGTCTACCCTATACACATAAGTTTTGCGGGGAGGATTGTCTTTGCTCAAGACCTAAAAGGAATGGAGATACATGGAAAGTCAAAACATCCAAAATGCTTGAAGCTGATTTGATATGCAGAGAGAAACTTGATATATATACATTAAAACATCAACTGCCCCCGGCTTATGAAATGCAAATAAGAAACAAGATTCGCCAAGACAAGAAAACGTATATGCAAGTCAGATTAGAGGCAACTTGCAGCAAGATGCAATATGCTACACCTTACCAAACTTTGAATTCCAAGATTTCTATTTGAGGGGATCTTCGTACTGATGTATCTCTTAGAAAAGCAAAATGCAATCACGGGGAAGACAATGAAAACCAGACCCCCCATGGTTGTACAAGGCCAACATTACAAATCCACGTGTGTGTGCAGCTCATCTTAACGTTAGCTAAATTGATTTATTCAGTGATACCACCTTTACAAGATAAAGAAAACAGAGTACGGAAGATGGTGATTTTGGATGAGATATTTGAGATAATCATCTGAATGCAAAATAATATTTCAACATACACAAGTTGTGTAGTCCAAAGCATTTGAAAGCACAGTACATAGTTTCAATTCTTTTGTGGTTGTTAGATGAACATCTACAAAAATGAGATCCTCCCTCAAAGAGTGAATATAATTAATACAAATTCAAATTCATATTTATATCCATGAGTGTCCAGACCAGCTTATGAGCATCTGAACTAATTTCACGGGACAACCCGTCTGACCCCACAACATTTGAGTATCAAAGAAACTCATAGAAAATTAATTCCTAGGTAGGCGGTCACTATGGATTTAACTCATGACCTCGTGGTTAGAGGTTGAGACTATGTCTCCCTTTTAGCACGAGACCAATCTATGATGGTTTTTATAGTTTAGTATTAACTTAACATTTTTTCATTTAATAAATAATGTAGCATAACATGGTTTTGCCTTGACCCAGATAAGACAAATAATATCATTAGCTAATAATATTCTAGTACAATATGGGAAGGAAATATGTTTTGAAGCAGAACATATAAGATAATGATATTAAGGTCATTTTCTTTATTTAAAAAAATCATAAAATTAACTGCGTCCAAACAGAATATTGCTCCAGGTGGAACCTTTGGCCCAACCACCGGTTCAAAACATGGAGAAAGGGTAGGTTTGATCCCAGAGATAAGTGCGGTGAGCGTGGATTGAACATTCGACCTTCAGATTAAAATCTGATGCTCTCCCAATTGAGCTATCCCCGCAAATAGGCACCAACCAGGATCGAGGCACAGTTGTACTCAATAAAGAGGCCAATCTAGAAGGTATTTAATTCAAACACATACACTAAAAATCCTACTCTGCCATAAAAACATATTATATTGACCCCTCACCCTCGTAAGCACATTCAAGATAAGAGCATTGAAACGGAGAGAGTGAGTTTAAATTAAAATAAATTCAATTTTCTACAATCATTTCAATATTCTAATTAGATTAATATCTATAAAGCCCAGAGAAATCTCAAACATATATTAGTCCTGACAAAAACTTTCTTGAATAAAAACTAGACCACTAGTGATTCAGCAATATTGAGCAACTTTATTGTAATCTCTTTTTTATAAATGAACAACTTTCATGGAGAAAAAATGAAGAATACACAAACGTCCAGAAAATACAATCCCACAATAAAAGGGAGCCAAAAAAGAAAAGGCCTCCGATCCTGAAATTTTTCCATGAAAACATGTACATTAAAAGATTCATTTAAATGGGTTCGATGGTTACCTTGTTTAGAAATAGATTTTAGCTAAATGTCAAAAAGAATGAACTTTTGTTCACAAAACCCTTTCATTTTCCTCAATGAAAGCTTGGTTCATTAACAAAAATAACACTTCGTTCATTGCCAAAGTACTAGAAGTACTTAATAGCTTGAACGAGTGTATCTTTAGTCACAAGTCTCTATTCCAGATAACATTTAGAACAACATTTCGATTGATTTTGTCCTTATCTCCCACAATCACAAAAGAGGAGTTAATTGAAACCATGAATTGGATAAATTTAGCAAGATACCTCAATTTATCGTCAACAATATTTAATGTAATTTTCTTATCAAAAAAATATCTAATGTAATTACAAAAGTGAACTCTCTTTCAAGAGGTTATTTCAACTTCATGAAACTCAATTTGTAATTCAAATGGAGACACAATTTTTCTAAGTCACTTAGGAAAGATTTTATGGATTCATTCAATACTATGAAGTAAGGTACTACTTATTATCTCCAAAAAGTGGCCAGATATAACCTACTTGAACACTTGGGGTCATTTACTATGTATTGCCAATTATCATCCTTCAAGGAGATGTTGCTCACCCTCAAGCCAAATTTGCATTCAACTCCATGAAAAAAAAGAATCAATAAAGAGGCCAACACTTGAGATTATTTACACTAAACACCATTCAACATTGAATCTTGTCAACTACTAAACGTTCCAAGTTTTCATCAATATCCTGACCACTAGACTACTGATTTCATTAAAATTCAGCAAAGAGTGAATGAACATTTAAAGTAAGGTATAATAAGGCTAAAAACTACAAAAAACGAACTTAGTTGATTGAAGCAATTTGAGATTTCATAACTTTGTAGTTCTTTATCTAGGGATTAAGAGAATAGCTAATGAAGATCAATACGATAAGCTTCAAGGAAAATTATTATTGTACCTTAACAAACTTCGTTGATTTAAGCAATTTGAAATTCCATAACTTTCAAATACAATAAACTTCAAGGAAAAAGATCGTGCCTTTTTCTCTCTTTGGATATTCATGAGTGTTCAAGCTAGCTTACACGAACCTCGACTATCTCATGAGACAACATGCATGACCCAACAGCAAAGAAACCAACAGGTGGGTGGTCACCATGGATTGAGTACATTCCCTCTAAGTCCTTTATTAAACCCAGGGCACCACTAGGCCAGGATTAAGATCTTGCCTTATTTAGATAGTCCAAAAAAAGTCCTAAGAAACCAAAAGCAAAGATGCGTTGGAAATACATCTTGAACCAACGGGGATTCTTTTACAGCCACATACAGTGCATTGTTGGTGATGGAAAACCTACATCACTTTGGTTTCATCAATAGACTGGTAATGAACCTCTAAAAAGTAGATTCCCCAAGCTTTTTGCAATATCAGAGTCTAAATCTGCCCCTACATCAGAAGTTTGGAGCACAGAAAACATTTCGTGGATTTTGAATACTGGAAGAAATCTTAAAGATGATGAAATAAATGAAACGATCTCCTTCACACAGCTCTATCCCAACATTCATCTATCAAAACAGCCTAATCACTGGAGATAGAAGGTTAGATAACAGTGGTGTCTTTTCCACAAAATCTTTGCTCATACACCTCTCCTCTGATGGGCCCTCTCTTAATGCTGATTTTTAAAGGAAATTGTGGGGATTCCATTGCCCAAAGAGAGTAAAATTTCTTATTTGGGAAATTAGCCACTCTTGTCTCAACACTAAGGATCGGCTCCAAAAGACATGTCCATGGATGAGCTTCTCTCCCTCTTGTTGCTGCCTCTGTCAGAATGATCGTGAATGTCAAAGTCATATTTTCATTCACTGCCTGTTTGCTACTCACATATGAGGTGAATTACTGTCTACCTTTGTTAGTCTATAGCACCTCAGCATGGCTCTATAGATTGGTTGGGAACGATGTTGAACGAACACCTTTCAAAAGTACCAAGAGTCTCTAATGGACAAATATTGTCAATGCCATTTTGAGGAAATTGTGTGATGAGAGGAATGCTAGGCTTTTCAAATGCAAAGATAGATCCTCTAAGGAAATCTTAGATCTACCAATCTTCCATGCATTTTTTTGCCTTTAACAGTTTTGAGTTTAAATTTTCTTGTTGCAAATTGGAGACATCTTTTTAATCCCTTGAGGGCCCTCGTTTACCCCTTTAGATTATTTCGTCCAAACAATGAAATTGTTTCTTATCCAATAAAATAAGAGGAAGAAAAATAACATATGGTACACATTACTCAACAAAATTGCTTTACACCACATAATTGATAAACAAACATCTCATTTCAGAGTATTTCTCACCTGGTACAACAAAATTCCATTACTGACAGCCACAAGATTTTGAGAGACAGTAAACTCGAGGTCATACCTGAACATAAGACAGCATATAGAATATAAATGGGTTGTAAAAGTTAAAATTGTCTAACCCAGTCAGATCATGATATCCTTACTTGCATCGTTGTAGACCATCATCCATACAAGGGAACCAGCACCTTGCACGCCTTATTTGGTTGTCAGTGTGAGCCATACGATTATAGAAGTGAATACCTACCTCTGATTTCTCTACCCAATAATCAATACGAACCAGCCTTACATTCTGCATCAAAAGTTGTCCTTCATGAGAAGCCACAAAAGAAATAATAAACATGACTTACGATAGAGCTTCAGCACTTTCACAAACAATTACATATCAATAAAAGAACCTTGTTCCTTGGTTCTCACAAAAGTATGTAAACTTACGTTAATTATAACTGCCTAACTCGGTTTGTGATATGCACACGGCTTTATGTGAAAAAAATATTCCGCAGTTTGAACTAAACAAGAATTATACTGATTTCTTTCTGCTCATGATAAAATTGGATGCTTAAACAAAGATAACTACTTCATTTCCAAATCTACCACAGCAAACGTATGATTAGTTCTGCTCATTACAAATAGATGCTTCAAAATACTTGCACCAAGCTTGCAAGAGATAGGAACTGCATGAACAATAAATGTACCAGAGACCATTTCCAAAGAGAGACAAGTTATAATATACTTCATAACATCAATAGTTACATGCCAGAATACATGGAATACAAATAAATAACTAGTATAACATTTCGCATCCATGTACATATCCCCCCCATATAAAAGACTGACATCGTGATAATAGCTAACAGCTACAACCTGCTTGTCCTCGTCCGCAGTTTGCACTCCATTCTCCAGAAATGGCTGGTCTTGCTGCTCGCTTCCACTCTTGAAAGCCTTGCAGCAGTTTATCAACAAATTAGGAACCAATTCCTTCTCGATTGAAGACAAATACATTGACCCTGCAGCATCTGCAGCAGAGCTCGGCGACGAAACTGCTTTAAAACTCCTCTCATTTTCCACATGTTGAAGCCGCGGATAATACTCAAATTCAGTTGGGTCACCATCCACTGAAACACTCACAATCCCAAGATTCTCCGCGTGCAACCCAACTATACCAATGTCAGGAACCGCAATTTCCAACTCGGTGAACCTAAAATCCAGCAACAAGAACGGTGAGTTATCGGTGGCCAAGATTCAGCAAAGCAAACTCACACGCATACAGGCAAGAAAAATAAAACAAACCCGTGAATCCACCAAGAAATTAAGCAAATGGGGAGATGGGTAGAGGGAGTTAAATATCAGAATTGAAGGAGGTAGAGGTAAGACGAACCCATAAACGCGACGATTATCAATGTCGATGGAAAGACAGAGCTTCTGGTGACGAACTACAGCTCCGGAGTTGTCAGGTGGCTTGGCGTCGTCGGTGTTCTTGGGCTTGCGAGGCTTGGCCATAGCAAGCACATAGCCTGAGCGGGTGACTAGGAGGTTGGAGCGAAGCAACGCGATCCAAATCCGAAGACGAACACAAGAGATTTATATGGTCGACTTCTACCAGCTCTTTTATATGGGATGGGTTTTGCTTAACAGCGTTGTATCCTATTTTAGTTGCTTAGTCCTTGTAATCACAACCGTGCACTCCTCCCACTGATCTAATCCAACGATCATCGTAGATTGGAAGCTACATAGACAATTGGAATTTCTTTTAATTAAAATCAATTTTGATCGGAAAAATCAGTTATATATATATATATATAGCCAAGTTGATACAAGTTGCCACCTTAGCATATTCTAGTCATTTTGTTACTTTTAAAACATTATTTTTCATGATTAAACATTTACCTTGGTCATCTATATATATTCTACTTGGAACCAAAAAACTGAGTATGGGGTATCACCGTTCGGCTTTTGCGGGAAAAAAAATTTTAATATCACTCAAAATGAGACCACCCAGCAGTTGGATGCGAACTTTTGAGACCTCTGACATTGTTTTAAGTTGGACCGTTCCTTTCTAGGCCGCAGCATTGGCCCTTTTTCTCGACGTTTTGGGACGGAACCAAAAAACTGGATCTGGGGCATCACCGTTCGACTTTTGCGGGCAAAAAACTTTAATATCATTCAAAATGAGACTACGAAGATTAAAAACGTTTCTTTTAAAAAAATTTAAGTATATTAAGAGTTGTCTCATACAAAGTCCAAATTCCACATAAGAGCCTGAGCTCAAGAAATCGAGAGGCGACATGGAGGAATATACGTTCAAAAAGTCATATCAATCAAAAAATACTCTTGTTAGTTTAGACATTAGCGTTTTGCAACCTTTTGACATTATCCATGTAACACGTAACCTTAAGGGGTGTAAAATAAAGAACTCTATTAAAACCCTAGAAAGGATAGATAAGTATAAATCTAAGTCTCTTCTATGTGTTTCCTTTTTTCCCTTCAAAAGACCTTGTGTGTGCTTTCTTACTAACTGTACAACAAAATATTTGTCCAACCCAATATGGCGACGCTACAACGGTGAGCCCGCTTTAAGTATGGGCCGAGTGGAATCCTATTGGCCCAAATCGTCCAAACTTGAATACAGCATAATTTTAAAAAAAATTACATTTAAGTTGAGCATTCATAATTTTGAATTAATTAGACTGATGTCAGCAGTATTTGGAGATTTAAATTTTGACATTTAAGGTAAAAAATATTTTATTAATTTTCCAAGAAATTAACTAAGTTTGTAATATCAACTTCGACATTAAAAAAAAAATAGATTAACCCATGTGTTTAACTTTATGGAACCAATTACATAATTTTCCTACTTCGTTATTTGAATACAAAAAATAATAGAAGTTATAAACATTGTCGTAAAGTTTAAAAATTATAATGAAATTTATTGTACTTTGGTTTGAGAAAAAGAAAGGTGGACGACACGTCATATTGGCATTGCCATCAATGGACCATAGGTGGGCTAAAAAGAAACAAAATCAACGGTTAGTGATAGTTCAATTACTATACTAATAAACACATCTTTTTGTTTTGTGTAAATCCTATTAATCATTAAATTCGACAACATTTTGAATGAAAACTATTATATATCTTCAATATCATGGTAAGATATATATACAAACACATGCACATAGTCTAACTAACATTAAAAAGCATATTTAAAGATAAATTTTTAGTTCAAACAAAACTAAATAGAGTAAAATATCAAAAAAGATTTCTCGAGGTCGCTTTACCAACATGCTCGATAATGAAAACTAGACTTTTTTTCACTAGAAAAGTCAACTTCTTCCATTAGATGCATTTCATGCCTTTTTCTTTTCTTTTTTTTTTTTCATTGTCCCATTTGTGTTTTATTTTTAGATGGCAATTTTGTTTGTTTGACTTTGTTGGAAAATAATAGCTCTTGCATGTAATCGACTCATTTTTGTTACTATGTGCAATAGTCTTCTACCATTCAATCATCATACATTAATTTCCAAATACAATGACTATTTAGTTTTGATTTTTTATTTTTATTAGATATCGTGGTAAAAACTCAAGATAAGTTTTGAAAACTAAAGATAATAATTTTAACAAAAAAATTGAAAAGTTTTGACTAACAACTTAAATAATAAACGAAAAGCACGATCACAGTTTTAAAAAATAAAATCATTGTCAACAGAAATTTTTGTAAAGCTATAGAAACGCTTGTGATTCCTAAACTTATATATTAACAATTTAATCTCTCTGTATATTAAATTATGAATTCACACAAACCTTTAATTTGCCACAATCTAGTATATATATATCTTACTGGGAGCAGGAAACCCACACACATTCTTCGTCGTTGCATGCTTATGAAATTTCTCGTTGGACTGTTTTTTCTTGTCTTACAAGTTGACTTGTAAGAGATTTCTTCACACTAGTTTAGTACACGTAGTATAATTTAGCTAAACACTCACAAATAAGGGTAGAATTTCAAAGATTGTTTATGATACGTGATACGTAGGTGTATAAGGATTTTAATCCAAACATTTTTGGAAGGCTGAAGAGACAAGTAGTTGTAAGTAATCTCAATTAGGCAGCAAGGGAAGAAGGGCAATGTCTTTTAGATGAGAGAAAGAGCCAAATCAATTGCAATAACATCCTAAACTCAACTACCAAGTTGTGTTTGATTAAAAAAAATTCCTTAATCAGTGTGTATTTTGAGCCGTAATCACAAAGAATTTGACCTTGATTATTTTACACATTTGATTGAATTAAATTGCATGAGCCGCAACGGCTTTAGAAGGATTAATTTGTTAACAAATTAATGAAGACAGTGACAAGGTAGAGAGATTTAATTAGCAGATAGCTGACCTAATTAATTAAGCCATATGACTTTTCAACCATTAAATAATAACAACAAATGTAACCCAATAACGTCCCAACCAAAATGCGTCATATGGGTTTGTGTCATTTTCAACATTAAATTATAAATTTAGAAATTAGAATTTTTAGCAAAAATAGTAAAGTACGAGAATGTGAATTTTTTCAATAAAAAAGATGTTCAGGTTAATCATGGATGAATTATTTTCATATTCAAAATTTTCAATCACTTAATTAATAATAAGTTGTACTCCTATTCAATTCGTGTTTAAACTTAGTATTATCTATTAATACGATACTTATATCAAATATCCCATGTTTATTAACATGCTTATTTATTTATCATTCTAATTATAATCGATAGAGAATGTTGGGTGTTTTGTTAGGATCGTTTTATAGATTTAGGTCTAATTATATGCTCTCAAGTGTTTGGATTGTGATTTTGATGTCTAACTAATTTTTTGAGTTTCAATTCGGATCCACAACATAAAATTCCTTAATTTTATAGCTATTAGAGTACCTAAACATTAAAAACATTGATGTATATAAAAAAAAGATTAAAAAGGAAAAATTTAAGAGGTTGTCTACTAATACGTATAACAAATATTATAATAAAAACAATTATGCAAAATTCAATAGTATTTAATTATTTGACCTTATTCAATAGTGTTTATTACTGAAGTTTGCACATTTATTGAAAATTTTCATCTCGTCGAATTTACATATTTCATAAAACAACTTATGATATCGATAGGTTAAACACGACGTGAAATTGCCATCATTCATACTTTTAGTATTATGTTACCCACTTTAAGTGTATGCCAATGAGCAAGGATGTGGAACTACACACCAACCTAATTAATTAGGACAATCGTTTGCATTTTGGTAGAAATTGGGGAAAGATTGAATGATTTAATATTTAATGAAGCCACTAATATAACTATAATATAGTTCCAAAAGTAAAGTATAGGTGAAGAAGTTGATCAACAAATATCATGCCCAACAAAGATATGATAAAATTGCATACCTAATCAAAATGATATGATAAAAGCTTTGAAGGCAATCAAAATGTTGGAGTTGAAGTGCAAGCCAAATTGGAAAGACCTTCTTCTCCTATCAACTTTGCTGGATTCCATTATAATTAATATGTCATTTGCCACGTTTTATATGTCTTTAACATTTTATTTTATTTTTTAAGTATAAGATTGAATTTTTAGTAATCGAATAGAAATTTGAAGTTTTAAACCACAAACTTTTTGGTATTGAATGTACACTATGCTACTAGTTGAGCTTTGTTCTTCGAACTTTATTTAACATATTATTCATCATCTTTTTTTATTTTATCACAAGCTTTTAAAAAGTCTAAAAAAACATATATATATATATATTTATTAGTTGAATTAAATCACTCAAGATTTGAAACATTTGAACATACAAAAGCTTGATGAACTAAAAGGAACATAGTAAACTTTCATTTAAAAAGAAGAAAAAAACGTCCTTTATGTATAGAACTAAATAATCATAACTTGTTAGTTTGTTCTTAGTTTAAAAAATTATGTCAACTTGTTTATTTTAGTCGTCTAAATATTCCTTTATGCTCATTCTTGTTTCGAGTATTATAAAGTTAATTCTATTTGTATATATATATTTTTACCTATTTAATTTTATTCGTCTCACTATTTTATAAGTATTTTTTAGTTTTATTTATTTATCTCACTAAATATTTTATATATTCTTATAACTTAAAACTTTTACTAAAGTAGACTTTTGACAATCTTCAAGAAAAATAAACTTTTAAAAAATATAGACATGTAACATGTAAACTAAAAATAGTCAATATTAGCACATTTCACCGTGTTGAACACATATAGTATGGATCGATAAATGTAACGTTAAAATATCCTCTTTATATGTTAGTGATAGAATTTAAAGCTAAAATTCTCATTGTGGTCTTTGATAAAAGTATCATTAAACAAAACCTTTTTTTATTCCTTGTAAAAAGAAAAAAGGAATTTTTTTTTTTATGGTGTGACAATATTCTCTAATCTCGACCTTATATTAAAATTAAACTTTAAATGTGGTAGCATTTTGAAATACCCAAAGTGGTGGGGTCCAAAGCAATACGAAACACCAAAAATGCCAAGTTGCACGCTGAGTCAACGTACGACTCCACCTCCCCACCCACTTTCTCCCACTTCATTTAAATTCCTTTTGTTTACACACGTCTACGTGGCAATTGCAATCCATCTACTCCCTCCATGACACGTGGCAAACGAGATTAATCCCACTACTCTCTCTCTCTAGTGCTCTTTTCCATTTTTATCCGCTGTATTTAGTGGAAAACCTAAAAATCCACCGCGATTTTCACATCAACACAAATCCTTTAATTAAACAATAATTAACCTCTAAATATGAATTCATTTGCTTTATTAATCTTAAATCATTGCTCCACTATCTCCTCTTAATATATACACGTGTTTTATTTCTCATTACAAGACAATTTTAAATTAAAATTATGGCTATTTATTTAGAAGTGAATGCTTTTCAACTTGGAAGATAATTTTCAAATCTTAATTAACGATATAGTTTAGAAAAATGTTTCAAAGGCTTAAGGTTTAAGCTCTTGGGCTTATAGGTGAGGTGACCACTAGACTCTAAAACTACTTTGAAAGATTCAAGATATCAAATATTTGATTGAATTATATAAATACTTAAGTCTTCAACCCTTTATAATTATGTTATTTTATTTGTACATATATATATATTTTAAATTCAATGAAGATTCCATCTTTTGAGTTTTTTTATCACCAAAAATCAAATGTGGCTTACTTCAACAATTTATTTATTTTTCACAATATCTCTTTGTTATATCTTCAAATCTGGTCCGTTGGAATATAGAAAAAGAAAATCGAAAAATTAAAAATAATCCACTTTTTTGTTAATTATAAAAATTAAACTGACGAGGTCATACGGTGTCGTTTCTTTCTAGATGTTCTAATTAACGATGACCAAGACCACTATAAATACAAACCAAAGTTCTCAAATTCAAAAACTTCACTTCTTCTCAAATAATAACAATATCCCTAAATCGAAAGTTTTTAATTAACCTCTTCCCAATTCCGATTTTCCTCAAGCATGAGTCAATCCACTCCGGAACGCGGCGGCTCCACCTCCATCTCCGGTGGTGGCTCTGTCCTAGCAACGCCAAGGCGAGCAGCAGCTACTTTGATCGTCTCTTTATCGACTCTGATGGCGCTCTGTGCGAAACAAGCGAACAGAGCATCAAAAAAGCTTCAAATCAAACTGAAATCGAAGCAGTTGCCGCGATTAGAGTTAAGATCACCTCAGCTCCGCCCGAAGCGGTTTCTGAAGAACATAAGCAACACGTTAATTCATAAGAAGAAGAATAAGCGCGGCGGCGGCGATGCGGAGGAGGAGGAGTGGGGAGACGGCGGAGTATGGCAGAAGGCGATCTTGATGGGAGATAAGTGTGAGCCGTTGGATTTCTCGGGCGTAATTTATTACGATAGTAACGGGAAACAGCTGAACGAAGTTCCGTTACGGTCGCCACGTGCCAGCCCGTTGCCCGCCTTTCTTTCAACCAGTCACCGCCAGGTATACTGAGTTGAATGGAGCTTTAGTATCTTTAAACGTCACGCGCGGGTGATTTCAGGTAGGTCACCTAAGCATGTGAATGGATGAGAATTGGGGATGCTCCTTTGGGTTTTACTTCGGCCCTGTTTTTGCAAATTTCTCCTTTGTATAGTATATATATATAGAGTGAAAGTAATTTTGTTGGGTGTATGTAAAATATACTATGTGTTTCATTCCATCTAGCCATGCCCATCCCAAGCATATATCAGATAAAATTACTCGATAGTTCCATCTATGATCGTTAAATTAACAAGTAACTAATAATTACTCGAAAGTATTTCTTTAACTAAAATGTTTTGATCATAATAAAGATGGAAAACAAAAGATTTTCTATCTTACAACTTCTGATTTTTACTCTGAATTGTTTTCGTGGACACTTTTTTTTCTTTTTGTTTTCTTGGTTGAAATTGAAGTTTTTCTGTTTAATCTATAGTTGGTGGTAAACTATGGGTCAACAATGGTAAATATTAACTCTGTGTATTTAAGAAGGTTTTAATTATAAAATGAATTCTCTGTTGATTTCTATATGTGAATAAATAATTCAAATTTCAAAACACTGGGTAACCATAAATTGGGCCATTGATAGGATCTTTTAGAAATTATGTGGTTCACCCACTTGGTTTGAGATCAGCTCATAATAATTCCAAGCAGACTTTTGGTTTGTTTATTTATTTATTTATAGGAAAGAAAAACAATTCCAGACAGACTTGGATACTACACTAAATGATAATATAAATAATCAATTTATTTAAAATATAACTTTCTAAAACGATGATAATTTAATATATTATAACACTATGCATCATAAATCTCATTTTAATTTACAAACTTACTTCGTTTGTAGTCTTTAAACCTTTCTTTTTTATTCATAAATTTTTAAAACGTTTGTTTTAGCACCAAAAATTTTAAAAACAATTTTTAGGTTATCGTTGTATTACATTCTGCTGTAAATTCACGTTATCTAGTGAAAATATGAAAATAAAAAAGAGTAGATAATATTGAAAAAATAATATGTTCAGGCTTTCTCAATAGGCCCGGGTTCCTATACTCTAGATTTGCCACGAGCTCAACTACATTTCATATGTACATTCACAACCTTTGTTATATTAACTAAAAAGTCTCAAGAGAGTGCAAAGAGACAAGATCGGGGTATAAAGTAATTGTATAGAAACACAGAAAGAAAAACTGCAAAACCTATATATATATATATATATATATTTAATTTATAATATATATCAGATAAAATGGATTACAATTGTAGTGCACTTTTTTTCATCTACTCTGGATGTGTGGTGTACAAGGCATACGTTGTTGTTGACAATGACAAAAAAGAACTCCATTATTGGCAAGGTCTAAAAAGAAGTGTGGGAAAGAGATAGATCAGGAAAGAGCATTAGTGGAATGAATGAAGGTTGAGATAAATAAAGAAGGTCTCGGTCTGGTTGTTTGTCATAAAGTCCATCTTCTTGTTGATTTCTTCGATCTCCAAATAATCGCATAAGGGTCGGGGCAAATTCTGTATGGAATTTTCTGTATAGGAACTTCAGGAGCTCTGCAATATATATGCATAGTATAGGTATATATAATAATATCAAGTTCAAGTTCAAGTTCAAATAAAGAATAAGAAATATTTCCAGTAACGGTATTTAAATTCAGTGATTAGCTTAATTAGCTTACTGTAATTTAGCAATCTCGATCTGGGAGAACTCCATATTGGTTGAACCGTTCGTAGTTGCAGCTATAACTTCCACACTCTTGGTCTTTTGTGATTCTTCCGCTGTGTTCGTTGCTTGCTTGATTGCTAGAACTTTGCAATTGAAAATTCTGGCTAAATCTTCTTCCTCCATAGCCATCCTATTAATAAACAAAATGCTAGTTATTGTTAATTATTTTTCTCTTTTTGATTCAAAAAGGGGAAGAGAAAACAATCAGCTTTTGGGTCAAAACTAATGTAATAAAGCATGCAATGTAACATTGTTATTTCTTTCCCTATTTGTTAGGTATTCTTTATAGTTCACGCCCACAGAGAAAGATCAATCGTTAGTTTGAGCTTTTGAGTGATTTAACTATCATTTTTCTAAATCTACTTGGTCTATTTAGTCATCAAACTTAAAAAAGAATTCATTAATGTCTAACATCTTCTCAACTTTTAATTTTATGTCCAGTAGATATTCCATATATTCAAAATTTTAAGAAATTAATTAATTTAATAAATACAGAATTAATCGTTTATGTCTAACTTGATTTTAATATAAACATTAGACATATCAGAAACAATATAGAAGATTCAAAGACTCATTGCAAATACAAATCTCATGTAATTTGACCAATACTTTATCAACTAATATTAGATATAGTATAACATTCACATCTCCTAAAACGAAAGGAAAAATAACATAAATATTTATTTTTCTAGAAGGTGTGTTATTAGGTAAAATTTCACCTAATAGTTAACAACTCAATTTATGCAAGAAAAATAATTGAGTGCATTATATGTTAGCACCCATTTTCTTTTTGCTTACACATTTATACAATACATTATTGTGTATTAAATTTCTATTTTTAATTTCTTTTGACATCTTATTGAAATGAACTGCAAAAAGAAGATGGACACATGGATAGAGTTTAGGAGGTATTTTATATAACTTTTAAGGCTAAAACAACACCTAACATTAGTTTCATGAACCATATTCTCACACAAAAGACATACCCATGATTCAAAATCCCAAGTTAAGGAAAGGCAACTTCTCTCCCACCACACCAAGTCATATCAAAAGATGACATATTTTGGGTGGATGATAAGAAAGAGTGACACTGACTGTTATTAAATGGGTCCTATCCAATTATATCATAAAAAAGAAATTTGGTACTTTTGGTTTTGGCTTGTAATAAAATTGTCAGGTAAGAGGCATTTTTGTGATGAAAAGATCAAACCCAAAACACAAAAAGTTGATGGTTTAATTGACATTTAAGTATACTTATAAGAAGGATGGTATTAAATTTTTTCTTGGCAATACACATGGTATGAGTATATATATATAAAGATCTAATTAACAATAACCACTCCTCTGCTATTAAAGAAAGCACAAAATCCTAATTAGACAATGATCATGCATGTTAATCACATAAGAAAACAAAGATTAAAAAATTCTAAACCCATTGAGGCACTGTCTTAACCTAACACAGTTGACCAATTTCTTGAGCAATTTCCCAGAAAGGTTCTCTTTACCATCCTCTGTTCTTAACTTCTAAACATGGGGAAGAGAAAATCTCTCTGGCTCTGATCCATTCAGTACAAAAAGTTGTAAACAGACAGGACAGGACCCCATTCATTAATGGCAGATCAGGATCATAAATTTCATAATAATTAATGAAGATTCCCAGAGTTCTAATGAAAATAATAATCCATCAACACGGTGAAATAATTGATTAATTTTGAAAAAACTTACTTGTATAGAAAGCTATGGCTATGGAGTCCAACTACAAGCACAGAAGCTCCAATTTCTCTAACAATGGCCGTGATCTTTCTACCTTCTTGATCGCCTTCCGTCACAACAATTTCTACCTTTGTCTGTAACATAACCCTATAAAATGATTATCGTTACTCAAATCATCAGTATAACAAAAGGAATGAAAAAACAAGAAAAATTTGTAATGGGAAAACTTACATTAGGGAAAGTGTTACAGAGGTCTCTGAAAGTTAGGGCTAATTGATAGCCATTCAATCGGCGATTACGAACTTTGGAACTACTTTTGGATCTTGTAGAAGGAAATACATGAAGAAGAGTAATCAAATCGCCATAGCGCATTAGGTTATTGAGCGCCCATTTCAACGCTGTTCTTGCTACTTCAACATCCTCAACAATCACCACGATTTTTCTCAAATCCATTTCTCTTTTCACCAAGAAACGCGCGATTCTTCGCCTATCTCTGTAAATCGAATCTCGCCATAGATGTATTGACAGAGATAAAGACAGAGAGAGAGAGAGAGAGAGAGAGAGAGAGGATTATGAAATGCAATTAATTGAGACACCCCAGTGGAAATAGATGGGAGGAAACTCTGTAGTGATTTGACTGGGATTTTGCTGTCTCTGAAATATGAAATTCTCTTCTCTCAACTCTGTTTTCGTGGGCCTCTGGATGGTCTGTAATGGTAATTCTGTGTTCCGTTTCGCTCCAAAGTATTTTTTGAATGGCGGAATATTGTGATCAAAGCTGTGGCGAGTCCGCCATTGAAGAGACAACGTAAAAGCTTGGTTAAATGTGTTAATGGATAATTTGGAATTTGATACGCTCTGTTTTAAAGAAAGCCATGGAAGCTGACTTTATACTTGGAAAGACATTGAAAGAGAGTGACAAGCATTAATAATCTCCTTAGTAAATTATTGTTATCTTCTCTCTTATTTTCCATTGAAGCATTTTCTTATCTTACTTTCTCTTTTTTGCTTTAATGTTTCCATTTTTCAAGACTCCGTTTTCCCTTATTTTTCAACTCGTTTGGATTCACTTTCTTCGAAAACATTTGAAACGACGAGTGACTATAATAGTCCGAACAATTATAATAGTATGCGTTATTATAATAGCTAGACCCACAAACAAAACAAGACA
Organism: Cucumis hystrix; assembly: GCA_025688845.1. Classification (NCBI taxonomy): domain Eukaryota; kingdom Viridiplantae; phylum Streptophyta; class Magnoliopsida; order Cucurbitales; family Cucurbitaceae; genus Cucumis; species Cucumis hystrix. The sequence goes on from CM046894.1 coordinate 18,548,822, forward strand.
TTAAAATTGCAGTAGAGAAAAGTATTATACAATAACTGTGCCAATAGAGTTATAATGTTTATATGGTATCCAAGTTAATCACATGTATGTTCAAATAGTCAAAAAGTAGATTCGAGGCATTTAAACAAATATTTACAAATCTTATTACATAAGAAAGTATTTAGTACTAAAATACCCTACTCTCCATTCATATATAGTAGAACTTCACCTTATTTTAAAAGTATGTTGACGTGACACACAATAAATGAAGAGACATAGTATATGATGTATTTACTATTATACACAGAAGAAATTTAAAAAATCAAGAAAAATTTATCACATGACAAATTACGATTGAACAATTAAGCGATATGCTAAAACATTAGTATTACACAAAATTACTTATGCTTTAATTTATGTCTACGTTATTATTATTATTTTTTTTTTAAGAAGTATCTACATGGTATATGAGAGCAAGTTTTAGTTGATGATCTCGCGGTTAAAACTCGATATATGCCATGTGTACGGTGGATACAATTCCGAGTAAATAAATGGATGATGATGCATAAATAATTAATTCATAGTTCACACACCCTGCCCACATCCTTATTATATTGAAACTATATTTTAGAAGGAAAACGCAGAATATGGGTCGTGCGGTCACGTAGTTTGTTTGTATTTATTTTGTTTGAGTTATTTATTCATTTAGTTCATAGTTTGTTTGCTTTTGTTTGTTTCATGTTTCCTTTCATATTATTGTCATCAAGTTTAAGACAAAACAAATTCATTTTTAAAAAATGAACTTTAAATTGTTTACTTTTTGGTTTCATATGTTGCTCCAATTCTTGTATGGAAGTTGATACTTTGCTTTAAATAATATACTTCTTTCTTTTTTTTCTCTCTCAATTTGTTTTAGAATAATAGAAATATTTGTATTGGGTGAAAAGATAGATGATACCTTATATCTGCCAAATTAATTAACGAGTTTTAATATACATTGTTACGTCATCATCTAATTTGGAAACACGTGTGATTTAAATGTTAAGTGGGTGTTTGAGGCGTTGAGTTCGTTATTATAGTTAATGAGTTGTAACAGTTAGTGCTTGAAGTGCATACAACTTCAGTATTATTGTTATAATAGTTTTTGTTTGAAATGTAACATATTTTTATTTGGATGGAAAACAATAAACACTGTATCAGTTGAATCATGCTTTAGTATTGTACAGGAGTATGTTCTTGACAATTGTATTCTTCATTGACCTCCAACACCTCGCACAATATCGTTCACCTAGTAGTTGAGTTGTGTTGCATGACATATAGGCAAACAGTAGATTATGGATTTGAATACAAACGAATGAAAATTGAAAAGATAGAGATTGAATACGATCGACCGCTATAATAGATCCTGATACAAACTAAACCATTATCAAAGGACCATGGCCCGTTATTCATTGTACCTAGCATATCTTGTATGGATTTGAATAGGATTGTGACTTGGTTATCCCTAGCAACATCAATTTGTGTACTTTGATGGACTTCTCAAACAGATTTCATGACATACTTGAAGACTTCAATATTGATCTTTTTTGTTGCAAGAATTTTGACAACTACACAAAATTGCAACTCCCATGGATTTAACGTAGATTCGAATGATCAATGGTGACAATTTTTTCTCTTTTTTCTGTTCATGACACGTTTCTACAGATCAAGTTAAATTTGAGTATAACTTGATGAATAATTTTTGACCTCACTTTCCTTTTTAATTACGATTAATATAATAAAAAATTAAGTAGGGATGATTTAATTTTCAATTTTGAAGTGGATAGTATTGAAAATAATTTCTCTAAATAAAATAGCATGAAAAAAAAGAAAGAAAACACGGTCCGATCCGAACCTCAACCGGCGTCACAATCTTACGGTTCGGGTCGGTTCGACTATCTGAAGGGTTCTAGCTTTCTAGGGTTTAAGCCATGCGCTAAACTTCTGAGTTTCTCTACAGATTGCCAATTACGAAGACGATGACCTCCATGGTTGCCCTGTCAAGAAGGCTTTGCAGCTCTCTCCTATCGAATTCTAAAGCTTCTCATCATCACGATATCCTCCCCGTAACCTATTGCACTAATAACCTTTCCTTCCGCTCGGTATCAGACATCACTGAGTCCGGTATTGAATCGGACTTGTACACGGAATTGGACTCACATTCAGTAACTAATCAACCTTCTCTCTCACCGTCCTCGTCCCAATCACCCACCCAACCGAGACCGGTCTATAATCGACCTCTGGAAAATGGCCTCGATGCTGGCATTTATAAGGTACGTTGGATGATGTATAGGTGCTTTGAGACTTTCGATTCTCGATGTTTTTTTGCTTACATTTTCATCTTATTGACATTTCGTGTTTGCTTGAAGGCTATATTGGTGGGTAAGGTGGGGCAAAGTCCATTGCAGAAGCAGCTGAAGAGTGGAAGAACAGTGACGCTGTTATCAGTTGGGACAGGGGGTATTCGTAATAATCGGAGACCCTTGGCTAACGAGGAACCCAGAGAGTATGCAAATCGGTGCGCAGTTCAATGGCATCGGGTTTCGATTTATCCTACGAGACTGGGCAATATCGTCATGAAGCATGTTGTGCCCGGGTAAGCATTTCAGTCTTGATCATTTACCTGAGGTACATGGAGATAATATCATAGAAATTTATTTATATTCTGCCATCAATTCTTAACAACGAGCTTATGTTTGATTAGTATAGTGATGGGAAGCTGTACTCGATTAATTTGAATTCCAAACTGTGCCCGTTATTAACTTTGTAGTTATCGTTTTTTTCTGGTTCATGTTACCCCGTTGCTCACAAAATATATTGTTGTAGTCTTAGTTTCGCTATTCTTTGTTGCAGCTTCATGCTTACTGTGTAAATTTGTTCTTGTCAGTTCAATTTTGTATTTGGAAGGGAACTTGGAGACCAAAATCTTCACTGATCAAGTCACTGGTCTTGTTCGACGTATTAGAGAAGTTGCGATTCGTGGCAATGGTGCAAAACTTACCCCTTCATTCTTTAAAGCGGTCTTTTGTGGTTTTTTTTTAATCATATGCTCTTTCAAACGGTTTCTTCTACAAAAGAAAATGGCACAACACTTGTTATGTTTTAGCACCCCGCTTCTATGAATATAGAGTTCCTCAGGTTTTGTTCTGAACTGTGACGAAGGTACAGCCTCTTTACGATGTGAATGTCCTTTCTTGGACGTGATATGTATTTTAACTAAAAAAAGAAAAGCAAATTTATTTTCTTCTGTAGGCTGAAAAACCTATATGGATTCTGACTGACTGGTGTTTGAATTATAATGTTGGGACTCTGGTTTTTCCATTTGTTTTTTCATGGCCTGATTCTTTGTGAATCGGAGGAATTATAAAGAATTTGATTGCTTTTGTGCTGACTTGACATTCATGCATGCTGAAACAAATGGCCCTAGGATCACCACATATGACCTCCGCTGATAAAGTTTGGTTGTTATGTAGGACGGCTTGTATTTTTGGGGAAGGGAGAAGGTAATGCTCAGGAGTCCACCCCATCAGAATTCAGAGGTGTTGGCTATTACTAAGAGATGTTTGCAGTTTTGTCATCTGAAGGTTTGAATCACCCACTTCTCTCTGTAAATGCTGTTCTTTCACTTCACAGAGTTGCAATAAGACATTGAGAAAAAGGATCTATTGCATGGCCTAGTGATGATTCCCTTCCCCCCCCACCCTCTGTCAAGCGACAAATGTCTTTGATATTTATACAATTTAAATGAATTTGATTGAGAGAGAATTGAAATCCACTTCCTCATTGCAACTTATTGTTTTTCAACCGTGTAGACGACTTGCTGTTTCTTTTGAGATGTTTATTTTGTGCTTGCATGTTTAGTTGCAGGGGTCATGGGCATAGTTATGGTTAGACAGAGTGAATGCTGTCTTTTTGTGAAACAAGCATCAGTACTTTCAATGCGCAAGACAATCTTTGATGGGTTATTAGAGGCACATGTGTGAGCAATGGAGCCACATAATGTATGAGTATGAGTTGGTAGATTGAAAATTGAAATTTAAATGCCTGATATCTGATAACTGATAACATAAAATAAAATATGCCATAATTGGGAATGATTGAGTTTCGTACATTGTGATGCCATGTATTTTCAATAATAGACAATGAATGAAATTGGCATTTTCTAGAAAATAGATACTAAAAATATGACAGAAGATTGTGTTTGGTTCGTAATGGTGCAGAAAGGGATCATAAGGTGACGGATAATCTACAAAAAGCAACGTGAAGGTGACTGAGATTATCGCTGGAGGGAAACTTGCTTCTCATCAAACTGCTTTTGGTGTAGAAAATTTGTTCAAACGTTAGAAGAAAAGTTAATGTATTTGAATGCCGTTTTTGAAACTCAATTTATGTCTTAGTCATTGTTGATTTTAGGATTCTACTCCATGAGTAGTTTTGAAATGTTTATGAAAATTTTAGAGTAATATTGTAATTTTTTAAAGAATATGGATAATTTTGAAATATGAACAAAGTTGAGAGTTATTGTTTATAATTTAACCTAAATTAAACAATGGAAAAGTGTCATTCAACGTTTGACGTGATCAAATTGGTGATGTGTTAAAATGATTCCTCCGAGTAGAATCACAATGTTTTGAACTAAAAAATTGCTTTGTAGGTTTCATTTAGCTTCAAATCTTTAATAGATTGAACCTAGGTGAAGTGTGTATTTAGAGGAAAATTGCTTTGTAGGTTTCATTTTGCTTCAAATCTTTAATAGATTGAACCTAGGTGAAGTGTGTATTTAGAGGTTGTTTTGGGATTAGAAATAGAATTGTAAAGTTTCGGAGATTTGTAAAACGTAAAGCTCGTGATGTATGTGTAAGAAGTTAATAAAAGATAAAATTAATGTTTTTATTTCGTTGGATTCATGAAGTTATCACACAACAAACTCATACTCATTGCGAAAAGAAAAAAATTGTTTCATTATATTCATTTGCTAATTCAAAATGCGAAAAATTTTCATCCTCTTGCATGATTTTGGAAATTAAGTTTATAAAACAAAAACATTATCAAATAATAGGAATACATAGTTTGACCCACATTACTCTTTCATGATTGGTGAGCAAATGCCACAAGAAAATCTACACTCTTATCTTATGTGGCCATTATTTTACACATTGCTTATCCACAAAATCTTCTTCCCCAAAACACTTGAAATTCACAGTGAATGAAAATCAACAAACCCAAAAACAACACACTCCAAATCAGGACATGTTGCGAACCCCCAAATTTCTTCATTCCCCAAACCTTTCTTCTCAAACCCAAACCCAAAACATCCCCACTTCCCCAAAATTTCCATTCATCAAACAATGTTGCAAAATCTCCCGCCGGAATCTCACCATTGGAACCAATTCCCTCTTACTTCTTCTCTTTAACTCTCAAATTCAAGACCCATTTTTAATGTCCTCCAAAGCAGAGGTTGAAGAAGAAGAATTACAGAGTCCTAAAAATGACGACTTTCTTTGCACTGGAAAGATCCCTACGAAACGTGCATTTCTTGATATCTCCATTGATGGAGTTCCTGCTGGTCGCGTTATCATTGGCCTTTATGGCAATGATTCCCCAGCAGGAGTTGCAAGGTTTAGCAATCTTGTAAGCGGAGCTGCTGGCATTTCTTATAGAAGAAAAGACTTTGTAAAGATCACTTCAAATTATGTTCAACATAGTGGAGTTAGATCTTATGGTGTGGATTTTGAGCTTGCAAAGAGGAATGGGAATGAATTAGTATCTGAAACTCTTAAGGATGAATGGGAGAGAGCGAATGAGAAATGTTCTGGGACTAAGAATTTGGCTTCAACTGTGGGGATCATTGTGAGAGACCCTTTAAAACCACCTCCTAAGTTGAAGTTGGTAGCTAGGAAAGGGAAACTGGAGGTTGATCAGGAACAGGTCGGTACCGAACCGAATGGGACGGAGTTCACGATATCGGTTAAGGATTCACCAGAGCTTGATGATTCAGCTTTGGTGATTGGAATTGTTTTGGATGGAATGGACATTGTGGAGAAGATTGCACAAGTGAAGACCGTTAAAGATAATACTACTTCTCCTTATTTCAGGTAAAGTTTTAGTTTCATATTTCACTTTTATTATATACTTTGATGAACGCATCAAAAGAAAACCTTTTTCAACCATGTTTGGAACAAACACTTATTAGATTATTAAAGATTGCATTACTTTTTAAAGTTTAAAGTTTAGATTTCTAAACTTGACATTGACGTTTGGATTTGATGAGCAGAGTGGCAAAGCTAATAGGCGATAAACGAGCTGTTGTTGCAGAAAGAGGGTTCAACCGTCCTTATTCTAAAGTGATTGTCACAAACTGTGGGTTGCTAGGGGAATGATTAGTCTTTGTCCAAAATAAATACTTGTACGAGTTGAGCTATGCTTGTGCTTATGTTGGCTACAATAACTCGATTGTGCTCCCAGTTTTGTTTGTCATTTTTTCAATTGAATTATATAAATGTAACTATATCCATAATGAGGTATTTTATATCATTTCAAAATTTTGAAATAAATATAAATATTCTTCTAAATTAAATTTATTGTACTTCTATAAATTAATTTGTAGATTCACCTTTTGTTAATTTTCATTCCATTCCACATAACATGATTAATGAATTTAGGACCATGGAATATGAAAATTAGGTATTAAATTTACAGTAGTGGCCACCATCGTCATCTTAATACAACAAATGTAGAAGTACAAAAATACGAACTTTCCTTCTAAAGGAAAGGTGAAGGTGTGCATGTCAATTACCATTTAGTTATAATCAGGTTGGTAATGCTCAAAATCGTTACCTTACAAATTAATGACTATGTTTCGATAACAATCTAAATTAATAGCCCCAACCACACTCGTTAATCTTAACCTCAAACTAAGTTCCAAAAATTGCAAGCTACCAATAGAGGCCGAGTCAAAATTACTTTAGTATTACAAAACCCCGTAATAACTAGTTTGAGAACAAATAGATAATGATATGACAACAGATGTATTCATTTGAGAATTTACTCAATAGGGAACGGCATGACATTAAAAACCCTTCTTCAAAGGGTGTGTATCTCATAATACCTTAGAAGAGGCAGAAACTCAATCCTGGAAGCTCTGTCAGGTTAATATGTGACTGAAAGCAGTCTTTAGTGCTTGGTTCTTTCGTTAGAAACTAGACTGCTTTTCAATTTCTTTGCAGAAGACGTAAATAGATTTCGAACTGATGTAACGGGGTCATTGACCTGGAAAAGAAAACACAATTTCAGTGGGATTCACTTGAGAAAGAAAGTTTCCTACAGGAGGGGAAAACTACAATGGGGGATTTAAGAGCAGGAGGTTGAAAATTCAAGAACAGAATATATGGATAAATCATATCCTATAGAATGAGACCTACTGATCCAATCATTATCAATGAATGCAATGGATTAACAACTTGGGAACCAATTTGCTGAATTTGTTCCAACACAACTTCAATCTACAAGATGGTTTATTCAAAATTAGGTTACCATTTCTCACGGCCAGAATGGTATTGCAAAAAAAACCAATATACCGTGCCATGCCACCACTATTCTAGCATTAAAATATTAATGGAGTGAACATCTACATTGCTTGACTACTGGACGTCCTTACGTACCTGAATGAGGGACGCTGATGGAGAGTTCTTAGGTGAATGTGGTGAAGAGCTTTTTTCACGCTGTAGAGCAGTTAGGGTTTGTTTCCATCCAGGTGCGACATTTCCTGTGGCAATCCACGGGCAAAAGTATCTGTGCTGCCTGATTGGATCGAACTCTACACCCTTGGAATAATCCTCTGCAAGGAATAAAGTAAAAACAATGAAATATGATTCATCATATAATTTAAATTTATCATTTAAAAATCATTAATTGGGAAGGATAACAGAGAAGATACGAACTTGGCAGGAAAAAAAACACATGCCGGGTTGATTCTTTTAACTGATTTGTTCTTTAGCCAGCTGCTAGGATAGTTTATGATACATTATGCAGAATTCTTATTCAATTAATCTAACATTTCTACAGAAAATAAGCCAACTATCGTTCAGAAAGCTTAATATACTTGCTCACAGACAACTTGCCACTCCATTTATTCCCACACAAATTTTCATGTAAACAATTGAACTTTAATAATTATTGCACTTAGATCTGTCAATACCACTGAACTAAAGCATGAAGCCACTGAATATCTTAGGGGCTGCCTTACCTATGGCTACGATAACTAGTGAATCTATAAATATGCTGCACCATTCGTGGAAAGAGAAGGATTAAGAGGATTTGGTAAATGGTACCTCCACCATGGGCAAGATGCATGCTGTTCATTGAGGTATGCACTTTGTCATTGGGGTCACCTCCTTCACGGGCCTGGTTTTCTGAAGTGGTGTGGTTATCAGAACCAAGTGTGTCTTTCATTGATTCTTCCACACCAGCAATATCGGTATTTGTATCATCTTCAAGGCTTGAAGATTTGCATGAGGTCATCTGCGATTCGGCCAAAGAAATCTCTTTGCTATTTGAATTATCATTTTCTAAAACCTGTTGGGAATCACATTGGTCAGAGACATCAGAAGGCAACTCCTTTTCACTGCATTCAGTACCTGTGATCATAACAGCATCTGTTGACGTCAAAGGATTTTCGACTGGAGAAGTTAGGGGATGGAGATCTGCTACTTTATTACCAGAATCTGACTGTATTGAATTCTCAGCATTCTCCAACACTTCAATTTTCTGCGCAGGAACACACTCTGTGCTCTTTACTTGAGTTTCTTCAGTTGAACCATTCAAACTAGATTGAGGTAAGGTTCCCTGATCAGTAACACTCGTACCTTCCAACAAAGGAGTCTGATCATCACCAGAAGTAACGCATCCAGGATCAAGTGTTTGATTCTGTAACAATCTTACGTCTTTTGGCTGATCTGTTTCTCCAGTAGGGATGGCATCTTCATTGATTTTGCTGTTTTGTGACATTTTTTTATCCGCGGAATCAGCTTGGACCATTTCTTGGTCATTATACACCTGATCACTAAATTTTTCATCATTGAATAGCCTAGCCCTTAAACTTTGGCCAATTACAGGCAAAGTGATGGTGGCCTTGAAACTCTGTCGTGCAGGGGTAGGCCCCCCTGCAATTGTTGAAGTTAATTTTGATATTCCAACATTACCAATACCTGCATGATTGATGACACTTTTATTGCCTGAATCATGAGTGCCTGACTCACTGTTTAATTCGGTGGGTCCAACCAATCTGATGATTTCCACAGGCCTAGGAATAGTATGGAAAGTCCATAATCCAACACTAGCTCCACAAAGCCGGCAATCCAAAACAACAGAATTAGGCTGCGATTGCAATTCACTTGAAAGCTCAGCAATTCTATTTCCAGCTACATTTTCTTTGGTGGCAGTAGTGAAGAGACTGACTGTAGGGCGTGAATCAAAAGTGGTGGATTTCTTGAGAGATTGATCTGACGCTCCGGACTTGCAGTCAACTACATAGGGCAGTGAACGTGGTTCCCATCCAAACAAGCTAATTAGCTTTAGAGCCTGCAATATTTTAAATTTAGTTAATTACGCAAAGAGCCAGAAAGTGAACTTGTACTAAGAATTATGGGGAAAAAATCTGATACATTTAAGGGAAATTGTGAGTACTTATACCATTTTATCATGAGTATAGATCTTAAATTTTAATAAAATACAAAGCCAACATCAGAAAGATTGGCAAAGGTTAATAGCGTAAATGATAATGACAAACAACAACTCCTAAGAAGATTTGTAATTACTGGAATTGTACACATCGATGGAGAAAGAGCAAAACCTGATAATATACTTTAGGAGTATCTGAGTCATGTCCATCTCCAAGGTACTCCATTTCAGATTTGTCAAGAGACTCGTTGCCAAAATTTTCCAAGGTTAATTCTTCAATAAATTGCTTGAGATGGGGACTGTTCATCCATTTGAGAAATGAAGACGAAATAACAGGGAGAGCTGAAAGCTGTAGTAACATTGAATAACGCTCGCTAAATTTATTAACTAAAACTGGAGAAGGGGTAGGAGGAAAATCAGCCAATGCTTCATCACAGGCATTATCTATCCAGGGACATAGTAACTTGTGCCCATTGTCCAACTTTAAGCTAAATACCAAAGCGGCCTTCTCAACTGAGAGAGAAACACAGAACAATTCATCTTTAGTGAAAAAAAAAATAGAAAGAAAGCAAACTGGGGTCAAAATGTGTCACATTCTTTCAGTACTACATGTACATGGTAGAGAGTCGTACCTTGTTGCTGATTCCAGGAAGATGGGGTAGAGAAAAGAAGACGTGCTCCACACGATTCACAGGCAATAGTATCTGTATCTACATTGACCCAACCTCTTCTAGCACAATTTATAGCATTCACTACCTACGAAAGATTTAAATTTTTCTAATATTAGAATCAAAGAATAGCCAAACTGTATATATGTTTTTCAGACAGGAGAAAGAAAGGGACATTTACATAAAATCAGATATTTGCAAACTACATATAGAACCCATATACTCTCTCCAAATTCATTGATATGGAAATACTGAATAACTAGGAAAATCAAATAAAAATCTAATGAAACAAATCACTACTCATAGAGAAACAAAGCAAGAATACAATACAGTGTGAGACCGATCAAATATAGACATTACAACAGAACGTTTATCCAGAAAAAAAAAAAAGAAGATGTTTGTGATAAAAGATACTACTAAAGGTTTGGTATCCAGCGATTGTTTTATATGAAGGCAAAAAGTAGTGATAAGTTCTCTGAGAACTTTGTACAGAAAATGTCGTAAACTTAAATATTAGGTGTGCAGGAGACTATGAGATAATAGAAAAACGAGAACATGAATGATGTAAGATAGAGCAAATCATGTGAATAATTTAACAACCTAACGAAAAACATGTGAAATAACAGCCCTTGGCCAACAACATATCGTTTCCAATTGCCAGAGAGAATAGTTGAGTTCTAAAATATTTTTATTCTGACTCTGCTTGCTCTAATATTTATTTCCTAGCCAGAGAATATGAATCCATTTCCGATAGTTAGACGGTGCACTTGAATCACCAAACACAGTCATTGACAATGACTTGAATAGGCTTAATCTTTTAGAAAGAATCAAAAGACACTCTAAACCTGATCCTTCCTTTTCTCCCTTTGCCCAAACAGACATTTCCTAAAATTGTACCATCACCTGAACTTTAAACTGTGATCAAAGGGGTGAAGGGACAGTCCACTAAATCCAAAAAAAGGTAATTCAGCTGAAAGCCAAAATACCATCAGAAAACAAAACTCAATAGTATATATTTCCAACTTCCAAGGAAAACCCAAGACAATGTACCGAGTAAAATATCCTCTAACCAATTGAATAAGCACAAACACTACATAATTGAAAATTGAAATTACAAGAAATATTGATAAAATGTTTAAGAAGAAAGTGAAACATCTGAAACAAACCTTAGGTTTACCAAACCATGTCATTGACTTGAATGTGGTTAATCTTTTCAAAAGATCTCCACGGTCCCAAGGCCTACACAATGGAGCATCAGAGGATCCAACAGAAGCTGAAGAATGCTTCTGCAATGCCTCAATAACATCACTTTTTGACCTCAGCTCTCCCACTACCAAAGCAGACGAAGAATACGGCCGTTTTCTCCCTCTCGACAATTGTACTCCGGATGGACTATCATTGAAACAAAAAATATTCATGTTAAACAAAACAATTTAAGAACATCACTCACGAAAGAATGAACAATCACAAAGCTTTAGCTACCCTATTTACAAACCAAAAACACATAAACTAGCTAAAATTCAGCTCATGCTTTCATGTTCTCAAAAACTAACACAAACGAAAAACACAATGAGCTAAGAAAAGCGAGAAAACCTGGAGGAGGAGGAGGGGGAAGATGCGGAATTTGAGTTAGGAGTGGATTGTGCATTCTGAAAGAGCTTGTCCATGATGGAATGGAATATCTTCTCTGAATCCTGCGACATGGGTTGCATCTCGAAGGAAAATTGGGAATTTGTTTGTGTGCAGAAGAGAGACGTAACTGCAAATCGAGGGCTCCGACGAAATTCTTTGGTGCGGTGTTTTCTTGTGTTTGGGTGTTCGACGTCGAGGGGTGAAGGTAGTATCAATCGGTCTGTATCTCCGTCTCCGACTTGGCCCTGAGTTTAGAGATGAACGGCAATGGCACCATCTGTAATTTGCATCAACGCCATTGATTTGATGATGATGAGATGATGATCTTTAAGGTAATGTTCTTATTGTTTCACAATGTTTCTTTTGAGATTTTTTTAGTCTTAATACCATTCCAACCCCAAAATCAGTTTGATTAATATGAAATTTACTATCAACTTCAAAGTAATTTTAATTCATTCACTCACATATTGAAAAAAGGAAAAAGAAACTCAATTTTTTTTTTATTTCAAAAATTATAAATATGAAATTTAGTATAAGATAATTATTAAGTGCATTTTAGGATGCAATTAAGTTTTTTTTTTAATATATATATATGATAGAAGAATTACTAAGACTAAAGAAATATTGTACGTTCATTTTTTAAAAGTAACGTATGTTTAGATACTTTTTTTTCTTTTTAGACCAAAGATCACAACCTTATTACAACATTATTATTATTACCATTACCACTAAGAGAAACAACAAATTTTAGTAAAAATGTTAACATAAAGTACTTATTTCTATTACAATTTTAATGGCTTCTTGTTTAAATTTGAAAGCCTACAAATACCTCTTCTCCCTTTAGGTTTCAATGCTTAAAGAAAAAATAAGGAAAAAAACCCATTTTGAAAAAGGGAAAAAGAAAACAGTTATAGCAATTCAAAATGAATCCCTTTCTTCACGCTGACCGCCAAAATCTCTTCACTTTCTCCACGTCTCTCCACTTCCAACAAACTCATTCCTTCTTCTTCCTTCTATTTAACCCCTTTTTCATTATTTCGTTTCTCATTTAACTCAAAGCACCATGTCTTTTCTCCACTGTTATTCACCCTTCAAACCTTTCCCACTTGCTTTCTTCTTCCTCCTCTCCTTCCATTTCTTCCCAGCAATCAGCACTGATTTCCTTGTTGGCGACAGCGATGGCTGGTCAGTCCCTAAACCAAAAGAAGCTGACAAATACAACAAATGGGCTTCCCACAACAGATTCAATATCGACGACACTGTCCGTAAGTACCCAAAAAAAGTTGCTTCTTTTTAGAAAATTTTGAACAAAAACTTGTTTTTTTTTCCAATACCCATCTTTGAATTTTTGTTGATTTGATGGATGGTTGTGTTAGATTTCAAGTACGAGAAAGATTCAGTGATGATGGTGACGGAGGAAGAGTACAAACAATGTGTTTCACCAAGGCCTCTATTTTATGAAAACAATGGAGATAGTGTGGTAAAGCTTGACAGAGCAGGATTGTTCTATTTCATTAGTGGAGTTTCAGGGCATTGTCAGAAAGGTCAGAGAATGATAATCAAAGTGTTGGAACCTATGAGTCCTCCACAGCCACCCACTGTTCCACCAGATGAAAAAAGTGGTGCTGCACATTCTAATTTGGTCTCTGTTTCATCTTCATTCTTGGGGGTGTTCTTCATGTTGTTCTTTGCTCTGTTTTTGTCCATTTGAAATAGGATTGGTTTGTTCATTTATTAGGATTTTTGTTTCTGTTGTTAGTTTTTTTCTTCTAGAGTTATGAATGAATGGTTGGTTTAATTTTGATTGTAGTTGAGTAATTTCGGAGATGTTGAATAATAACAAAATTACAAAAAGAAAAGTGGAATACGTTCGAAATTCTTCTATGTGAGGCTTAAGGTGTTGTTGATTGACTAATGACTTGAGATAGTTTAGAGTTTAATTACTCAATAACTTCTATCATTGTGTAACTCAACCATGATAAGTTCGAGGGCTTTGTAACTTGAGATTTAGTTTCATTGTAAGAAACTATAAATTTGATTCTCAAATTTCAAAGTTGGTGTAATTACAAATAGAAAGTATATATATCTTTCATCTCTAAAAGTTATAAAAAACAATTTCATTCATGGTATAGTATAAAATAAAATATTATATATAGAGCTCATATAAAAACTATTTATTCAATTGTCTTATTTTTGTGATTTATTATCATTATTATTTTAAAAAATAGGAAAAAGGATCTATTCACCTTTTATTTCGAATAATAGAAAAATATGGATGAAAACGATCAAGAGTTCGATTGCCAAAAATGTGCATTCAATAAGATTCTCATTAAATAGGGTATGAATATTAGGATACAAAATCGCATCTGGGTTACCAGACTATTTAAGGGAACATCATCAAATAAATGTAAAAATTTCCTCAACTGTGAAGAAATTTGAAGTAAAATTTCATTGACTAACACAGCAGTTGAGTTGAGCTTAGTATCTTACGAATTGTCTGTCATCTCCCTCTTTCTTGCTCTTACTGAATCTGTTGTTGACGCCTTCTACTTTACGCGCTTTCTTCCTGAATTTTGAGGCACTGCTGTCAATGTTAAGGTTAACCTTCGGAGGGTTGGAAAAGCAGAATGAAGCAGCAATACCCTGTATTCACATACACATTTATTTATAAAGTGAGAAGTGATGCAAATATATAGTAACCTTCCTTGAGATACACGAATTCTAGCAAAGAAAACTTCAAGATGTAATATAATATATTCAAAACATGTTTGAAAGTGATTTTAAAATGGTTAAAATCAGTACGAAACACATTTCTAATGATTTAAAACACACTTAAATATTAGATTAATTTCAAGGCATTCAAGTTGTGTTATGGAGTGACTTTGAACATGATAAAAGTGATTTTGAAACAGTTTCAAAATCAATCCCAAACATGCACTCATTTTGATATGAACAAAGGCTTGTCTATCGAACTATTTTAGTTTGCTAAGATTTAGGTAGAAAATGACATAGCAGAAGCGAATTATCTTGATATGCATGCAAGTTGAGATGAGAAAAAATTAGTTAGTACCTGCAGATCAAGGCGGTGGACATTGAAAATATCTTTCATTGAGTGTGAATTGTAAGCTAATATATAGGATCTATAAGCATCCTTGGCGGACTTGTTCAAATAATAATTGCTCCCAACTAGTTTCTCCTGGCATCATTCAAAAAAATCCAGAATTAGAATCAATGGATGAGTAATAAATATTTCATATTGTATGCCTGTGCTCGAGATGACAGGCGAATCACCAGATGAGATTGCACGTTGGCCAGTTTCTTGTCGCTGAACTCATACTCTTTGACTGGAACTTTTGCTGCCTGCCAATAGAACATGAACCATCAAACTATTAATAAGACGGTAGAACACTATGAAACTATGTATGCTAATCCCTCCTATCAAACAAGCTCCTATATACAGTTAGGTTTTGTTAAGAGAAACGTGAAATTAGTAAAACTGTGGAATTCTGAGCTTCGTTTGTTTATGCTTTTTCTCTAATACTACTTGACCTCTGTGAAGACGTTAATTTGAATCCCACAGTGCTTACAATTCAACATAAATACTAGGGAGAATACCAGACCTTCAGATAGCGAAGAAATTGAATCTCTTCAGGAATCAAGAAAAGTAGGGCATTTCCTTTGCTACCTTCCCCTCGAGCTGTTCGACCAACTCTGTGAATGTATTCCTAAACTCAATGATTTCATACAACATTAAACTGAATTAGTACAGGAATAACCTATTTTTAAAAATATAATATAGAAATTACAAGGATACTAAATGAGATGTGAACATAATTAAGGAGCAAGAGGCACCTTCGGTTCATCTGGAGGATCGTACTGCACAATCCAATCCTGAGACATTTGAAATGAGCATAGACAATCAATGAGAATTACACGGTAAGCTAAATGGTTCTAAGAAATGTAAAACCATTATTATCCTTAAACTCGGTAATTTTAATGTGTGGTTTCCAAAAGGCCAGTCCACAGATGCGAGATGCCAACTATGAAGTAAATACAAATCTATCAGTTCTATTCTATAGTCATTACAATACAAGTTCTTTGTAACCTCATCCTTCCAAGGTTTATGCTGATAGAATTGATCTCTTTTAACGAATCCAGACAAAGTATTTGTGGACACTTACACCCCAAAAGAACTCCAATGTAAAAAGGAACCCCACCTACCCAAACAAACACTACAAGAAGTGTACACACAAAATTATTGTAAATAGAGATGTAGAACAAACACAAATTTACGTGGAAACCGAGTACAAAGAGAAACTGATATTTCTTATTATTCTCTCATGATAGTAAAGTTACAGAGCAAAAAATATTTATAGGCAACACGAGCCTAATTAAAACAATAAAAAATTAGGGCAAAGTAAATCTCAACTACCCTTGGACTAACATGACCCAAGCCCACTATTTCTAACAAAAATAAATCAGGAAAGAAAGAAGAAGATAACTTACAACAGCAGGTATATCAAGTCCACGTGCAGCAACATCAGTACATAGTAGGATGCCAGTCTGGGCCTTGATGAAGGAAAAGAAGGTAGAAGTTCTCTTCTGCTGCTTTTGCTTTCCATGGATATCCATGCAGTCGACCTTAATATATCTAAGAAGGTCCGCATGGAATTTCACAGAATTACAAGATGAGAAGAAGACCATTACTTTCTTAGATAAATTTTTCTTCAAGAAGGAATATAGAAGAATGAATCTTTTAGAGCTGGGCAAAACACAATAACCTTGTTGCAACCCCTCATTGGTGACCTACAACAACACATACAATTTAATCAATCAGAAGCAAGTACTTACATATTAAATTAACATATATACAACAGTAGATTATGTTACCTTTGTTCTTCCATCGTCCACATCAATATAAATAGGAGTTGACTGAAATGACAAGCGAACAAGATCTTCCACCTGAACCAAAATCAATCCACATGAACAAAGAAATAGAAGTTCATAAACTGATAGCTGTTTATACATTATGGTACAAAAGAAGAAAACCCAAGGAGAGAAGAAGTATAAAAGTTGAATGCAATGCACAAACCTTTTGTGTTTGGGTTGCTGAGAATAAAGCAGTCTGCCTATTCTGCAAATAATATGCAAATTGAAATACCATCAGATTACAGTATTGCACGAGTAAAAGAATGATCCCACCATAATAATAATAAAAACAACAATAGTAGTGTCAGTGCATTCCTACCCAAACACTACTTTAACCCCATTTGCAAAGTTACACCAGAAGATGTGGCAACTTCTAATAGCTAATTATACAGTTTTGAAAAAGCCCAATCATCGCAAAAGACATACGACAATATTCAATTACCTTTGGGAGAAGATTTATAATTTGTTTCATTTCCTCCTCAAAATTGGTTTCCAATATCCTGTCCGCTTCATCGATTATGAGGCACTGCAAAAGGCGTTTAGACAGGAAAGAATGTAATGACGTGTTATAAAATTGAGGATTACATACAGGAAATTACTAACATAATTCAATGAGTTACTCAAATGCAAATTCAAGTCACTGAGAATGAAAACAAAAAATTCAGATTTTTTAGAGGTGATAAAAACCAACTTAATTAATATATAAGCCTATTATTCGTGAAATAATTTCTCATCCAAAAACAGGGAACATGTGGAGCAGACCACACGTCAGCAGCAACAAGTTTATAGAGGAAGTGACTAGCAACAAAATTTCAAAAATGCAATCTTTACTTAGAATTGCTAAAAATGTTTTCTAATATACATAAATAATGGCAAGTAAATGAAAGATAGGCCACATTACCTTCAAGTTTTTGAACACAAAATTCTTGGTGTGCTGAAGATGGTCGAGAAGACGACCAGGGGTTGCTATTAATAGATTGACCCCCTTTGTAATACGATCAGCCTCAGCTTGTCGGCTAGAACCACCGGTAACAAGGCCAAGGGTCTGTGAATGATATTTGAGAAGCTCTTTTGCTACTTCATGTGTCTGAATTATTAAAAATGGTAAGTCAGTAATAATATCAAGAGAGCTGATGAGATTAAAGGATAGTTGGAAAAAAAAAAAAGAAAATAGTAAGCTCATTCAGCATCAATAACTAAATAATTATAAGAGAAATACGGGTTACGGGGAATAATCGACCAACCTGCATTGCAAGCTCCCGTGTTGGGCAAATAACTATAACGCCAGTTCCATTACGAGGAGTAAAGCAAATGTGATGTAGCAACTCCACAGCTGGTATAAGAAAAGCAAGAGTTTTCCCGGATCCAGTTCTTGCAGCTCCAAGAATATCTTTCCCAATTAGAGAAGGCGGAATTGCTCTTGCTTGAATCTGCATTCATAATGTCGAAAAAATTTAAGAATATGCAAGTCAATGTATTAGTAAGGTTCAAATCCTTAAACATGATACAGCATTTGTTGTACTAATAAAAACAAAAAAAAACAAAACCAGCTCAAGATTCATAAAAGAACTCCAACCATTTTCGAGTGTTCAACTTACTCCATTAAAAACTATTTATAGTCATCATCAAGGTTAATACCATTACTCACGCACTGACATTAAACAAATCCAGCAAACTTAAAATTCTCAAGAATATTTGACAATAAAGCCTCTAAACAGAAATCTCACCTGAGTCATATGCTCAAATCCCATGTCTTTAATCGCCCGTAGAGTTTTCTCTGACAATTCAAGCGAATCAAATGAAACGGAACTCATAATTCCTGACCCACTAGTCTTAACCTTATTTTTCTTATTCTCATCCTCTTCACCCTCCTCACCGTCCCCTTCCACGCCATCCTCACCCTCGCCATCATTAACATCATCGTTCCCTTCGTCTTCCAACTCGTCATTCACCTTTGTTTTCGTCTTCGTCTTCCTCTTCTTCTTCATCTCGTTTTTTTTCACTCTCTCCTCTGGTTCGTTGCTTACACCATCTTCTTCCCCTTCTTCTTCGCCTTGCATTGAACTTTGAAGTTCCGATTCTTCCGTAGTAGTTGAAGGAAGATTTTTCTTGGGTCTCTTCCTCTTGCGCCTTTTGTTCATTGCCTCAACCTCTGATGAGGAGGGAACTTTCTCATCCAATTCGACCATGGCATTAACTTCTTCCAAGTGATGATTGTCGCTAGAATTTCGAACAGAAATAATGAAAGAGAAGAGTTTGGTACTAAGCAAGTAAGGACTAAGCCGCCCAGCTCTTCTAGGGTTTATCTGCTAAACCCACCGGCGTCACAGAAAAATTCGACGACTTCAACGACTACACGATGTGAGTGTGAGTTAACCCGCGCTCCTATTTGGGCCAACAAGTCGACCCGTTTAAATAAAATTATGGGCTCTCTGGGCCTAATTAAATCGACAAGTCGACGACTTCTTATCTCAAGCTCTATCAAGATTTAAGTTAATTAATTAATTTAGAATCAAACCAAATTTATTCGTTTAGCTATTTTTACAAAGATCCATTCAAACATTTTTCAAAAAATATTGTTTTAATTTGGCTATGTCTAATAAAAAAAAGAATATTCATCATAGATGCCATCTTTTTATTATTTCATGAATGTTGTGAAGTTGAGGAGCACGACCGAAGTATAGAGAAAATATAATATGATAATATATAAAATATACTATATAAATAAATTACTAAATTACTAAAAAAAATCTTCAAAAGCACTAAAAAAATTCCCAGTATCTCAAAGTTTGTGTAAGTTCAACAAATATTCATAAAAATATCACTATTTTATAGGACTTAAAGAGAGTGACACATGGCAACGAACACTTTTTAACGTAGATGGAATATGAAGGAAGTGACACATGACATAGACACGAAGCATAATGGACATTTATTTAATAATATTTATAATAATGAATACCTTCTAAAAATTATTACATGGCATTATACTTTTAATCAATTTATAGCCATTTGTATAAGAAATAAATATTTAGTAAAAAATCAATATTAAAAGTGTAAAATTTAAAATACATTGACTAAAGTTAAACAAAACTTAAAGCTTAATAGTAAAATTGTAATATTTTGAGACCTATGGACTAACTTGAAATTAAACTCAAGCTTAAACTAAAAAATTAGTATTTTAAAACTTAGGGATCAAATGAAAACTATACTTACAATCCAAGGGCAAAAATGCATTTGGTGTGTTTAGATTGACTTTTCAAGTGTTTATAAACATTTTTTTCACCTATAAACACTCCGTCCAAGTATGCATTTAAATCTTCAATTTTTTTTTCGCCTATAAATGATAAAAAGAAAGGTCAAATACATGGTATTCATTTTATTTTAATCCATATTATAAATTTTAAATACAATGTTAATATATTTCCAAAATTCTTCGTGGGAAAGTTAATCATAGATTTTGTTTTGTTTTTCTTTTTATATAGTTAACTAAGAATTAAAATTAAAACTAGTTTTGAGATTTATTGAAAATAGAAGTAAATAGAGATATTTGAAAATACACAATAGTCTAAACTAAGAACCAGTTTGGTGGATTAGAGACATGTGGGTTGCAACTTGAAACACAACACTTGTAAAGACAAGCGGGGCATGTCAAGGCAAATTGGGAAACATTTAGCCGGACTAGATGCAAGTCGTCATCACCAATGTGACACTTTAAACAGACAAATGTCAATTTATATCACCATCCAAACCCACACAAATGAGCTCTAAGTTCAACTCATCTTTCTTAGCAATCTCTACGCACTTAGAAAATAAGATGTCAAATTATTATGTCAAATATCAATGATTTAATTGCAAGTTAAAAGAACTATAATTTTTATCTATATTAGGTGAGGGAGACAAATTAACAACATTTGGAGACTACACAAAACAATCAATAAGCCTAAAACACATTCGGGCCATCGGTATTGGGAAGGATTTTGGATATACAATAAGGTGAAAGTCTATATTAATTGTTGCAATGATGGTATAATGAAGCAGGCTAGCCACTATTCTTTTGAAGAATGATTGATTAGATACATAAAGCTTGTAAAGAGAGTGAACAATGTTTTTTTAAGAGATAATCATAAGCACTTATTTGTTTACTTTCTTTTTGTTCTCTTTTTTCACATGTTATAGATCATACTTGTATAAAAAGTCAATATTTAAGTGTATTTCAAAATGCATCTATCTTTGTGCATCTCACTCTCATCACACACATAAAAATAAAAATAAAAAATTTGAAAAAAAAAGTATAGATAATTGACTGTGTGACAAACTATCATTAGAGATGCACAAAAATAGATGAGAGAAGGATGCGTCAAAGAATTTCTCATTCTGACGTGCTCGTTCTCCCCTTTTATCCAAAAAGGGGAGAGAGAGAGAGAGCTAATGAAAGCCATGAAACCAGGAAGAGAAAAAGAGGCCCCTACAAAGTGGCCACATCGAGCCCACTAGCCAAATCGTCCATGTGAAATTAGATCCTTTTCTTTCAACTAGGCCCATTTTTGGCGATTTATGTTGTTGCTATTTCCTATACTCTATGATAGAACCAAAGCTTTCCCCCGTGTTCATTGATTAGATTCATGAATCCTTGAAACTATGTCCCATTTGATCTTTAGCTGTAAATATAGAAAATCAGTCTATGAAATTATTATGAAGTGATGATCCCAAAACTAGGAGAAAAGAATCAAGCCAGAAACTTCAGAGATGTGAAAGTAGAGACTTGGTACTTTGAAGAAGAGTAAAAAGCAGTCAACAAAAGGAGGAAAGCTCATCAATGGTGTCAGGGATGCGAGTTGCAATTCCTTAGGATAATTCTTTGCCCTTTTGATGACTTCTATGAACTGGCTTTATTTTAAAAACATATTGGGATTAATTTGAAAAGAAAAGAAAAAGTAATGATTGGAATATCTTAGTCTATTAGCCAATAGATCAAGGGCTGAAATTTTGTGGGAAGGTTTTGTGGATATAGGTTGCTAGATGATTGAAACCTCACAAGGAAAGATGAAGGAAGAAGACACATAACTAATGATCGTTGGTGAATTTATTGAGGAAAGGTTGCGGGTGGAGGAGACATCCTTACCTTAGAGCACCCCACCATTCTGAAAAAGAAGGCAACAGCAAGAATAATCCTCTTTTCCTTCTTTACTTATCTTTCAACTTTAATCTCTAATCAAAGTATGACTGCGTTTACGAGCTTTCACAAAATGCATCTCTATCCAAATAAGTATCTCTCTTATCTCTAGTTCGAAATTTCCTACAAATGGATTTAGTGAAATGGTACTTCGTTTAGAAAGAAAAGGAAAGATCTCATAGGTTTAGGATTGATCAAATGCGTCAGATCGCACCAATATCAATCAATTTTTTCTATTAATTCCAAGACAAAGGTTTAACAGTCAAAATGAAGGAACTACGGGTAGGATCTATCAACCAAAAGAGAGAATGGAAATATGTCTAATTCCTCTTAAATATGGAGAGAATTTGGCTTTGAACCATTCTGCTCAACGGTCTAATGGTTTGATATATAGCTCATAAACACACAAAAGTAAGACAAGAAATTGACTAAAGTTCACCAGAGCATAAAGCATCCTCATTATGTTGGTTTAGAGACAAACAAACTATGTTAGATCCACATGACATGATTAAAGAAGATGATGCAGGTATGGATAGATTATAGATGTCATTTTTGGAAAGAGAGCAAGAGTGGAAACAAATAGTAAAAGCACTTGCCTGCAATAAGTAATAGCATTGATTTAAATCCCTCTTTCTTTTGCTCCTGTAAACATGTTGTTGATTGGGGAGTCTCTGTTATTGGCAAACAAGAAGGATTTAACCAAAATGCAAAGACAATCATTTGATTGCAACACCCACCTTGTCTTATCAAATATAAAGGACTGAACAAAAAACTATACATATACACCTTCATGGCCCCTCCTCCCATCATGTTATAATGTATTGCCCCCCCCCACCTACTCTAACAAAATACAATAAACCCACTAACCATTTTCCCAAAAGATCAGAAAGGAAAAAGGAAAATTAAAAACAAAAGTAAGGTTATGGAGAAATGTAGCTAGCTAGGCTCCATCAAGGCTTGACTAAATTCTTTTGCAAATGAGCAAGACCCAGAGCTTTCATGGCTGCAGCTTAATTAGACTCTAAGAAGATAGATACTGAGTTCAGGAGTTCCATTGCTATCTGGGTTCATCATGTAGAAAGCTTCAGAATCTCTAGAACCCACAATTCTCTCAAATTTGGCTCTCATGTACATAATTTCATTATCAGAACAGGCTTCAGATTCAGGCAATTCAGCTCCAGCGGATTCGGATTCCGCTTCATAGTTTCCTGGTAGAACACCCGCACCCATGGAAATTGGCTCCACGGCCTTGAGGATTTTCATCTCTTTAACCCCACAATCCTTCCTTGTAGCAAAACCACTCTTCTTCCCATTGCAAAATGTCCTCCAGAGAGGATGTTCTAGAAGTCTCACTGCCTTCTTTTCTCCTTCTTTCTCTTTATCACATTCCAACGCAATTCGGACTAACCCAGACGCCATTTCTTTAACCAAACCACTAATAGGCGTCGCAAGCTCTACCAAAAACGCAGGTTCTGAGTTAGGGTCTCTTTGAAATGCGAAGTGAACATGGCCACGCCGAGAGCCGAAAAGGGTTCCAATGACCCGAGAACCCAGTCCTGGTGAAAGGGTCGACCGATTTTTGGCAAAAACCGTGAGAACCGAACGCAACCGCGCAACTGCAACAGCCGGCATCTTCCTCCTTTGTGGTTGGGCTGCGGTATGCGGTCGCTGCGACTGCGGCTCTGGAGAGACGACTCTGTTTTTTTTCTTCACTTCTTCCAGCTCGGCCGGTTCGGAGGAGGGCTTGAGAGTTGGGAGGGGGCATTGATCGTCTTCTTCTTCACTACCTACCTTCTGGGTCCAGTGGAAATGTCTTCTGGAGGAGGAGGAATCCATGACCGTCTTCATATGAAAAGCAAAGAAAAATAGCAGGAAATATTGGAGAAGAGAGTGAGTGAGAGAATATAAAAGAATGAAAGAGATTCTGCGCTCTTCTCTTTAATTTGGTATGTGGGGGCAGTACTCAAAATTCTTTATTTTCTAGGCAGCGCAAGAGAATCCTGACAAAAGAAACACACACTGACCCACCAGCTGACATACGAAATATGGAAGAGAGAGACATAAAAATGGAAAAGAAAGGAATCTGAGGCGACAAAGTGAGTGTTCTTTCACTTTCTTGTGGGTAGTGAGAAGGGATTGGTAGGGATTTTAATTGACTGACCCTTTTACATTTTGACCCAAAAATCTCAGACGAGTAAAATTATGGGAGCCGAGGATCGAGACCCTACAAAAGAGTGGAGACAACACTGTTCACAATGAACATTGGTCGGAAAATGCAACCTCTGAATAGTTCTGAGATGTGTCTTATGAAGATGCAAAGTATCATAAGAGATGACGTAATGCTTATCTGATAGTGTTGCGGAAATCTCATGGCCTTTGCTGGTTGTAGAGTATACATTCTACCAACTTCTGTAACTGACACCTCCTAGTTTAATGAGCCACAAGGATGAAGAAAGAGGGAAACTTCAAATTTTTGAAAAAAAATATATTAGCCGTTATATGATTTGACCTCCTTAACATAAACAAAATCTTAGTCACCTTTCAACTGCATCATGGCATTGACTCCCCTTTTGATTTATATGGTTCAAAATCTCGTTAGAATGCAGGTAGTGAGGTTATCTGCTCTAACTACTTGCCCTCATGTCTTGACAAAGCTGGGAAGCTCAAAAGATAAAATCCACTCAATGGAAAGTGACAAAAACAAGGAAGTAAAAACTTGAGCAAAAATGTACACCAATGAGTTGTAAACCCCCATACCCTTTTTTTATTTCGTTGACCCAGCGATGTGAACTCATTGTAATGATGTAGTTGGATCTCAACTGGAGGATGTAACTCAAGCTCGATCAGCGCATAATCTGAAATACACAAATCAAAAGCAGATTGACTGTGTTAAGCAGAAAACAAACGAGTCAGGGTGTATAAAAGGCAAGAGAGTTTATATTAAATATATAATGATGATTTGATACAAAAGATTTCAGGAGAGAAACGTACAAGATCAGAAACTGCAAAGTGATTACGTACAGTTTTTTCCAAGTATTTGCTTACTCTGTTAAACTCCTTTAGTTAACTCTCTAAATTTTTGATCAAGCTCTGGCTCTCAAGTACTAGGAGCAGGGGCTCCACCGATTATTATTGCATGTGCCTTCCTGCAAACATTCTCTGCTGCTCAGGCAATGCTTCTTCCTCTCGGTCCACACAACTGCAATACTGCAGTGATCCACTTCACACTCACAGAGCCCTGTTGGAGAAAATTCAAAAAACCAAAATCAATAATTGAATGGTTTCTAAAAATTATGGCGGTAGTTTGATTTGATGACTCTGGCAATTTTCATTCTAATCACTATTAAGAGGAGTTATGATTAATATTATCAAAACATACTATTCACTTGTTTGTAATTTTGAAAGGAATTACTTCAATTTTTTAAGAAAAATAATAATAAAAAAAAAGTACCTGTGAGAAGAAATACAGTAATAAAAGAAAATTACTTTTAAAAAGCGACTCCAAGCACATTTTTACAGATTTCTATTCTTTAAAATAGAAAACCATTTTGAAAACAGTTTCCAAACAACCCCCATGTAATTTCTATATAATATATATTCATTTTCAAAACTTAACTTCTTTTTAAAAGTTATGGCGGTATTTACATTGAAAAGATGAGGATCCTAAGAGAGTAGCAAAACGCCTGCTAACGTTGAACGGATGGATCTGCACGGAGATTATAGACAGGTATTGACAAAATAGTTAACCACAATCGAAAAATAAAGCCATAGGTTTGAAACAGTACTGTTCATATGCCAGCCATCTAATCGTAAAGCAAGCCTCACATCTAGATGTAACTGTTCGCAGAATAAACCTATCACTAGTTTTTTCCATCTGATTTACAAATTTTCTCCAAGGAATTCTCGCTCGGTTCTCTAAAACTCTCTCACTTGAATCATATTTTTGCTACCTTAAATATATCATTCTTTAAAAAAAATTCAAAAGATATTGCTCGTTCTAAAACTACTCTTGATGAAATAAAAAGTACCAAAAACTATTATTAGATCCTCATCATTGAAGTAGTACTTACAAATTACAACAACAATAATGATCATGCCATAGAAAACTGTTATTTTGAGAACACTCTCAACACATGTCCTGAAGCCTATGGGTCACAGAAAAGGCCTCGAATTAGTATTAAGAGAGCAAAATAGTGTGAGAAAACTATATCAGGAAAAATGAAACAAAGAAATTGCAAAGTGAACAAATTAAGCAACTCAAAAAACATTCCTCATGCTTGTCTCCAAAATAAGTTTAAGGCAAATATTCCACAGAAATATCTTGCTGAGTGTTTTACCAAATAACTTTATCATTTCCAGCGTAACCGAACTAGGAGATCTACAATATCTTCAGACATTAATTACCCAAGAGACCGAAAATGTGAAAACTATATAGGATTTCATCTCACAACCAATTGATGACAAGAAAAGTAGTCTATCTTTAAAGAGTACGAGGTCCCTTGATTTTTAAAATATATGCAAGATACTCGACAAATCCATATATGCAAAAAACTAAGGATAGAGAGGGAGAGAAAAATTTAGCCGTAGTATAATTTAGCAAATTACAACACTGCACACATAAACAAAAGAAGAAAGGAAAGAAGAGAATGAATTCTAGCAGCTTTCTCGTCCTCTAATCTTTCTTTCTTTGTAATACAGAACGAAAACGGGGCTGAATCAGAAAATGATCTGCACCTCTTGCAACATTAATTGTCATACAAGCGACCATTAATGATTTTGGTCATGGTTCTGATTTAAAAGAAGAAGAACATATTGCATCACCCATAATAATTTTAGTCTCAAACTAAGATTATGAACATGAATTGGCAAAAAGAAAGGGGAGCTAATCACACCAAACACCAAACTACAAGTGCTATTAACTGGTAATAGAATCAATCAATCTTGTAATATAGATGATAGAATATAATCAATTCAGCTCAAAATTTATTTCTCGTATTACTTTTTCAACTACAAGCATTCTATCGCAATTCTAGAATCCGGAAAAAAAAAATCAAGAAATCTTAATCACACTACAATCCAAGAAAGAGAAAGCATCTACAGTGTGAATTAATTCGCTGATCAACCATAGACAACGCGTTAACAACTCCAATGCCAATGATCAACAAAAGATATCCTACATGTTATCGATTTCGATCAATAAACCAAAACTAAGTAGACGAATTAAAAACTCCAAGAAAAAGAATAATAAGTAAACCTAAAAATAATCAGCATTCACCATTGTAATCGTACAGTGATTACTGTACCTTTGAGCATCCTCTCCTCTCTGAAAACTTCTCACTGTTTGCACTGCTGTGTCCATCATTTCCATAACAATCGCAATAAATAATCGCAAGTCCAAGACAGAATAAAAGCAGAAGTCGGATAAACGATCGCGCTCACCATAGGTTACTGAATCGAATCGGAAAGAACAAAAGTACAGAGACTCGAAGGATTGAAGAAGTCGTTGATTTGGCGCCAAGGAAAGGCCTTACTGAAGTCTGTTCTATCACGCGCCAACTAGACGCGTCGGAACAAGCTGATCGTTAGAATACCTCCAACTTTTGGGCTTTGAATCAAATTGGGCCGTGGGCCGTGGGCCGTGGTCTGTCCTCTCGAATTTTTTCTTACTCTAAGTTTATATCTAACATTTTTTAAAATGATAAATATATGAAAGTTTATAAGTGATAGACTACATTGATAGACTCTTGTATTTACTAGCGATAGACCAATATTTACGACATACTATCATTGATAGATTTTAACAGATTTTGTTATATTTGCAATTTTTTTAAAATATTGCTATATAGTTAATTATTTTGAATCTAATTATTATATTTGTACCTATCCATTTTTCTCTTATCTTATATTTTCCTTAAATTCTTTTGCATTACTTTATATTAAAGTTATTTGATACTTAGAATGCTCAACTATCTTTCTTCGCAAACTATAGTTTAGCTAAATATATCAAGATTGCCAACATGTACTTAGCTTAACCAACACATGTATGTACCCAAGAACAAGAGATTCCGATTCAAATCCTTTCACTCCAAGTTGTATTACTCTTGAATGACAAAGATAACAAATAATTGATTAAATTATAAGTGTCCCCTTTCTCAAAAAAAAAAAAAAAAAAAAAAAACTATATGTTTGATTAGTGACTCAATGATTTATTAAATAATAGAAAAAAAAATTCAATCACACATAAACAAAATAAAAATTCTAGAAATTTATCACAAATTAAAGTAAAATTGAATACTCAAATTGGTTTAGTTTATACAAAGCACTTTTCTAAATTATACAGTAGTAAACCCATAATTATATACAATATTTAATATGTAATTCAAAGTCTAAATAACAAGAGATTCAACCATGGAAAGACATAAAAACTAAAGTACACTTAATAATTCAAAGTGTCTAGATATAACAAGAGATCATTCAACCATAGAAAGACTTTGAAAGGTAAAGTAAACCTAAAATGAAGAATGGAGTGCAAAAGTGGGGTCCGAGTAAGTGTGAGAAAAGCATAATTATTTGATTTTCGTGCCACGCTTTGAGCTCGTGGCTATTATGTATATACACACACTATGAACCACAAACCCTAAAACTTTATATTATAAATTATTGATCATATGATACTATTCATCAAGAGAGACATTCACTTTTACTTTACCTACCGACAATGTTCATAATTAAATAAAGTGGGTTTACATTTTAACTTTGCTTTTTAAAAGTAAAATACTAGGTCTAAATTATTTTAGTATTCTCTTGGTACCAACATTTCTTTTTATTTTATAAAAAATATATATGTTCGTATATAGTGCTATATACATTTTGATCTTTAAAGAAAACTCAATTTAGTTAGTTGAAATAAAAAGAATATTTTGAATTTAGGTAGTTGTATGTATTCTTTAAAAACGAGTAATCAACTTTAGGTTGCTTTTTGCTAAAATCGTTAATACGTAACTTTTACACGTGTATGACTAAACTTTACTAGTGGGTATGTTGATATAATAATAGTAGAGAAAATTGTGTTGTTTTTTCTAGTGATGTTTCATTTTTCTATATTTATCCGTCTTTTATATTTATTTGAAAGGAGTTAAAGTCGTGATAACTTTTTTATTACTTTTGTTGCAGTTTTGGGAGTTATATTCTAATTGAAATGTTTATAGTGGGAGTTAAGTGAACATAGATAATACTTACATCAAAGAGTGTAACATAATTCACATATATAATTCAATTCAAAGTTGGAGGTATTCATTAATTTGTCTTTTTAAATGTATGAATTAGATATGTTCTTGTACCGTTCTAGACCCAAGAGTTAAACCAGGATTCAAAATTAGAATTCGACAACTAAAGGTTCCAACATTCTCCTACGTTTTCTATCACCAATTGTTCTTACAAATAAACAAATTGAGTACACATTCCTTCTCGGTGGTTCATTTATAGGAAAAACCATTAGTTGCTGAATACAAATTCTAGATTATGGATATAAAACATTATAGATCTATTACATCACATTAAAATAGATTAGTATTTTTTTAACTGAATTGATAACATATAAGTTTTTTTTTGGAAAATTGCATTCGATATGACAAAAAAGTTTTTTTTAAAAAAAATAGCTCATAACACCTTTTTTTTTTTTCATATTGCAAATTTGGCAAATATGACGGTAATCTGCTTTTAAGTTTGTTATTTTCACTCATGGTGAAATCGGGTTGGGTTAGATTGGGTTGGGAGACATTCTCAACTCAATCCATATTTTCGGGTTATTTAGGTTGGCAACTCGAATAACCTGAATTTAGTTTCTAATCCGACCAAACCCAACCCGTAAAATATGAGTTGGGTTGAGTTGTCGGGTTGTATAGTTTTTTTTTTTTTTTTTTCTTTTCGTTTTTATTAATTCGGGTTGGATTGGGTTGAACCGAAATTTTCAACTCGTGACCCAACCCAACTAAAAAAAATTAACCTAACCCAACCCAACCCTTATATTATGGGTTGAGTAGTCGGATTATTCGGATTCAACCCATATTCTTACCCTCATAATTTTTACAATTTAAAAAATATAAGTGACATGGGTCTATAATCATAATTTTTAAATTTTTTCCCTTGTTTTTATACTATTGCGTGGAGTGGAAATTCAGTATCAAATATGGGAATCGATAATACTAAGTTTATGAGATTCAAGAGCTATATAGACCATATTGCCACGTAATAAAACAAGGTAGGTTTTATTTTATTCATTTTTAAAATGATATTGCATGGATATAGGATAACCACTTTGGGAGTTGGATTGTGACATTTTATAGATATATATATGCTAAAAGCATTTTGAGATAAGCAAATTGATTTGGGTAAGATTTGAACCAAAACCATTTGTGATCATATTTTTAATTTATAATTATGCTTACACCTAAGTTCTCTTTGCAGCAAATATTATTTAACAAATCCTCTCTAACTAATTCATCTCTCTCTCTCAAAACAAAAAATCATCATTGATTGCTCAACAAATATTTTAATGAACTACACCACAAATATTAATAATATGCCTTTTCTAATATCAAATATAATAGTCTGATTCAAATAAAAAATAAATAAGGATGGCCCAATGAAGGATGTACAGATCTAGGCTTACAACAAGGTTGAAAAATGTACATATTTAATAAATTAATCATTTAAGTTTTATTTTTAGTTTTTTTAACATTAATTAAACTTATAAAAATATTATGATTTTCTTTATTTGCATGGCACTTTCTCATGATTTTAAAATTTATGTTAGGTTTTGAAAACTACAAAATTAATTAATTTTAAAAACTTGTTTCTTCCCCAAACAATTAAAATACCTAATAAAAAAGATGACTATAAATAAATTGAGAAAAAACAAGTCAAAATTTTCAATAAATAAAAAACTAAAATTAGGTTAGATTAATAATGTTAGGCTTGGTTGTTCTAAAAATTAAAATTTTAAATGGTTCTTTTAATTACATACTAATATTTTCAAAATCAAGTCAAGTTTTGGAAACTAAAAAGAAATTGATTTTTTTAAATTTTTTACTAATAATTCAAATGTGTTCAAAGTAATGGTTATTTAACATTAGATTATTTTAGTTTTGAATTTTAAAGTACTTCACCTACCAATATAAAGAAATTAACCCTTTTTTTGTTGGACAAAATGGAAAAATAATTTAATTTAATATTTTGCTATGCACTTTTTCACTTTGTGAGTAGAGATTATTACTTTTGTAGTAAAGAAATAATTTCATATATATTGTTTTTAAATTTGTTTATAATATTAAAAGAGAATAGTCGTTGGTGCTGTGTGGTTTGGTATTATGCTAACAAACATAAAAAAGTTAGTTTAAGTTTGAAATTTGGAGTTAATTATTAATTTAGTGGAAAAGTTTGAATTGTGCATTATGAAGTCAAATTTTGAAGAGAATCATTAAGAATATTCTTTTAAGAGAAAATAAAACTTCAAGGTTTCTTTCCAAAAATTAATAAATAAAAAAAAAACTTTAGGGTTTTTCATTGAAAAAAACAGCTGAAATTAGTAGATTATATTTCACCAATTTTCAACCATACCCCTACTATCAATTATTCTTCATTTAGATGTTACCAAATAATTTAGTATTACCATTAATTAAGTTGACTTTACTTGATATTAACCATAAATTATTGTAAAATACCATTAACTTGAACATATAGTATACAAATAATTACACCATGCATACTGATCAGAAACATTGTGTTATATATATAAAATATTAGTATACATATAAAATATTATAGATCAATTAATGTTAATTAATTAAAGTTGAAGTAAAAATATATTGATCGATATTATAAAGTTATTAAAACTTATTATGGAGTAAAAAAAATACTCAAAAGAATCGAGATTAAAATATTTAAACAAAAAAAATGAAAATGGAAATAATTTGTAATTAAAACTTAATTTAGATATGTTTGTTTGAGTGGACATCGAAATTTGTAACCTCGAGATTGACATAATTAATTATTGTCACAACTAAATTATATTCTCGTGTTAACCTTGTTGATATGGATTGGTTGGTGAATTTCTTTTACAATTCAATTAGTAATTTTTTCTTATATATAAAATTAAAATTAAGGGGGATGAGTGAATTTGTATTAATGTATTTTTTCTTATATACATAATGTACTATTGTCTTGTACTAGTTCAATTTTCATCTAATAGTTGGTATTAATGAAATGAATTATGAAATTTATCCCAAAAAAAAGAGAGAAACCTAATTTTCTACCTAACAAGGCTATATCAAATGAAAATGACAAATGAAAAGGCCACAATATATGTATTTTTGTTGCTATGACTTGTGATTGAACTGACAATATATTTTGATTGAAATGATATATATATAGTGTGGAATTAAAAGCAACAAATTCTATATATTTTTCTTCCTTAAATGACTTGAAATAAATGTAATAACAATAATAATAAATAAATAAATAATAAACAATCAAATTCCATGTTCATTGGACAAACACAATGTGATTAATTTCCATCTTAATTAATATACTCTTCTAGTTCTATATATGGTCCCTACATATTTTTAAGAGGCAGAGGTATATATACATGAAAATTAGTTGAATTTGCAATTTAAAGTATAGTTTTGAATTAGAAAAAACCTTAAAGGAATTTGGTCCTTTTAATTACAATCATTTTTTTTTGGAGGGGTCATAGAACAAGGTGCAGCAATTTTCAAAGTTGGAAGGTATATATTATCAAAATTGTCACATTCCATTAATGTGAAACTTTATATTATATGGTGGGTGGGGGCATAGAGTTGAATGAAGATTTAATATCATCCATTGGATACATCTAAAATCCAACAACCCTCACCCAACTCCTTCACCCATTCCCTAAATCCTACCATTTGCTCACTCCCATCAACCCCTTTCTTTCTATTATTACTATTTGTATATCTTTAATTGAGTGAATGATTTTTATTCCAATTTCAATGTTTAGGGTTTTCAACTTTTCATTTTGTGTATGATATTAGATTATTGAAATTTTAATTATATGTGTCTAATAGCTAGCTCTTTCAAAGCTCTACAAACAATTGATAATTAATGTATCCTATGTCTAGTAATTAACCATAATTTTAAAATTAAGTATATACATTAAAAAATTCGTTCTATCTATAAATTTATTGTATAAGAGATTTTTTTTCTTCAAAATTTATAAAAATAGGAAAAAAAATCAAGAAACATTTTAAAAAGTATAAAAAATAAAGCTATTTGCAAAATATAGTAAAAAAAGAATAAAAAAACATTATTTATGGATTTTTTTATATTTTATAAACAGTTTCGTTTTTCTTGTACCCATACCAATTCAAAAATCAAAGTTAAAATAATCGACCAACTACCTAAAAAACAAACAAATAAAATGAGCATTTTTTTTTAAAAAAATAGCAAAATAAATTAAAATATTTATAAATTATAACAAAAAAAATTTGGATTCTATCGATCATAAAAAGATATCACTTTCTATCAAAATTTGATATCGATAGAATTTAAAATTTTACTATAACTCATAAATATTTTGTCAAATGTATTATTTTTGACAATTCCCTAAATAAAATACCATTTCTCATATTTAAAGTTTTCAATTTTAATCTCTACATGTTTAATTATCAAAATTTAGTCCTCACATAAATCCTATACTTCGTTTTGTTGGTCAATTTCATAAGATTTAAATATCTTACGTAACAAATAAAAGAAATTGAAAATTGCGGACCTAAGAGGTCCCACGAACAATTTTCCACTCTAAGCATTAATGAGTGATTTTTAAATTTACTAAAACTACATAGAGATATCCTAATAACAATAATAATTGACCGCATAAATTAACCCATCGCGTGACGAGACTACGTGGTGCCTTCCTCCGGCTATGCAATTTTCGCCGTCTCATACACTTTTATCAAAAATCCTTTTCCTTTTCTAATACAAAAAGATTCAATCCTTAGAACTTAGAACCCATGCCTGCAAACCCTCCAAACAAGAAAATTTTGAAAACTATGTATATAAATGAAATTTAGGGTCATCGTCTTTTTTCTTCCTTCATTCCCTCCACCATCACGCAAACACATCACTACCCACCCCCACGCCCCACGCTAAAGGGGGAGCATCGGCGCAGTCACCATCTCCGGCACGTACAGTTCAAAAGCATCGTTCACAACCCACCTCATCTCCACTGCCCAGTACTGGTAAGCTTTCATTATATTCCCCACTTCATTTGCTTTCAATGTAGCTCAATGTTCAAAATTTATGGATTTTGATTCCATTTCTTCTTCTTCTTCTTTTTCAGTTTTATAAAGCTCTTTCTGTTTAACATGAAAAATCTCTACTTATGGTTTAACATGAGATTGCGGAAGAAGAATAAACAATTTTAATCCTGTTGCCGAAGTTATATTACGATAAATTATCTTGAAGAAAAACAGAAGATATTGATGTAACATGAGATTTTTTAGAAAAAAAAATCAAGTGAAGATACTATACTGTAGAGACGTGAATAAAAAGAATTTGGCGCTTTTAAGAGGAACGTCGTCATCACGAACGTCAGTGGCGAGAAATTTCGTGGAAAAAGAATCCCAATTGTCTGTGATGGCGAAACTTTCGGAAAAAGAAATTTACGTGTAAAAAAGTATGAAAAACGCTAAACGTAGAGTTTTCCCAAAACAGAAGGTTAAACAATGAATTTGTAAAAACTGAACTTTCATCACAAAATTTTAAACTATGAGGATTAGATAGATTAATACAACTTTCGAAATTAGTTCCATTACAGAAAATCTATTAAACAAAAAGAACCGAAACGTGTAGTTTATTAAACGGACCCGATCATCTGCAGGCTTATGATTAGTTTTTTATAATCATGATTTTAAGAAATGATTTTCCAGACTAAAGATGTGTGGAAAAAGTCGTCGTTGTGCACTCACTCATCCGTAAGGAAGAAGATAATTTAAGCTCACATGATGACAAAAAAAGGCATTCATTAAATAAAGAAGAAGGGTATTTTGGGTATTAATAATAAGGGTAATTAATGAGAATGTGGAGAGAGATTAAATAAGATAATATTTGAAGCATGGGAATGGTTCAGTTTGATCCTAACCCAACGCAGCCTCATCCGCCATCTTCTTCTTCTTCAATATTTTTAACAATTTTAAGTTTTGTAAATGAATAAATAAATCATAGATACTCCCTAGATCCTCTCCTTCTCTTCCTCCATCTCACCCTCACTTGCACTTTAACTGTCATTTTCTTTTAACTATTTCCGTCTCCATTTCTAACACGAATCATCTCATGATTCGCTTGTTTTTAGGAAAAAAAAAACAAAGTGTTATTTTTCTTTTGATTTTTTTTTTTATAAAATTTAATTTTGTAATCTTGACAGGAAATTTCCAACTGGGTTAGAGAGTCAGATCATAAATTTTTTTACTCACTAGTCAATACTACTCAATCTGTAGTGAACTCTTTTTAACTTTTAAAGGAAACCTTCATTTATTAGATTGCTTTCAGTTTCTTCTAGTCTTCAACCACATTTCTTGTTGTCTTTGAAAAAAAAGAAGAACAGAGCGAAACAAAGACCAATATGCTCAACCCAGATTTACTATTGTGTTTTTTTATGCAAAATCTTTACTCTTTTGAGCTAAGATGAAATTTTTTTGACTTGAAGAAGAAGGAAAAAAAGGCTAGGTCAACGCTTCCAAAAAGTCTTTGGTTTTGCCGTTGACGTGAGTTTCCAGCTCTTTCGTTTTTGTTTTAGCAGCAGCCGGAGGGAAAAGAAAAATGGTGAGGTTTCAATATCTCATTGTGGGTTGGGTTTGTTTTTGTGTTTTACTTTTTAGGATTTGATTTTAAGAAAAAAAAAAAAAAAAAAACGAAAACCCATCTCTGATTTCCCGTCTTGGAGGTATTAGTCAAATCCGAGGGCTTGTAAATGGAAAGAGGGAAGATATGAACAGTATTAAACTGCTCTGTTTCATAGAATCTGCCTTTTGTATCCTGAGCGGCTATCTGTTCTTACATAATCATTTTTGGAGGTTTCAGATTGTCTTTAAGACCCCATTTCTCATTCTACATTCTATTTTAGCTCTCTATACTTTTTCCTTCTTTTCACTTTTAACCCCTTTTGTGTCCTGAGCAGCTATCTATTCTTACATAATCATTTTTGGGGGTTTCAGATTGTCTTTAAGACCCCATTTCTCATTCTACATTCTATTTTAGCTTTCTTCTTCTTCTTCTTCTTCTTCTTCTACATCTGTTTCATCTATTTCTACATCAACCAACCATTAAAAAATAGGATTAGAAAAGTTTTGAGACATTTTTGTTTGTTTAAGTTTTGCTATTCTTTTGCAGCAACCGAAGGGTTTGAACTAAAAGGTGTAATTGGATTCATAAATGGGGAGTGGTAGAAGAAGAAGGAAGCAACATTTTAGAAGGATTCACGCTTTTCCTTGTGGCAGAGCTTCATTCAAAGATGAACACTCTTTAATTGGAGGGCCCGGATTCTCAAGGGTAGTTTACTGTAACGATCCAGATAGTTTTGAGGCTAATCTTCTTAACTATGGAGGCAATTATGTCAAAACTTCAAAGTATACCGTTGCTTCATTCTTCCCCAAATCATTGTTTGAGCAATTCAGAAGGGTTGCCAACTTGTACTTCCTTCTTTGTGCTTTGCTATCCTTTAGCCCTCTTTCGCCATATTCGCCTGTCAGCAATGTTCTTCCTCTTGTTGTTGTTATTGGAGTCACCATGGGCAAAGAAGCTCTTGAAGATTGGAGGAGAACCAAACAGGTGAATTTGGAATCTTTCTATTGTCAGCTTAGAACCACTGCTCAAAGCTTTTCCTTTTTTCAAATTTTTTTGTGGTAAATGTTTTCAGGATATGGAGATGAATAACAGGAAAGTGAAAGTACATATCGAAAATGGTGAGTTTGTTGAGACTAAATGGATGGACTTGAGAGTTGGGCATGTAGTTAAAGTGGAGAAGGATGAATTCTTCCCTGCTGATCTCATTTTACTTTCGTCGAGTTATGAGGAAGCGATTTGCTACGTCGAGACGATGAATCTTGATGGAGAAACAAATTTGAAACTGAAAAACGCATTAGAAGCAAGCTCGAACTTACATGAAGATTCAAGCTTCCAGAATTTCAAGGCTACAATAAAATGTGAAGACCCCAATGCCAATTTGTATTCCTTCGTAGGTAGTATGTTGCTCGAAGAACAACAACATCCCCTCAGCCCTCAACAACTTCTTCTTCGAGACTCAAAGCTTCGAAACACGGATTTTGTATACGGGGTGGTGATTTTCACTGGTCGCGATACAAAGGTTATTCAGAACTCAACTGATCCTCCTTCCAAGCGAAGCAAGATCGAGAAAAGGATGGATAAGATTGTGTTCTTTCTGTTTGCTGTCTTGGTTTTGTTATCAGTTATTGGGTCAATTTTCTTTGGTGTTAAGACTAGAGACGATTTAGAAAATGGAAGAGCTACGAGATGGTACCTCCGGCCAGATGATACCACAACATATTACAACCCCAAAAATGCTCCAGCTGCAGCAGTATTGCAGTTTTTGACTGCTCTTATGCTTTTTAGCTATTTGATTCCCATATCATTGTATGTATCCATTGAAATTGTCAAAGTTCTGCAGAGTGTCTTCATCAACCAAGATCTACATATGTACCATGAGGAAACTGATAAGCCAGCTCATGCCCGTACGTCAAATTTGAATGAAGAGCTTGGCCAAGTTGACACTATTCTTTCCGATAAAACGGGTACATTGACTTGCAATTCAATGGAGTTCATCAAGTGTTCGGTGGGCGGTACTGCGTACGGGCGAGGAATTACAGAAGTAGAGAGAGCTCTTGCGAGAAGAAAGGAGTCAACTTTACCTCAAAACTTTGGGGCCGACAATGCACGTCTTAGCGGCGAAAAAACATTCGTCAAGGGGTTCAATTTCAAGGACGAAAGAATGATGGATGGTAATTGGGTGAAGGAGCCTCGAGCCAATGTAATCCAGAAGTTCCTACAGCTTCTGGCTATTTGCCATACTGCATTGCCCGAAATTGACGAGAAAACTGGAAAAATATCTTATGAAGCTGAATCACCAGATGAAGCAGCTTTTGTGATTGCAGCCAGAGAATTCGGTTTCGAGTTCTATGAAAGGAGTCAGACAAGCATTTCATTACGGGAGTTCGATCCGACCTCAGCTAAAAAAGTTGAAAGGTCAGTTCACCGTGAGTTTATAGGAATAATCTTCCGTCATCTTTTTGATTGTTCTCCCAATTTCCCAATCGTCTATTCACTTCGAGTTTTATGGCTTTGGGTTTGCAGATCATATCAGCTACTGGATGTTTTGGAGTTTAATAGCACAAGAAAACGGATGTCTGTGATTGTAAGAGATGCAAAGGGAAAACTACTACTTCTTTGTAAAGGAGCTGACAGGTTGGTAAACTGAAACATTATGTTCTCCCATGCATATAATAGTGATGTATTTTCTTTGTTGCTAAGACATTTTATCTCATGTTCTTCTTTTTTTGAAACGTAGTGTTATGTTTGAAAGACTTGCCAAGAATGGATGTGAGTTTGAAGAACAAACAAAGGTGCACGTCAATGAGTACGCCGATGCTGGTTTAAGAACTTTGGTTTTAGCATATCGTGAGCTGAAAGGGGAGGAGTTTAATGCATTTCATCAAGAGTTCATCAAAGCGAAAAACACAGTGAGCACAGATCGCGACGACATAATTGATCAGTTGACAGAAAGCATTGAGAAAGATTTGATTCTTCTTGGTGCTACAGCAGTTGAAGATAAACTTCAAAATGGGGTATGAATTAAGCCATGAAAAACTAAAATCACTCTTTATGAGTAGTTTGCGTTATTCTAACAATGAAAATAATAAACTCATACCATAAGAAGATGAAAAACTTACAAGTTATTGACTGTTTTGTGTTTGTAGGTCCCTGAATGCATAGACAAACTTGCTCAGGCCGGAATTAAAATATGGGTTCTGACTGGTGATAAGATGGAAACAGCCATCAACATTGGGTAATAATCTATTCAACTTTGTCTAAGCTCCAAAGCACACCACTTCACGTTCAGTATGCTAACACCTTCTTGTTTCAAACCCGAACATTCTCTCTTCAGCTTCGCGTGCAGTTTACTTAGACAAGGAATGAAGCAAATAATTATCAGCTCAGAGACTCCAGAAGGAAAAGCTTTAGACAAAGTCGAAGACGATCACAAATCTGCAGCTATCAAGGTAAATAGATCAGATTCACAAACTAAATGACAAACCCTGTAATTATTGCTTTATAATTAGCTAATGTTTACATGTTGCAATTTATACTGATGGGACCTTGCTGATTTCAGGCGTTTAAAACAAGTGTGACTCAACAAATAACTGATGCGAAAGCATTACTTACATCCTCGACCGAAACCCCAGAAACATTGGCTTTGATAATTGATGGAAAGTCCCTCACCTATGCTTTGGAGGATGATGTGAAGGACCTGTTTCTGGAGCTTGCCATTGGTTGTGCTTCAGTTATATGCTGCAGATCTTCTCCTAAACAGAAAGCAGAAGTAAGCATACCTTCTCAAACATACTTAAACCCGAGTCGAATTATCCTTCTCCAGACAGTGAAATCAAGAAATTAGAAGCAGAAGTCTAATGTGATGCAATCTTGCTTAAATGCAGGTTACCCAAATGGTTAAGGTTAAGACAGGCAGCACCACTCTAGCAGTTGGTGATGGTGCAAATGATGTCGGAATGATCCAAGAAGCGGATATCGGGATCGGTATTAGTGGTGTAGAAGGGATGCAGGTAAATTTAAAACAGATCCCAGCTGGAGTGATAAAAAAAAGTTTTCATTCATCACAATTTTGTTTTATACTTTTTATCTTTCTGAATTTCAGGCAGTCATGTCAAGTGACATTGCAATTGCACAGTTTCGATACTTGGAGCGGCTGCTCCTTGTGCATGGTCATTGGTGTTACAGAAGGATCTCATCCATGGTACATTATGATCTATAAATATTACTTGATATTAGCTTCTTAGAGAGAATCATCTAGATTAATGTGCAACTATACATTCTCAACATTATTTTTAGCTTGAAAATCGTTGAAACTTGTCGACCTGATCGCATTTTATATATGACAGATATGCTATTTCTTCTACAAGAACATTGTTTTTGGGTTCACTCTATTCTTCTTTGAGATGTATGCATCATTCTCCGGCCAAACTGTATATAACGACTGGTTCCTTTCGCTGTATAACGTCTTCTTTACTTCTCTCCCTGTGATTGCATTGGGAGTGTTTGACCAAGACGTCTCATCCCGGTACTGTCTTAAGGTAAGTTCAACTTTTCTTTATTCCATTGACGTAATCTTTTGCCTTCCTTAAGTACAATATCAAATGGCTCATCGCCTTCTATATTTTTGCATTTCAGTTCTCACTTCTATACCAAGAAGGTGTCCAAAATGTGTTATTTAGTTGGGTTCGAATTTTCGGATGGGTGTTCAATGGGCTAGTCAGTTCTGTCATCATATTCTTCTTTTGTGTTGGGGCAATGGACTATCAAGCTTTCCGCAACAGCGGAGAGGTCGTCGGGCTGGAAATTCTTGGTGTCACCATGTACACTTGTGTTGTTTGGGTTGTAAACTGCCAAATGGCATTGTCCATCAGTTACTTCACATATATTCAACATCTCTTCATCTGGGGCAGCATCGTTCTTTGGTACTTATTCCTCATGGCATATGGAGCTATAAACCCAACTATATCAACCACAGCATTTCAGGTATTCATCGAGGCATGCGCTCCAGCACCATCGTTTTGGATCCTCACACTATTGGCTCTGGGAGCTTCCCTTCTTCCATACTTCATCTTTGCATCAATCCAAATGCGATTCTTTCCGATGTATCATCAAATGATTCAATGGATAAAAGCTGATGGACAGTTGAACGATCCGAAATACTGTCAAGTAGTGAGACAGAGATCATTACGACACACAACCGTCGGTTACACAGCTCGGTTCGAAGCATCAAAGCATTTTGAAGAATTCTCAGAAATCAAGAGTCGTTAGTTTAATTTGCATATGAGATTTTTTAACCATAGAAAGATTTAAAACATTCTTTCATAGGAAGCTTCTTCTCAGTGTATATATATATATATATTTATACAACAGGTGTACATAAGATTCTTGTGTAGTTTGATGTCTTTGCAGCTTAAGTGACCATTCCAAACTCAAATGGTCAAAATTTTTCTTCCTTTCATGAATTTTTTTGGAAATATGTCAATTGTTGTATTCAACCATTTCAAATAATCATTGAGAAGTTTCAATGTATCATAGTTTTTCATTTGCATTCAAAAGTGTCTGTTTAGAAAACTGAACAGCAAACTCCACAAAAGAAAGCCTAATAAACATATATACATATATATATCGTAAATATATGAATTAGATATACGTTCTTGTAACGTCCTATGTCCAAGATTTAAACTTGGATTCAGAATTCGAATTCGGCAACTAATAGTCTCAATATTCCCTGTGATAAATTGTTCTTACAAATAAACAAAATACACCTTTCTTCTCGGTGACTCAATCATAAAAAACGCTATCGAATACATATTCTAAATTATGAACCTGAAGCATTGTAGATCTAATACATCGCGTTAAAATATATCAGTATTTTTCAACTCAATTGATAACATATACATTTTATTTATTTATTATTGTGTGGGGTGGGAATCCAAACTCAGAACTTGGAATGGATAATACAAGTTCATGGCAATCAATATAGGCGATGATGTTGCCAAATGAATAATAACATTGCATAATAAAACAAGGTAGGTTTTATTTTATTTAATTTTAAAATGACATTACATGAGATATAGGATAACCACTTTAGGAATTAGGATGGTGACATTTTATGGATATATATATATATATATATATATATATATATATATATATATATATCCTAAAGCATTTTGTGATAAGCAAATGGTTTTGGTAAGATTTGAACCAAAGCCATTTGTGATCATATTTTTAATTTATAATTATGCTTACACCTAAGTGTTCTTCTTGCAACAAATATGATTTAACAAATCCTCTTTCATCCTCTCAAAACCAAAAATCATCATTGATTGCTCAACAAATATTTTAATGAACTACACCACAAATATCAATGATATGTCTTTTCAAATAAAAAAGAATAAAGATGATCGAAATGAAGGGTGTACAAATCTAAGGCTTACAACAAGGTTGAAAAATGTGTATAATTTGATCATCATTTAACTTATAAAAAACATTACAATTCACTTTATGATTTTCCTTATATTTATATGATATACTTAATTTATGTTAGGTTTTGAAAACTACAAGATTAATTTTAAAAACTTGTTTTTTTTTTAATGCAGTGTTAAACAATTAAATACCTAATAAAAAAAAAGATGATGATAAATAAATTGAAAAAAAAAACAAGTCAAAATTTTTAATAAATAAAATTCATTTAGATTAATAATATTATGCTTTGTTAGCTCTTCTAAATTAAAATTTTAAACTTTACTTTTACTTCGAAGTTTTATTTTTTTATATTGTCCTACTATATATATATATATATACATTTTGATATTTTCAAAATCAAATTCAATTTTAAAAACTAGACTTTGACTTATAACATAAAGGGGCGTTTGCAAAAATAGCAAATAAAAAGAATTATAATAATAAGATCCATATCACTACATTTTCTAAATTATAAAAGTAGCAAATGTAAAAGCAGATAACCTCTTAATAGCCGTTTGATAGCCATCTTATATCATTAACTACTTGTCATATTTGCCATATTCGCAATATGGAAAAAAGAGGCGTTATTGACTGTTTTTATTTTTATTTTTTGTTATTTAATGAAATTTTCATAATAAAGAAACGCGAAAATTAGAAATTGAAAGATTTCTTTTAGTTTAAATTTCTTTTTGCTATGCACTTTGGGGAGTAGAGATTATTACTTTTGTAGTAAAGAAAGAATGTTATGTTAAAAAAAGAGAGTCACCAAATAAGTAAATAAAATATCTCATTACTTCTTCATATATCAAAAGAGAAATAGTGGTTGGTGCTGTGTGGGTTGGGATTCTGCTAACAAACATTTAAAAGTTAGATTAAGTTCCAAATCTGTATTTATTTTATTTATTTAGTGCAAAAGTTTGAATTGTGCATTATGAAGTCAAATCTTGAACAAAATCATTAAGAATATTCCATTAAGAGAAAATAAAACTTCAAGGTTCTTTCCAAAAATTAATAAAGTAAATTTTAGAAGAAAAACTTTAGGGTTTTTCATTGAAAAAAATCAGTTGAAATAAGTAGATTATATTTCACCATTTTTCAACCTTCAATTATTCTTTATTCAAATGCTTCCAATTAATTTGGTATTACCATTAATTAAGTTGACTTTACTTGATGTACCCATAAATTAAATTATAGTTATAACTTGAACATAGTATACAAATAATTACAATATATATAAACAAAATATTAGTATACAGAAAAAATGTTAGAGTTCAATTAAGATGTTAATGATATGTATTTTTGTTGTAATGACTTATGATTGATTGAGCTGACAAATGGATATAATAATCAAACTCATAGACACCATTCCATATTTTGATCGAAATTATATATATATAGTGTGTGAAATTAAAAGCAACAAATTCTATGTATTTTTCTTCTTCAAATGACTTGAAATAAATGTAATAATAATTATAATTATAGTCAAATTCCATGTTCACTAGACAAACAAAATGTGATAATTAATTTCCATCCTAAGTAATATAAATCTTCTAGTTCTATATATGGTTTCTACGTATATTTTTACTACAACAAAAACTATCTACTACGACAATTGTG
The DNA here is from genome assembly GCA_025688845.1 of Cucumis hystrix. Lineage (NCBI taxonomy): Eukaryota > Viridiplantae > Streptophyta > Magnoliopsida > Cucurbitales > Cucurbitaceae > Cucumis > Cucumis hystrix. The sequence continues at coordinate 18,592,889 of CM046894.1, forward strand.
TACATCACAAAATAGAAGGAAGAAAAAAAAATTGTCACAAAAAGTAATAATTCGCATTTTTGACGGGAGAAGACGGATTTTTTTGGACAACACTTTCCGCGACAGTTATTTGATGTCATAGAAGATACATAAATAATTTATTTAATTTATTAAAATAAAATTAATTTAAAATAAAAATTAAAGTTTATTAAAGCTTTTTCCCCAAATCTAAAACCCTTAACATTTTCCCAAACCCTCACGTGAAGAAGGCCATTTATATCCAACCATCTCTCGGTGCCATAATCGCCACCGCCCCCTCGTGCCCGTCTCTTCCACTCCAGCGTCGTCGGAACCTTCTAAACCGGACGACGAAACATCCTCTGCCGCAACCTTCTAAACCGGACGACGAAACATCCTTTGCCGCAACCTCTTCAATCTGTGCCGTCATCTCCAATCCGCCGCAATCTTTTCAAAGTTCAAACTATGGCCGTCACCTCCTCTATTGGTGACAGGGAAAAAATGTCGTAATATAAGAATTCGTGACATTTTCGTAACTGTTGTCAATATGCAAATGATGACAGTTATTTGTTGTCATAAAATAAAAGATGAAAGTTATTTTTTGTTATAAAATATTAAATAATAACATTTATTTTTGTCATGAAAACATTTATTGTGATAGTTTTTTAAAATTGTCATATAAGAAGTTTCCACAACAGACGATATTATGACTGTAAATAACTGTCACTAATTTTATTTGTGATAGAAAATAACTGTGGTTGTAGACCATTTTTCTTGTAGTGTTAAAGAGGTAGAGGTATATATACATGAAAATTAGTTAAATTTGCCATTTAAACTATAGTTTCAAATTAAAAAAAAACCTTGAAGGAATTTGGTGCTTTTAATTACAAAAAATAAAATTTCCGGGTCATAAAACAAGCTAAGGTGCAACAATTTTTTTCAAAGTTGGAAGGTATATGTTATCAAAATTGTTACATTGCATTAATGTGAAAGCTTATATTATATGGTGGGTGTGGTGTGTGTTCTTATTATGGAGTGGGGGCATAGAGAGTTGAATGAAGATTTAATCTAATCCATTCAATACATCTAAAATCCACCAACCCTCACCCAACTCCTTCACCCCATTCCCTAAATCCTACAATTCCTATGATTTTTATTCCAATTTCAATGTTAATTAGGGTTTTCAATCCTACCCCACGAACTCGTAGAACTAGATCAAATAAATCATTTTTGAACTTTTAATTTTGTGTCTATTAGATCTTTTAAAGTTTTCGAAACTTTAAAACAAGTGATAATTAAGATCGTAGGTCTAATGACCACTTATTTAGTGAACGCTCATCTCATCTCTAAATTTATAAATTATTCGTTATCTACTTAATTCTTACTTGGTGTTCTATAAAGTTAAGCCAAAATATGAAAATTGCCCAAATATGAAAACTAAAAAAAAAACAGTTCTTTAAAAAAGTTATATTTGTTATTGAAATTTAGCTATAAATTACTAAATAAATATACAAATTATTGTAAGAAATTGAAAGGAGATAAAGATTAATTTTCAAAGATAAAAGACGATTTTGTGGTTTTAATAAAAATTTTAAAATTTGTGTTTATTAAGTCATCAGTCATATTGATAGACTTTGAAATTTATGACAATCATAGTAATAAGTGTATTATTAAAATTTAGAAGTCTTATTAGACACCAATTTAATTATTAAATTATGAAAATATTTTTGAATATTGTTACCTATAAAACACAATATTGAATGTTTAGGAATCTATTAGAATTTTTTAAAATTTTTTTAGAGACCTAATAAAAACAATTAAACATATATAAAAGTTTAGGAACTAATATATAATTGTGTAATAGTTTTTTTTTTCTCTGTTCAACATTTGAGAGTGTTGAATTAGTTTATGAGTAGTTTCAAATAATATCAAAATAGGCTATTGTAGGTCTAAATTAATAATATATGCATTATTAATCTCTAAATTTGTTTAGTACTCAATTATTTTTCTTTTCTACTTTTAACTTTGAATATTCAAACTATATTAATCTTGCCATGTGATGCTTAACAATTTATTGGGACAAAATAATACTAAAGTCATTAATAGTATTAGGGTAATTGTTTCAATGCTTTTCCTTTCAAATTAAACTTTTGGTAAGAATTTAGTTACAAAACTTTAATAAAATTCAACAACTAATCAACAATCTTTAGTTCTTATATTCTGCATGTAATCATCACAATTTTAGTCCCTTTGAAGAGAAATTTTCAATCAAAACTTTAATTATCAAACATCAATTTTCTTAATACAAGACTTTACATAGTTTATATATATATACATTAGATTATCGATTTAATTATAGTAACATTTTGAGAACTAAATCATTATTTAACTAATTTTAACAACGAAATTGAACTAAAAATCAAATAAAACTTCAAATTGAATAATTGAAAACGTGAAAAAGGGAAGAAATGATCGTTTGATCACATCAAATTCAGTGCCAATCTTATAATATTCTGAACAAAAAACAAATGATGAATAAATAATGTTAGATAAAAATATTCTTGGATATATCCTCGAGACATAAAACATTGATATTATATTAACTCCAAGCAACGACTTTGAATGATACAAAAATAATAATAAACAAAAATTTATATATTTGTACTCGTTTTTAAAATAAATTCATTGACATAGACAAAGCTATACAGAATTCCTCTCTTTGGAAAAATTCAAATAGATATAAAGTTTAATTAGTTAGTAATAAAATATAAATGCATGATTGTGTTTAATTTTATCGTTATATGAGACTACAACTTGACATAAATATTAATTTATTGCTTAGAAAACAAAACAATAGTTATACAATAACATTACACAATGTTAATAACTAAATGCTTATTCTATTCGAATTATATAACCAAATATATTTTAAAATAAAGTCTCATTCTTACAATGGTTACGTTTTGATTCAAAATGCTGAAATTAATTTAAATGATGGACGAAAAATGTGATGTTGAGTTGAATTGAATTGAATTGATTAATTAATCTTTTATTTTTTTAAAAAAATATGAATGTGTAATGAATATTGTTAGGTAATTTACAACATCTTGATCCATTCAAAAAATGGATATATATATATATATATATATATATATTTCAGCATCGAATGAGAGACTTTTCCAACAATATTTCACAAATTGTCAATTAATTGGATAGACAAATAATTCAAAGGGAAAAAAAGGGTAAACGACAACGTTTTGGATTTATCCTATTTGTATTAATAAACTTGTAATAACCCAATATTTAATTTTATTTAAATTTCTCAGACATGACTGAAATTATAATTTAGAAAAAATGGGAAAAAAACAAAGTAAATAAAATACCAAATTTTAGTGATCAGAGTTTTAATAAATGTTAAGATTATTAAAAATTAAATGATATTTAAATTAAGACAACGGCATGAGGAGAATACGCGGTGGCTCCGTCCGTCCGGCGGTGCAATTTTCGCAGTCTCATAGACTTTATCAAAATCCCTTCTTCTTCTTTTTCTTCTTTAATAGGAAAAGATCCAAATCGTTAGAACTTAGAACCCATGGCTGCAAGAGGCTCCAAAATGGATATTTAAATCCCTCGGCGATTTCAAAGCTCGACATCGATAATAACAAAACTAAACAAAAAGTTAAATTAAATTCAAATTTAGAGTACAGTGAAGTTGTTGTAATCGAAATATTTAAATGAATTACTTCATCTATATTATCATGCACACCCATAGCTTATGTTAAACTTTAAACATTGGAAAGTTCATAAAGTTTTCTGTGAACCATTCATCAAGTATTCAAAAAATATAAAATTATTATTGTACCACTGAATTTAATTTTAGTTAGCAGTAGTTATATGAAGTTTAATAGTAATAGGAACTTGTTTTTGGAGTTGAAGGTTTAGTTGAGAAACAATTAATAGCAGGTCCGACTGAGAGGGTTTAGGGTTAAATTGATAATTGATATCAAATTCAAAGTGTTGAAGAAGGTCCTATTACAATAATTCATAGGGTTTTTCTTAAAATAATAATATCGTATTTACATACTTTTCTATAAACAAAAAGAAAAACATCTCCCAAGTAGACCAACATATAGAATAATAAAAAATGGATGGGAGCAAACTCCAAAGAATTGATGTTTTCCATCATTTAAGTAATGTCTAGATTGAGTGTCTTGGATATAGTATTCCAAATCAATCAACTAGGACATAACTTAATTAATGAAAGACCAGACCCAAGATGTATAGAAAAAATAAACTATGAGTGAAACATTGTGAAAAAGACTGACCGTCTCAACTAGGTCTATTGTAAAGTGATCACACTACCTTTATTTAAAAGATTATTTATTTACGGTTATTTGGTTGTAATTAACAAGAAAGAGCTTCGATGCACTTTTTGAAGAACTTTTGAGTATCAATACAACATTTGAAGCATAAGAGATTACATCGCTATCAAAGACGTTGATGCTAGGATTGCTCATGTTTATTGATTTAGGGGGGAGTGCTTCCCATAACATTATGTCACATGTGTTTTATGTTTAGCATGATTCAGATCATTATTAAGTTAGTCAATGGTCAATATGAGAAACGTGTTGTCCTCTGAGTCATAACATTGTAATAATCAATTATATAACGAGCAATATATCCACTTACCTGGGTCTAAGACCCCCCAAAACATAGGAGTTACCAATTAATTTATGATTTACTGACTTACCTGTTCTTCCAGTTGTATCGCTAGTTAACAACATTAGGTTTCAATCGTGTGTTTTCTCAGAATCATTTGGTCCAAAATGACCCTCTCAACCCCACGGACATATTATTTCGAATGTTCTCCACACCACACACCTTTCTAAAATAGTTAGAAAAAACATATATTTCTTTTGCTAAGTTTTTCCCTATTCTCAATCATTGACATTTAAAAAATAAATGAGCCAAAATAATACTATGATCATTTATAGAATTTCCATAAAATAAATAAATAAATAAATAAATGGAAGGTTCCTTAGCAGAGAGACGAAACTAATTAGTAAGTAAAAGCATTTGGTGCAATGTGGGGGTGCCACGTGGAATCGGAGAAAAAAAAATAGTCAACCCAAAAGGTTTGACTAAGATCCGTACGAATTATTAGGGTTTTTGAAAATGAGAAAAAGATATTCACATCCAATTATATCAAATCTCTCTTTATCTAACTTTATGAAATTTCATTATATTCATTTAAAATATTTCTAAATTTTTATGTTGAGATCCCTTTTTACCAAATTCCTTTCACTTTATTTTGTTTATCATTAATTAATTTATGAAATGGATAATCTTGAGCTTTAGTTATTATTATTCTTAATTTGAAGCACTTTTGATTTGAAGAATAATGTTGATAACGAAATGAGACTTTGTGTAATTAATTCTATAGTTGACATATCATATTATTGAATGAAACAACTTACCCCACATGCTAATTAATATCCTAATTATATATCAATTACTTTAAACCAATTTGAATCTTTTTCATACCTTTTTTTGTTTTACATTTTTTTAATCCTTAGATTTTTTTAAAATTCATGTTAAAAGATGGCTTAAAATTAACAAAACATATATATAATATTCAACGATTCAAAGATTAGTTGCTTAAAAAAAACACTATTAGAATTTGTGTTAGCATTAAAGAATTTAAAAATTAACATTGAATCCTTAGATCCCGTTCGGTTTGCGATCTATAAATTGTTTTAAAAATACAAAAATTTAAGTAGAAAACAAAATTCAATTAGTTCTTGGAAACACGTTTGATTTTAATTTGAAAATTAAAAATTGTGTTTAGCTGAATTTGAAAATGATTATGCTCGTAGTTTCTAAAAGCAAACAACCGATATAAAATTAGGTTATTTTAAGGTTTGTTTTCGAAAATCGTTTTTCAAAACAAGTATTCCAATTCAATTCAGGATCATTTTCAATACATTTCTTATTGTTGAAAACATAAACACAAAAATGAATAACGAACAAAACGAGACTTTATCAACTTATTTTGAAAATAAAACTGAAAAATACACGGTTTTGATCGATTTGATTTCCAAAACAAACGAGTAATTAAGAATTACATGAAAAATTCCATTTTTGTTTGACCTTGCAATTGTAAACAATAAAACTTAAGAATATTTCAATGTCAAAAATAGGCCAATGTGATTGAGGAAAAGAATTCATTTTTTAAGGACCCCAGCAATATATGCTTTTCTTGATTCACATATCAAGAGTCATATTCATATTCCTTAATCATACATATCATTACGATTTTTTTTTCTTCATTCACTCCCTCCACCATCACGCAAACGCATCACCCACACCCACGGCAAAGATTTTCCAGACCCAAGAAAAAGATGTGTGGAATAAGTCGTCGCTGTGTACTCTCTCATCTCTAAGGAAGAAGATAACTTAAGCTCACATGTTGACATAAAATAAAAAGCATTCATTATATAGAAAACAATGGTATTTTGGGTATTAACAATGTGAAGAGAGATTAAATAAGATAATATTTGAAGCATGAGAATGGTTCAGTTTGACCCTAACCCAACGCAGCCTCATCCGCCATCTTCTTGTTGTTGTTGTTGTTCTTCAATCTTTTTAACAATTTTAAGTTTTGTAAATAAATGAATAAACAATAGATATTCACTAGATCCTCTCCTGCTCTTCCTCCAACGCACCTTCACTTTCACTTTAACTGTCTTTTTCTTTTAACTATTTCCCTCTCCATTTCTAACACGAATCATCTTATAATTCGCTTGTTTTTAGCACAGAATTTAATTTTATAATCATGACAGGAAATTTCCAACTGGGTTAGAGACTCAGATCATAAATTTATTTACTCACTAGTCAGTATTACTCAATCTGTAGTAAACTCTTTTCAACTTTTAAAGGAAACCTTCATTTATTAGATTGCTTTCAGTTTCTCGAGTCTTCAACCACATTTCTTGTTGTCTTTGAAAAAAAAAAAAACGAACAGAGCAAAACAGAGACTGACATGCTCAACCCAGATTTACTATTGTGATTTTTTCTGCAAAATCTTTACCCTTTTGAGCTTGACTTGAAGAAGAAGGCAAAGAAGGCTTGGTCAACGCTTCTAAAAAGTCTTTGGTTTTGCCGATGACGTGAGATTCCAGCTCTTTCGTTTTTGTTTTAGCAGCAGCCGGAGGGAAAAGAAAAATGGTGAGGTTTCAATATCTCATTGTGGGTTGGGTTTGTTTTTGTGTTTTACTTTTTACGATTTGATTTTAGAAAATCTACCTTTGAAGTTGTTGAGTTTTGTAAAAAAAAAACTAAAAACTCGTCTTCTTCTTCTTCTTCAAAAAAAAAAAAAAAAAAAAGAAAGAAAAAAAGAAAAGAAATAATACCCATCTGATTTGCCGTCTTGAAGGTATTAGTCAAATCCGAGGGCTTCTAAATGGAAAGAGGGAAGATATGAACAGTATTAAACTGCTCTGTTTCATAGAATCTTCCTTTTGTGTCCTGAGCGGCTATCTGTTCTTACATAATCATTTTTGGGAGTTTCAGATTGTCTTTAAGACCCCATTTCTCATTCTACATTCTATTTTAGCTCTCTATACTTTTTCCTTCTTTTCACTTTTAACCCCTTTTGTGTCCTGAGCGGCTATCTGTTCTTACATAATCATTTCTTGGGATTTTAGGTTGTCTTTAAGACCCCATTTCTCATTCTACGTCCTATTTTAGCTTTCTTCTTCTTCTACATCAACCAACCATATAAACACAGGATTAGAAAAGTTTTGAGCATTTTTGTTAGTTCAAGTTTTGCTATTTTTTTGCAGCAACAGAAGGGTTTAAACTAGAAGGTATAGTTGGATTTATAAATGGGGAGTGGTAGAAAAAGAAGGAAGCAACATTTCAGAAGGATTCACGCTTTTCCTTGTGGTAGAGCTTCATTCAAAGATGAACACTCTTTAATTGGAGGGCCAGGATTCTCAAGGATAGTTTACTGCAACGATCCAGATAGTTTTGAGGCTAATCTTCTTAACTATGGAGGCAATTATGTCAAAACTTCAAAGTATACTGTTGCTTCATTCTTCCCCAAATCATTGTTTGAGCAATTCAGAAGGGTTGCCAACTTGTATTTCCTTCTTTGTGCTTTGTTATCATTTACCCCTCTTTCTCCATATTCGCCTGTCAGCAATGTTCTTCCTCTTGTTGTTGTTATTGGAGTCACCATGGGCAAAGAAGCTCTTGAAGATTGGAGGAGAACCAAACAGGTGAATTTGGAATCTTTCTATTTTCAGTTTAGGACGACTGCTCAAAGCTTTTCCTTTTATAATTTTTTTTTTGTGGTAATTGTTTTCAGGATATGGAGATGAATAACAGGAAAGTGAAAGTACATATCGAAAATGGTGAGTTTGTTGAGACTAAATGGATGGACTTGAGAGTTGGGCATGTAGTTAAAGTGGAGAAGGATGAATTCTTCCCTGCTGATCTCATTTTACTTTCGTCGAGTTATGAGGAAGCGATTTGCTACGTCGAGACGATGAATCTTGATGGAGAAACAAATTTGAAACTGAAAAACGCATTAGAAGCAAGCTCGAACTTACATGAAGATTCAAGCTTCCAGAATTTCAAGGCTACAATAAAATGTGAAGACCCCAATGCCAATTTGTATTCCTTCGTAGGTAGTATGTTGCTCGAAGAACAACAACATCCCCTCAGCCCTCAACAACTTCTTCTTCGAGACTCAAAGCTTCGAAACACGGATTTTGTATACGGGGTGGTGATTTTCACTGGTCGCGATACAAAGGTTATTCAGAACTCAACTGATCCTCCTTCCAAGCGAAGCAAGATCGAGAAAAGGATGGATAAGATTGTGTTCTTTCTGTTTGCTGTCTTGGTTTTGTTATCAGTTATTGGGTCAATTTTCTTTGGTGTTAAGACTAGAGACGATTTAGAAAATGGAAGAGCTACGAGATGGTACCTCCGGCCAGATGATACCACAACATATTACAACCCCAAAAATGCTCCAGCTGCAGCAGTATTGCAGTTTTTGACTGCTCTTATGCTTTTTAGCTATTTGATTCCCATATCATTGTATGTATCCATTGAAATTGTCAAAGTTCTGCAGAGTGTCTTCATCAACCAAGATCTACATATGTACCATGAGGAAACTGATAAGCCAGCTCATGCCCGTACGTCAAATTTGAATGAAGAGCTTGGCCAAGTTGACACTATTCTTTCCGATAAAACGGGTACATTGACTTGCAATTCAATGGAGTTCATCAAGTGTTCGGTGGGCGGTACTGCGTACGGGCGAGGAATTACAGAAGTAGAGAGAGCTCTTGCGAGAAGAAAGGAGTCAACTTTACCTCAAAACTTTGGGGCCGACAATGCACGTCTTAGCGGCGAAAAAACATTCGTCAAGGGGTTCAATTTCAAGGACGAAAGAATGATGGATGGTAATTGGGTGAAGGAGCCTCGAGCCAATGTAATCCAGAAGTTCCTACAGCTTCTGGCTATTTGCCATACTGCATTGCCCGAAATTGACGAGAAAACTGGAAAAATATCTTATGAAGCTGAATCACCAGATGAAGCAGCTTTTGTGATTGCAGCCAGAGAATTCGGTTTCGAGTTCTATGAAAGGAGTCAGACAAGCATTTCATTACGGGAGTTCGATCCGACCTCAGCTAAAAAAGTTGAAAGGTCAGTTCACCGTGAGTTTATAGGAATAATCTTCCGTCATCTTTTTGATTGTTCTCCCAATTTCCCAATCGTCTATTCACTTCGAGTTTTATGGCTTTGGGTTTGCAGATCATATCAGCTACTGGATGTTTTGGAGTTTAATAGCACAAGAAAACGGATGTCTGTGATTGTAAGAGATGCAAAGGGAAAACTACTACTTCTTTGTAAAGGAGCTGACAGGTTGGTAAACTGAAACATTATGTTCTCCCATGCATATAATAGTGATGTATTTTCTTTGTTGCTAAGACATTTTATCTCATGTTCTTCTTTTTTTGAAACGTAGTGTTATGTTTGAAAGACTTGCCAAGAATGGATGTGAGTTTGAAGAACAAACAAAGGTGCACGTCAATGAGTACGCCGATGCTGGTTTAAGAACTTTGGTTTTAGCATATCGTGAGCTGAAAGGGGAGGAGTTTAATGCATTTCATCAAGAGTTCATCAAAGCGAAAAACACAGTGAGCACAGATCGCGACGACATAATTGATCAGTTGACAGAAAGCATTGAGAAAGATTTGATTCTTCTTGGTGCTACAGCAGTTGAAGATAAACTTCAAAATGGGGTATGAATTAAGCCATGAAAAACTAAAATCACTCTTTATGAGTAGTTTGCGTTATTCTAACAATGAAAATAATAAACTCATACCATAAGAAGATGAAAAACTTACAAGTTATTGACTGTTTTGTGTTTGTAGGTCCCTGAATGCATAGACAAACTTGCTCAGGCCGGAATTAAAATATGGGTTCTGACTGGTGATAAGATGGAAACAGCCATCAACATTGGGTAATAATCTATTCAACTTTGTCTAAGCTCCAAAGCACACCACTTCACGTTCAGTATGCTAACACCTTCTTGTTTCAAACCCGAACATTCTCTCTTCAGCTTCGCGTGCAGTTTACTTAGACAAGGAATGAAGCAAATAATTATCAGCTCAGAGACTCCAGAAGGAAAAGCTTTAGACAAAGTCGAAGACGATCACAAATCTGCAGCTATCAAGGTAAATAGATCAGATTCACAAACTAAATGACAAACCCTGTAATTATTGCTTTATAATTAGCTAATGTTTACATGTTGCAATTTATACTGATGGGACCTTGCTGATTTCAGGCGTTTAAAACAAGTGTGACTCAACAAATAACTGATGCGAAAGCATTACTTACATCCTCAAGCGAAACTCCAGAAACATTGGCTTTGATAATTGATGGAAAGTCTCTCACATATGCTTTGGAGGACGATGTGAAGGACCTGTTTCTGGAGCTTGCCATTGGTTGTGCTTCAGTTATATGCTGCAGATCTTCTCCTAAACAGAAAGCACAAGTAAGCAAACCTTCTCAAACTATCTAAACCGGAGTCGAATTATCCTTCTCCAAACAGTGTAATCAAGAAATTAGAAGCAGTAGTCTAATATGATGCAATCTTGCATAAATGCAGGTTACCCAAATGGTTAAGGTTAAGACAGGCAGCACCACTCTAGCAGTTGGTGATGGTGCAAACGATGTCGGAATGATCCAAGAAGCGGATATCGGGATCGGTATTAGTGGTGTAGAAGGGATGCAGGTAAATTTAAAACAGATCCCAGCTGGTGTGATACAAAATAGTTTTCATTCATCTCAATTTTGTTTTATATTTTTTATCTTTTTGAATTTCAGGCAGTCATGTCAAGTGATATTGCAATCGCACAGTTTCGATACTTGGAGCGGCTGCTCCTTGTGCATGGTCATTGGTGTTACAGAAGGATCTCATCCATGGTACATTATGATCTATAAATATTACTTGATATTAGCTTTTTAGTGAGAATGATCTAGATTAATGTGCAACTATACAGTCTCAACATCATTTTTAGTTTGAAAATCGTTGAAATATGTCAAACTGATCGGGTTTTCTATATGACAGATATGCTATTTCTTCTACAAGAACATTGTTTTTGGGTTCACTCTATTCTTCTTTGAGATGTATGCATCATTCTCCGGCCAAACTGTATACAACGACTGGTTCCTTTCGCTGTATAACGTCTTCTTTACTTCTCTCCCTGTAATTGCATTGGGAGTGTTTGACCAAGACGTCTCATCCCGGTACTGTCTTAAGGTAAGTTCAACTTTCCTTTATTTCTTTGATGCAATCTTTTGCCTTTCGTATATACAATATCAAATGGCTTATTGCCTTCTATATTTTTGCATCTTCAGTTCTCACTTCTATACCAAGAAGGTGTCCAAAATGTGTTATTTAGTTGGGTTCGAATTTTCGGATGGGTGTTCAATGGGCTAGTAAGTTCTGTCATCATATTCTTCTTTTGTGTTGGGGCAATGGACTATCAAGCTTTCCGCAACAGCGGAGAGGTCGTCGGGCTGGAAATTCTTGGTGTCACCATGTACACTTGTGTTGTTTGGGTTGTAAACTGCCAAATGGCATTGTCCATCAGTTACTTCACATATATTCAACATCTCTTCATCTGGGGCAGCATTGTTCTTTGGTACTTATTCCTCATGGCATATGGAGCTATAAACCCAACTATATCAACCACAGCATTTCAGGTATTCATCGAGGCATGCGCCCCGGCACCATCGTTTTGGATCCTCACACTATTGGCTCTGGGAGCTTCCCTTCTTCCATACTTCGTCTTTGGCTCGATCCAAATGCGATTCTTCCCGATGTATCATCAAATGATTCAATGGATAAAAGCTGACGGACAGTTAAACGATCCAGAATACTGTCAGGTAGTGAGACAAAGATCATTACGACACACAACCGTCGGTTACACAGCTCGGTTCGAAGCATCAAAGCATTTTGAAGACTTCTCAGAAATCAAGAGTCATTAGTTTGCTGATGAGATTCTTTAGCATAGAAAGATTTACAACATTTTTCCATAGCAAGTTTCTTCTCAGTGTATATATATATATATATACTTATACAACATGTGTACATAAGATTCTTGTGTAGTTTGATGTCTTTGCAGCTTAAGTGACCATTCGAAACTCAAATGGTCAAAATTTTTCTTCTTTCATGAAATTTTTAGGAAACATGTCAATTGTTGTATTCAATAATTTCAAATAATCATGAGAAGTTCTAATTGTACTATAGTTCTCAATTTGCATTCAAAAGTGTATGTTTAGAAAACTTAACAACAAACTCCACAGTTCATGATATTTTAGCACATGAAATTTAATATAAATGTCGTGGTTTATCGAAAGATTTCTCTATATTATTCAATCGTCCAACCATTGTTCTTGTATATATATATATATAAAATTTAACATGACAACTTAGATAGATTGCAACTAAATATTTGTTTTATATATTATATTCTAACTATGATGGTTTTGTCATATTCATTTTGTAGTAGAAAAAAAGAGAGAATAAATTTACTAAGGAAGTGTAGGATTATTATTTGAATTATAATTGGGAAATTTGGAGCCACGAAATGAAATCCATTTTTGTGCCAAGTAGATGTGCAACAATGGGCAAAGAACCACTTTTTCTTATTCATAATGTTCCCTTCCAACACTCACCACTAATTCATCACCTCAATCCTCCTCCTCCTCTTCTTCTTCTTCACTCGCCTTTGGGTTGAGGTTGGCTCTGTTACAGTCATCCATGGCGATGAACATCCACATCAGAGCTTCCTCCATTCCTAGACATCACCATCCAACTCCATCACTTCCTTCTCCCTCTCACAGATCCGATTCCAAGTCCCAATTCCGTCCCATCTCCGTTTCTTTACCGGCTTCCACTACTCTCTCTCTCTTAGCTCTTTTTTCATCTCCCTACGAAGCTAAGGCTCTCAACAAAGACCAAATCGTTTCATCTCTTAATGAAGTAACTCAACCGTTCTTTTGTTCCAATGTAAATTGGTTCGATTTAGAACCAATTGTTTGTCGATGTGACATTTTTTCTTGTGGAACTGTAGGTGGAGAAGACGTTTGATCAGGTTCAAGAAATGGGGTCGAATTTCTTTGATATTGCACAACAGGCTATTGAGTCTGCTAAAACTGTTTTGAAGCCGGGTGTTGATGCGGCGCTGCCGATTGTGAAGCAAGCTGGAGAAGAGGCGTTGAAGGTTGCTTCTCCAACTATTTCTGAGGCTTCAAAGAAAGCCCTTGAAGCACTTCAGGACTCTGGCATTGACACTGAACCTGTTCTTAGTGCTGCCAAGGTTTGTACTCCTTCATTGGCATTGACATTAAATCTTGGTTGTCATTTCTTCATCTTGTATTAAAGAAGATTATTGCCATTCTTTTTTCCTTTTCGAACGATTAAGTTACATGCACCAAAAGCTTAAGTTTACCAAATTGAAGAATCTTTCTATTAAGACTGTTTTCATCAAACCCAGATTCACATATCAAGTATTTTTCTTGGTTGCAGACAGTAGTAGGGGCAGCACAACAAACTGGTAAGGTCATTGAAGGTGCCAAGCCTATAGCGTCGTCGACTGTCGAGACAATCTCCACAACCGATCCTCTTGTAATTGCAGAAATTGCTGGAGTCTTAGCCTTGGCTTACCTGCTCTTTCCTCCAATTTGGTCTGCTATCTCTTTCAACTTTCGTGGCTACAAAGGTGCACCTATTCTCCTTTATGGAAACACATTACAAGAAAACGCCAATGTTCATGTTCATCTCCAATTCTAGCCATAGAATAAAGAGTCTTTGGATCTTATGATTTTGTGTTTAGGGTTATTTAGTCTGACTAGTGATGCATGGTGTTTTGACTAGGTGAACTCTCTCCTGCTCAAACACTCGATCTAATTTCATCGAGCAATTACTTTCTAATCGATATTCGATCGGAGAAGGACAAGGATAAGTCTGGCATTCCCCGCCTTCCTTCAAGTGCAAAGAACCAATCGATTGCCATCCCGTAAGTTGAACAAACTTTTTCACAATCAATTTCATCTACTCATATCCCTTCATAAAAATGAACATTTGCATCAAATTGTTTCAGTTTCGAAGAATTACCAAACAAGTTGCGAGGCATTGTCCGAAACGTAAAGAAACTAGAAGCTGAAATTTCAGCCATCAAGATTTCATACCTCAAGAAACTTAACAAAGGCTCCAATATAGTGATCTTGGGCTCGTGAGTCATCTTCCCAATCTCAAATATTAATTCCTCCATCATTACTTTACCCATCCATATCTATTTACTGATCATACTTGCATTAAATTTCTTGAAAATTCAGGTACTCAGACTCAGCAAAAGCAGTTGCAAAAGCACTAACAAGCCTTGGCTTCAAGAACTCCTGGATTGTAACTGATGGCTTTTTAGGTAGCAAAGGTTGGTTACAGAGTCGATTAGGAACAGATACATACAAGTTCTCATTCGCAGAGATCCTTTCGCCATCCCGAGTCATCTCATCCGGAACCAAACGTTTCGGGACGACTTCATTGACATCTACATCTAGTCAAAAATTGCTTCCTGGTGCTGATTAAAATTTTTGCCATTCATGTCGGCCGTCACACAGTTTCCCTTCCCTCGTTACCATAGGTATCTGTAAATTATCATCTGTAATTCTTGATTTGATTTTGTCTTCGTATCTTGCCTTAGTCACTGCTTGCGGGTTATATATTTTATGAAAAAGGTAGAAATAGCATCAGATTAATATCCATTGCTTCCTCTTTACACTAACCAGACTCATGAATAATTCATAAAGACAAAGAAAGAATGTAGCAGCTGCACAAATTTTGTATAAAGCCTTTATTACAGAAAGTAAAAAAATTATGAACAACAGGCCACATGCATATGTGATGCAAGTAAAAGGCACCAAAAACATACACATCACCTTGACATGGGAACTTAACAAATCCAAACCCAAACCATTATCATACAAAAGATCGAATACATAACACTATCACTAAGGCATTTGCGATTTCATAACGACGTATCCGTGTCGAATGACACTGTTTTTAAGCATTAAAAAGTCATTTGGAGCAGGTTGAAGCGTGGAAGCAAAGCATGGAGAAAGAGTTAAGGATAACCATAGTATCTGTTATGTTTATGGTTGCTTTTTGTGGCGCAGCAGCCGATGCAATAGATGATGGTGATGACTGCAAGAACACAAGAGTTGAAAATGGCGAAACGTCTCCATTCCTTGCGGATGTTAGCCAGAATTCCACCTTTGCAGGACTTGCAATCGTAGCATAGAGCGTTCTGTATGTTGCTCCAGGTGGTGCAGTCGCTGTCCGCCACCGCCGGCCCTGCTTTCGGAGGTGTCCAGAATGTGGCGTTCTTGAATTCGAACCCGCAGTACGACGGCGGCTTGCAACATCCAGACTGCAAAATAATTCAAATTGGTTTAGAAACGCATTCCATCGTTTTCAGATTCGGAGAAACAAGAACAAGAACAATTATATTAAGAAAAATTTAACATGCAATTCTTTATATAAACAAAATCCAAATGCGAAGGAACCTGTATCGGGGAGAGATTCTCCTTAAAGAAATCCGCCTCTTCTCCATGGAAATTAGCAGCAAGGCTCCGGCAAATCGGCGATTCAACCAAACAACTACGAATGCGACGCCAATTATCATGACTAACGACGTAATTCTGAAGCCAATGTGAGTAATCCCCAAGGCGATATTCCTTGTATCCCCTTCCAGAAACGGCCTGTCCAATTCCTTTGTTGGTCACCAATAAGGAGAAAATCGTAAACGCCATTAACCCAAGAATCAACAAAAACATCACCATCAGGTAGAGATACAGAATGCAATTGAGGCGGCAGCAAGATCCAATCAGGCCGAGCAAGGAAACGACGAAGAAGAAGATTCCGACGATGAGAATAGGATCCTGAAGAAACTTCTGGCAAGCGGTGCCACCGTGATTACGGACTTGGACGGCGGCGAGAATGGCGATTAGGCTGACGATTAACGTGCAGCTGTTAAGGAGACTCATTAATATATTGCTTAAACGGCACATTGTTGGTTTATTTGTTTGAATTAATTGTGATATAGTTTGAATCAATGACGATAATGAGATTTTGATTCAAATTGAAATGAGGGAAAATTATCTGAACCCTAATCTTTTGTTGCAGAGAGGGAATGATTTGAAGAAGACGAAGAAGAGGTAAAGAACTTCGTTTCTTCTTTGTGGATCTTCAACAACGTCACGTTAACTATATATATATTTGCATGCAAAAGCAAGAGGGCAGTTTCCTTTTTTATTCTAAACTTTTAAATTTTAGTTTCACCATTTGTATTTATAATTTTTTTTCTTCACTATTTGTATTAATCTTTTCAAAGTAAAATTTATTGACTTCTTAGGTTAAAAAAATTGGGTAATTATATTCACCGAATGTTTCAAAATGATGTTAAAAAGACATTTTAAAAGGTTCGAAAATTGTCAAGTTGCTATTCAACTCGCTTGCTAAAATGGTTATGCTTCAATGAAGGTGTTTTAAAGGACAACGAGTTGAGTCTTTCTCTTCTTCTTTGCTAAGAGAAAGACTAAAAAAATCACTTAAAATTAATTTTGGTTGGTTAATCCTGATTTGATAAGTTCCTAAATTATGTTGATATATAGCATCATAATGTTTATGATACAACTTTTTACTCATTTGCCACTGCAATGTTTAATTTGGTATATCCATTAGTTGACCCATGCATGCAAAATAGTTCTACCATATAAAGTTTATGGTTTTGATTGGTTGTATATATACTAGGAGTGTTTACGGTTCGGTTTTGGTTCGGTTTCAAGCTAAAATTGCACCGAACCGCAAAATGCAAAAAAAATCTCATACAAAATCGAACCAAACCGCACGTTTGTGTCAAACCAAATCAAAACTGAACCGAGTTCGATAAAATTTGTCTGTTTGTTTTGAATTCTTGTGTTAATTCTACTTTTCTTTAGTTTTGTTTGTTTGTTACTATAAATAAAAAAGGTCACAAACTAAACTTACCCATTGACTATACTTCAATTAGTAAAATTTAATTGCTTTTGAACAAGTGGGTGTCGTGGTGTAGTTGGTTATCACGTCAGTCTAACACACTGAAGGTCTCCGGTTCAAGTCCGGGCGACGCCATTCATTCATTTTTTTCATGATGATGATACTTTCATCATTTATATTTGACTACAAGCATCCTACGAAAGTTTCAAAACTTTATTCAAGTTTAATGTATACTAACTTTTCAACGTTGAAAAAGTATTCGATGAGGTCGTCACAAAAAAAAATTAACTTAACTTTTATAATCTACTTGAATAAGTTAAGAAAATGATGGATACCATAAATTGAATGCTTAACTTCATAGTTATTTTATTGAGACAATGTATCCTTTTTACCACTAGGGTTATGTCCTTGATCTACAAATAAAATCATAACTTCCAATTTAGGTTTATTACATTTGTGTTTGAGTATTAGTTAATCTGTTAAACACTTTCGGGTCTAAGCAATCTTAAATTACCTAATTTTGTGTCTATTAAAAATTGATAGATCAAAGATTAGTTTGCAGCAATATTGGGTCTCTCTATGAAACATTCAACAAGTCCAGGAAGTACAGAACCCAATGTACAGAATCCACTGTTATTCTACAAACTACAATTTTTATGGGCAAAAAGTGAAAAAAATAAATAAAAAACTTCAATCGAACCCGGCTACACCTAGACGATAGAGAAAAATAATCTCAACAGACAAATTGTACCTGCTTAAACTGACATATTAAGATCCGAGGCACAAAAGTTGTCGAAAATGTGTACAACTATCAACTTCTGTCTCATGCCCTGTTCATCTAATTAGAAAACTTTGCGATCAACTTGTCAACATGAATGACGATATCGTCAATCCGAGGTCGAACTGCAGCCTGTGGCTGAAGCATCCATTTTATAAACTGGTGGAGAGCGTCAGGATATGGAGGATTAGGTCCTGCTGGCCATTTGATTTGAGCATTTACAATGGCTAATTGAAGGCTTCCACCAGATTCTCCAAGGGCATACTCAAATGGAGATAACCCATACCTGCAGCATATCCATTAATGAAAATTATGAAAAATTACAAGCAATCAACAGTGAAGTTTAGTTTATATATTAATGATGTGATGAAGTTTGATCCACTTTATCTAAATAATTAACCAAACCAATAGATGAAGGATTATGGTAAAATATTTTGACCGATAAGGCGAAGCTTTTATCTCACCAATCTGAATTGACATTTGGTTCAGTTTGTCCTAGATTATTACTTTTTAATAAGCTAACCCACATTTAAATGGTCCTTTCCATGGTTGGCTGTAAACTCATGATGCATCAAACTAAAAGCTTTTGCTCAGTAAGGGTAGGTTTGTCTAGAAAGCAATTAGCGCCTTGTTTTCTCATAATTGTATGAACACACTATCATAGTTTCTGAAAGATTGACATGGTTTCAATAATCACAAAGAAAAATTATTACTACTCACATTATTGCATACAAAGTACATCCCAGTGACCAGATATCAGTTCTCTCATCAATGTCTGCATGGCTTGGACAATCCCACAGCTCCGGTGCTCGGAAAGGTGCTGAACAATGCTCAGATGCCCATTCCTACAAAGCAAATAAAGTTGAATGCATCAAATTTAGTATGAAAATTCACAGTTGGTAATCATGGCTGAAGATTTTATTAGTTCTCTCTTGCAAAGGCCTAACCATAATGCCAAAATGTGTATAGCTTAATTGGCATACCAATGTGTTAACCACCAGTTCTGTGGTTTGAATTCCCCCCGCCCCCAATTGTACTAAAAAAGCCTAACCATAATGAAGTATACTGTATATTTATGTAACAAGAATGTTTTGATCTTACATCTACAAACAAGAACCAATTCTTCTAAGATTATAGTTTTGTTATTTAAATGAAGATGTTACAAGCATGATTAACGTGATCCAGAAAAAGGTTATGTAATTTTGGAGGTACATGCGTATAATCTGTTGTGTGAGTTATTGTCGCGAAGATCCTGGTACTAGTATATGAAAAGAAAGAACAATCAATAACCTGCAATTGGAGTGCCTCCGAACGAGAACGAATTTCTTTTCTAGCAGGTCGAGCACTACCAAAATCCATCAATATTGCAAGAGGTGACGTCCCTTTTCTATGAGTTAAAAGAACATTACCAGGTTTCACATCATTGTGTGCATAAGGAGGTTCGTTACTGTGCATATGCTTAAGCCCTGCACAAAGCTGCAGTAGGAAATGTTTTCAAATGAATTTGTTTTAAGAAAATTCATGAAAATTTGAAGAATTATGATATCTATGCATACCTTACTTAAAACCAAAACAGTGATATTATTCATATAAAATTTTCCTCCTTTTGAGAAAAAAGAATGGGCAGCATAAGGCTACAAATTTTAAATAAAATTTATCCACAGATTTCTTATATTTCCAGCAAGTCTGCAGCTAGAGGTATGTGATAGTAAAAACAATTTAAAGTCACGGATACACATCAAGCGTGAAGTATTTAAGTCAAGGATACACACTAAGCGTAGAGTAGTTACATTGTCAATAGATATTCATAGTAAATAAGTCAAGAAAAACTCATAAGAAGTAAACTAACTCAAAGGTGAAAACTATAAAGCAATAACAGATAGCTATTACCTGACGAAATATCTCCAAAACATCCAATGTAGAAAAGAATTCTTTCTTAGCTTTCATTGTCTGGGCATTGTCCAGTAATGTTCCATCCAAGTGAACTGGAAATAACAAGTATGCTTCATGTTTCACAGATCCTTCAGATGACTACCCCATAACAAAAGAAAAAAGGGGGAGAAAGATTATGCACAGTCATGGAAATACCATTGAAAGGTTAAGGATAGTCATAGAAATTATTACTTGAACCAGAAGCCTAAATGTAATATCATCGTCGATACTAACTCAAAAACTCACGATTGTAATGACATCTAATCTCCAAGGAAATATCCACATTTATAAAGGTATTTTATGTGATAACCATATATATTAATCCATCCATTCACATAATCTTCAATGAAAGGCTGATGTTCAGATGAGAGTCAAAGTTAAGCAAAGCTTCCTAAATGTTTTTTAACATTAAAACTACTAGCTAAAAGATAATATAATTACTTATAACTCAAAGCAGATATAGAAAAAAAACCTTTATTCACTACCTTAACTGCAATTATAGCATGGTCGAGAAGTGGAAGTAGATTAGGATGACTGAAAAGCGACGAAATACGTATCTCCTCCCTCACCAGCTCCAATTGTTCACTGCTCTGAATTAGAACCTTTTTCAAAGCATAAGTTCCATCACCTACAGAATAATTAAGCCGAAAACATAAATTTAAAACTAACAACAAAAAGCAAGAAACGACATTGGAGTCCAGTTCAGTCAAATTCTAAAAGCACTCAAGACCCAGATCAAAACTATCAAATTGAAGCATTTCTAAGTTAAGTTCAGAATGACCCAGATCAGAAAAACACAACAATGAATTTAAAAAAAAAAAAAAAAACAGAGATCAAGGAAAAGGGGCAAACCGGAAAGACGAGATGGGTCCTTCAATTTCTTAGCGAGACCGCCACCAGAGGGTGAAGAAGAGTCGGAAACAACCTCTTTGACCAAAAACACAAAGGCGAAGCCACCTTCTCCGAGCTGCCTGACGATCCTAAAGCGATTTTCGTTGATCCAAACGTCTCCACCACCATTGACAGCGTCGTAGAGAGCATTCAACCCAGAAAAGGAGCAACCCATTTCCCCCTTTTAGGGAGAGTAAAGCATATAAATTGGAAGGAAGGGATTGAAAACAAATTATTTGAATCTAATCAAATCGATGGAAGGGGAAATCAAATCAGACCGGATTTGATGTAAAATGAAAAGAATCGTAAACTAAAAGTGAGATTTACGTTACACTAAAAATATGTACATTTGTGCTGAAGCTTTTCTCAAAAGAGGATTGCTAGGCGGTTTGGTGTTTGACCTGTGGGAGCCAAAGGCTTTGGTGGTGTGTCGCGCTCGTTTTTTAATATGGATTCACTTCGGCCACACCAATGTTCAAATCAAACAAAAAGGACTTTCCTTTCTAGTAGAGAACATACTACTTTTTTTCAACCAATATCGATTTGAAGTTCGGTCCCTACTCAACCTATGGTAAAAAAAAAAAGTAAAAAGATAGTTTTTGTTATATTGAATAAACGATCCTAATGGTCTTGGTATTTTGTTATTGATAAATAAGTTTGTATTGCTTTTATATATACGGGAAAGAGTGATTCTTTATGGTAATTATTTTGTATGAAAAAATGTTTCTTATGATAATTATTTTGTATGAAAAAATGTTTCTTATGATAATTATTCATGTTTCATGAATTCACCCATAGAAACATGTAAATATCAACGGAAAAAAAATGAGAATTTTGATATCATGATTAAAATGCAAATTTAATTTATGAACATAAAGTTTGTATTTATTTGGTTTTTAAAGTTTAAAGCTTATAAATTTCACCTTTCAATTCTAAATTCAAATAAACACACACTCTAAAATTCGAGAAGATAAACATAGACCAAATAAACACAAACGGTAAACATGTACTTGAATCTCTTTGTTTATCAAAACAATTTTATAAAACTAGATTTCCATCTATGATATATCAGAAAAGCAATATTTTGAAAATATTTATTATTGGGATAAGTCCCAAGGTATCATTTTGGAGAAATTCGATATCTCCTACAAACAAAAGACTTACTAGACATTCAGAAATTTGATGAACAAGATTAAGATTTGAAGACGAAAACAAATTAGTAGAAGAGTTTTACACGAAAGCTCCAAAATGGAACTTAATGGAAATACAAGATCCGTACACACCGGATACTGTCGATTGCTTCTCCACAAGATGATTTGGAATAAGTTATATATATATATATATATTAATATTGGGAGAGATGATTGAGTAGAAATGGAATAAAACCAAACAAATTTGATGGTAAAACAGAGTACACTAACCAGTTTGAAGAGAAATGCTACAAGTACATTGAGAGAAGCTAAAGAAAACAACTTTACTATTCAAAAAAGAGTGCTAGTAAGTTCTGATACTTCAGCTACAACTTGGTCAAAGTCAGCTTTGAGTTTCTCTTGTTCAGTTGATCCAAGCTCCCCTTTGTTTGGCTTTGTTTGTACCAGCACACAACATGTTGGCCTCTTCGTCGACCCAGCATTGGCAAGATCCTAGATAACAAACACGATTAACACCAGTCAGATTATTTTCACAACAACGAAGAATCATGGCAAAGCATGAGGACCCTTAGGAACTTGATGTTAAGCTTTGCAACCTCCTATACTTAATTATGCTCTACATTGAACCAATGTCAAACTCTAGTGGTTTAGAGTGGATAAAGAACAAATATGCACCCATTTCTTATCTCATTTCTCAACTTATTCAGATAACACAACGCAACAAATAAACAAATAAACAAACAATCAAAGCATTCCTGAGAAGATTGAAACTTTAGCCATCACTTACTTCCTTGGAGGGAACATATACGTAACGAATATCTGATTCTTCACATAAGATTGGAACATGAGTGATCACGTCAATGGGGGAAATGTTTCCAGCTATTACACACAATCTGCATTGCAGAGGACAAAAGATGAAGGGGGAAGAGGAAAGCAATTCAAAATAACATAGGGTAGAAGGAGTTTCGTGCGTTACATTATATGTATAGATGTCCCAAAGGCTTGTTTTGATTTCAATCCATCCCAAAATAATGAAAATGAATATAAAGTCTATTGAAATTATATTAATATTCCATAATTCCTAATTCCTTCACCACTGTTCTATCTTTTGCATCATATTAATCGATGTAAGCGAAAATTAGGATAAAATTCATAGCAGAAGTTACCCTTTTTGGCCGCGCCTTATGCTTTTGACAACCTCCTTTACACCCCGCTTCAAGCACTTATACTCAGCAGCTGAAAGAACAGAGACGAATGTTTTAAGACGAAATGTTTTTCATATCTAATACAAAAATCAAATCTATCAAGAACAAAAATAGCTTCCAGATTCAACTAGTTTCATCCATCGATTAAGGGCAACGAAAGCAATCGTACTAATTCCAACACAAACCACCTATATACAATCAAAAACAGCTTCAAAACTCAAAAAAAAAAAAAAAATGAAAACGAGATGGCACACCTTTGCGAACGAGCTTGAGGGTACGCTTGCAGAGCTTTTTGCCGGCAAGGGGTTTGGCAATTGGAGCAAGAGCGAAGAGCTTCTTCTTCTCCTTTTCTTTGTCCTTTTGACGCGACTTCTCTACCTCGCTATCACTTCCCATTGCCTCCGTAAGAGGATTGAAGATGGAACTGCCGGAGAAAATTGGGATTTTGACGACGACGGAGACTGCTGCCTGCTTGGGTTTTTGGCTTCGTCTCTTCTTTATTACTAGGGTTTAAGCTGAGGATGGAGGCGAAACAAACTCCCACGTGCGAATATCTCGCACGTTTTAGCCCAATTATATCTTCACATCCATATGTTTAATTGGGCTTTATCGGCCCAACAAAATCATCTTTGAAGGCCGTACTTGAGCGTTCCGATGCGCCAAATCATCAAAACGACGTCGTTGAATTATATATTGCAATGCTGTCTTATATTCCAATCATTTTTCTTTATAGCTTATTTTATTTTTTCTTCTATGAGTGAAATATAATTGAACCTTCAATCATCTCTTAATCAAAAGTATATATCTTGATTTTTTTTTTCATGATAGTATTATAATTCATATTCTTTTTAATGAAGTTCAAAGTTTGCTCAAATGGAAATATATGTATAACATTACATCAAAGTTTGTTTTCAGAATTTGTGATGTATTAATAACATTTTTATGAATTATGTAATGTATTGCAAATATATTACGCATGGCATTATAAAATAATAATTATACAAATTTTCATAAATTAACTAATAATATTTTATAGTCAATCTAATATTTAAGTGCCATATAAGTTAATGTCAAATGTAGTATCAAAACAATAGTTTAAATTAGAATTCAAATTTTAAATCATCTACTAACATAACCCTCTCAAAATATGAAATACAATTTAAGTTTTGTTTTCTTTATCAATAACAAAGATAAAAAGGTTTCGAATCACCACGTTCTTATTAGCTACCTTAACATAAACTATATGTTAATTTTGAACGGTAGGAATTAACAATAATTATCTATTCAAGCCTATATAAGAAGCTAAAATATACGTTAAAGATTAAAAATGAATAATCATGTTAAAATTTTAATTTTTTTCATATTGAAAAAAACCAAAACGTTACATGCAAGATAATTATAGACGACCCTTTTCATATCTCAAGGATATAATTCAATATATTCATTAGCAATATGCTTCTAAGTTGAGAATAATAATAATAAGTTTCTACATCATGATCTTCGTAACACACTACATACGATGTGTGTGAATATATATATGTGTATAAATTGAATCTTTACACACCTAAGGAAAAGTACCTAAATGCTTGATATTAATTATCATTGGACTAAGCTATTTTCTTTTTTTTAAAAAATAAATCTTTTATACACAAAGACTAGACAATATGTTTAATCTTTTATCTAGCTCAACTTTCAAATAGTGCTCTTTTAGTATACACCAAACTTGGTCGAATTTGACTGTCTATATCCTTTCGAGTCGGGCTGTATCCAACCGATCAATGATGAGGGTGACATTAATATTAAACACACAATGAGCCCTGTAAACCAAAACTAGAGGCATAAGTATTGTGTTAACTTTTGGATATTGGGGTTGAGAGGTTGATATATATATGCATGTCAGTAGGGAGGAGAAGAGGAAGAAGGTTGTTGGTTGTGAATGGTGGTGATGAGCATGAAGATGAAGCAAAAGAGCAAGTAAAGGATGAAGATAATGATTGGAAATATGAAGCAAATGGAATGGCAGTGGCTATGAAAAAGGCTGTAACACCCAAAAACCCTCCCACACAGTACAATATCTTTGAAACTGTTTTGAAAATGGGTTTTGTCATTTTTGCAAAACCCACAAACCCAAAACAAAGCAACACAGCAATGGATAGAAACTGAAATGTTTTTGGAAGTTGCTTGTTTTTGTCTATTTGAACAGACACTGTTGCTACCCCTACGGCTGATGATACACACAATGCTACTATCATCTCCTTCCATTCCTCCACCATCTCCGCCGCCATCGTCAGTTTCCTCCCACGGCCACCGCCGTCTCCACTTTCTTCTTCACCCTTTAATGATTCCCATAACCTACACGCCTTTCTAATGCAATTTCCAACCCAACAACGACACATCCTTTCTTCTGTTTCTAAAACAACAAAAATAATGAATGCACTCTTCTTGTTAAATATAAACGTAAAATGAGAGTTCTTCCATGGGTCCCATTTATAGAACTGTTGGCACCTACGATTTATACAAAATAATAAGAATAATAATAATATATTGATGTTTAACTTTTCCTTTAAAGTTTAAACTACGAGTACTTGGTTTTCCATTCAACTTTTTCCTTTTCTTTTGAATAAATGACACACTTTATGAACAACTCAATCTAAATTAAAGTATGCATACATATAGTTTTTTTGAGGAAGAAACAAGACAGATAGTTGAGTTAATTATATTCTAATTAATAAAGAATATTGAGTTTGAATTATTGAGTTTAAGTCTTTTATATATATATATATATATATATGATATATGTTAGGGAGAAATGCTCTGAGGCCACAGTACACATCAGCTTGCCAACACATCATCCATGTCATCGGATTCTAGAAGGCTGAGCTTGTTGAAGAAATATTTCTTTCTTGCAATTATATTGATACACTGTAGATAAAAAGTAAAATTGTGTAAATATTCTTTATTTCTTGTTTCCCACATTTTAGAAAAACCCTCTGTATATAAATAGGAAATTACTATTGGAGAAATGAAATAGATAAAATTTCCTTCTATATAATATATGAAATGGAATTAAATCTCTGGATATTTTAAACATTACATTAGTTTAGTGTTAATGATGATTTTGGTAATTTAATCTTTCAATCCATTCATTCTAATTCTAAAGTGGAGATTTCTATTTAGTTAATGGAGCATCATTAAGTTGATGAAAGTATTTCAAGCTTGTTGAGCGTTTTAGAACGCTTTTGAAAAAGAATATATGTGAATATAGAAGTATGGTTTTTTCATTTTCTTTCTTTCCGATTATTTGGAAAAATATTTTTTCAAACTAGTTTTTCTATAAATAAAAAAAATATCAATATTCTATAAGCGGTATAGACATCGGTTATAGACATTATATTCTATTATCATAAACATTTGATAGATATCTATCATTTTTTTAATAATTAATTTGAAGAAAGAAGATTATGATTATTAGTATTGAAAAATAAAAAGGTTATTAGAACTTTATATTTTTACTTGGGTCGTTGGACTTTTAAATCTCTAATAAAATTTTAGTGTAAATAGTGACTATTTTGTGATGGATGAGCAGTTAAGGTGAGGCATAAAAGCATAGCAGCCTTTTTTGTCCATTAGCGTTGGAAATTTGGATCTTTTGATAAAGTGCAAATTTATAAAGTTTTTTTTTTTTTTTTTTTAAATTTAAGTAGCCAATAATTTCCCTTAAAGTTTATAGGTTATATGTGTTAGTAATTAGTATGTGGTTTAATAACAAAATCAATTGGTGATGTGGTACTCTTAAACATTTCCAACTTATCTTCTCAAGATAGTGCCTTTGTTGGGCTCCAACATCATGTTAGATAGTATGAGATTCCATCTCAAAACCAATTAACAATTAGAAAAGTTAGATGGAGTGTGAATCTTCTTAATTTTTTCAACGTGGGACTTTTAGGGTGCGTTTGGGGAAGAGAAAGGATTATGGGGAAAAATGATTGTGATAATCTTAGTATTATGATAAATGTATTTGGGGGAAGGTTTATGAATGATAGTGTTATGATAATATGTGTTTGGGAGGAGGATTATTTATGATAATATTTGTTTGGGGAAGGAATACGTGGAAAGAATTATGAAAATTATTTATTATTATTATTATTTAAAAAAATTCATATTCTAAATCCAATACACTAATTTCGTATATTTAATTTACTAAATCATCTTAGTTTTCATAATGCAAGAGCAAAAAGAAAATACAGGTCAAGCGGTGTAATCAAAATAAACTACCTAATGCAAGAGAAAGAAGAAAATGAAATTTTAAATTAATGTAATTGTATCAAATTCATAACTTAAAAACAAGAGTTGTGTTTTTTAAATAAAAATATTAAAATTAACGAAACTCGTAAGTATAGAAATTATAAATGAAAAAAAAAAAGAATTAAATAATATTTAAACATAAATTGATTAATTATAAATAGAAAAAGATTAAGATGGATTGAGTAAGGAATAAAGAAGGATTATGATAACCCTTCCTTTCCTAAACATACCCTTAATGTCTCCAACAAAACTTCACAATGATGCCAAGTCTAAGTTGTGTTTTGCAATAAGGGAAAATAATAAAACCAAAAGATATAGGTATCATGTGGTGGGTGAGTAGGACTAGTGCTTTATTTTTGTATTGTCATTATGAAAAGGTGATACCATGGATGCTAAACGTAAAATTTCCAGATTTCAAAAAAAGAAAAAGAAGGGTCTCTTTGCTCATTTTGTCACAAGTTTATTGACTTTAACTTTCTTAATCAACTTTGGAGAACTTTGTAGAGATCCTGTCTCCAAGTTGTTGCTTGTTGGTAGAAATATGATGGGTTCAATATTGTTTTATCGAAAATGACAATCCATCTCAAAATGTGTTCATGAAAAACAATTGGTTTTTTAGCATACATGATATTGTTTTTACTGTCACAAAATAAATTTAATTATGGCCCATGAGCAAGGCCAGATTTATTAAGAGCCCAAAGGACATGTGCCCTCCTCACATTATCAGTTTTTGTATTTTAATATTAATTTTAAAGTGTTAAATTACAATTACTACTACAAATTTGGTCTTTCTTGATGCGCGCAAATTTTAATTTCTTGATGGTCATGACAAATGATCACCAAGAAAAATATCTTTCTTGATACAATGTTTATCTTGACGGTCATGTACGTCAAGAAAAGTTCTCTTATTTTGTTGAAGAAATACGGAAAGATGTAAGAAAATGTGGATTCTTGATTTTTTTTTATGGGCAAATTTTCCTTACTCTTGTTGATGGTTCACAAACGTCAAGAAAACTATATTTCGATGACAATAAACATCAAGGATAATATATTAGTTGAGTTAGTTAGGTTTTCTTGATGGACAAGACCCATTAACGGATGGATTTTCTTGATTTGCAATGACCATCATCGAAAAAAATTAATATATTTATTTTGGATGTCTTGATCAGTTTAGAATTTTCTTGATGAATCTCTGATTTCTTGATGAATAAAGACAAAAAAAAAAAAAAAATCACGAGCAAGGTTCATCAAGAAAAATGATATCTTGATGGACATAGACCATAAAAAAAGAATTATAATTTTGGGTTTATGATAAGATCATGGGTAATGTGCCATAAAAAAAATGATATGAATGTCCATCAAGAAAAAAATTATTTTCCAAAATTCAAGTCCTCGTTAATGGGCTCACAAAACACGATATTCATCAATAATATTCTTAGATATTTACTATTTTTCCATCAATTACTTTCTATTAATCAATAATATAACATTATTTTTTAAGAGTTAACAGTTGTAATTATAATTAGATTGAAATAAATAACTTTATCAAAATTAAATTAGTTGTTGTGTTCAACTTTAATGTGATGAATTAAAAGTTTGTAATTTAGGGTTTTTAAAATTGGTAGAAGTTGTAGAAGCTAGGTAACTTGAATGAGGTAACATGAACCTCATTCAATTGACACATATATCTACATGTGGACAAGAGGTCATGAGTTTAAATTCCATACAAGAATAGTTGCCATCTTTATTGTTACTAAATTATGCTATGGTATAGTGGCTGTACTCCTTTCAAAGTCTCAAGGTTTAGAGGAAGTGTGAGAGACGAATCTATTGTTTTTAATAAATTGTAAGGTATTTTTCTAAAAAAAAAAAAAGTTTAGGAAAGGAACAATATTTAAATCAAACGTTCCTGGGAGGCGTGTGCCGTTTTTAATAAATTTTATTAAAAGTAAGGTATTTTTTATAATAAAAAAAAATGAAACAACTTGTTTGAAAGTTAGGACACTTTTATTAGTTATCTTCGTGTCTAGGTGCTGAAGTGAGTCAGCGGATTGACGACTCAAATCCAAAGTCTTCCAAATGGAATCTTCTCTGTTCACTCCTGAAGGTAGAAAGTAATAATTAAATCATTTAACAACATTCTATACAAGTATTCTTGGTTACATTACACTGCTGCTGCTGCTACAACGTGTGCTAAACTCATAGTGTTTGAAATAAGGGGAGATTGAAGAAAACCAAAACATATATGATGTGGAGGTGAGTACGAATTTATTCATAATATGCCGAGATCCGTCTTTTCAATAGAGATATAGAGAAGAATATGCTCCGAATCTGCCTGTCTCTACGTTTGCTTTGAATCCACTTTTCAGTTTTTGGGCCCGGTTGTTGAGTCCACTCAAATTTGTACCAAACCCTAACTAATGCTTTGCTCTTCACGGCCCAATATTACAAACTACGAAGAAAGCCCATCTACTTCTAACCCAACCCCTTTTCCTCACTTTAAAACTCTTTTACTTTAACTACTAACGCTTCAAATGGTAAACTATAATACAACACAAAATTTCCTATCCCATCTCTCTCTTTCCGCTCATTCTTTCTTTCGTTTTACATTATTATTATTATTATTATTTTTTTATATTTCACGTAATTTAATAATTTATGATATATACTTATTATATTTTATCAAATCTAGAATTGATTTTCATATAACGGAAGTTGATTTGTAAAATTTATCGTGAATAAAACTATTTTCGATTTAAATAGATCATTGTATACCCATGTATATTTAACATAATATTAGATATATAACAATGTATGTGTGCATATTTTACATTGTATTTTAATTTTGTAACAAATTTTATATTATGTGAAAGTACAAATTTATATCAATACAATTAGGAAAATGTATTATTGCTAATGATATTTTATATATACTGTATAATATATGATATATTATGTGTCTTCTACTTAAAGATATATTAAATGTAATATTCAGTGGTATATAATAGTATATACCATCGACGACACATTTAAGAAAAAAACTATGGAGATGTATATATATATATATATGATAAATCACACAATAAAAGTAGATTAAACAATGATATATAAATGTATATATTGTTCACGAAACCTTTACTAAAAAAAATTAATAAGATGACCGAAATGTAGTGAAAGAAAATACTATTAGCATTAGTGTGATATATAAATGTATATGTTGAGAATAACACACCCAAGTTCTAATACCACTTTATGACTATACCAAACTCCCAATTACTTGATATAGTTTTATGAACACAGTCTAAACAATCAGAACGCAACAGCCAGATAATCACAAAGAAAGTGATAATAAGCAACACAACGATATATAGTGGTTCGACCAATTCGGTCTACATCCACTTTGAGAACCAGTTTGGAGGGATTTTATTAAAAGCAAAGATTTGGATAAAATTACAGAATTCAACACAATACGCAATCTGTAATTAATCAGACATGTCCGACCATACCGTCAACCAAAACGCCAAGAGAGACCAAGAGACCCACGTTGAACTGATGCCGAGACCCAAACTCAACCCTTAGACCCGACGGAATACAACTCTGAAGCAAGTTTGAAGCAAGAAAGTTGCTTCTGCCCGATGCTGATCACCAACGGAGTAACGCCGCAAACGAGCGTCGTTCACCGTCAGCTCCTCCACGAACATCGTTCACCGTTGTGCAGGAACTCCGACGTCAATGCCCGTCAAACGTCTCTGTCTATCCCTCACTCTCTTCTTCTTTAGGTGTGACTGTCGGCTGCCCCTCTCCCTTTTTTTTCCTCCTTTCTTTTGTCTTATTAAAAGACCTAAGGTAGAAGATAGGAATAATTACAAATTTTCCATAAAGGCAAATTACCACTCTACCCTTAACTTAAAACCCATTTTACTAACTCTTAAATACTTGTCATTTTTCTACAGTATATATTGTTCAAGGAACCTTTACTAAACAAAAAAATGAATAAGCTTACAGGAATATGCCGTAATTAAACAAAAAACTATTAGCATTAGTGTGTATATGTAACATATTGGAAGATATGATAAACAAAAAAATTAAGAACATGATCGAAAGGAAGAACTGGTCATTATTCGAAATTAAGAACGTAGTGATATTATGAGATAGATTTACTGTAAATAATTATACGAAAATGATAACGAAACATGAATAAGGAAAAAAAATACTGAACTAACCGAATAGAATTTTAAGGAAATAGAAAGGGAAGAACAAAATCGAAAAATCATCGAAGAAAATATTGAAAACACTAGAAAATACGTTGGTGAAAAATTGATACTGAGTTGATTATGAAATTGATAACATTTAAGTTTTAGGAATATTATATAAGAATTTATACAATATTAAAAGTATATCCCAACTTCAATTTCTTGAGCATTTTAAGGTGTTAAATCTCGAAACCACGTAGTTGAATTATAGATTGTAATGTCGTCTTATATTCCAAACATTTTTCTTTATATCTTTTTTTTTTTTAAACATGAAATATTTGAACCTTCAATCATCTCTCAATCAAATCGTCTCTTAATCAAAAGTATATATATCCTCGTATTTTTAATTTTTTTTTCTTTTCATGATAGTATTATAATTCATATTCTTTTTAAATTAAAGTTCAACATGCAGCCATTTGATTCTAAAAATAAATTATTAAAAAAACAATCTAAGTGGTAGACCAAATGAAAGAAATTAAAGAGAGAAAAAAGATTGACAGGCACTATCAAAAAGCCATTTTGTCCACTCTAACAAAAAGTCGGGAAGATGAGTCATTTCCAAAGAAGAAAACTCTCCATCATATCTCCATAAACAGAGAATATCATCCAAAATATTTGGAGAATGAAGAAGAAAAAGTTTGTTTCAAATTGGGAATATATATATATAACTTTTTCATCAAAGTTTGTTTTAAAAGTTGTTTTCAGAATTTGTGATGAAAAGGATGTATTAGCATTTTTATGAATTATGTAATGTATTACAAAAAACATATATGGCATTATAAAATAATAATTATACAAATGTTCATAAATTAACTAATAATATTTTATAGTCAAACTAAATAGATTTAGTGCCATATATAAGTTAGTGTCAAATATATATAGTATCAAAACAATGGTTTTAATTAGAATTCAAATTTTAAATCTACTAACATAACACTATCAAAATATGAAATACAATTTAAGTTTTGTTGTCTTTATCAATATCAAGAATAAAGAATTCGAATCACAACGTTTTTATTGGCTACCCTATCACACATTGTATGTTAATTTTGACAGTAGAGATTCATGATAATTATCTCTTCAAACCTTACATAAGAAGCTAATATGTTGAAAGATTTGAAAATGAATCATGCTAATTTTTATTTATTTTCATTGAAAAAAGTTGACTCATTACATGCAAGATAACAGATGACGTCTCTCTTCATATCTCAAGAGTAATTCAATATATCCATTAACAAATATGCTTCTTAGTTAAGAATGATAATAATACTAATAAGCTTTTACATCACGATCTTCATAAAACATGATCAATCATATACGATGTGTGTGAATGTATATTCATATGTGTATAAATTGAATCTTTATACCTACGAAAAAGTATTTAAATAATTGATATTAATTATCATTAGACTAAGTTGTTTTCTTGTTTAAAAAAATAAATCTCTTATATACAAATACTAGAAGTTACGTTTTTTTTCTCTTTAATTCATAAACTTTTTTATATGGAAAAATGAATCAAAGAAAAACTAGAGGTTCAATCTATGCAAGTTTGGAAGATTAGTTTTTAAGGGTTAAAATTATCAAATTTAAGAAACTTATGTTAACATTTTATATATTTGTATTTAATAAATGATCAATCCTATCTCTCAACTTTAACATAACTCAACTAACATATATAAATATATATACTATATATGAACTCTGAGATTAAAGATTTAAAGGTTTTTAGTTCACACATGTTGTAAAAAAAAGTCAATGTTGTCGAATAAGTAATTTTTTATGTTTTAATATTGTGTGTAATTAATATCGAGTATATTTGAAGCAGTATAAAATTAACTAATTTATTTATTTTAAAAAAATTTAAAATTTAATAAAAACACAGACTTTTTAATTTTGTGTGAAAAATTTGTTAGGACCCTAACTAGACACAAAAATTCAAAATATTTCTATTTGAACATAACAATTCTTCCAATAATTATTGATACAAACTTATGGAGGTTCGTCACTAAATTTGTAAAATGACTTAACCTAATTTTTATGATATGCTATAACGAGATCACAATTATTCATATATTTCAAGAGGAGTAATTATTTGGATGTTTCATGAGTGCACTTATCTTTATATAATCTATTCGAAACAACTGGATAACAAAAATAAATTAAGAGTTTGACATGTGACAAAGAGTAGTACTTGGAATATAATTGACTCAAACCTCTCATTTGCACGTTCGTGCCCTAAACACTCATCTTTAACTTAGCCCTTAGTTCAATCCAAGCTCGACCCACGATTAATAGTTTGTTAACTTGACCTAGATTAGATATGAACCTATTATTTTGAAAAACGATGACTTGAATATACAATTCAAATTCACGTCCAAACTTTAACAAGAAAAACTTAGGTGTTGGCGGTTGGATTGTACCACCTAGTTATCCAATGAAAATTGTGATGTGGCAACCATTTTTTTTATTAAATTATGATTATTTTTTATTATTTTACAAAAAGAAAAAAAGAAAAAAAAAACAAAGCATGATATAAGGTGCAACCTCTACTAATTGTTCAATTTTAATTCAATAAACCAAATCATTCACTTTTAAAGATCTGACTTATTATCTTATCTATGATCCAACTTTCAAATAGTGCTCTTTTAGTATACATCAAACTTGGTCGAATTTGACTGCCTATATCCTTTAGAGTCGGACCGTATCCAACCGACCAATGATGAGGGTGACATTAATATTAAACACACAATGAGCCCAGTAAACCAAAACTAGAGGCATAAGTATTGTGTTAACTTTTGGATATTGGGGTTGAGAGGTTGATATATATATATATATGCATGTGTCAAAGGGGAGGAGTGGATCAGGAAGAAGGTTGTTGGTTGTGAATGGTGGTGATGAGCATGAAGATGAAGCAAAAGAGCAAGTAAAGGATGAAGATAATGATCTGAAAATATGGAGCAAATGGAATGGCAGTGGCTATGAAAAAGGCTGTAACACCCAAAAACCCTCCCACACAGTACAATATCTTTGAAACTGTTTTGAAAATGGGTTTTGTCATTTTTGCAAAACCCACAAACCCAAAACAAAGCAACACAGCAGTGGATAGAAACTGAAATGTTTTTGGAAGTTGTTTGTTTTTGTCTATTTGAACAGACACTGTTGCTATCCCTATGGCTGATGATACACACAATGCTACTATCATCTCCTTCCATTCCTCCACCATCTCCGCCGCCATCGTCAGTTTCCTCCCCCCTCGGCCACCGTCGTCTCCACTTTCTTCTTCACCCTTTAATGATTCCCATAACCTACACGCCTTTCTAATGCAATTTCCAACCCAACAACGACACATCCTTTCTTCTGTTTCTAAAACAACAAAAATAATGAATGCTCTCTTCTTGTTAAAGTCGTTCTACTCAAATATAAACGTAAAATGAGAGTTCTTTCATGAGTTCCATTTATAGAACTGTTGGCACCTACGATTTATACAGAATAATAAGAATAATAATAATATATTGATGTTTAACTTTTCCTTTAAACCACGAGCACTTGGTTTTCCATTCAACTTTTCCTTTTCTTTTGAGTAAATGACAGAAACTATATGAACAACTCAATCTAAAGTATGCATACATATAGTTGAGTTAATCATTCTAATTAATAAAGAATATTAAGTTTGAATTATTGAGTTTGTCTTTTTTTACATGATATAATATATGAAGTGGGGAATCAAATCTCTAATATCAAAATGGATAATTTTAAACATTATATCAGTTTACGTAAATGATGGTTTTGGCAATTTAATCTTTCAATCCATTCACCCCAATTCAAAAGTGGGGATTTCTAGTTAGTTAATGGCTAAATATAAGGAGCATATCATTAAGTTGATGAAAGTATTTTAAGCTTGCATAGCATTATTTTAGAAGGCTCTTGAAAAAGAATATATGTGAATGGAAAAATCTTTTACTTAGGTCTTCCCACCTTTAAATCTCAACCAAATTTTAGAGTAAATAGGGATCATTATTATATTATTTGTACAAAAAGATAAAATAAAAATACTGACTATTTTGTGATGGAGCTAGCAGGAGTAGTTAATTTCTATAAAGTTGAGATAATTATATGATTGATTTGAAAGGAGTAAAATAACCCAAGGAATATGGAGGTGAGGAATGAAAGTGTAGTAACCTTTTTAGCTTCCATTATCGAAGTGTGACATATTTAAAATGATTACTTTAGATATTGCTCATTATCGAGAGAGTCCAAATTTATAAGTTTTTTTTTAAATTTTTTTTATTTAAGCCAACACTTTCCCTTAAAGTTTATGGTGTTATATATATATATATGAACAATATTAGCTTAATCTTCCCCAAAATTAAAGGTTCTAATCTTTTGAATAATTCAACTAAGATCACTTTATAACATGCACACATGCCGGCGCAGCTGCCCTCCCCATCATTCTTCTTGTCTTTTTCTTGTCTTATATATCGTTCTAGCTCATCTATTTATAATAATTAAACATTTTCAGCAACAAAGTGAAATATTATATTCCAAAGCAAAACCTTCTATTATACGTTACGTTGTTTATATTTGCCTTTTGCGTCCACTATGTCAACTAAGTGGACCAATAAGAAAACATAGGGGATTCGTCATGCATGAACAGATCTCTCTACTCATAACCCTTAATAAAGAATGACTCTCGTATAAGTCGTCTTGTGTGTGTGTGTATATTTGCAATAATAACGTAACAAAAGTAATTATAAATATATGATTTTAGGCTACATTATTCCTAATGTCTTTGAACTTTAAAATTACATTGAATTATGGCTATATACCCATGTAGCTAGTGTAAAAAAGTCCCACTTCACCCTTAGATATATTGTGCAACTGTGTTTATAAACCTCTTCAAGCTATTTTGAACTATAATAATTTAGCCAATAACTTTTGTGTATATGATAATTGATTAATGACGTTAGAGAGAATAACAGAAAAAATTAAGAATAATGATGCTTGTAAGATATAGATTAAACAGTGTATATAGAGATTAATCATTAGGAAATTAATTAGGCTTAGTTATCTACTATAAACACTTCTGTGATAATTTTTTGGATTAATTATCTGTAGTATATGAATCTAACAGGAAGTTAATCAACTATATAGAGAGTCTAATAATAATCAAGCATTGAACAAAACCAATCTTATTTTTCCCCACAGTGAGAAGTACTTGAAAAATCAGTGACTGTATTTAAAATCTTCATTATGATTGTAATACCACACTTGACTCTTTTTTCTTTTTTGGTGAAGATAATAATAGCTTAAATATTCAGCACAGCTTGCAGTCGTGTGGAAATTTCTTTAAAAAAAAGATTGTAACACCAAAATTAAAGGTAGATTCCTAAGCAGACAAAAGCACTAAGATGATTAAAATACACAAATATATTTTATAAAGTAATAAAATTTTGGAGATTTAGAAAAAAGAAAAAAGAAGTATTAAATATATATTAGGAAGTTACATTACATCTTTGCTCAATTTCCACAGGATTTTCCACCCAACCCTGTAGTCAGAAAAGGACAAACCATTCTTAATCTCTACTCAACCACAAAAAGAAAAATTATATAAGTAATTACACTGCTACAAATTTGATTTTTTTTATGGTTATGACAAAGGACTATCAAGAAATTTTGTTTTCTTGATGTAATGTTTATCTTGACGGTTATATACGTCAAGATAAATGCTCTTATTTTGTTGAAGAAATATAAAAAAACGTAAAAGAAAATGTGGATTCTTGATTTTCTTGATGGACAAAGTTCTCTTAATTTTGTTGATGGTCCCCAACGTCAAAAAAACTATTTGTCAATGGACAATAAACATCAAAGATTATTAGTTGAATGACAATGTCTATCAAGTTAGTTAGGTTTTCTTGATGGATGAGACCCATCAAGAGATGAATTTTCTTGATTTGGAATGATCATCATCGAAAAAAAATTAATATATATTTTTTTGGATTTCTTAATGGGTTTAGAATTTTCTCGATGGACAAAGACAAAAAAAAAAAAAAAAATCATAGGCAAGATCCATCGAGAAAAATGATATCTTGATGAGCATTGCTCATCAAGAATTTTTTTTTATAATTTTGGGTTTATGAAAAGATTATCGACAAGGCCCATAAAAAAATAATATCTTGATGGACATTGTCCATTAAGAAAATAATATTTTCTATGAAGCACGAAATTCGGACTCTCATTAATGGACTTAGAAAACACGTTATTCATCAATAACATTTTTAAAATTTTACTATTTTTTCTAATTATTACTATTTATACATCAATGATACAATATTACTTTTTAAAAGTTAATTGTTGTAATTATAATTAGATTGAAATAAATAATTTTATCAAAATTAAATTAGTTATTGTGTTCCATTTTAATGAGTTGAATTGAAAGTTTGTAATTTAGGATTTTTAAAATTTGTAGAAATTGTAGAATATGATCTTAGTTCAACTAGCACCCTTGCTTAAAAATTTGTAGAAGTTGTTTATAAATTTGGATTTCAATGTTACAAATGTTAGTACAATCCTCATTGAGGAGGGAATAAAGATCATTAATATGCCAATTAGCACAGACCTATGGTGGGAGTGAGAAAAAGAAAAGAAAATCTATTCTTTTTCATAAAATAGAAAAAAAAAGAATAAGTTTTTTATTACATATTTTGGCCATCAAGAAAACAATTTCTTTGTTTTTTTGATGGGCAAAAAACATAAAAGTCTCATTTCTTGATAGTCAGTACCAGTTTTCTTGATGATCGAGCTTTCTTGATGTTTGCCTACTCGATGGACAAAGACTATCAAGGTAAACATTTTTTGACGTATTTTGCACATCAAAGAAGGTCAAATTTGTAGTAGCGTTATTTATTTATTTTGCATATCATTTTATTGTTTTCAATTTCATCTTTCTAGTATAGGTTAAATGGGTTATTTTTGTTTCCTTTCTTAACACTATAATGATGTGGTGGACAACAAGTTAAATGGATAGTTACAAATATAAAAATTAGATTAAAAATAATTAAGTATATAACAGTATTTTAAAAAATTACAAATATAGCAAAAAGTCTATCATCGATAAATTTTACTGAATTTCGCTATATACTTCATATTATTTTTGAAATTTTCACATATTATGATTACTCTATTTTTTACTATTTTACTTGAATAGCGATGTCAGTTCAAATTTGAAGATTTGGATCATCTGGCCCAACTTTAATTAGTGTTGGGTCGAACTGGGCTTAAACCTTTTAGAGTCCAATTTATTCAACTGCCCAGAGAAGGGTGACTCAGAAATATCACACACACATTAATACTTAAGTGGAAGAGAAGAAGGTGTATATATATACGAAAACATATCTATTAATTACGTTTTAATTTGGATATCGAGGTTGAGAGGTTGATATATATGTGCATTTGTCAAAGGGGATGAATGGAGGAAGAAGGTTTTTGGTTGTGAGTGGTGGTGATGATCGTGGCATGAAGATGAAGCAAAAAAGATGAAGATAATGATTTGAAAATATGGAGCATATGGAATATAAAGGCATTGGCTATGAAAAAGGCAGTAACACCCAATTAAAACGCTTCCACACAATACAGTATCTTTGGAAGTTGTTTAGATCATTTTTGCAAAACCCACAAACCCAAAACAAAGCAACACAAACTATGGATAGAAACTGATCAAATGTATTTGGAGGTTGTTTGTTTGTTTCTATTTGAACAGACACTGTTGCTACTCCTATTGCTGATGATACACACAATGCTACTATCATCTACTTCCATTCCTCCACCATCTCCGCCTCCACCGCCAGTTTCCTCCCGCAACCACCACCACCTTTGCCTTCTTCATCCTTTAATGATTCCCATAAACTACATGTCTTTCTAATCCAATTTTCAACCTCTCTTCTTCTTGTTAAACTACTGGCATGTATGATTTATCTTGAAGAAAATGATAATGCAGCCCGTAAACATTTTTATGGATAATAATTCTAAGTGAATAACAATATTTTCTCCATCATCATGATTATTGTACTTAAAGATTGTTGTAATCTAATTTTTCATAATACTAGATTGAAACTAACTTATTGTTAACCTCTTTCATATATGAATCTATCAGATTCAGAGAGGGAAAGAACTTGCATGATCATTATCTCAATTTCAATTCAAACATGGGTTTGATTCACACTACTCCATGTTCTTAAAAATATTTACCATCCGAAAAGAGAAAAAAACAGAGTGTTTGTCTAAATAAATGCCTTGCGAAATGTATAGGGGTTTGTTACCTCTCCAACTATTTCGATACTAGGTAGGGTTTTATTTAGTGATCAAGCACTTATTTGTTGAGGAGAAACTAATTCAATTCGAAAGGTCGACGGATGCTCCTATTACACTTGCAGTCTCTGAAAGATGAGAATCAACTAGTAGCATCTACATCAAGAATTCAAGTATTGTTATACGTCATTAGTCCGATCCTTTGTAAGAACTACCGGTAATAACAAACTTGCAACTATTTTATTTTGGTATCAATCATAAAAGACAACCTACAAGTTGATCCAGTAAAATAAAACTTCTTTTCGTATTAAAATTCTATGAATCATTAAACAATTATTTTTTTTGAGAAAATAACATTATATATATATATATTGTTTTTTCTTTGTTTCGAATCTAATAATTTTGAATTTTCGATAGCTATATTAGAAGTATAGTATAATTTCAAGAATAAATGGATAATAAATAGTAAAGAACAATTCATTTTGAACAAGGGACGTCTTTCACATTCAACTATAGTAATGAATAATCAATTATAATTTTGTAATGGTAGTTCCAAAAACGCGCACTTCTATATCAAAATATGGATTTGAAAAAAATATTTAGAAAAGCAAAGGGCGTCGAGCAACGTTGAATGCTTTTTCACTAGCAAAATCTCTTTCAACGGGTAATTTCCAAAGTTTTTGGAGGGACAAATCAAATCAATACTGAAAGATTGAAATAATCTAAATTGGTTTGACTCAAAAAATAACCTAGTAAAAGTTCGTTTATAATTTATATATATTAAATAAGATAAATAAAAATTTTATTTATATTAAAGCAATTAGTGAAATTTTTCTAATGTTTTGAGCGGACAAATATGAAATTCCTTTTCCTTTTTGTAAGCAATTAGAATTGTATTTTTCTAATCTCTTTACTTGTATGACTTAAATGTCTCGTATTTCCCAAAAAAGTGAACTCAGTCATGTATGATAGAATCATCAAAGGTTAACCTTTTCGAACTCTGTCTATAACTCAGTATAGGCTCGAGAAACAAAGAGAAGATATGTACACAAATTAGATATCCAATAATAAGAAGGAAAAGGATTGAGATAGAATGCAACAGAAATAAAGACACAGGAAACAAGTTACCTAGTCTTAACAGTCAAAGCGAACCATAAGATTCTATCAAGCGGTACTAGTCTATCACTGATAGAATTTTCTATATTTACAGTTTTTCTAAATGTTGCTATAAATTTAATTATTATTTCTAAAATCACCACCTATTATAATTACCCAATATTCAATTAATGTTTCAAATAAAGTAAATTAGTAGAGATAGTA
This sequence comes from Cucumis hystrix, assembly GCA_025688845.1. Lineage (NCBI taxonomy): Eukaryota > Viridiplantae > Streptophyta > Magnoliopsida > Cucurbitales > Cucurbitaceae > Cucumis > Cucumis hystrix. The sequence continues at coordinate 18,634,642 of CM046894.1, forward strand.
TTATATTTATATCAATGTTTAACTTTTTCTTTAAACTAAAATATTAAGGGTGAGTTTTGGGAAGGAAAATAGCTATGAGGAAAAAAGATTATGATAATCTTAGTGTTAGGATAATATATGTTTGGGGGAAGGAATATGAAAGGTAGTTTTATGATAATATGTGTTTTTGTGAGGGATTATGATAGTAGTGTTATAATAATATATGTTTGGGAGAAGAATTATTATTGTAGTCTTATTATAATATGTGTTTATAAGAAATGTTATGAGTGTAGTGTTATGATAATATGCGTTTGGGTAAGGATTGTACGAAGAAAAAAAGTAGGAGAAGATAGGATTAAATTAATAGAGATTAGGATAACCCTAATCCCCATTTATCATAACTCTCGGGCCAAACACGATTTGGTCCAATTTCTTTATCCTTTTTCCCCTAAAACCGTCACAAACACATCTTAATTAACTTCCCTTCAACTTTTTCTTCTTTCTTTTTTGAATGAATGGCACAGACATTATGAACACAAACTCAATCTAAAGTATGCCATAGTTGAAATGAAAAGTGAAAGAAGATAACAAGGTACATTTTCATTGTCTTGTGGAAAGTGTAACACCCCAAACTATTAGGTTATTTTTTTTTTTATTATTTTATTTGGTTTTGAATTTGTGATTGGTGAATTAAATTAAGTTGGAAGTTTTATGGGAAAATTAAATGGGAATAGGAAGAGATGAAGGAAAAGAGGAGTTATTTGGGGGAAATTAAATAATAATAATATTAATGGTATTATTGTTATAATTATTAGAATTTTATTTATTTAAATACACCCTCGGGATGCGTGCCATAGTTACTATTCATCATCTTCTTCCTCACAAAGAACCCTAGCCGTCGCAAGGAACCTCTACCGTTCTCAGCTCCGTCCCTTCCGCCGGCAGCCGCACGTCGAACGTCACCGCCCCCGCCGTCTGAACGTCGCAGCCGCACGTCCATATTCTCCAAATCGCAAGCCGCAGCCGTACGCGTTCAGTCGCAGCCGCACGTCCGTCTTCTCCGAATCGCATGCCGCAGCCGCACACGTCCGTCTTCTCCGAGTCGCAAGCCGCAGTCACACGCGTCCGTCTTCTCCGAATCGCAAGCCGCAGCCGCACGCGTCCGTCTCCAGCCGCTCGCATTCTTCTCCTCTACAAGCCGCGCGCCCGAGCCGACTGTCCTGCTGAGCCGTTCCTTGTTTGGAGCCATTTGGGGTGAGTTTGTATGGGTTTGGTACACCCAATTAAATATTTTTATCTTAAATGAGATGGTATTTGGAATAAGTTGATCTATGGTTGCTTGAAGGTTCAAGTGAAATTGGTGGAAATTGGACTGTGAATTTTCCAGTTAAGGTGGTGTTGGATTCAACCCTAATCTTGGGGTAAGCTTGGATAAGTTTGGTTGCTTAAATTAAACAGTAGGGTGATAGTTGACAAAAATTATTAATGTTAATTTTTGTTATGTTTAGGACCGAGTATTGAGAGGAATTGACTGTCAACAGTGAATTATTTTAGCAGATCTCCAGGTAAGAGATTTCTTCCCCCTTTTGATTGAGATGCAGTACCTTTGATGCATGATGTGATTATATGTACTTTTGAGTTATGTGTGCTTGAGCTGAGACGTTTATATTATGTTAAGCATGTATAGCCTATAATGTTCTGTTGGTCTGTTGGTTAGAGTCGTACCACGAGGGGCCCATCAAGGTCCTCCCCTATATATGTCTTAGTAGTTATTGAGATGTGATTCGACGGGATCACTTACAGCCCGACTCTCCTTTAGGGTGATTCATTCGGGTTCACCGAGAGCCCAGTTCAGTCCCGGTGGGACTACTGGATAGTGTGCGTTCGGGAGCACCATACAGCGTGGTACTTTATTTCAGGACTCTAACAAGGAGACTAACAACACATAGTGAGACTAAGTATGAGTCTCTTACTGAGTATAAATTTATACTCATTCTTTTAAATGTTTAATTTTCAGGTAAGGGTAAAGGCAAGAGCATGCTGGCGAATGATAAGAAGTGACCGTGGATCACCATAGGGAATAGTTCAGCTTTTCCGCATTTATGTTTCAGTAATTATATTTTTGGATTTCAAAACTTTGGTATAATTATCTGAATGTATTTCTTTTATATTATGGGCCCAAACTCGTATTTTGTTTTACCACTTTAATTACTTATTTATTTTCTTATTATTTAAATTTTTTTTCTTCAACTTATAAATTAATTTTTCTTTTTTAAAAAAAAACTATACTTATTTAAATAGTAATGACCTCAACCTTCTAAAGTTGGGTTGTTACAGAAAGTTTGTTCACATGATTGTTATCCTGTTTTTTTGGTGAGGTTGGGACCTACTTTCATTTCTTTCTTTTCCGTTTTTATTTTTACAAAATCATTTCCTTTATTTAACAAAATATATATTATGTCGCTCTCTTTGTGATTTATTTATCCTATTTTATTGAATACTTTATTATTATTATTTTTTACCTAATTAAATTATAGTTAAACTAAAAAAATCAGTGAAAAGATTAGAAAAAATAAAAAAAATATTAACAAACAAGTTTTTGTTTCTATTTTTTTTTCCATGAAAAATAGTTATTAAACATTATTTCATTTCTCAATCTTACAAAAAGAAACGAGGAGTAAGAAATTAAAAACAAAAAGGGTAAAACGAGAATGTTATCAAATGATTAAGTGATTTAACGGTGAAATGATTAAAAGAAAAGGAAAGAGAGGATTGATGGGAAATGATTAAATCATTAACTGAAGTCACCATGCTGAAGTCACCATGCTGAAGTCACCAACAACGAATAATAATGAGAAGTCACCAATGTTGAAAGTCAGCAATGACACGTGACAATATTTCTTATTATTATCTTTTTCTCTTTCTACCTTTTTCCTTACCCTAGAAGTCATCTTCAAAATCAGTTGCCAATCACTCTGCTAATTATGTACTTTCTCATTGAATTGTTACTCATTCAAGATACTTTGATAACTCTTCTGAGCCAGTTGAAAATACTTATATGATCCATAGCAGATCTATAAATTTGGGCAACTAAATAAATAGCAAAATAAATATTTTAATTTTTTTTTATCAATAGTAAAATAATTATACAAATAACAAAATTGAACAATTAATTCGAAACGAATATATAATATCAATCGATAAAACTAACCTCATTTAAACTAATAACTCATTCAAATAAAATGTAATAAAACGATAAATAATTAATGTGTATGTCAAGTATCAAATGAACTAAGTAGAAACCAAATTTAATAAGAAATATTTTGATATTTTTTAAAAAATTAAACAAATCAAATCTTGTAAATAAAAAATAAAAATAAAAGGAATTTTTATATATTTTTTTATAAAATAAAATAAACCTAATATGATTTTAAACTTTCTTACAAGTGCTGTGGAAAACTAAATCTATACTTTTTGTAAAAGCTTTGAATGAGACATCACTATATTATCTAAAAATAGTTAATGAAATATTTTTGGTTAAATCAAATAAAATTAATTTTCACTCAATAAACAAATATATTGGTAGATTATTAAAAAAAATTAAAACAGACCAAATCTTTTACTATGAATAAAATTTGTTTGGTTTAATGATCAAATCAAAACTAATAAAAATGACAAATTTAGTTAACAATAACCAACATTCATGATCATGTTTCCAGCTATTTCATTTGAATAAAATAAGAAGTATTTGGAAAAGTCATTCCATTTTATTTACTCACATTATAGGAATAAAATACAAAATATTTGAAAAGTCATATATTCAAGTATATGGAGGTGAAATCTGGTATATACTACATATGATTTGCCATAGGATTTACTGTCCACGTACGTTTTGTTGCCATTATCAAAGACCAGTCCCTCAAATTTGCCATTTCATCTCGCTTGCCAAAAAATTATATTGCCTGGGTTGATCTGTTTTCTTAAAACGAAAAATAAGAATATAGAAGCTGAGAAAGATTTAAGTTTCAAACATCTATCTCCTCTCTGTTGACTCCCACAAGCCGCCCCATTATCTGAACATCCAAACATATACTTCCATTCATATAATATTATGCATATGTCCATATTCAAACTGGAAACGAACTTTCAACACGAGACCTGACAATAACTACTATACTAAAATATCAAAATAATAAAATAATAACAAGCAGCTTCCAAGAAATGAAATCTTGTACTCTCTCCTATATATTAAATTGTTATAATATTCACACTCAACAATTATCTCTCCTACACTCCAAATTACAAGGACCCAAAACCCCAGATATATTACAATTTCTAGGTATTGCTTGACAAACCCACCAAACATTACTGTACTGTCAATAAGTTTAATCCCTCAACTCCATATATTCCATATATTGTAAAAGAAAAAACTGTATAATAATACTAGTAGTAGTAGCCAATAGTAATCGAAGAATAAAGAGATAAGAACTCAGTAGTTGGACAAAATGTGGTAAGAATATATATATATATATATATATATATCTTGATTAATATAATTAAGCTTTTATTATTATTATTATTTTGTTTCCTTTTTGAAGTATTGTAAAATATTCAAAATTTATTAGGGTCATTGACAAGACAAACATTTTCGGATAAATTGTTTATGAACAATAAAAAATATTTATTGAATGACGACACATTTTGAAAATTTTACGAGGAAGGTTAACAAGGTGTAAAATCATTCGATCTTATATAACTTTTAATCATTCTACCTTTGTTTTATAAATAATAATAATAAAAAAAGTCCTATTACCTAAAAAATTTCAACAGATAAAATCAATACTCGTTTTCCACTTAACCCTAAAAAGTATGTTAATTAGCATATCAAAGAAGAAGGAAGATCGTCTTTTATAATAACACTATAAAAAGTTATTTAAACATATAATCGTGCTTTGGAAGTAATAACAATATTTCACAAAGGATCATATAAGCTTGAATTAATCTATGTATATAGATTTGTATGAAAATTTTTATCCGAATGCTCTGTCTCTGACTCTTTAGTTAACAGACCATGTTTAATTTTTTACAATTGTTTAATATCAAAATGATGGTACCAATTTTACAAAAAATATTACTTTTATATTTGTAGCATTAATTATTAAATACTAATTGATAGTGGGGTTTTAATTTATTTTTTCTCTCTCTCACGTAATTTTCACAAAGTTTTGAGTGTTTGTTTAAGTCATTAAGCTTAAGTAGGTCCGACGTGTTATTCCACCTTCACAAATTTTCTTTCTGCGTTCACTTTAGGGATTTGCCTTCTTTTACCTTTTCAATTCCAACTTTCTTCCTGCAGATGGACTTTGAAGCCAAACCTAAATTTAATTTACACGATAAAGTAATATTTTAAAATGCAACACACAATGATTTGAAGGGTACGTATATGTCTTTACTAACCCCAATGTAGATCACAACGATTGACTTCGTTTTTTTCTGTTTTGTGATCATATATTTCAACGTAAATATTTTTTAAGAATATTTTCTAATGTTGTTTTTTCAATATATATTATATTACTAATAGATCATTAGATACTATGTGTTTTTTTCCCCAATACATATAGTGTTTCTTTGCAGTATTTTCATATAACCCTATTTTTTTTAATCTCTTGCTAGGGAATCAATATTGGAGGGTTTATTATTATTGGAAAAAGCTAGTTTATTCAATCGAAAGGTTGCAAGAAAAACATTTGACATTACCGTAATTTGATTGATCAATAATCCCAAACGTGCGCACTTTGCGACAAGTAGCTACATTGTTTCCAAATTCCAAACATATTTAAAGTCAAATATCATTATGCCTGTCGACGGAGTGGCTTTGCTTTTTTGTTTTGACAATAACTATCTACTTAAAACAATATAAAAAGATAATGAATAATATGACCTCAATTCTTGTTTTCTTTTTATTATTCAAATTACCAAATTTTCTGTACACGTTTCTTTAATAAAAACAAACGTAGGTCAGTTATCATTTGTAATTACTTTTTTATCTTTCCATCACCAAAAGATTCCTTGATGATAACTATTATATTAGTAATAAAAACAGTAACTAAGCAATCTATCAAACCACCAATTCACTCGAAAATTTTAACTAATGGTTAAAGATACATTTAATGATATAGCACTAACATCCTTTCTCATTTGTGGAGAGGAAGCAACAATATAGACGCTTGAACATAGAGAGAACCATCCACGAAACCAAGGCTTAAATGGAAATTCGAGAACAAAAAAAAAATATGACATTTTTAGTGTTATTATAGAATCGATGAATAGAACAATGCAATAGCTACAAGAGAAAATAAATAGAATAAAAGGAAAAGATTTAGGAATTAGGAAAAATATTCCCATAATCTTTCCACAATTATTATAAGATTCTAACACAACCCATCTGATTTTCAATTTGTTTTACAACCAACTCTCAAAAGAATGAAAATTAAAAGAAGAAAGAGAAAGATGCATCATAGGACGAAGAAGCTTTACTGAGTTTGGATTGATAGATGTGTTGTATCAAATTAAAGAGGAAGGATATTGGAGGAGGAAGGTGGAGGGTTGCGAGTGATGGAGATGAAGATGACGAAGGTGCAGAAAATTGTATAAAGGACAAAAACAATTATATGAAAATGTGTACCATAAGGAATAGCCGTAACAACGAAACAGATTGTAACAATCAAGAAACCTCCAGCACAATACAGAATATTTGAGAGTGTTCTGAAAATGGACTTGATCATTGTTGCAATCACAACAGACACAAAACACAGCAAAACAACAATGGATAGAAACTGAAATGACTTTGGAAGCTTGGTTTTGATTTGAGTAGACACTGTTGCAATCCCAATTGCCGATGATACACATAATCCTAGTATCGCTATCCTCCACTCCTCCATCGTCACCGCCACCATTTCCGAGCTCTGCTGTAGTCTTCCATATGCCTGTTCAAGCCAAATACGCACAGTCGTCAGAACACCCCAACGGGCCAACATTCTTCTTGTTTTTAAAAGTTTGTAATACACGCAATAAAATGTGAACAATAACGTGAGTGGGCTTATTTATAGTCCGGATATGAAGATATCTAAAGTTTATTAAATTCGATGGATTGAATCAAAGAATTGGCCAAGTTGTCATTTTTATTTATTTATTTCAGTTGACTTACATTGAAACATTAGTGGAAGCTGTTTGTTTATTGTTGTTGGCTTCTTTATTACTCATATCTTTCTAAGCTAAAACTAAATAATAAGTGATCATATGATCCAAAGCACCTCGTAATATATTCTTAAAATTTCCAGCTCAACCTTCTCAAAAAAAAGAAAAAGAAGGGTCTCTTAGCTCATTTTGTCACAAGTTTATTTACTTATCATGGAAATATATATGTCCTCACATAGTACCTTTCTTAATCAACTTGGGAGAACTTTGTAGAGATCATGTCTCCAAGTTGTTGCTTGTTGGTAGAAATATGATGGGTTCAATATTGTTTTATCGAAAATGACAATCCACCTCAAAATGTGTTCATGAAAAACAATTGGTTTTTTAGCATACATGATATTGTTTTTACAGTCACAAAATAAATTTAATTATGGCCCATGAGCAAGGCCAGATTTATTAAGAGCCCAAAGGACATGTGCCCTCCTCACATTATCAGTTTTTGTATTTTAATATTAATTTTAAAGTGTTAAATTACAATCACTACTACAAATTTGGCCTTTCTTGATGCGCGCAAATTTTAATTTCTTGATGGTCATGACAAATAATCACCAAGAAAAATATCTTTCTTGATACAATGTTTATCTTGACGGTCATGTACGTCAAGAAAAGTTCTCTATTTTGTTGAAGAAATACGGAAAGATGTAAGAAAATGTGGATTTTTGATTTTTTTTATGGGCAAATTTTCCTTACTCTTGTTGATGGTTCACAAACGTCAAGAAAACTACATGTTAACCCCTGTCAAATCATATTTGACATCTTCTCGCCAAACTTTTCTTCTCGTGCATAACTTTATTCTGCGAATAGCTTTAACCACTTAACACAACTTTTGAAAGTCTTAACACAATAACTTCTTTTGCAGACTACCCAACCTTTTCTCACAAATACTCTTTCTTTTGTGAGCGTTAAGACATGTCCTAACTGCAAATTATTCTTTTCTCAAAACTTCCTCGCAAATTAACTTCTTAATCGCAAAACTTATATTTAACCATAAAATATTTTATCTCTTAATTCTTTCTGCGGATTGATTTAAACGCCAACTTCTTAATACTTAGCCAAATTTTACTTCTTATCACAAAGTCTTACTTGAAAACACGTCCTCTTATCCAAAACGTAAATTTTCAAAACACCTAGCCAGATTTTTCTTCTTATACTCAAATTAGAAACGGGTCTCACAGAAGAACTGAGGAGCAGACACGCGAAGAACTAAGATGAATCTAGCAGCTGAAATCGAATACAGGTGACGTCGGCAAGCTTAGCGATGAGAGGATCAGTGGTGGCGGCGGTCCCAACGAGGAGAAGTTATGGTGGCGATGAATTTGAAGGTGTGGATGGTGACGTATGGTTTCTGGGGTTTGGACGACGACAAATTTGAGAAGAGAAGGAGCGTCGACGAGTTGCAGATATGAAAGCGTGGATTGCGGATATGAAGGCATAAGGTTTTTTTGGAGCATATGGACAATGACTATACAATAGAAATACCCTAATGTAGATGACTTTGCCTCTGTCGACGAATGATCAATGGAGGCAGACGAACAGGATGTGGCGGCTAGAATACAATGATACAAAGAAAACTTAGAGCTTTGATACCATGTTCTTATGGAATGAATCTCTACTTCATTGAATATTTAGCAGAGGTATCAGCCTAATTATAGGCTAAGAACAATACATTTAAGACAATAATATGCACATAATTATTAGAATAATAACAAAATAATATATCATAAAATTACTCTAATTACGACAATAAGGAGTCCTTTAGAACAACTTGGAAAACTAAAAAATGGCCCGACCCACAATAGTTAGATTTGATCGTTTAAATTTGGTGATCCAAATCTAAACGATATTTTTCAAGATTTTTTTGTACAATCGTGTTATTCAACGTGTGTAATGATAGTTTGGATTTGGCTCTTCTTTCCTTACACGATTGTTTAGATTCAATTGTCTAAATTTGACTATTCTTGGTAGACGATCGTTTAAATTTGATTTCCCAAATCTAAACGACTTTTTAAAGATTTTGTTGGTACACGATTTGGTAGACAATTGTTAAATTTGGGTAGTTAAATCTAAACAGTTTTTTTTAAAAAATTTGATAGACGGTTGTTTAGATTCGATGGTTTAAATTTGGGTGTCAACGAATTTTTTTTAAAAAAAATTGGTACATTTTTTGAAGTAGATTCCGTATATATCCTTATAGGTTTGATTTTCCGAAATAATTAATAACGATCTTAGCTTACATCACTTTAAAAATAATAGATTGGAATCTTATACATTTGCACGTGGCAAGAACACTACGTGTGTGAATTTCATACTCAAACCATATACAAGTATTTAATATCAATATCACATTAATCAAGTCAGTTTGATTGGTGTACTTCAAGTACAAAAGGATATTCTTAGATTATTTTGGACGAGATCCCAAAAATATATGAATTTGCATTATGACAAATAATAGATGTCATCTGTCTAACGTAATAGTACACCAAGATACCATCATCGTATGTACTCAAGGGCGGATTTATTAAGAGATCACGGAGGCATGTGTTCTCCTACATTATCAGTTTTTGTATTTTAATATTAATTTTAAATTCACATATTTGCATTACAAAAAATCATGTGAAAATTGTCGGTATTTCTTTATTGCTACATATTTGATAACCTATTTTAAATTCACATATTTGCATTAATTTAGTTGATGAATTTTCTTTTCTTTTTTTCTTTGGTTTTAAATTTGATAACCTATTTTAGTTATAACTAGTGGCAATCTTAGGAGTATTATTTAAATTATTAGTTACAAAAATTTGTAATTAAAGCTAGTTTTTTTAGAGACTAAATGAATAACTAGATCCTAACAAAATTGACCATAGATGTTTTTTCTATTAATTACTCTTACTTCTATGTTAATTTTTAGAAAAGAATACTTGGCAAGTGAGTGGTGTATCCAATTACTCCGTTTTTAAGTATTAGCAGAGAATTAACTTAATTAATTTGATGACTAAAATGAATATGGAAAAACTTTGTTGGGATAAACACTTTTCACTTGGATTAATTATCTCTATTAGAATACTAATCACAATATATGGACACCACGAATTTAATGTGGAAAAACCCCTCAACGTGAGGAGTAAAAAACCATGAACCAAAGTCAAAATCTTCATTATAATCTTTAATGGGTACAAAAAAGTTATCCATAGTCACAACTACAGGCAAATATATGGAGAATAATAATTCCGACAACAAACGACAATAACAATGAAGAAAAATAGAAATATCTCACAATATGTGGCAACCAACTATCCACTAGAAATTGACTATAAATAGTTCCAAACAAAATCTCTACGGTTGAAGACCCTCAGTGTGAAGACTACACTATCAAAATTTCAGCTCGATCGAAACAGCGTGGAATTTGCTAATTTTTCTAATATTTCACTCTGTTTTTTATGAGTGAATTTGCATAATAGAAAACTTAAACTAAAATGAATTGTGGGCTTGGGCTCAAATGAAAGAAGCCCAACAAAATACTCTACTTTTTCACATGCGTCTCTGTTCTTCCAAGTTTCAAACATATCTGCACCCAAATATGAAGATGCATATGTCAATCGAGAGCTGCTTTTTGATTTCACAGTTGAATTAAGGAAACACTATCGTTACACCTAACGTGGAAGAATTTTTAGACAAAAGCAAGAAAGAAAGGGAGTGGCTGAGCAATGTGAAAGAATATTTTGGGTTGAAGAAGAGAAGAAATCGACAAAAATAACATAAATGAGTTTTTGGTAGAAGACTTGAATAATTTTTTAAAAAAAAGATTAAAAGAAATTAAATATGATAGTCAAAAATTTGAAAAATAGTAGAATGTCGCTCTCATTGTCACCAAAAAAAGAAATCCCAAAACAACCAATTTCTGCTTCGTTTAAAATTGGCAAATATATCGAGTAGGAAAAAGTGTTGTAAAAAAGAAAAGAGAGAGAGAGAGAGGAAGAGGAAGAGGAAGAGGAAGAGGAAGGACGTAGGAAGGTAAGATGCATGGACAAAGGGTAAGGCCTATCTTCACTATCATCCGCCGTGGCATTTGACTTATTAATGAATCCCACGTGGATTTTTCTCCACTGTCGGCTTCAGACTGCTCCCTTTTCTACCATTAAATAATAAATAAATAAATAAAAAGAAAAAGGGAAAAAGGAAGGGTATGTCGTCCGTAAGTAAAAACAACTCCATTAGTCGTTTAAACTATCATGTTTAGGATAAAAAAGTCGTTTGGATTTGTCAATTTTAAACGATTAAATCTAAGCGATCATACAGGAAAAAAAATATCAAATCTAAATGATCTTGTTATATATATATATATATGGCTTTAAATAGAATGTGAACTCAATTAGTCAACATCATACTTTTTAATTCTTCTTTTCACATCAAATTGATGTGACATTAGAATTTTCCTACAATTGGATGCTTTACTATTCTAAGACATGGTTTCTAGATGTAGCAATGTGTAAGAGCAAAATTTTTAAAATTTAAAAGCATGTCTCACCTCTAAAAATAACGTGAATTTTAAAACATATGTCCAAAATAAGATGGTTGCAAAACTATTGAAAAAATGTACGCTTTTAGGTGAAGTGAGCCTCCACACTCCCTTTTTTAATTGTACTTTATGTCTATCCATTCAAATCCTTAATATAAAACATGTCCCATCATATTCTTTTGACAAAATCATTGATAGCTTTGCGACTAACTAATACTTACTATGGAGAATTGTTTTTACAGCTTGCTAATCCACCGACCTTCAATTGTGGGACTTTTGTTCATTGAGGCGGCTTGGGTTGATTCTCAGTCAAAGACGCACACTTTCAGACATCAGGCCAGGGAATGAAGCAGAATTCAACAATGACTTTCTTTCCAATAATTAATTATATTAAATATATGGCATTATAAAGGACGCAAGTCGGACCTTCCGTAGTAGCTGAAATGCATGCATTTATACCTTTAGGGTTTATTTTGAATAAATGATCAATTTTAATTTAAAATCATAAAATAGCAAAATAAAATAAAATATGAAAGAGAAAAATAATATTACAACAATGTCTTAAATGTCTCTATGTCAAAATTCTAATTTTTCCCCAAAAGTTGAAAATCATCACCGTCAAAGATTCATTCCCTTTAAATCTTCAATGTCTTTTAGACCCTCCAAGTCTTCCAGCGAAAGGATTGGAATTTCCTTATGCAATAGACCATACGAGTCTGGTAGTTTTGCTATATCTACAATTATTTTTAAATATTGTTATATTGCTATATTCTTAATTATTATTCTTTAAATGGTTCATCAATTATAATTACCCAAAATATATTTTCAAACATACTTCTCTATCAACGAGCCAACTAGCAATTACAATAAAATAAAAAATAGAATCAAATAAAATAAAAATAGAACTAAACACACGTTTAAATAGAAAATAAGAAACAAAATCGTTATAAAAAAATAGATGTGATTAACCAAACAATTAACAAACACATATATACATCCACCAATATTAGCATCTAAGTAATGCTTTGGTATTGAGGGCCCAATATTAGAATGTAGAAAGAAAGCCCAATCTACTTGTAAACCAAACCCCATTTCATCACTTTAACACCAATTTTCTTTGCAAAATCCAACTTATTAGGCTCGAAGATTTAATAGTAGAAATTGAGAGTTAAGTGATTGTAAACATTATACTTAATTGTAAAACTATTAAGGGTTTAAATTAAATTCATCACTTAGTTATATATATATATATATGTAAAGTCATAGTAAAAAATTATATCCAAATATGAAAGCAATATAAATAATAATTGTAGTAAGTATAATCCCATTTTAGGTGTTTTACTAAAAAAAAAACAACGCATAAGATATCGAAGTCTCAACAATTTCATACTAATAATATCATTAATTCTTTCATTTCGGATAAATTCTTCAATGATATTTGATTTGATTTGATTTTCACACGTAAAGTTCAAATTTTAGCTATAAGTTTAATGTCATAATCTCTCCTTTATTAGGTCAATTATAAGATTTGAACAATAGCCTTAGCATTTATAATTATACACCAATAAATAATAATGGTTGTTTATAGCATATGATCTTAATATAAATCAATATCAATTTTCATATTATGTTACTAATTAAGCTCAAAGGGAATGTTTTTAATTGGGTTTATATTTTGTGTAATTTTGGTAGAAATGGAATTTTAAATGCTTTTAATAGACATATAGGGTGAGATTTTATCTTCCCCCAACCACACCCATTAATTATTTTCTTAGTGGCTAAAGAATAATTTTTCTTAATAATAAATTTGTTAGGTTTGATTCCATTGGTTTTGCTTTTTTTATGTTTTATGAGAATATACACAAAAATTCACAAAATAAATATATTCTTTTTTTCTTCCTTTAATTTGGTTTTAAGAAAAAAAAAATGAACTCTAAATTTAGGTTTAGGGGAATTTACTCTAAAATTCGTTCATAAAATATATGTAAATCCTTTATGAGATAATTAGTTAAATAACATCTTTTATTATTATTTAGTATTTAATCAAATAAATTTAATTAATTTAGTATAATTGTTTAGTTGAATTCTTAGATAAATTTAAAAAAAAAAAAACTTTTTTAAAAGCTACTTTTTTTTTTTTTTTTATTTTTCAAATTATGACGATAAAAAGTAGATTAAAAAGGTGAATAAGTTTATAAATGTGGAATAAGTAATTTAAAAAAAAAAAATCAAATAATTAGTAAACGGTGTCTAAATTATTTTTTCTATTTTGAAAAAACAATATTCGATATACGAATTCTTAACGGATTTTCCGGCTTCTTTACAATTAAACAAATAAAATGAAGTGACGAACAAGCAAAACCTATATTATTACGCACGGTTTGACTTTTCGATCATCTACATAAATAACTTTTATTAAAAAAAAAAAAAACTAGAATAACCATCTAAAAATATATAATAATTCACTAATCAATCCACACTTTATACTAAATATATACTAATTTTCACAAATAATAAACAACTAAATAATATATATATATATAAACTCCAAGGGGTTTTACAATTTATTCCTTTTGGTACATTTCCAACACAAATTCCCCAAGAACACACCCACTTAATTAATGAGCAAAGTTTTGAAATTGAAGTGATTAATTGATGAAGAAATACTATTGCTTCTTAAACCAAGTTTTTGCCATAAACTTAACACAACAAAGGGCCCCTTCATTAGCTAAATATAAAGCTATGGTTTTATTTTTATGGAGACATATTCTTTAAAATAATAATAGTAACATTAAATGTTAGGGGGGGCCAATATATATCATATCATAAATGGAAACTATAGCTTAGAATAAGCCTAAGGACAAAATTATTTAAATTTTTGCAAACATGGGTGTGAGTTGGAAGCAATTAATTAACCACATACTTAATTGAAAACCTTTATAAGGACAAAACAGCAATTAATTTTCCCAATTAAGTTACTAATTCTATACAATACTGGTCAAATTAATCAATAAATACTAAAATTGGATTTGAATTAAAGCACTAACACTTTCTCCAATGATATATATGTATATTTTCTTACAAAGTTTCCTTAAATGAATCAAAGATGTGGCATAGTGGGTGGGAGATTGAAAAAGAAAAGTTTATAGCATATGCTTATTATTATTTTATTTTATTTTAGAGATTTGATGGAAATGAATGAATGAATAAATAAATGAGATGGGAAATAACATTATCATTTAGGATTTGCATATGATTTTGGTAGGGAATATTGGCATATGTCAATATCAAAAAGAAAAAAAGAAAATTGTGTGGTGATATAGACATGAGAGGTAGAAGAAATGTTCTAAGCAATCCTCTCTATTTTTTTTTATATATTTTTTATTTTTATCAAAAACATTTAGAATAAATTTCTGGTTAATGTACATTTTAGAATTGAAAAGGCCATGCAAATATATATATATTGCAAAAAATTATTCCAATGATATGTATGAAAAGAGCATATTATAAACAATACGATAAATCACAAAATTCACCTTCAAACTTTCAAACGTAAAAATTAAACCCTAAAATTTGCTTTATTTTGACCGACGAATTGAAATTTTTATCAGGTAAAATACGTATATGTCTGACAACAAAAGTGAAAAATTTTGTGATAGTTTTACTACCACCGTGTGACGGTTAAAGAAGAGTGTGGATTTTATAATTCTTTCTTGAAAATAATAATTAAATTTTTTTTTTAAGGAAAAAGATTGCCTATTAAGAAAAAACACTTTTTTGATGAGTCTATTAATTTTTTGACCTTTAAATGGCTACCCATCTACCTCTTTAATTTTTCCCTAATGGTCCCTTTTTCTTCTCTCTTAAAGCAAATGAAGAAGAAGCTAAGAGCCTTCAAAATCAAAACAAAAGGCTTCTCATTTTATAACCATCCAGCCATCTTTTTATTGAACTTTTTTTCTTCTTTTTTAACCTTTCAATCTCTCTCACTCTCTCTCTTTCTCTTTCTCTCAATAATGGAGATGAATGAAGATTTGGGATTTGGTGAAAATCCATTTAATGGAACCTTGAAACGGCATTGTTCTTCACATTTGATGATGGAAACAAATAGGACGATGATGAGAAGATCAGAAGGTGATAATAATGATCATGAAGATCATGAGTCAAATGGTTCTTGTGGTAATTTGATCCATAGAGAAATTGTGTTCCCATCTACTATGATCGCTACTAGCCACACCCCTACCAACAACAACAATTCTAATGTCTTTTCCTCCCCCAATTCAGCCTCTTGTTATAGCAACGACAACGTTTTGGATGTCGTTGAAGTTCTCGACGTTCATCGTCATCATCATCTTACTGTAATGGCTGAGAGGAAGCTACGAAGAATGATATCAAATCGAGAATCCGCACGAAGGTCAAGGATGAGAAAGAAGAAACAAATCGAAGAGTTGCAGTACCAGGCAAGATTTTCAAATCTCTACATATATAATAATTGCAACCAAATATTATAACCGTTTGTACAAGTTCGAGGGTTCAATTTTTATAATTGAAACTACCACCCCATGCACACTTCTTGGATGATGGTTATTTCGATAGCCATAATTCGTTTTTTATTGTATAGTTGTTATGATTAAGATGTCATAAATATAGAGATGTCGATTGAAATTTAATACGTGTCAGGTAGGACAGTTGGAGGTTTCGAATCGACAATTATCGGAGAAGTTGATACAAGTGGTGGAATGCAACCAACAAATCCTGCATGAGAATGCAGAGCTAAAACGAAAAGTATCATCACTTCAGATTATTCTAACTGATTTCTTGACGCCATTGAGAAACTGTGAAGATGCTTTTGGGAACTCCATTATTAAAAATAATCGAATAGCAGCACCTGAACCAAATTCCTCCTAGCTCTCTCTCTCTCTCTCTCTATAACTTTAATATACCATGAAGATGACGAAGAAGAAGAAGAAGAGAACATGAACAAATATCATAATATATATGTGTGTATTTTTCATCATGATCATTAGCTTAGCTACTTTTCTAAATCTAAATTATCCCATCAGGATATATATATATATATATATATAATTAATTAACTTTTCTTTTATCATTGTTATTTCTTTTCAATGGGTTTCAGGTTCTTTTCTTTTCTTTTTCTTTTTAATTTCTTGCTGATCTTTAACAGTTGACTTGACAAAGGATAAGATGCTTTTCTTCCCTATTTTATTCCCAACTTTCAAAAGGGAATGTTCATCATCATATATATAGATATTGTTTATTAAAATAACAGTAAAGTTTAATCTATACATATATATGCTAATAGTTGTTGTTGTATGAGTTTTCAAATATACTAACCATCGATTAATTAAATAAAAACTATGAAGTATAGCAATTATGTGGGAGCTGATACGAACATTCATATATATATTTGAACCTTATCAATCTTACAGAAGGAATACATATTCATTATGATTGAATTATTATATGTTTGCTATAATATAACATTATACACTAATTATGTTAACCTGAGAAATACAATATATATAGACCAAAATAATGGAAAGTAATAATGAAGCCATTTGTAAAACATCCTAGTATGGAAATTGCTCATAAATTTGAACTTGACCCCATGAACTGATCTACAGAGACTGACTAACTATATTTATTGCATCTTTAATTAGTTGAAGCAAACTCTTTGTACATAGAAATGACTTAGTACAGAAATTGTGTTATTGAATGATTTAGCATTTATTTATACTAAGATTCTTACAATGAACAAAAAAAAAATCTAGAAATCTATCATATGAAACAATATAATTTCTACTAAAAAATAAACAAATAGTTAGAGATATTTCCCTCCTCCATTATTCTTTGGAGGATGAGGTTTAGCAACAAAATAATCCGCATTAAAAGCTATAAATCTCGATCCTTCATCGTTAAGTAGATGTCCACCTTCACTTTTATCTCTTTTGTTAATCCATTTGTACTTTACATTCAAAATTTTCTTCTTGTTTTGATAAAGATTATCAGACGAGTCAGTTGTACTTGGAGAAGAGCCACAACCATCTTGCTCTTTCACTCTTATTCTTTCCATCTTTTTCATTACATCTTCTTGCGTTTCTTTACCCAATACTTGAGTTGAAACCGGATAGCTTCTGCCATCAGCAACTTCACCTACAGTACATAAATTTTAAGCTTTTGAATTAAATGTGGCGATTAGTTAACTAACATTGTAACATTACAGCTGAGCAAAAAGCTATCATATGTACACTTTTACTTCTTAAATCCTTCTGCAAATTTTCAAGTTGATTCGATAACTGAGAGAGAAACTCACAAACTCGAGTATTTGAGATCCATAATGATTTAACAAAATAATCAATAACAACAAACTTACACAAAAGACGTGGACACATACATTTATAAAAACCGATGTTATTAAACAAAACCGTACGTACATGACCGACGTTGTTGTTTGATTACCTCGTAGCAAAACGAAAGCGAAGAGAAAGAAGAGACGAAGCCTTGGAGAAGCCATGAGTAGTGAACAAAACAGAGATGTGGGGAAGCATTTGAAATGAGAAAAAGAGTGTAATTTATAGAGAGAAAAGTAAAAAAGAGAGTGTTTGGAAGTCAAAACTTAGATTAAAACAAAAGTAAATATCTTTGTGTTTGTTTGGTTATGCATTGAGAAAAATAAAGAAGAGAATGTGGTTGGGAGTTTGGTTATTGTTTATTCATTGCATGTGTGAGTGGGAAAATTGTCACAGGTAAAGATTATGTATTGTATATATAGACAACAAACCCATAAATCTTCAAGAACCTTTGAAATCTTAGGTATTGTAATTTCATGGGTTTTATGTTTGGGGAGATGTGAAAGGACACAACAAATTACAAACCCTCTTGAAATGTGGAAATTTTGTTTATTTCCATAAACAAATGAATTTACTTTGTGATCCACATATTACTTTTACAAAACGTAAAGTATTTACATTTCATAGCAAAAAAAAACATTCATACTTCGGATTTGGGTTAAAATTTTAGTTATCTATTTTGAGCTTGGATTAAAATTTTGCTATGGATAGTCGGTCAATTTTTCTATTTTTAAAAATTCCCTACTTTTATTTATTATTACTATTATTTAATGATATATAAGTAAGAAAAATTACATAAGTAAGAAAAATTGCATTAGATGACAAAAAAAAAAAGTAATTTTTTTTTTCATATTGTAAATTTGACAAATATGAAAAATTGCTTTTGAATTTGTTATTTTTGTAATTTTGAAAATGTAAATAACATGGACTCTATTATCATAATTTTTTTTTTTTTTTTTTGCTATTTCGGCAGACTCTCCAAACAAAACAATGGGTTGAAAATACATTTTGGATTATTTTTTATTTTATTAAATCAAATGTTACATTTTGGTTTACACCCTAGAGTAAAAGAAAAAGGGTAAAATGATAGAGAAATGTAAAAATTAAATTAATGTAACATTTGAGGTGAGGAGTTAAAGCAAGGACAAAATAACATTTGTAGGTTAAATTTATAATGTTGTGATGTATTATAACTTTGGGATTTGTTCCAAAATGAAAAAATGTTGTTTCTCCTTTAGCCAACACCTTCACATGGGCTTTCATCCATTACCACCAACATATTTTCTATTTTAATGTTTTTCATTCTCCAATCCATGCCATGGTTGAAAAGTGGAAATAAATATTAAATTTGAAAATGTTTAGTATTAGAAACCAAAAAATGAAAGAATGTTTGAACACCCGAAATGGAATTTGATTGCATCAGTGTAATCCAAAATTCATGTTTGAATCGAACGTTTTAATAAGCTTGAATTACAACATTGAACTTATTTTGTTTCGACACTTTTTAAGGAGGTACTAATCGTTTTCATATTTGTTTCATTCTCAATTCAACATGCATTCCAACACTTTCTGATTTTCAGTAATCATAATTAACATTTCAGCTCTCCAAAAACCTCCAAAATACATAGATCAAACGGTAGACAAATTCAAACTTACAATGTCTTAATCGTCGAACGACATATACTGTTCAAGTTCTAACTAAAGAATGTTGAGGTGAAACAATCTCCATAAGCTCTAAACTATTGAATAACACTGTTACGAGAAATAGAATGATCACCAAGTACGAATCCAAAATGTGTGAAGTTTATACTATTTAATTGAACTTTGAAGTTTCAAAGTATATTTGATCGAGTCGTTGTTGTGCGAGAATTCAAAATTTAAATACAACTATTGCCATGTCACCATTGGTAATATTTTTTAAAATATTGGCAATGGCGAAAATGAAAATAATATAGTTTTTTTCATTCTTTTAAAAGAATATTTTGGAGGAACGGACAATACGAGACCGGCGGCCTCTTCGCACAACTACTGTTCGTCGACGTTCATCGGCGACCCCGTCTGAGCTATTTCGCCCGTCCGAAAGGCCACTCTGTCACTCGTCGACGATGGCGGATGATTCAATTAACTCCTTCGCTTCGTCCTCAGAAGATCGATTAAAAGCCCTAATTTCTTGTCCTTCCGCGAGGGCTAAATCCGGTACCGAAGAGGAATTTCTTGAAGGTGGATTTGAAGAAAATCACCTGCTGATTGACGATAATCCTTCTTCTATCTGTGTAATTTGCTTTTCGGAAGATGGAAAAGCGGAGAGAGGCAAGCTTGATTCCTGTGATCATTATTTTTGCTTCGTCTGCATTATGGAGTGGGCGAGGATTGAATCTAGATGCCCTGCTTGTAAGGGCAGGTTCACTGTTGTTCATAGAATTGGGAAGGATCCTTGTCGTCTCCGTGAACGAATTGTTAATATTCCTATGCGGAATCAGGTCAGTAACTCTGTAATTGATATCTTACTGCTTGATTGTGAACTCGAAGATTGATATTTAGGGTTTAAGGGATGCGGTTTTTGCTTGGACTTTGGAAATTTTTTGTTTTAGAATTGATGTCATTGCTAATATGCTTGATTTGCAAGTCTCAGTCCGATTGAATAATGCAATGCAGTACTCTCGACTAGTAAAATTCTTCCCTTTCTTTTGAAACTCGTAGTTATTGGAACAAATTTTCATATAATTACGTTTGATGGTATTGAACTATGTCGAAATTTTGTGGGCACTTGCTTGATTTTCATGTTAAGGTCAAACTATATATATTTTTGCATCTCTACAGCATCCATTTCTCTTTCTGCTGTCATTTACTTGTTCGAACAGCAATGATAGAAGTCTTTAAAAGATTTAAGAATTATAAGCATCTTTATTTACCTCCTCACCAGAAATATTTCAGTTTCTCAAGTTCATCGTCCACAAAACTTGAATGAACATCCATCTAAGGTCTTGTTTGATATCCATTTCATTTTTAGTTTTCTGTTTGTTATACTTGTTCATCACAAGTTTGTTTGGTCAGATTTCATCTTCTTTAAAAACACACATTTGAATTCTCTTTTTAGTTTTTAAACCATCTAAAAGATGTATAGCGCAGTAGAAATCTTCTGTTTATAAGCATGATTTGCTAAACACAGTTCAATTTGGGTGTAGAAATGCACATAGTTTCACAAGCTTCTAACTTTCCTGATTTCAGGACCAGTCTGCTTCTGGAAATTCTAGAATTGGGGATCCATATGCAGAGACGTGTTGTACTGTGTGCAAGGGAATGGAAGATGAAGGTCTCATGTTACTCTGTGATCTCTGTGATTCAGCTGCTCATACTTTTTGTGTCGGCCTTGGTGCTAATGTACCCGAAGGTGATTGGTATTGCCATGACTGCACCATCTCCAGAGCTCAACATACTGATACTGAATTGGATACTAGTTTCTTCAATCAAAATCAAACAACTACAGTTGAACCACGCATTGCTATTTCTGATATAGTAAAAGAATCAAGTGCTCAAACAGTTAGCATAACTCGTAGAGGAGCTCTTTTACATTCAAATCGTGAGCCACCTTCTATTGTCCCCAGTTCGAGAAGCAGTGTGGCCCAGAAATCATTGCCTAGTCGTGGTGGTAAAGCTGCGGGAACAAGTGCAAGAACAAGTGCAAGAACAAGTGCAAGAACATTACATCGATGTCGCAACATCCATAGCTATATAAGGGCATTACGTGATAATTGGGATGCTGTACGAAAGGGTTCGCTGAAGTTTCCTGCTACCAGCTCATCCACATATTGTGGCAACAGTTCCAAACGAGATACTGGTGGTGCTGAACTAATAAACAAGCAAACAAATCAACCTCATGCCATTAGCTTGCAGGCAACCGCATTACCTGAGTCTAATGGAAACTCTTATGATGTCGAGAAGGCATGGCGAATGATGGAAATTGCAAAGGAAAAGGCTATACGTGAGGGAGATCAAACCTTGAGACATCCTGTTAGTAGACAAATAACCACAAAAACAAAAGATTCTCACACAGCTAAAGGTCAACAGTACAAAATCAAGAAGCCGGATGAGCCAGCCAAGCATAAGAAGGAAATGGGAAAACAAAGATTGCTCGAGTTGGATAAGCAATTGTGTCGTCCTGTAGCAAGTAAGAAGAATAAAGCTTCTGATGAGTTTTTTCCTACCCATTCATCCAGTAATGGAGAATTTCCCTTGGGTAAAATGGTCCAGACTTGTGGAGGCGATCTCCACTGTGAAAATAGAAGAAAGCCATCAAACAAAATAGTGGATGAAGTTTCATCATCCTTCACAATGACACAAGCCTCGGATAAACACCATCCTGCTCGTGAGGCTGGCAATGATCACGATGGCAAAAGTGAGATACGAACACTGGTCAAAATCAATCTAAAACTCCTAAGCCAAGGCAAAAATTTGGGTACGACGTCACACTCTCCAACCCCATTACCATTAATTTGATATCCCCAGTTATCTTATAACCATAAAGTGGAGTAATAATTAGATAAGATTTATGCAGGATACGAAAGGTACAAAGAAGTGACAAGGCTAGCAACACACACAATCATGGCAAGATGTGGTTTAGAACCCCCACCAAAAGCAACCAAACAATACGTATCGTCCTCGGTTTGCAAACACACAGAAGAAGAAATCCGGAAGCTTCACAGGTCGACTCTAATGCCGGATTCTTGCAGGAAATGCTTCATGGGGTTTGTGAAAGATGTTGTTAATGCCATTATGTTAGAAAAACTAACGGTGGGTTCCTCTTCTTAGGCTGTAAAGAAACTAACAAATAGTGTGTATTATTATCATTATTATCCGTAAGAGTTAGGAGAGGAGGAGGACAGCAGAGAGTTGAAGAAGAAGAAGAAGAAGATGCGGGGACCAAAATGGAAGGGGTTGATGTGAAAGTGCTTTTGTGGACGCTCTGTGAAAGCACTCAGAAAAGCGCTTATGACAAGATCACGTGATTTTCAAGAACGTCAGCAGAAGATGGACATGGACATGGACATCGTCTTTTAGGTACTCAAGTTTCTTCATAAATAATTGTTAATATCATTAATTATTAGCTTTGTAAATTTTGGTATATCAATTTTGGAAAAATGTTTCACAAAATTAAATAAATAAATATATATATTATAAGGGACCCACAACACACGTGGAGAGGTGTCAGGAGAGGAGCACGTGGGGGGGGAGGAGGCAGGGAGGGATGGGGACACACGTGACTAAACTGCCTTATCACGTGCTTTGAAACTGAACTACCATTTCCGTGTTGGGTGCTGTCACTTCATCATTCGTCACAGCCCTAATACCCCTATCACTTCTCCACACATTTCTTTTTATATAACCATCAATTATTTATTTATTGATTACCCCATCAAACCATTAAAGAAAAAAACAACTTTTCTCCAAACTATATTAATTAATTATCCCTTTTCTTTTACTTTTCATATTAATTCAATTATTTATGTTGCCCTTTTATTAAATTAAAATTACATACGGACGGCATCCATAAGCATGGGCAGCCAAAAAATGAAAAATGAAATATGAAAAAAGAAAAAAAGAAAGTGGGTCCCGAAAATAGTGGTTGGCCACGTGAGGAAGAGGGCGTGAAAAAGATCACGTGCATCTTGCGGATTCTGCGCCGGTAACCCCTTTTAAAGTTTAATATTTGTTAACTGATCCCTAAACGGATCCCTTCAGAATGTCCGTGTTTTATGCTATTCCCCCCTCCTTCCTTCTTTCTTTTCTATTGCTTCTTTTATACTTTTTAAATGTTTAAATTACATTTATTATATGACGAATTCAATACCATAATAATATTAATAATGATGATAACAACATATTTGGATTTGTCAGTATTGTTAACATCTTCATGATTTGTTCATTACTGATCTACAAATTAGTTTGAATATATCTTTTTATCGATATTCACCTTGCTTTCATTTTGAGTGAACTTATTTAAGAGTTAAAAGTTGTCCAAGGCCGAAGGAAGTTGAGAAAGAGCATTGTGAGGTGTGCATCTGGCCAAAAGGTAAATGTCGGTTTTTTAGGTTTGGTAAAATATATATTGATCAAGAAATAAAGCAGTAGAGGACAGATTGGCACTCCCTTGAGTGCCAAAAACGTCTCTAACATTGTCATCACAAACAAACAAAGGCATGTGTTAGTTGGTTTGGCTTATAAATGCTATTCAACAACCCTTGGAAAATGGTATGTTATATACCCAAAACAAAGATCCGACCTTATATTCCTTTTAAGCACGTCAATTCAAACAAAATTGAGACCAAGCTTAAGGAGAGTGAGTTGGAGGCATGATATAATCTTAGGCAGACTTGATGATCAAAGTGCCAACCATTAGAATCATTTTTAAAAGTTTAAGGATGAAACATGATTTTATGTTGAGTGTTGATACAATTTGAGAATTGTATAGACATGAGAAATATTCAAATTTTGATAAGAAGCTATAAAATGCAATAATGTCAAATCCATGTCTTAAGTGTAGGTTTGGATGAAAGAAGAAAGAAAGACAGAAATGATAGAAAGAAGACAGGGGAGATGGAATTGGATCACTAACTATTGCATTTATATCAACTTGCACGAACCCCCACTTAATCATATTTCATATTTCTTTTGCATTAAAATCAAATTAAATATCTATAAATAAAGCTATAGAATTTCACTTCTCTTTTCAATATGTTTGTGCATAAAAAGTTATCTAAAAATATTTGTAGGGCCTTATGTAGATATATAGTGTTTTCAAATTTTTCTTTTTTGTTTTTGTTTTGAAAAACACTAACCAAACATGTTCATCACATGCCTAAGTTGTGGTGGGAGGGGGGAGGCTCTAGCTCTACCTCTATAGAGGGAAGAAACAACTTATAAAGTTCTTTTCCTTTTTGCAACAAACGAATTTTTCTAGATGATCGACAACTTGATTTCCTTCCCGATGAATAAACCTAAGCCGGACACAACAATTTAAAACATAATAGACTCGAAAACTTAAGCAAAACCCCATGGAACCCTAAATTTTAATTTTATTTTTTTTAGAAAAGGAAGTAATTATGTAATGAATATGGTTGTTGAAGATAAGTATGGGGATAAATTGTTATTAGGAAAATTAATTAATTGAAACACATTAGGAGGTTGTTCCGGTGTTAAATCAAATAGACTAAAACTAATCAACAACCTAAAACCCTCTCATCTTATGTCAAATGGTATTGTTGAAAAGTTTATATTAATATAATTTGTATCCACAATCACACCTCTCCATGTGCACACATCTTGAATTAACTAACGCACATATAATAATTAATCAACTTAACTACCTTCTAAACCTTTTAAGATAACCTTTTCTTTATATATATATATATTGGAAAAAAAAAAGGAAAATGCCAAAAAAAAATAAGAAAAGTGAAATTGGTTTTTAAGCCTTAAACTTTAAGCTTAAAATTAAAAAAAAAAATTACAAAAAGGGAAGACGAAGAGGTTGTCAGTCACGTGATTATCCCACGCCTTCCACCAACATCCTCTCTCTCCACAAAAATAAATGACAAATATATAAAAAAGGAATTTTATTTTAAATCATAAAACTTTTAAAAAAAGATTTTAAAAAATCAATTTATTTTATTTACCCAAAATACAAAATTAGTTTCGAAAAAAGTTTTTTAAAAAATATAACAAACCCATAAAATATTTACACAGACCAATTATAAAAATAAAAAAAGCCTAAAAATATTTTGCATCGTGATTAATGGGCATTAATAAATTTGGTTTTGACTATTCTTGTCTATTGATTGTTTAAACAATTTTTTTTACGTTTAGATTTGGTATAATTGGAGCACGTTATTAGACTATTTTTTTTTTGTTTATGGCACTATTTTAATCAAATTGCAGGAAAAAAGAAGAAAAAAGAAAAATGGTAGAATAAAGAATATGAAAATATTTATAAAAAAATTGCAGAAAAACGAAAAAAATATCAAGAAAAAGAGAAGGATAAAAAATGACAAAATTAAAACTTTTTTAAAAAAAGGATAAATTTCATGCACTTTTTTACTTTGTCTTTTGTCCGATTTATTATATTTACAAAAAATTAACCTTTAAAAAATATAATGGTGTGATTTATAGTCCTATACTTAAATTTTATTTAATAATAATGATAGATGATAATAATAATAATAAGATGATTTTAAAATAAGAATTAGGACAAGTTGGGATTGCCGAAAATATTTGAAAAATAGATAGGGATTGACGCCCAGAGGCATTATATATATATATAATGTATTTAAATTAAAGCTTATGGACAGCGACGCCGTTAACTTAACGCCGTACTCCCACCTAACGGAAAACGACGAAAACCAAAGAATCAAAAAGCATTTAAACTTTTTTACGTTTCATGTTTTTGTGATGTTAATCCAATTTTGAGAAGAAAACTTAGTGATTGTATGATTGTTAAGTGTGTGTAGTGGAAGAAGGGTCCCTTTTTCAATAGTAAAAAGAAAGAGAGAGAAAGTATAAATAAAAGATGGTGAATCCAATCCAACCCTTACGCCTCTTTTTCCATTTTCATTTTTCATTATTATTTTGTTTTTCGGATTTTCAGTTTTTGAAAAACGAGAAATTGGATGCCTAAACAAAAAAACACACAATTCTTTTGTTTGTAAGCGGCAATTCGAAGCAGATTCTTCTTCTTCTTCTTCTTCTTCTTCTTCTTCTTCTCCATTTTCCCAATTCATTCTTGCAATTCACAACAACTCAAAATCACTTTCTCATCCGATTCATCCTGGTATTTACTCTTACTCTCTTCTTAATTCACCTAATTCTTCTTCTTCTTTTTTTCTCTTGAATTTTGTATCTTCTTTCTTCAACTGTTGTTGTTGTAGCATATATGTTTTTTTTTTTTTTTTTTTTTTTCTAAAGTGAATGCGACTTTCAGATCTTTATACCAAGGCCTAAATTCTCCGATCCGTGACCTTTTGTAGGAATTCAGGTGCGAATCGATTCATTGCTGGGGAAATTCTCGATCTCTATACTCAATTTTAGGTTAAATCACTGAGGATTGAACTTTCTTAGAATTTGCATTGATTATAATTGACGATGGAGCTTCCTCAACCTCCTCCTCCTCTTGGAACCGATGGTTGTTTTTTCGATTTGATTTTTTTATGTTTCTGAACTTGAGTTTTACAGAAATTGAATAAAGCTGTTTTGTGTTCAGGACGGAAACCAACGCATGACTTTCTATCACTCTATGGTCATTCAACTGCTCTTCAACAAGATTCATCCCAGTCCTTTCAAGGTAAATTAAATTAATTAAACCTCACAGATTAAAGTTGCAAAAATCCAAACTCATATTTTGATGTTAATTTCCGTAGAACTGTTTAGCTTCGTATTATTAGTGAATAGTGATGATGTAATATACAGTTTTAGATCCAAAATGAATGAGGAGTTTTTATGTTCTTTAGAATTTGTATTCTAAAGTAAAGCCACGTCTCTGTTTTAGGTATTTTGTTTATTAAATTTAATAAATTGCTTTTGGTTCGAAAACGAAATAAAAACTATGGTTGTTCGTGCACGTGACCTTGAATTAAATCATTGATCTTTGGCGCAGGAAGTAAAGTAAAAGTAGGGACTGAATTAAATTAGAAACAGAATAGAATAGATGATAGAATAGGGTCACTGAATTCCAAAAAGGAAAAGGAAAGGCTCGGCAGGTAGCCAATTAGCCTCACCCCTTATCGATGGGGACCCGCTTTCAGCTCATGTGTCGACAAATGACTTGACCTATCGCACATTTCAGGATAAGGGAAGGATGCAAATACAGCCTCCCTTGCGGTACCCCTTCAAAAATGCATTCTTTTTCCCTTTTTCTTTTTCTTTTTTTTTAATCTTTTGAGATGTGCATATGCTTATGAATAAATTCCATAAAAAATAAACTGAATCTCCCTAACCTTGACATGTGGATATATCGTCTGCTGTAGATATTTACTGCTCCCCCACCATGCGTGTCGCTTAAGGAATTGTCATTATGAAGTGCTCTTTGAATGGGGGGGACTTTGAAATTTTTGTATTCAGCTTGTTCTTGTTTTTTGGGACAGTTGTTTTTCCAATTCTTTATAAGTAATGATTGCTATATATATTAGTGGGTTACCTTCCCCACCTCCAATGGAAAAAAGAGAATAGTAAAACGTGAACAGGGAATTCAGTCTCCAAGTTTTGTAAATTGTAATCCCAGTTTAGGCTGACTTTGGGTTAGCTTATTGTAATATCTTTTCTATTTCTATGAGAACAGGGGGTTTCCTTAAAACGCATGATTTTCTCCGGCCGTTGGAACGGACTGGGAAGACATGCGCCAAGGAAGAGAAAACAATCAATGTATCCACTGTGGAACGAGCAGCGCCAACCTTGGGAACTCAAGCACATAATTCTGCTGCCGAGCGTATATTACCGGGTGGAATTGGGACTTACAGTATTAGCCACATTTCTTATTTCAACCAGAGGGTTCCAAAGCCAGAAGGGTCGGTATTCCCAGTTCCTCAGGCCAGTAATACTGATAAAAGTGATGACAACTCCCGTTGTAGCTCTTTGTCTGGAAATGGTCTCACGCTGTGGGAAGAATCTGCTGTTAAAAAGGGAAAGACAAGGAAGGAGAATCTGGGTGAAAAGCCCGGCTTAAAGGGTAAAGTTTTTTTTATTGTTACAATATTTTCAGCTCTAATTATTCATATACAGCTAGCCCACACGCTACCATACCCCATGGTCGCAGAGGAATAATATGCGACTACTAATCGGTCAATATTTGCCTACCAAACTATGAAACTTGTGCACCTGCATATGTGTGCTTTCTCCTGTCAACTTTCTATTTGTGTTTATTCGGAGTTCTGGTATTAGTTCATATTTTCCCTCATCATTTTTCCCGATCGAACGGATCTTCTATTCTTCATAGCAGAATCACCGGAAAAGATTGAGCAATGGGCAGTTACAACGGAGCGGCCAATACAATCGTCGTCAAGCAACCATCGCAGTAGCTTCAGCTCTCTCTCCCCCTCTCAGTCAGTCACTTCTTTCGTTTCTTACTTATCAAAACGTCTACATACTGTTTCAGTTTCCTTGTAAATATTGAGACTGGACTTCCTAAAAATTTACGTTCAGGCCTTCAGGCCAGCAGAGCCGGAGCTTCGGTGAGATGTTAAAGTCTACAGTCAATGTTTCCTCCATGGAAGAGGAACTAGACGACGACAAAACATTTATCATTAAGAAGGAATCATCACCATCCACGGCCTATATAGGTTCATTTCCTTCATGATGTTATGTTTGTTATACCCGCAAATATAATTTGTTTCTTTTTGGAAAGCTCATCCATTTTGACCCAGAACTATTATGTTTGTCCAATCTCGCTGCAATCTTTATCCGAAGTTCTCGTGAAAATTCATTGGAAAAATGTATTTTGATACGCTTTTAATGAATTATAAAATATATATGATAGAAAATAGAAGAGATTAGGAAGAAAAATTATATTAGAGTAAAGCTAATTTTTTCTGGGCTAAAATTTGAGTTTATGGAGATTCTTACACCACTTTTTTCTTTGTTATAGTTAGTGGAAATTGAATCGTATTAAACTAAGTCTAGAGTTCAATTTGATGAAGTTTATAGTTTATAGATAAAGTTGATATAGTGTGATAAGTTTAGTGGGTAAAAATTGAATTTTCCCCCAGAAAACTTTTCTCGAGTATTCACCTTTCTAAAAATCTTGGATTTACAGGTGACTTGAAGATAAATATCGGTGGAAAAAGCTCCGATCAGAAGGCTAACACGCCCAGATCCAAACATTCTGCAACAGAACAGCGTCGAAGGAGCAAAATTAACGATAGGCAAGATTTTGTAAATATATGTTTATTCAGTAGCAGACTTGCGTACATATTTCCTTATAGAAAGCAATTTGTTGAATCACTCTAGAAGTTTGAAGTTGAAAAGTTGCATGCAGATTTCAGAAGCTGAGAGAACTAATTCCCCGTAGTGATCAGAAGAGAGACAAGGCATCGTTCTTATTAGAGGTAAATGCGCGTGTCACTGGATGATACTTTACTTCTCTTTTGCTTATGATGTGCAGTAGATTGATTTCTCGACATGTTTCCAGGTTATCGAGTACATTCAATTTTTACAAGAAAAGGTTCGCAAGTATGAAAGCTCACCACCGCAAGGATGGTATCATGAACCAGCGAAATTGATACCCTGTGTAAATACTCATTACAAACTCTCTCTCCATATATTCCTTCTAAAAACCTCTTGTTCTTTTGTTCTTGTTCCAGTAAACTTAATGGTATTAGCCACCTAATTACGAAAGATTCTGATCATCTGTTGTGCAGAGAAACAATTACAATCCAGCACAATGTTACATCGATCAATCTCAAATAGCAAAGAGCGGCCCTGTGTTTATATTTGCTGGATCTGATGAGAAAAATATGTGTCACTCCCCTGCATTTCCTAGGTGCTCGCACAACCCAGTAGAATCTGAAGTTAGTACTTCCACCACCTTCCGAGAAGCGGATCAACACCCTGGAACAAATAACAAAACGTCTTATCCAATGTTGGACCCACGCTATTTCACACCTGTCATAAGTGAAGGTGCAAAAACTAGACTCCATTCTCAAGTAGGACATAATGCAGACAATAAACCATGTGAAATGCAACCACTATCGTGCGAGATGAGATCATGTACTACCAATATTGTTGATGGCAATAATAAGCTGAAAGAACCTGAGCAGAGGATTGATGGTGGTAGAATTAGCATCTCAGGTGCATATTCTCAAGGGTGAGTATAATGTGTACATTAATATGAACGATCTTGAGTTTTTATTCAGTCAAACAATAAATTTAGCGCTTTTCAAGATTGACATTATAGTATTAGTAAGTAGCTCTTATTGGCAGCAAAGTTAATTGTTGGAAGAGACTATGTTAGGAATTAAAGTAGTTATGGGATGCCTTTGTCTCACATTAGTTAGAATTGGATGACGGAGTTGGTAGTTAAGTGACTTAGCTCTCCCACCCCAATAGCTAGCTTTTGGAGTGTGGTTCTCCAAGGTGGTTAAGTATCTAGCATAATAGTAAACAATTTGAGATTTGGTTTGTTGATGAGCAGGTTGTTAAAAATTCTCACACAAGCGCTACAAAGTTCTGGAGTGGATATGTCACAGGCCAGCGTTGCGGTGCAAATAGAACTTGGAAAGAGAACGAATTACAGAGAGAATGTCCCTACTCCTATTGTGGTAAACAAGAATTGCATATACTACTTACATAAATGTCCTTTTCTTAGTTTCTTTTTAGTACATCATGCAATTCCCTAGACCCAAGATTCATCTGATGATCTCGACGTTTCTCTGCATTCCTTATGACTTAACAACGTCATCCTTCCTTGTCTGGAATGAAAATGTTAGATGGTAGGAGAATGTTGGGGTCATCCGGTGCTAAATCTGAATTTTGAATCTTAGACCTAGTGCATTAAACATATATATATCTCAAGTTAGGCTCCTTTTGGATTATCCATTTCCTAGTTTTATTAACATTTCTCCCAATCTTTGTTCTTCTTTGTTATTTCATAGGACGATTCAGCTCGCCCAAGTGAGAGAGTGAGCGTTGGTACAAGAGTTACAGCTGGAGAGGATATGGAGCAGGCATTAAGAAAGAAGCAAAAGACATGAAAGAAGAGAATGATACAACAAACAAGTATTCTTCTCCCGTCAATTCTATTTATTATCACTTCATTTTTACCGTTCCATTTCTTCCCTGGGGCGTTTATGGCATCTGACCAATATTTAATTGATTGTACATTAGGTTAGTTCATTTTCTAGTTTTGATTTTTTTTCTTTTGGGCATTCCCCATTTGAATATGGTGAAGTATGTAGCTGCTCTGCTTTAGAAAGTTAGGCTTAGATGCCCCTTTTATATGTAAAGGGCTTAAATTGGATGTAAAGGTGTGTAAACCTCTTTGCTTATTTCTGGGAATGAATCAAAATAACAAAACATGTATAGTTTCATCTTCAACCAAACACTTTGGTACCATTACATTACTAGAAAAACACCTCTTAAACTTTGATCATCGTTTCAAAAGTATCCCATACTTCTAAAAGTTGAAATATTATTACTATTAATCTACCCCGAACATAATTTAGATTGCTGCACTCTTCTAGTTGGATTACCA
Source organism: Cucumis hystrix (assembly GCA_025688845.1). NCBI lineage: Eukaryota > Viridiplantae > Streptophyta > Magnoliopsida > Cucurbitales > Cucurbitaceae > Cucumis > Cucumis hystrix. The sequence continues at coordinate 18,666,995 of CM046894.1, forward strand.
CACCATTGAAAAGTATTAAGTAAACAAAGAGAAAGTTAAGGGGAGGGTTTTTTTTTATGATGTAGCCTATGATTACTTTTAAAATGGTTTCCACTAAATTTAACCAAAAATTCTAAATTCGGAAACATATATGATAATTACAAAGCTAAAATTAAATCATTACGCAACTACAATAATTACATTGAATCAATAGAACTGCTTTTTTGATAAAAGAAAAGAAAAGAAAACAATAAATTTGTTTACTTTCGTGGCACGACTCTATTATATTATATCCCCATTTTCTGGATCTCAACAGTGCTCTCTGTTAGTCTTATAAACATTTTCTTTTTTTACAGAAAAAAGAAAAAAGAAAAAAGGATTCTCCTCCGCCGTTAATAAACTTAAAGAAGCATCAAACTACGGTATATATATATATAATTTAATTTCCTTTCGTAATCTGAAAGCATACCTTAAAAAGAAAAAATAATGGGTATCCACTTCTCTACTCTTCATAATATCTCATATAATTGGAATTCAACCTTTGGTTTTCCCACGTTATCAGAATTTGCCAGCCTCTAAGGACCCCATGTGCATTCATTATTCCATCCCACAAAAAATGCAAAAATTTCCAACAAATTCTATTATTATTATTCCCTTCATGTCAAACTTAATATGATATTTTGCTGCAATGAATAATTTCACATGATTTGATCTTTAGTTAGAACAAGTTCCTAACCATGAAGAACAAAGCATCTAATGATTCACCAAATGAGAATAAATAACAAAATCAACGAATAAATTTGCCCTCATTCATAGAATCCGATTGCCTATTACAAGCAAAAAGAGAAGATATCAGAGGTGATGGAAGGAAAATGAGATGAACATTGCTAAATACATAAATATGAACCCTAACAACTATTGCTTTTTTTTATTGGGAAAAATAAGTAAAATAAACAATTTTCATTCCCTATTAGCTCCCCTGCTACTAATATGAAGACTGAGGCTAACAATGGGTGTGAGACAATTTCATATCATACCAAAATCCATCTGTGTACAAACTCTATTATGCATCTCCTGAGAAGTTTGATGGTGCAGCTGCTGCTCTTTCATCCTGTATAACAGCTAGCCAATGTAGCTGAATATATACAACCATGTTGTTGCTCAATAAACAATTTTCCAATCGGCTCTTCTTTATATATACTTTCCGGCTTTTGTATATGCAAATCTGTGGACCTTCGAAAATCTTGAGTGTTCCCATTAGTTCAATCTCCATGTACTGAAAATGTCAGTGTTTCAAACATTCAAAACTCAAATGGTTCTCTTCAGCATTGAAGAAGAGATAGCCCCTTTTTGTTCCTCGGATGGTGGCAAACATTCTTCAGGGTTGGCATAGAAATAATCCTCTTCTTTAGGTTTGTCGGGGATCACCGTCCGTTTAGTTGGTGTCCCCATCCGGTCTGAGTGAGCTTCTTTTACAGCCCAAGAGAATTCATCCCAGCTTAGCTTTTCACTCCTGTATTGATCAATCAAATTGAAGAGTATCTTTCTGTCCAACAATATGGTCTCCTTAAAGCCAAGGTATCTACATAAGTAATCACATATCAGTTACATCCTTTTGACAACTAAGAATCAAAGCAATCAAAAACAGCTCGATACTAGAGTTGGATAGGTTTAGTTGAATATCAATCTCATCAAAGAAAACAGTACAATTGGTTTAACAAGATGCAGTAGATAAGCAAATGAATATAAGTCACTTCATACCTGCGATGACCTTCGACAACTTTAGCCATATTCCCATCATATGTAGGAACGAATATATCACTTTCCAATGAGACAAGGTAATCTAAAGCAGCCATCTGAGATGAGTGATTCTGAAAGAAACTGAGGTCAGAAGGTTTTAGCAATGTCTCCTTCTTGACCTATTTAACCAAAAGCAGAGACAGCTTGTAAGGGCAGGAAGACATAATGTTAACGGGATACAGAAACTGTTGAATAACTAATCTACAAACCAGTTTAGGATAAGCCTTTGCAAGACTCTGCATCCTCCTTTTTCCTCCATAGATTTCACCAGCTGCAATATAAATCTGAAAATTAGGATCAATATCCAATGCCCGCAGTGTCAGTGCAGTATCTTCTGGAGTCAAGGGGCACAATCCATCCTTCCTTTTCTGCTCAGAGTCTATTACTTTCTCTTTCCACCATGGATATGCATATCTGAAATGTGAGAGAATGGGAATGAGAAAAAATTTGCCAAAAAGTCTTATGCCAAATGACTGAAATATAAATAAGTAAACATCACCTCATTTTTGTCAATTCTTCTACTTCTTCGCTGTTACAACCTTGAGTACAGCCAGAGAAAGCCAACATATCCATCTCATACCTAAGATGAAGCACTAGGAAAGGGCCATTTTTCCTAAGCAGCTTGACAACCCTTTTTCCTAACTCCTCTATTTGTGGGGTGAATTTCAGAGCACTATAGTTTACTCGACATCTCAGCTTCTGTATCTCCATTGGTTGGTCATTGTTGGCAAGTCGGGCATCAGTTCTGTTCAAATGTAAAACTTTGTGCTTCTGAATCAGCGGAAGAATCTATAATTGGAGACAAGGGGAAAAGGCTTTTCAGAATTATGTACGAATGATAAAACAAAACTAGATAAATTTTATTGCATTAACATCTGAGGAACATAAAGAAAACCAACCCGATTACGATAGTATGAAATGTCAGACCAACTAATAGGTGGCATAGTGTAGGTCTCCCTTTGCTCCATTCTCTTCTTAATCCCGTCGGGCAACTCTCTTATGATCCGTACTTCATCTCTCAGTGATCCAATAAAATGCTCAACATCAAATATATCTTGAAATTCACTGAAAAATCAATATAAGTTCGTTACAGCTCAGTCATATAATAAAAATTTATCCTACAAATAATGAAGGAGTTTGGAATTAAAAGTCAGGCACCTTGGATCAGCCCAGAATGAGGTCTTATCCAGTTCAGGTACTACAAGAGTCACGTTCAAATGTCTCGCAATCGCAACCATGTCACATATCTACACAACATAGAGTTATTAAAGCATATCACAAATAAATATTCAATCATGTGCTCATATTGTCATAAATACAATAATATTGAAACCTAACCACCCACCGCTGCTCTCATTTGGTTGAGCCCTCCATTGCAGGACACCATCAAGTAGCCATTGTTCTTGTAATATCCTAAGGGAGAAAGTAAAATCTCAGAAATAATTAAGATTCAAAAGAGAAATGCCAATTAATAAATCAATTCTAATTCCCTGCAAGAGGATTAAAAACTGACAAATCATTTGCAGTGATTCTCAATTCTTTAAAGAAATTAAAAGTAATCAAATCTTCGACAACCTCAAACTTCAAAAGGATAGATCAAGCAAAAACTCACGTTTAGGAAGGAATACGATTTTAGGCGGAACTGAAAGGGCATTTTCCTGAACTCCAGAAACAACAGCAGCCGCAGATTCATGAGAAAAACAAGAAGGCCATCCTTTCAAGACCCCAGGCCCCCAAAACTCCATTAACGAAACCATTTGAACAATGCAAGTCCAGAGCAAAACAGTCGTCGTTAAACGGATTAACCACGGCCGTATTCTCGACCCTGAAGAAACCATCGAACTCTTAAGTTTATCATCCTTGCTTCCTCCAAATGTTTTCAACTCCATCACCGTCGATTCATTAAGCTTCCTCCGATTTCCTTCTATCTTGCACATACTGTATTCCTCTCACCCCTTCTCTCAGGCGAGAAACAAAATCAGCCAAACACTCGATCCGTTCCGTTTCGATGAATGCCGAATCAGAAATTTAGAAATAAGGAACACATGCAGCCAAAGCAAAATTCTGCATATGTGTATATATATATGGGAATAAGTTAGTACGAATCTTGAAGATTCGTAAAGAGGGAAGATACGATTGAAGAATCGGATCAAAACAAGAACAGAAATCCCGGAGCTTAGAGAAAGAGAAAAAAACTGATTTATAGAAACAAATTGTAAACAGCATCAACAAACACTAAAATACTTTCTTGTACAACGCACATTACCGAAATCCCCGTCGTCGGTGAGGCCTTGAAATCAGTAGCTTCGAAGAAACGAAGAACACCAACAACAACAACAAAATGGGTTGAAAGATTCTTTCAAAATTTTCAATATTTTTTCAAAAGAATTATGAATCAATGATGATTCCACAAATAGAAGTTTCGGCGGAAGAAGATCGTCTTTCAATCGCCATTCGCCTCGCCGCGAATACCGATGACGCTATTGAAAATATATAGGAATCGGAAATTTTCCAATATTATATTAAATTAATTCCAAATTTTACCATTTGGGTCTCATTTAGTCCTTTCTTTATTCTAATTTACCATTTACGTCCTTTTCCATTTTTATATATATATTTTTTAGCTTTCATTTATCTCTATCAACATTATACTTAGAATTTTCTCTCAATATGTACTACTATTGATATCAACATTTATAATTAATTTAAGCATGATCAAACTTAATTAACCCATAAAAATAGAGAAGACCAAAAATTTAAAAATAAAACCCAAAGAAAGAGAAAGTAAATCGAACCGGGTTGGTATAAGATCAAACAAAACGACCAAGGTGAGGATCAGTCAATCTTCCACCACTGAGATTCGTCCACGTGCCTCATTGAAAATATGGCTTAAAAGAAATCTCGGGGTGGGGGCTCAGTGTGTATGACCCCTGACCCCTCCTCCGTAGGTGATGACAATAAATACGCTTAGCGACGCGCTTATCGTTCTATAGACAGAGTCGGTGGCCGTAGAGATATTCGGTTTTCCTCTTTGACATGGGACCCCACTCTCTCTTTTTCTTTTTTATTCTTACCATTTAATTTACATATCATTATTATTATTATTATTATTATTATTATTATGCAAAATTAATCGAACTTTTGTTTTTGTTTTTAAAACAAATATTTAGTTTTTCCCTTTAATTATGGATGATTACAATAATATGGGATCTGACATGCAAGGAAGCAAAGTTAGGTTGTGGATTACTCATTTATTTCTTGAGATTTACTTTCTTTAATATATTATATTACACAAAATCTTCGATTTTACTTATTCTCCAATGCTTTGACTTTTAATATCATTTTTTTTCCAAATCTTAGACTGGTTTTTTTGAAAAATATGTATATATATTAAATTTTGTCGTGATGAGCACCATTTTGTTTCTTTATATATATATATATTTGTTCTGAATGATATTAGTTTTGGTTTTTTTTTTAAAGAAATGTAGTGAAGGGTAGTTGGTAAGAGAAGAGTCGAGAATCATAATTAGAAGATGGGTGTTAATGTAGCCATTTATGTTTCTGGATCAGTCTAGTGTGAGCTTTTACAGATTAGAGGTTTTCAATTATTTCATATGGTTTATTTATTTGATGGAAGTTGGTTGATGTTGAGATTTGGTTCAATTAGTAATAGCAGATCGAATCTAGCCGTGGTTGAGGTCTATGGAATTTTGATCTAACGGTATACTCTATGAAAGAGAGATTTTATGTTATGTTGTTGTTGGTGCTTTGTCTAAGTATGTTTGAATGTTTAAGTTAGTGTTTAAGGATTCGGTGATGTCGAGTTTGCTAATTACTCTTTTGATGCATGTGTCATAACTGTTTGAACGGAGGAGCTATTTTTGTCGCCTAGCTTGGATTATGGATTTTAAATATCCTCGTGTGTATGATTAAACGTAACGATTTGCTATTCTCGAGCATGTTGTTTCTCCAAACATTATTGTTTATTTTAATCTTAAACTAAACGGAGGGTAAAGATAGTTGGTGCTTTGAATGATCTCGTTTGTATATTGGACTTTCTTGCAGGTCATCCCAAATGGTGTTGACCTTTTGGCCCACATCTTCCTAATCTAATCTCGATATTATTCTTGGAGTTACCATGCCTAAATTAATACAATGAATAACTATATTTAGCCAAGCACGAAAATAAGTAACATCACGTTTCTTTTTTTTTTTTTAGATTACTTAGTCTCTCACATCTGGAATATTTCTTTGATGAGGCTATTTCTAAATTTGTCATCTAACAAACGTGTTCGAATTCGTGTGATGGAAATGTGTTGTCAGGGGTGTTATCAACACTCGAGGTTGTAGAGTGACGATCTGTATACATTCATCATCCAACTCGTCGGTCAATCAATCCAAATCCTGAGATCCTAACTTGGAACGCATGTGTTTCCTATGCCTTTTATGAATTACAATACAAATATTTACACATAAGTATAACTATGTTATTTATTGTCTAAGAAATTCGAATTTATTAAAAAAAAAACCATGCTCATGTTAATAATAACATATCACTCAACTTGTTAATATCAATAAATTATTGAATGAATATGATGAATAAATAACTTTCTTTTTAGCATCAATTCAATTCTTTGAAAAGTAATTAATGCGTGAGAATATTATTTTTGTTCTTCTAATAATATAAACCTTAAGCTTAGAAAAGTAAAGCATAATGATATATATATGTGAATTAATTAAAGACGAATATTATGTTTAAAAATCTACTTAAGAATTAATTAGGAACTTTGACTTCTTTTTCCTTTTTTTGGAATGAGAATAAAGAAGAAACCAATATATATATATAAAACGTCAATATTAATGGAAATTAGTTGTAGAATTTATTATCAAAATTTGAATTGAAAAGGTTGTTTAAAATTATTGTATAATATATATATTGTGATTTTGGAAACATAATATAAATGGAAATTCTAGTCTTAATTAATGTCAATTACTCTAATGTGTTCTTCTAAGCAATTAATTAATGTTCAAAGAATTGTCAAAAGCTAATAATAATGTTCAAAAAATGTTGTGAACTTTATAATGAACACACTTCTTCGTTTACTCCAATCAACAATAATACATAGAATTTGAAGTGTGAACTTAACTACCATCAATCTTCTCTTATGTTTGTGTCATATTTAATCAAAGAAATTAAAATCAATGCACATCAATTGAATTTGTACTACTAAGAATTATGATAGTTTGAACCTCTAACTTTAAATGACTATGTCAATTATTATCATATATACTCCATAAGAATTAACATGAACTAAAAGATCAAAGTTTGATTAAGTTAGTTAAGAAAACTCAATAACAATTTAAACATGCATATAATTAAAAAGAATGTTTCAACATACATATATCATTAAGTGAATAAGTTAAGTATATGTTATGTTCTCACTCACATGTATTCTAGAAAAATTTGCAAAAAGTCACTTAACATAGAGTTATTTCAAGCTATGTACGATTAACTTTGAAGTTCCTATGATAAAAAAATATACACATCGTTTGTATAAGTAGTAACTTTTAATTAAGTTTTTTTTAATACTTGGGATCCCTTTCATTCAGATGTGGTACCGATTCATTCATGTCCCACTTCTTAACTTGTGACAGCTTTAAATGAAAAATATTAACAAAGCCACATTTCAAATTTGGGCCTGGGACTTTACAGATGGTATCAAAGCAGAATCTTCTTCCAGTAGGTATGTAACGTCTTGAGTTTAGGAGGGGACATGAAATATCACATCTGAATGAGAAGGATCCCAAGAACGAAAAGTTAAGAAAAATTTAAAAGAATTAAAAGTTAATACATATACCAAGCAATTCTATGTTACACCTATACCTAGACATTAGAAGCATGGTGACAAGTACTACACCAATACTATTGTATCTCCAAACTGTCCAAAATTGATATGATATAGAGTGATCTGAATAAGAAGTTCTTCTCAAATGCAAAACTAAAATTAGGAGGTGTGAGGTTATTATATTCCATTTGGAGCTTCAATTCAATTCTAAATCCTAAATTATAATAATTGTATTGTAATTAATCCTAAAATGGCCGACACAATCTTTCTTTCACACCAAAACCCAAACAAGAAATCAAAATTCAAATATCAAAAACAGATTCCAAACCCCACTTTTCATAACCCAACAAAATTCATTGACACGTCAACACCTCGGCTTCCTCCATCGCTTACGTGGCGCTCTCTCTATCTCCCTCTCCCTCCACGTGTCCCCCCAATCCCTCCGCCTTCCTCCTCCGTCGCTGCCGACTTCCCCTCTGACTTTCACGCTCTCCTCAACCCTTTCATCGGTTTCCAATAAATACGGATTCCCCAAAACACAATGCTTCTCCAGAATTAGGCCTCATGGATTTCCAATCCAAACCCAACGAATTGAAATCCAAATGCCCAAGATGCAATTCTCTCCACACCAAATTCTGCTATTACAATAACTACAACTACTCTCAGCCTCGCCATTTTTGCAAGACCTGCCGCCGCTACTGGACTCTCGGCGGCCTCCTCCGTAATGTTCCCGTCGGCGGTGGAACCCGGAAATCGAAGAAGAATTCTAAAGCTAAACGTGAGACTTTCACTGATTCAGCCTGTAATTCGAACTCTGATTTGGATATGTTGTCCAGTCCGTTGAAGTTGAATAATCAAGCGGGGGATTTCCAGTGGAACGGAAGGGAATTTGAAGCTGGGGATCCGGCAGCGGAAGAGGGATTATTTGGATTAGATCAATTGCCGACGAGTTCCGGTGATAATAATGGAAGTTCGTGGTTGAAATTCTACGGATTAACGCATCCTTTTAACAATTGATGGTTGATTAATTTATACAACAAATGTATCTCTCTCTATTATTATGATGACATTAAGTTTCCGTTTTTTACTCTTGAATTTTGAAATCAAATTATGAGAATCAATCTCTATTTTTAAGAGAATTGTTGTATAAATTTGAAATTGAAAAGATTGAAGAACACATAAATCAATCAATATACAAAATTGATTGATGAAATTAACATAAACATGGAAGGGTATTGTGGTGGTTAATAGAAGTAATGAAGGGTACTTTGGGAAAAGAAAGATAGATTTGGCATTTACGTCGATGACCCTAAAAGAAAAGGAATTTGAAATTTGGTCCCCAACGACTACCCAATTTCTTTTCTTTTCCTTCTTTACTCATTTGCTTTCCTTTTTCGTTGAAGGAAGGAAGGAAGGAAGGAAGGAAGGGAGGGAGGGAGGGAGACAGGGTTTGGCTTTTCCTTTTCCTTTCAAAATTTCTCAAGATTTAATCTTTTTTAAGAATGTTTGATCCCCAACATTTCGTCGATTTACAAGACGATTCTGGTTTCGGCGACCAGAATTCATGGCTTTCCGGCGACCACAACTCCTCCCCAGCTCGCCGTCTCTCTCACTCATCACTTGCCAACGCATCTATTTCAACTTCGTCAACTCCTGCTGCTGCTGCTGCTGCCGCTAATGGGAATTTTGATCGTGAACTCTTCAACAATCTCGTGTCCATCGTTCCTCTCGTTCAGTCTCTTATTGTAATTCCTCTCTTTTTAACTATTTTAGATGCAAATGAATAATGGGGTTTTTCTTAATTTTGTTGTAGGGTACTAGAGGGGAAGGGTAGAGTGTCGTGAGTCTCGTGATCGAGGGAAATTTGATTTTGAAAACCGTACTATTTTTAGGTTTCTATAAATTCTACTCGTGGGATGGGAAAGGCTGGAGTTGTTTATTTTCAGAGATGGGAAATGGGGCAGAGTTAGGAAAGAAATTAATTCATCCATTGAATGTTTCTGTATTCGATGAAGGATTAATTGTTGAAAATGTAATTCAGTTCTGTTCTTTACTGATTTCTTCTCAAATTCGAAGTACTTCGTTCGATTTCTCTTTTCTGGGTTTCATTTTTTTTTTTAATCTTTGGTGTTTTATTGATTATGCGTATTTGTTTTGGTTTTAGGATCGAAAAGCCAGTAGTTCGTTCACGAAGAGGGGTTCAATGATTTACACTAAGACACCTTCTAGAGACTCATTACACAGGAAAGTAAGTATTTTTCACTTATATACGATATGGTATTTCTTCATACATATATACTTTTCTCTGATTTTAAGAATTCATTGGATTGTATATAGCGGTTTGATTTCAAGGCAGGACAAGTTTACTGGATTGTTTCATGTTTGTGATGAATTCTGTTAATTTAAGTGAGTCCAATGAGCTTTGAGTTTCTATTTATTTTGTAGCCAATAGCCTAATGTCAGTTTGTTTTATGGTGTGATTGTTTCTAACTTTTTGTGCATTCCTTAATTGATGAATATTTTTACTCATGAAGATTGAACAGAAAGGTAAGAATAATGGTCAATCTATTCCAACCAAGAAGAAAAAAGATAATGGGGACAAGGAAGAGGGTCATAATGTTGATAATAATGGAGATGCCAATGGCTTTTCATTGTTCTCTTCAAGTTCTTTGGTCTCTGAAAAGGAGAAAGAAGAGCTAATCACATTGAGAGAACAAGTGGAAGATCTTCAAAAGAAATTACTTGAAAAGGAGGAGCTTTTAAAATCAGCAGAGATGTCGAAGGACCAGATGAACAATGTTTACTCAAAACTTGATGCTTTGAGTCTCCAGTCTGCTGAGAAGGATTCTATGATAAAATCTATTCATTCCCAACTTTCAGATGCAAAGGTTCCTATAGCTACATTTTGTTTATTGAAATAATTTTCATTTGGACGGATTGTTTTCTTCAAGATATTTCCTAAAAATACATAATTTTTCTCTTTCTTTTTCATATGCAGATTAAGCTTGCAGATAAGCAAGCTGCCTTGGAGAAGATACAATGGGAGGTAACGACATCAAATACAAAAGTAGAAGAACTTCAAGAACAGCTCAAATCCTCGCAAGGGGATGTTTCATCATTTATGCTGTTACTTGAAGGCTTGACAAAAAACGATTGCAGTGATCGTCTCAAAGATTATAATCTTTCATTGCATCTCCCTGAGAGCTGCCCTTCCATTGTGAGCACATTATTATATTCTCTTTTTATATATGCGTTTGTAGCAGTCTGTTTTTATGGTTCCCGTACGTTGGAAAGATTAGCAATTCTTATTCTTTCTGTGCTCTAGCATATCGCGTTGTTACTTTTTCAGAATATAACGTGGATTTAGGACTATTATCTTTTATCAAGCAGGATGATTTGAATGATGTGGAGATGAAGAAAATGGAAGAAGCAAGACAAGCTTATGTAGCTGCTGTTGCTGCTGCAAAGGCAAAGCAAGATGAAGAATCTATTGCTGCTGCTGCAACTGCAAGATTACATCTTCAATCATTCGTTTTCAGAACATAAGTTTCAAACATTCGTCACTCAGCGTTAACATCTCAGTTGCTTCCTTTGGCATTTCTCTCTGATTGTTACTACGGCCTGATACTATAGTGTTCTCTGTAGGGTTGTCTGAGTTATTTATTGTAGTAATATATTCAAGAAATGCGAAAATTGGAACATTTGTTTCATTTTGTATGTATGATGGATGTAACCTTCTCCATGTTCGTGTTTAATGAAAACGCGCCACCGTTGGTTGTGCGCTAGAGAGACACTTTGTTCCACAATTATTGAATACATCTCTCATTTTCTGATAGAGTTTAGGTAATCTGATCAAATCAAACCTTATTACTTTGAAAGAAAATTAGAAAGGGAGAAGGACTTCATCTCATTCAGGCGATCTCATCTCTAACCAAAGACTGGATTGCCATTGTATATACCTTTGAACATTAGACAACAGGAAATGCTTCTTTTCGCAGACAAAAATTTCATAGATTAACATAAAAAAAAACTAAAATCTTGTTTATGATTTGAATAATATTGAGATAAATGAAAACCTAATTTCTTTTAAAATTTACAACAGAACAGAAATCCTCCTACACACCCCACTTTGTGCTTTCTCAGCTGCAAACCTTTTGATTTTGGCATTTGCACTGGACTTCCACTCCACTCCCATCCCAACCTACAAGAATTAGAATTCATTTTCAATCTTTATTAACATTTTCCCATCTCTTTCCTTTATATCATTAATATTATTGTGAAAAGGCTTACACAGGAAACGCGAAGGATCCATTGCTAATATCTGAATAATTCGAGTCGCTTGATTCGGTAGGCACTGCCACGATTGGATGGTTATCAAGCATCTGGTTGTGATTTGCCACATCTGAATAATTTGAGTCGCTTGATTCAGTAGGCACTGCGACAATCGAATTGTTATCGATCAGCTGGTTGTGATTTGCCATTCTGTTCTCTTCTTTATCCATGTGACTATTCTTCATTTCTTCCCCTTCATCCTCCTGCAACTCATCTCAGCAAATCTTCACATTTGCGATCATGGAAAGATAAATGATTGGTAAAGATGTACCTTTTGAGGTGATATAACGTAATCTCCATTGTTGTATCTTTTGGCTGCTTTATCCCATTTACTATAATTAAGCTGTCAATAGAGAGAGAGATTTACTTAATCTTTCATTTAGAATCATATCATAAGTTAGACAATGAAAACATGAAGTACACAAAACCTTCCTACTAACTGGTCTAGAACTTGTTGAAACCAAATCAATGCAATGAGAAGTGTCTGAATTATTCCCATTCTTTATAACATCTAATGCTCCATCTTCTTTGAAACAGAAGACAATGTAATCTTCATCTTCAAACTGTGGCCAACTCGAACTATCCCCCGTTGTCGTCTTCTTTTCGACAACAACATCTTTAGCTTGTGGTGAGGACTGCTTTCTCTGCCTTGACATCTTCTTGCAACTCCCTTTACCTTTCGAGGTAATACTCATCATACCCAAAACGACACTCGTTTTTTGCATTAGAGGTGATGTTGAAGTGAAGTATCTAATGTTTGTAGAAGATAAAATGAAAAACTTGCAATGAATATCAGAAAGATAAGTGAAATTGATTGATATTGTAAAAGAAAAAGGTAAGGTTGTACTTATACCTTAAAGGAAGTTTGGAAGCTAAGAACCAAAAAAGGCCAATCTTTAAGTCACCATTCGATTGTACAACTTTTGGTGTATTACAATAACAAAATTTTGTTGGGGGAGAAATGAGAGAAAGTAAGATTTGAATTTGAAATGAAGTGATTGAATTATAGTGGAAGTTACAATTGTAAGATTAATAATTAATTAGTTATTTTGCTAAAGTTATGCTTTAAAATGGAGGAATTTGTGGCTAAAACCAAAACTGCCAAAATTGAGTTAATTCTTAATCAAAATAATAACAATACATTAAGAAGAAGAAAAAAAAAAGTTATTCTTTGTTTTAACAATGATTTAATTCTAGAAATTAAAGAGTTAGAAATCATTTCAAATTTCAATATTAGATTAAATTTTAAGAAAGTTTGATTTTATTTTAATTAACTGAACTTTCAAAATTGGATGATTTTGATTCCTCGAGAATGAAATGAAAATAGAAATAGAAGATCAAAATAATCACTCTTTAAAATTATACTATTTTCAAACAAAAATATATAAGAAAACGAAACAAATTAATATTTAAATCAATTTTTTTACTATTTTGCTTTGGATGAATAAGATAGATCGAACAATCTTGAGTAATTTGTTAGAGATTAGAAGGAAGTAGTTAGAGTTGTAATTCTTAGTACGATTAAAGTAAATTTTAACATTTACAAAAAATCGACCGAATGGTGCACAGCATTGGTAAGTTTGGACGATGAGAATTTCAAGGTGTTTTTTTATAAAAAAAATAAAAGAATTGTTAAAGACTATTTTAAAGAAATTAATTTTAGATTTTAAAGGTTGAGAATGATTTGAAATTTTTTGTTTCGATTCCAATAGATTTCAACGATTCAAATCAATAAAATGTAAAATGTATAGAAAAAAGATATCTCCTTTCTCCCCTCCTCCGTTGTTCTTTGAGCTGGCAACCGCACACAACCATCATGTTTTGTTCTATCTGAAAAAAAGAACTTTTGTTCATCGTCCTATCAATTCCCATCTGGGAATTTGTCTTTTTCCATCAATCATCTTCCCTGTGTTTTGTCGCCGACGAGCTCCACCTCCACGTTAATCCCATCTTCCGGAGCTATAGATTCATGGCGGCGACAAAATCCCAGAAATTTTCGGCGGATTTTGTGATGGGTGGAGTTGCTGCGATTGTGGCCAAAACTGCAGCCGCACCCATTGAAAGGGTAAAGCTTTTGTTGCAGAATCAGGGGGAGATGATAAAGAGAGGCCATCTTAAGAACCCATATCTTGGAATTCATCACTGTTTCAGAACTGTTCTCAAAGAAGAAGGCTTTTTGTCTCTATGGAGGGGAAATCAGGTTAATGTTATTCGATATTTCCCTACTCAGGTAACCCTATTCTTCTTCTTCTTCTTTTTTTTTTTAATTAATTTACACCCAATTTTTATATTCCTTTTCTGTGTTTGCTTTCTCTCTAAATTTTATTCTGATTCTTCCCTTCCCTTATTGGTTGGTCTGTTCTGTGTTTCCTCTTTCATTTAATACCATATTACTATCAATTGTTGGATTAGCATTTGGGTGAAATCATGAATTTTTTTGATACCACTGATTTAGGAACTAATTAACATCTTAATCCACATGAAATGAAGGTTTAATATCCTCTTTCTTAATTCTTATGAACTGATAGTTTTGTGTATCCTCTTTCATTTAATACCATATTAGCATGAAGTGTTAACTTAGTATTTGGATGAAATTATGAATTTGATTGATACCATAGATTCAAGAACTAATTAACATCTTGATCCCCAAGGAGTGAGGTTTTAATATGTTTGATGCATTCTAATTGATGTCAGCATGGAGCATGCAAGATTCTAATGAACCGATTAAGGATCATTTGTCTTTATGTTTAAACTTTTAGCTTATTTGTGTTTTTGGACTAACCTACCAAATTTTTAAATTTATGTTATTATCTCCAAATGCTTTTACAGAAGAGAATTTGAATTGCCCATAGGCTTTCAACTTTGCATTCAAAGGTTACTTCAAAACGAAATTTGGCCGCTCGAAAGAGAAGGACGGATACATCAAGTGGTTTGCTGGAAATGTGGCATCAGGAAGTGCTGCTGGAGCAACTACATCTTTGTTTCTATATCATTTGGATTACGCACGCACTCGGCTTGGCACCGATGCAAAGGGCGGTGGCGGTAACAGTCAGCACCAGTTCAAAGGGATCTTTGATGTGTACAGAAAAACATTGTCAAGTGATGGAATTGTTGGTCTCTACCGAGGATTTAGTGTTTCAATCATTGGAATTACTCTGTACAGGGGCATGTATTTTGGGATTTACGACACTTTGAAACCTCTTGTTCTGGTTGGACAGTTTGAGGTAAGGATCTATTCTGTTCAGTAGGTCAATTAGTTTTGGTTTTTCTTCTTCTAGGTAGATATTGAACTTGTACCACAACTTTTTACTAGAAGATAAATGGAAATTACTTCAACCTAGAACTTAATATTTGGCAAAATGTCTATGAAATAGGCAACAACTAAAGTACTGTTTATTCACTTCAACAAACATATTAGTATAACTTACAATGATATGTATGAATCAATTACCTTCATTCACCTTTCATAATTCCAAGTACCCAAATGATGGTCTTGGGATCTGTTTGTTGGAGAAATGCAATATCTTCTTGTCTATAAGCATGGATAACTTCTATTTATTTGCTTGCCTTTCCTTTATACCTTTCCTTCAAAGTCCCTTGAAAGTATGTGGATTGTTGTTTTATGCAGGGGAACTTTTTAGCTAGTTTCTTACTGGGGTGGAGTATTACAACCTTTTCTGGGGTATGTGCTTATCCTTTCGACACACTGCGACGAAGAATGATGCTTACATCTGGACAAACCATGAAGTATCGTAGTGGTTTGCATGCATTTTCTGAGATCATTCGCCATGAGGGCATTGCTGCTCTTTTTCGAGGAGTCACAGCCAATATGCTTGTTGGTGTTGCTGGGGCTGGCGTTCTTGCAGGTTATGATCAATTGCACCGAATCGCATGTAGAAATGGTTATTCCTTTGGAGGGCAACATCAAATAGCTTCAAAATGACTGAAAATGGGACACACTTTTTCCTGGTTCGACCTCAAAATTGAACTGGATGGATAGCAGGGAGATTTAAACGAAGAAGATGTTGATTTGATTCCCAAAAAAAAAACCCTTGGAGTGAAGAAAGATTTCTAAGGCATTGTCTGTGTATAATCCATAAGTACATCTTCATTTGTTGGTTATTTATATAATGTATGACTTAAAAGTTGAAAATACAAATGGAAGAATTGCTATGCGAGTCCAACCTTTATTTTACGGTTTCTCTTCCATTTTCTTTTATCCTGATCAGATCGAAGTCGTTTGACAAATAACCTAGCTTAATGATTCGTACTAATATTCCCGGGCCAACTAACTTTCATCAATATCAGCCATGGATTTCTACTTAATGATATATTTGCTTGAACAATATGATTACAGAGCAGGATCTTTGAATAACTCTTTGTAGGATTGAATCTACAATTTCAGAACTTTTTCCTGTGTGAAAATTCAAACTTTACCCATAAATGCAGCAACATCTAAGTCCTTCATAGTATAGCATAAGTCCAAGTTTGAAGGTCTAAGTGTCTAAACATCGTATTCACTTTGTAACCCAAAAAAGGTGGGAGACTATGTAGCACAAAAAAGATAAGAAAAAAATAATAATAAAGAAAAGATCAAGCCAAGAGCCAGAAGTTCTTGTGACTTTTGGTTGTGATCAAATATCCTCCAATCCTTTTGCTCTTCTTCCTTACTGCAATGGTCATACAAGATGAGTTCTGAATGCAATACTCCGCCGTGGCTCGACAAGTCTTCTTCTTCTTCCTCCTTCGACTGCGTCTCTTTGCCCATCTGTTCAATAAACGTCGAAGAAGTGGCCTCTTCCTTTGACCAAGTACCAAAAGCGAAAGTTTATGCTTCTTTGCTTCCTCCACAATTATTGGACCTCTTTCTTTCCCTTCCAGCAATGCTACCTCTACTTGCACCTACTCAAAGCAATTCAACTCTTTCCATTTAGATACATGCACCTTAGTTGTCCATAACATTTGAGTCGCAAACATTAAAATTAAAAAGAAGGCATGGGATTAACATAAATTTACCTCAGGCTTTGTCTTTAGGCACATACTTCGCATAGAAAAGAGAAGCTTGTGGGCCTTTATGTAATTCACCTTATTACCAAACTCAAAACCTGCAGAAAGAAGAAACAAAAACGATCAATCTTCATTGAAGTGAGCTTAACTCAATATTACTACCATTACTTTCGTCTCTAAAAGTCGGAGGTTTAATCCTCACTCCACCAAAAGACAAAAAAAAAAAAAAGGAAAAAAAACAAATCTTCTCTTCTGCTAAAAGAAAACAAACCTATGAAACTCTCACGTTGAAGCTTCAAACTTTTGAGAACATGAACAAGAACAATGGTGTCATTTTTCTGAACAGCATGAGAGAGTGTCCATTCCAAAGCTTCTTTAGCCTCAACACTCCAATCCACAACCACCATTATTCTGTTCCCATTTTGACATAAAGCAACTTTAGAGTTATCAGAACTAAAATCTTCTTCCCCACTAACACTACTCCCTAAAAGCTCCCTTTTCTGAACATTTTCCATTGAATCTGAGATGGGGATTTCTTGTTGTGACTTAGAACAGAGCAAGAAACAAGCCATGGACAATATTTCAAGCTGCTCTAAATCTCAAAACCCACCAATTCTCTCTACCCATTTAAATAGTGATGAAGATAAATGCCAAAATGAAGACACATAAATACAAAAAACAATGGTGGATAAAGACAGCAATGCATTGACTTTAATATAGTGTGGAATTTTGAATGTCTAAACTTTGTTGCATTAAAAACTAATGTTGTTTTATTGTTTTGATGTCAAATGATGGTAGGGCTGTTCCTAGTTAGACGTGCAGCACATAAATTTTTGGAAGGCAAGTCTTTAGAAATTTTGCTGCCACATTCATTGTTATTTTAAGAAAAGAAAAAAAAAAAAACCTTTTTTCTTATAATTTGGAATATGAATTCTTTGAATTATTTCACACGAGGCCTCCCTTTTCTTTGTCTTCTTCATTTGATTGACTCCTTCTACCTAACACTCTGCCCTTCACAATTATTTGGTCACATTCATTTTCTTCATATCATTAACCCCATGCTTTAGGTCACCAATTTTAGTTCTACTTCCATATTTTCATTCCTAAATCTAGAGAAGTTATTTATCTTTGTAATTCTTATCTCTTAGTTTTTGTTATAATGCTATGTGTTTTTGTCATGTTCCTTGAGGAGAGTAGAGTTGTTTTGTGGCTTTAGACATTCTTGATGATAAATTTTAGCAGCAATTAAACAATTACTTATGCACATAAATCCAACCAACATATATACAGTGTTTAGGTTAAGTTTAAAAATTTAAGTTAATACATACATATACCTATATTAAAAGAAAGAAAAAAGACAAAAATGCATATGGAAGATTGAAGAAGGAAACAGGAATTTTGAAATTAATTTCATTCAGCCTCTAAATTCAGCAATATATATATATTTTTTTTATCTGTTTATGGTGAATTGAATTGCATTGAATATGTTTTAAATTAAAAATGAAAATATTTGGTTGAAGCAAATGAAAATATTTAGAGAAATAAAGTGGGAATATGGGTTGCATTCCAAGTATGGTACTTACAACTTAAATGTAGTAAAGGGTTCATTAAATTTCAATTTCAATTATTGTTGGATTGTTGACTCACCCACCCACATTATATTAATTTCCCTTTCTTTTCTTTTCTTTAGTTTTATTGAGCACACAATATTAAATCCTTTGCTTCTGTCTGTATATATTTATATATTCTCTTCCTTTTTATTTTTTATTAGTATAGCAACTCGAAATGAAAGTTCATGTCGATGAAAGTTCATGTCGAGTACTGCTGAATTAACGCTGCTTTGCTATCTTAAAAATTATTACTGTTTGATGTATTTTCACTTTTTATGAAATCATAACATGCAAAATCAATTAGTAACACACGGTTAAAGTGTTTTACTACCAAGTACTGATGTTAAAAGTAATCAACAGTAAACTTGTTTACAAGAGAGTTTCGTCTGGTGCTTACAAGATAAAAGAAATTAAGCAAACCACACTTTAGTCCGAATTAATGTATATAGATATAGATATAGATTTGTGAAAATCAAAGAAGCCATTTGCTTTGACTTGGAAGGAAACTGTGACATCTGTCATTCTCAATTTATTTGGATGTCATGTCATCCATAAATAATGGCACAATACCATCTTTTTGGAGGAAAACTCTAATATATATATATATAACTCACATCATTTTCAAAATAATTAATATTTTAAATTATTTTCTATGTTTGCAGCTACTCATTTCCTTTTCTTCTGTCATTGACAATGCTCTTTCTTTACCAGCAGTGTATAAGAAACTAAGAATGATTTTGTTTTATTTTTCTTACTTTATATATATATATATATATATAACCTCTCTCCTAGTTATTTACTTACATGATTTCCAACTCTATATCAAATAATCCAGAAGAAAAATGCTATTATACCAAATTAGAAAATAACTAAAAAGAATAATATAAATGGCTTTCATGCATATATACAGAAAGAAATGAGCATATATAGAGTAGTGAAATACAAAAAAAAAAAAAAAAACAAAGAGAGCAAAAGTACTATTGCTAAATTTGAGATTGAGTAATTAAAAAGTTAGTGGCTTGGAATTTATACAAAGTGTATATATATACACAATAATCATATAAACTGTGCCTTATTCTCTATAAAATGTCTCATTTTGGGAACCAATAATAACAAGCCTATATATATATATATATAGCTCCATGCTAGCTTTTCTCTTTTCCCATGGTGTACCCTTTTAATTTCCTTAATTACACTTACTAAAAGCTACAGTACAAGTTTTTCACAAAGGATCCAATCCCAATATATATCCATTATCCAACAGGGTTGTTCATGTTATGATATATATATTTATATTTATATCATATGTTCTTTCTGTAATTGTAATTGTACATAATGTCTAGGGTTTATTTTATTCTCTATATAAATATGTAGCATTCCTTTGACTTAATACGAATAAGAAATACTTTTCTCAATTTCAGATTACATGGTATCAGAGCATTAGGGTTTTAAATGGCCATTAGCTTCCTCCTCCATTAGGCTTAAGTTTAGGTTACCTTCTGCTGACCTTTTGTCGACACCGCCCATACCATAAGAAGCACCACCTCCGTCTGCTCAAATCTGTCTTCGCTGATTGTCGGAAAACACCGCGCGTGACCTACACGCGCCGCGGGAATTTTCTTGACCTTCACCCACGCGCCGACGCGTGGGAGCGCGTGAGGCGTCCGATTTGTTCTCCGTCTTCTGGGCTTGTCTCGAACCATTGTTTCCGGTCAGTCTGTACCATTGGGTCTATCAAATAGCATTCGGGTTTAACGAAAACTTAAGGTTACGCTATTGGTTTAAGGTTTTTTTTTTTCCAATTTTACAGCTGTTTGGATTGATTTTCTTTTTGTTTGTGTGGGCTACAATCAGTGTGTGACTTCAATATGGCCGACATAAAAAATTTGGTAGTCTCCAACGTTATTTCCTTAGCCTCTAAGATCATAGAACATAAGTTAAATGGATCTAATTATTACGATTGGCGTCGGACAATTTTATTTTATTTGAGAAGTACTGATATGGATGATCATATGACCGAAGAACCCCCAGAAGATGCAAAGCAGAAGAAGGATTGACTTCGTGATGATGCCCGTTTATATCTTCAGATCAAAAACTCAATTGAGAGTGAGATAATTGGACTGGTTGATCACTGTGAGTCTGTTAAAGAACTTTTGGAATTTTTAGATTTTCTATATTCAGGTAAAGAGCAAGTGCATAAAATGTTTGAAGTTTGTATGCAATTTTTTCGTGCGGAACAAAAAGCTGAGTATGTCACTAGCTACTTTATGTGGCTTAAGAAGATAACAGCCGAGCTTGGCTTGTTGTTACCTTTTAGTCCTGATATTAAAGTTCAACAAGCTCACAAGAGAAGATGGCTGTTATGATTTTTTTGAATGGACTCTTACCTGAATTTGGAATGGTAGACACAGATTCTCTCTGACTCTAAGATTCCATCATTAGATGATGCTTTCACTCGCATCCTTCACATTGAAAGCTCTCTGACTGGTGTGTCTATTCCTCAACCCAGTAGTGCTCTCTTTAGCAAGAACAATAACCCTCGGGCACCTCGAGCGATGGATAGCAATGTTCAGAGGAATAGTAATGATCATAAAAAACCAGATTCTGTAGAGATTGTTTGTAACTACTGTCGTAAGCCAGGCCATATGAAACGTGATTGTCGAAAATTGTTATATAAGAACAGTCAACGATCTCAACATGCTCAGATAGCCTCCACATGTGATATGCCAAAGGCGTCAGTTACTATTTCTGCAGATGAGTTTGCTAAGTTTTAGAACTACCAAGATTCATTACAAGCGTCATCTTTCTCTACTGTTGCCCCAGGTAATACAAAGTGTTTTCTTAAATTATCTACAAAATGGGTCATAAACTCTGGTGCCACAGCTCATATGACAGGTAATTCTCACCTATTTTCTAGACCGTTGTCCCCTACCCCTTTTCCATCTGTTACATTGGCCGATGGCTCCACATTTTCTGTTCTTGGCTCTGGCACCATTCACCTTACCCCATCCTTTTCTCTCTTTTCTGTGTTACATTTGCCTAACTTATCCTTTAATTTAATTTCTACTAGTCAACTTACTCATGACCTAAATTGTGTTGTCATGTTCTTTTCTGGTTATTGCTTGTTTCAGGATCGTGTGACGAAGAAGATTTGGTAGAGGATATGAGTCGGGAGGCCTTTATCTCTTTGATCATCAAGTATCACAAGCTGTGGCGTGTCCTGTCGTTCCCTCTCCTTTTGAAGTCCATTGTCGTTTAGGTCATCCATCTTTGTTCGTGTTGAAGAAACTTTATCCAGAATTTAGGTCTTTGTCCTCTTTAAATTGTGATTCGTGCAATTTGCCAAATTTCATCGTCTTAGTTTGAGTCCTCGAGTCGATAAACGAGTAATTGCTCCATTTGAGTTAGTTCATTCTGATATTTAGGGTCCGTGTCTAGTTGTATCTCAAACAGGCTTTCGTTATTTTGTTACGTTTGTTGACGATCATTCTCGTCTAACTTGGTTATATTTAATGAAAAATCGTTCTAAGTTATTCTCTCACTTTTGTGCCTTTCATACTGAAATAAAAAACCAGTTTAATGTCTCTATCAAAACTTTGCGTACTGATAATGCGGGTGAATATTTTTCTCATTCTCTTGGCTCTTACTTGTGTGAACATGGCATTATTCATCAATCTTCATGTGCTGATACTCCATCTCAAAATGGTGTTGCACAACGAAAAAAATAGGCATTTACTTGAAACTGCCCGTGCTTTATCGTTTCAAATGCATGTTCCAAAAACCTTTTGAGCTGATGCTGTCTCTACAGCTTGTTTTTTTACTAATAGAATGTCTTCCTCTGTTCTTAATGGTGAGATTCCCTACCGTGTTCTTTTTCCTACCAAGAATTTGTTTCCTATTGCTCCTAAGATATTTGGTTGTGTCTGTTTTATTCGCGACGTTCGTCCTCATCATACTAAGTTAGATCCCAAATCCTTGAAGTGTATCTTCTTGGGTTATTCACGTGTTCAAAAGGGTTATCGTTGTTATTGTCCTACCCTTAAAAGGTATCTTGTTTCACCTAATGTTGCATTTTTTTAGGATACACCCTTTACTTTATCACCATCGAGTTCGTGTCAGGGGGAGGGTGACAATCTTTTTATATATGAGTTACCCCTCCTACATCATCCTTATCTACTGATGTGCCTCCTTCCCACCCGTTGATTTCTCAAGTCTACTCCCGACAACCTCCATCACAACCTTCAGACTCATGTCCTTCATCAATGCTTCCTTCATCGTGTGATCAAGGGCCAAGTGATGATCTTCCCATTGCTCTTCGCAAAGGTAAACGCAAGTGTACTTACCCTGTTTCTTCCTTTATTTCCTATCACCAGTTATCTCCCTCCACATATGCTTTTATTACGTCTCTTGAGTCCACATCTATTCCTAACTCTGTTCATGAAGCTTTATCTCATCATGGCCGGCGAAATGCAATGATTGAGGAGATGACTGCTTTAGATGATAATGGTACTTAGGATTTGGTATCTCGTCCTGCAGGAAAGAAGGCCATTGGTTGTAAATGGGTGTTTGCTGTCAAGATGAATCCTGATGGAACAGTGGCTCGATTGAAGGCTCGCCTTGTTGTCAAAGGTTACGCTCAAATCTATGGAATTGATTATTCATATACATTCTCTCCAGTTGCCAAATTAACTTTCATTCACCTATTTCTTTCCATCGCTGCTACCCATAAATGGCCTTTGCATCAACTTGACATTAAGAATGCTTTTCTGCACGGTGATCTTCAAGAGGAAGTTTATATGGAACAACCACCTGGGTTTTGTTGCTCAGGGGGAGAGTGATAAAGTATGTCGCCTTCGAAAATCTTTGTATAGTTTGAAACAGAGTCCACGTGCGTGGTTTGGTAAGTTTAGTCAAGCTCTTGTATGCTTTGGTATGAAGAAGAGTACATCTGATCATTCGATTTTCTATCGTCGATCTGATAATGGTATAATTCTACTAGTTGTATATGTTGATGATATTGTTATTACTGGAAATGATGCATCGGGTATTTCGTCTCTCAAAACTTTTCTTCAGGGTCAGTTTTATACGAAAGATTTGGGCTAATTGAAATATTTTTTGGGCATTGAAGTGATGAGAAGCAAGAAAGGTATTTATTTGTCTCAACGAAAATATGTACTTGATTTGTTGTCTGAGACAGGAAAATTAGGAGCCAAACCAAGTGGCACTCCGATGATGCCAAATCAGCAACTTGTTAAAGAATGAGAATTATGTAAAGATCCTTAGAGATATAGGAGATTAGTTGGGAAGTTGAACTACTTAACAGTGACTCGACCAGACATTGCTTATTATGTAAGTGTTGTAAGTCAATTCATGTCTTCCCCTACAGTGGATCATTGGGCTGCAGTAGAGCAGATTTTGTGTTATCTAAAAGCTGCTCCTGAACGTGGGATCTTATCAAAGATCATGGACATACGAGAGTTGAATGTTTTTCTGATGCTGATTGGGCGGGGTCTCGTGAGGATAGGAGATCAACTTCTGGATATTGTGTCTTTGTAGGTGGAAACTTAGTATCATGGAAGAGTAGGAAACAAAATGTTGTTTCTCGTTCGAGTGCTGAATCAGAATATAGAACTATGGCACAATCTGTGTGTGAAATAGTATGGATTCACCAACTATTATCTGAAATAGGCTTCACTATTACCGTGCCAGCTAAATTATGGTGATAATCAAGCTGCATTTCATATTACATCTAATCCAATATTTCATGAACGAACTAAACATATTGAGGTGGATTGTCACTTAGTTCGTGAGAAAATCCAAGATGGGTTGGTGTCCACAGGATATGTGAAGACCAAAGAACAATTTGGAGATATTCTAACTAAAGCTTTAAATGGAGCAAGGATAAGCTATCTGTGCAACAAGCTGGGCATGATCGACATATTTGTTCCAGCTTGAGATGAAGTGTTATGATATATATATTTATATTTATATTTATATTATATGTCCTTTATTGTAATTGTACATAGTGTCTAGGGTTTATTTTATTCTCTATATAAATATGTAACATTCCTTTGACTCAATACGAATAAGAAATACTTCTCTCAATTCCAGATTACAGTTCATACATCTAAAGAATAATATTTTAGGATACTGTTACTAGTACAACTACTATATTATTGTTATATATATATATATAACATAAGTCCTGTATTATATGTATATATGTATTACTTTAGACACCAAGGTGGTGGCGGAGCATCCACGGCGGAAGGAGGGTATCGGATCTTTCGTGATTGGCAGTGGACTCGTTCTCTTCAGGGCCGTGGGTTGGATAAGGACAACTGCAAATATTATATCAATCCAGAACTTAATATAGAAACCATGGCTTAGGATATGTACGTTTGATTAAATAATATTTTTGGAAGTGAGTTTCTAAATAAGGGTTAAAATTCAACTACAAAATCAAAACATTGTTTAAAATTGTTTTTAGATAGGTTTGAAACCACTCTAAATAAACAAATCTTTAATCACTTAAAATTATAATTTATACTTATAAGTGAAATTTTTTTGGTACTTTTAAACCTTGGTGTGTTTTGGAATGATTTTAAATGTTATAATCACTCCCAAACATTTAGTTATAGTAAAAAGATACTAACCTCATGCTAAGAGATTGAAATGGCTGAGGTAGAAGAAGTGGAGAAGATTCAATGACATTACTATTCTGCTGCTGCTGCTCCATTTGTGGATTGTGAGCTCGTGATTTCTCCTTCTCCTTTATCTATTATTATTTAAATCTCATTAACAATATTATTAAAGTTATATATATAGTATATAGTATGCATATATATATGAAGGTAATAAAAAATCATATATACCTTTTTGCCTAAGATGTTATTATGCTCTTGTAGTACTTTGCCCTGATAAAAAAATGCTAAATATAATTAAACCATGCACATTCTTCCTTAAAAGGAGCTTCAAGAGATCATATTGAAGCTAGCTAGGCTATGTGTAGCAAATTAAAAAAAAAAAAAAAAAACTGATTAAATTCGTTGTCGTTCGATTTACGAGTTAATTCATATTTGGTAGGACGTTGAAAAGATAACAGAATTACAAGATAAATCAAGAGCTCGAGGTATATACTTAGACCCTCTTAATATATAGAGTTGAGAATACTGCTCAAAAGGGTCGAATAGGTCGTGGTTTCTTTTCACCAAAATATTATTCTCTACCTTCCACTTCTTTCCTTCTCACTTTAGTAATAACCAAACTTTCCCAACAAACTCCTTACCTATTTTCTTAATATTCTTAATACTCTAATTTGGACGAAATAATAAAATGGGTATAGAACTGGGGTCACAATTATAACTAAGAACATATAGTATATATAAATTTATATATAATGATTAATGTGTCCTAGGAGTTGCATTTTTTTGGGATGTGAAGTTTCTAAAGAGTAGTGGGGTGAGGCCAAAAAGGGAAAAAAAAGTGAGGAAAAGCAAATCTTAAAGTTTACCTTTTTCTGTAGCTCTGTAATGGATTCATGCATGAGTTGGTTCTGTAATGATAGATAGAATTAAAGGTTTTGGAGATACAGTCAGCAACAAAATATTATACTATAGACAAATTATCTTCAACACACACACATATATAATAAATTAATATATGCCAAACTTGAACATATAGTAAATAAATAAATGCATGTATGTGTATATACCTTCCTAGCTCTTATATGCTTGAGTGCAGAATCAAGTTGTTGCTCAATATTTTGGAGCTCTTTTAGACTCAATGAGTCGAGATCTTCCCCCATGAAATGCCTGCAATTTATTCCAATAAATTTTGCTCCCTTTCATAATTTAAAAACAACTTTATTCAATATGTTTCTTTGTAACTCATTAGCTTACGGTTTTGAATTAATGCGTGATTAAACACTACTCACTCTTTCCAAAAAACAACTATATGAAACGTACCTTCCGAGGAAACACAAAAATAAATCTCCAAACAAAACAAAAGAAGAAATATAATACCATCAAAACCATGAATTTCTATGTTTTGTTCCATTGCAAGCCAAATTTATTAAACTAAAAGAAAATCGGTTTTCAATTTTTTATTTATACTGTTAGAATAAAGCTTAGAATTCAAATATATAGGTTTTCTATGAGATAAAAGTGAAAACTATATTAAGAGAAAATCGAAGGATATATTTAAAAATGGAAAATGAGAAATGAAAACGTTATAAAAGAAGATATGATTCTTAATATATATCCAGTCTATTACTTAGAATTTCAATGACATAAACCACATAACCAAAAAAAGAAAGAAATAAACCTGTGGTTTTTCTGTAAAACCTCTATTCTGGCTTTAAGCTTTGCATGTTCAAGTGTCCAATTTCCCTAAAACAAAATCCAATACACAAAGTTTTCATAATAATGAGTTAAGAAATTATATATATACACAAAAATCTATAATAATACAATACGAAGAGGTTAATTTAGTGCTGTACATTTGATTGGCTATCGTTTGCAACAAGTCTCCTCTCTGCATATGAATACCTTTCATAACGCTCAAGAATTTTCTCCATGCTGTTCATTAAAAACTACACTCATATTAACACAAATATATTACCAATCATCCCATTGTATATATATATTCAACACTAATATCAATGATAAACCATTCATATTCATATCAAATCTTTTAACTTCTAGTAAAACTACAAAGAAAAATGTAAACTTCATAGAAAAATCTAAACTTCATGGTGTAAGAAAATAATTCAAATATGTTATATATATAACATCCAAGCTTATTAAAAGTCTCTAGCTCCTTGACTATTAATTAAGTAACTCAAATCAGAAATTAAATCTCAGGGCATTACGTAATATAACATATATAATGCAATCATGATCATAACATAATATTAAAAAGATTAATATGAATCAAAAACAAAAACTTTAGATAAAAGCAAAAGGTAGAAAGAAATTATTCACAGTTAGAATTATATGAATATAAAATCATTGACATATAAAACTGAGAGAGTGTGAGAATGGAAAAAATATGAAATCATTTGGTCCCAATCCCAAATATATAAAATCACAAAATCACTTTACGAGAAACATAAGATTGATCCATTTTCTTCAACTCCAAAGCTTTTTCTAGTAAGGTTGAAAATCGCTAAAATATTTACAAAATAGAACCGAATTTCATATTCTATTGATAGTAAACACTAGCTCGTCTTTACATTTAAATCTCCGTAAATTTTAATCAATGATTTATTGGATGAGTTATAAACAAGAAAATCTTTTTCTCAAATTACAATCATAATGATTAGTAATGTGAAAGTTGCAAATAATCTGTTTAAAACTTTTATTATATTCAAAGTCTTGTTCATAATTATTCTTGAAAAGACAATTGATTCTAATCCAATCCTTTTGAATGCTTTTTTTTACTTAAAATGAAGAATGGGAGATGAACTCAAAAATCGTAATTGACTAATTGAGATTCACTTCATTACCAAAACTTTTTACATAACTAAACAAATAACATTAAAAAAAAATAGAAATAGTGAGAGCAGGACATAGATTCTCAATATAAACACAACTAAAACAGTTAGAAAACTACTTCCGTACCTGAAATGAAAATTCAAATTCTGACTCATATTCATTTCACTATAAAAATAATAATACATTAGTGTAGTACTTGAGTTTATTATTCAATATCAAAAGCATATATATACATATATGTAAAGAGAAAAGTTGACATTCCTTCGAAAGATAACAAAAAATTATTTAAGAAAATTATGATGCTTTAAGCTGAATTGAAATACCAAACAAATTAACACTTCATCATTCAATACATTTTACATTAAACACATATTTTTATTATTTAAAAGAAAGATCCACTCAGTGGTAAATATATTAATTAAAACAACAAAAGTGTATGAATTCGTGGAGTTTGTGCAAATTTCATCCAATTATACAACAAATGCATCAAAGAGAGGGTGGGAGGGGGCCTAGGTGTTCTTCATAGCCAAAGAAACTTTTAACTTTACTTTCTTCTTCTTCTTCTTCTTCTTTTTCCCCCATAAATCAATGCTAAAAATTAGTGATTAACAACCAAGAGAAATTAAAGAAAAATAAAATTTCTGCCAAAAACAATGTGCACAATAACACAAACAAGACCAACTTGAACAAGTATTAATGTTTAAAAACGTACGTAATACCAAAATCTCGAGAAATTCGAACAGTTTAAACCAAAAAAAAAAAAAAAAAACAACATGTAGACTTTGAATTTTCAAAAAAGATAATTCACAAACACAAAACACAAAACATGAAAATATGGATGTTCATATATTGGGTTATATATTCTAAAAAATAGTGTAAAATTATAAATCATGCAAGTACAAAGAGTTGAAAAATCAAAAGGAGAATGTGTGATCAGACTGTAAAACACAAAAACAAACTGTCAAAAAACAAAATTTCATGGAGAGAGATAAACATATATAATAACACCATCGATATACACACACACATATGGGGATTATACTATCATAACAAAGAAGACAATCAGTTTACAAATTTAGAAATTCACCAATATCTTTAACAACAAACAAGAAATAAAGATGGGGTTATTGAAGATTACTGAATACATAACAAAAATATGAACTTAAACATACCAAGAATCAGTTGAGTATTCAAAGAGCTTCCCCTTGGTGGAGAAAACAATAAGAGCAACTTCAGCATCACAAAGAACTGAAATTTCATGAGCTTTCTTCAACAAACCTGACCTTCTTTTAGAGAAAGTCACTTGTCTATTAATTTTGTTCTCTATTCTCTTCAATTGCACTCTCCCTCTCCCCATTTCAATCCAAACAAACCCAAATAACAAAATTCCCAAAACTAAAAAAAAAAAAATATATATATATATATATCCACCCTTTCTCTAGCTCTCTAGCTATTTCATTCAAGAAATAGTCATGAAGAGGGAAAAAAAACCTTTTGGAAATGAAAAATGGGAAAATATGAAAATTTTGTTTGTTAGAGAGAAAGGAAACAATATTGGAAGATGGGGTAATAATATTTTCTCTCTTTTTTTCTTTTTTTTTTTTGTTTAGATGGGTGGTTTTATAAAACCAGAGTGGTTTGGTCTAAATTGTTGTCGAATTCTGATTGGTTGATGAGAGGGTGTCTGTGACGTATGTGTTGGCTGTCACCATCAGGGGTGTTTTAAGCCACACCCTTTTTTTAAAAATTATTATTAGTAAGGGACCAATTTGTAAATTACAAATATTATTATATTGCTATATTGCTATATTGCAATATTGTTGTGTTCGTTGTTTCTATAATATTGAGACTTTTTTTTTTTTACTATGGTTGGGTGTATGGTGATATGAAACAGTTAAAGTACTGACATGAAATTTACCCTTTGTTTTTGGTATATTTATGTAGCAATTACTTACTGCTATTGCCAGTCTTGTTGTACTACTCACTTTTCTTTTCCCTCTAAACTGGCCTTCCTCTCCCATATCTCCAAAACACTTTTCTTTTAATTCATTTTTCTACTTCCTTATACAGTGATAGATCCTGTTTTAATCACTCTATTATGGGTATTTTAGTCCTTCTGTTTTGGAAATTTAGGGTTGTTTTGCAGTTGGCATCATTTGGTGAAGGTTCCTTTAGAGGCAGCTTAAAGTGTGGATATGCAATTTGGTCAGATTCTCTTTGAAGAAGAGGTTTGGACTGAACCGTGAGAGACTTTCGTTCGGCCAACAACCTATATTTTCATAGAGTTGTAACTTTATGTCGCTTCTTCTACAAAGATGGTTCGTTTTTGTAGTCTCTAAAGAGAATAATGAAGTAACTATTGTCACCGTAATTGATTTTTTCTTTTTAGGTACAAAAATCATATTTATATCATTTAACACCAAAATGTTTATAAATATTACAAAACTTCATAACGTATCAATAATAGTCACAGATAGATTTATATCCATGACATTCATAGATTTTTCTGTAATTGTAAATATTTTTAATAATTTTATCCTTTAAAATCATTTACATTTATTTATTTATTCTGCTTTAATTTGTAGACTATATATAAAATTATCACTTGTTATAAATATTCTTGATCTTAAGAAAAATAGTTAGTGGACGAAAAGTTTGTAAAATTAGCCTTATTTTATTCTCTGCCTCTTGTGATATTAAATCTCTAGATACTATTTCTGATCTTTATGTCAAATGTCAACACAACCAAAAAATAAAAATAAAAACTTGTTAATATTTTTTTTTTAAAAAAAAATACTAATCTGCATATTTTAATTTTTTTAGTAGACTATTCTTTTTTTTATAATAAATGTTTCTTGATTTTTTTTTTGTGTGCAATAATAGTACTTCAACTCACCCATAAGTATTGATCTACTTTAAAATTAAAGTAGTGCCCATACTATATATATCTATATTTTAATTGTACTTTTCCCATATTCTATATTTAAATCCCTATAAGACACACACATGTATATTTATACTTCTTAATATCAAAGTATTGGTTACATATGTATTATTCTCTCAAATAATTAAGTTTAATTTACGAATGACCATCTAAGTATTAATATAACTTGAACACTTAACTTAATATTGACATGCCATCAATAATGGTTAATTAATGTATTAATTAACGAAAGTAATTAAGATGGTCTATATTTCACTTATACACATTGAAATAAAAATGTGTAATGGAAAAATAAAGTAAAACATAGTCAAAATTAATTAAAATTCAAACCAACTTAGTAAGTATCAATTAACATAACTCAACAAATATAAAAGTTTTTGATGAAGTTAATGTATGTATATATGTATATTTGATAACTTTTTAATGAATAATATAAAGTTTAGTTTTGGTCAAATTCAATAAATAGATTATTCCTTCAAATTGGAACCAATAGGCAATGGGCACACAATTTAGGGTTTCTATTTCATATACAATTCCCAACGAAGAAAAGAGCATCAAGTTGGCCACATGCCATATTGCAAATTAAATACCTTAATGATCTCTTCAAAAAATTTAGCCAAAAATATATTAAGATATATGAGTGATGGGAAATCTATAATATTTTGGACCTCCCATATCAAACTTCCAATCTTGAGAAATAGAAAAAAATACCTTAACATATCTTTAGGACACAAGTTTGGCCTCTATACTTTTATGCCATCCAATCTTAAAGAGTTTCTTATAATAAGTTTATAAAATGGGAAGAAGTGTTTAATAAATCTATCAACTTTTGATTTTATACGTAATGTATTAAAAATTTAACATGAAAAACCGACGTAAACACATTGTGTATCCTCCAAACTCTAGAAAAAAAGATGTTGAAATTCAAAAACACAAAAGTTCAAAGATTTAAATTTATAATCAACCCAATTTTTTCAATTCAAAACCAAGACGAAGTCGAGTAGTGCATGCACTTTCGAAACCCTAGAAAAAGTGGTGATGGAATTCACATATTAGTAGAGTTTGGCATGCAACAGGAAGCAAAAAAGATAAGGGTGATATTTACTTGAAGAGGGTATTATTGGGTGTGTTAAAGAGGAAACTTTCCTACTAGGGTCTGTTTTTTTGTCAAAGATTAAAGAGAGAAAACAAGAGAAAAGTGTATAGAAATTGAAATTGCAGATAATAAGCGTAAGGTGTCGAAATTGAAATAGCAGATAATAAGGGTAAAGTTAGGGTATCTTTTCAACCCCATCTTTGACTATTTGATTGCCCTAATTTGGTTATGATACACACTCTTGTCTATTTCTTTAACATTTATAATATATTCCCAAAACGTGGTGCTTTATCTACCTCTTACTTCTCTTCTTTTCTTTCTACCCATAGTTATATCTTTCTGTCTTTCCCATTCAAATGTACTATACAGACATCGTAATTAAACCTACGTGTAATTTTGTAGTCCACTCTTTGGTGTACAATATAGTCGTCTTTGGTTTAGTCCGATTGGAAATCTTTTTTTCTCTCAATAGGATGTTTTAGCTTTTGTTCTTACCAAAGACACTATTTATAGTTAGTTTAGTTTATAGTTAGTTTAGTTGTTCACGATGTTAAGAAAAATATTATGTAAAGTTCAAAACATATAGATAGGTTAAATATAGCACATAAAGCCAATATTTAATTGTATTTTGAAAAGTTTGGTGTGGGTTTTTGTTGTTAAATTCATTGACCGAAAAGGTTGTATGTATTAAACTTTGGGTGAGGGTTGTTAGTGGAAAGAATCAACAAAACTTTAAACTCTTAAAGTTGAAAGGGAAGAAGATGATATTTAACGAGTGTGATTTATAAATGGTTTTCATATGCATCATGTGAACTATTTATTATTTAAAAACGTTGTATTTTCTTATTCTTCTAATATATACCATATTAAATAAACCACTAAATTTTCAATCTTGCAGTAAATATTTTTTTCTATTACGACATCCCAACAATAAGACAATTGGAATTTGAATCTTGAGCATAATATTTCTTTTTTTCTTATCCAAAATTTATATCAACAATAGTGACAATGTTTTGAAATATCCAATTTTTTAGGATCATTTTTTTCAAAAGTAAAATAAATAAATAAATAAATAAATAAAAGAAGAGAGAAAATGGATTCCTAAGTCTATCAACAATGGGTTAATTGATGAATGATTCAAAAAGAAAAAAAGAAATTTATGGTTCCTTATTTGACATAAATATTTTTTTAACTTTAGATGTACTCAATTCCTTGCCACGTGTCTTCTCACTACTCATTAGCTTCTTCTCAACATATATACTTTTCTTGAATTAAAACCTTCAATTCCACAATTTTTTAATTAATTTTTAAAATAAAATATTTTTTTACAATATTTTAAGAAAAAAATGTTGAAAGCCCAAGTTAATTTATTATGGGCCTCAATTTTAGGCCCAATTTTACATATGGGCTCAAGCCTCATTCTCTTTCGCAACTAGTTTGTGTCCCATTTTAATTTCTTTTTTTAAAACATATTTTTGGTTAATATAAACTTTTTGGTCATTATATTTTCAAATTCGTATATACTTTTAGTTGTGAAAAATAGTGTTATAAGATTAATTAAAATTCAATAAATAGGGGAAAGAAAAATGCAAAAAAAAAAAAAAAAAAAAAAAAAAAACAATAGAATTCGGGGGCATTTTTTGACCTATTATGAATAGAATCTAAACATTTTACTATATGTTGTAAATATTTTGTCAAATTTGCTATTTTTAACAATTTCTTCTATAATTTTTTTAATGGAAAAGCAATATATAATTAAAAATATATTTAGAGAGTTCATAATTACAAGTTTACATATATATATAGATGAGTACACTACAGAAAAGAGGGCAGGTAGAGATGATAAGTAAAACGAGCAAAAGTTTGAAAGCTTAAATAATACAGGCCAAGTTTCAAATTCATAAACTAGATTATCGTGATCTCGAAACAACATCAGAATCGAGCACAGGATTGAGTTAATTAACCGACATTATTCGAAAGCTATATGATATATAAGAGGCTTTGTTTTTTTTTTTTTTTTTTTTTTTTTTTTTGGTAGAAGACTATGGTTTTGAGTTTAGGTCATAATTTTAAATCATCCAGCCAAGGTGAAATGCATTGTTATTGGCATTTTGGGATGGAGATCCAATATGATTCATTCCCATTGAGCCAATAGAATTGTACCTGCACAAACCCCACAACACAAAATTAAAATTCTACATGAATATTATGAACTAAATTGAGTACTAAAATCATTGAAATAAGATTTAGTTTTTTTTTCTAAAGAAAACAAAAGAAGTAATATATACCCAATTTGTAAAGTGGGAGTGGGTTGAACTATGGGGTGGAAAAAGGCATCTGATTGTGAAGCAACACCACGGCTGGGATACTCCATGTTGTGCCCTCCGGCGCCACCTTCCCAGCCCCATGCCCCAGCTGCTGCCACCGCCACTTGCGCACTGCTTTCTTCCAGCTGCACTCATAATTTCATGCATTCCCGAAATAAATTCCATTTAGATTTAGTTTGAGATGACTTCTTCAAAAGATTATATATAATAAAATCGATATCATCATAGATTTTAGAACCTTTCATCAATAAACCCTACAGTATACAAACCAACTAAGTTTATATTTGGACTTCTAGGTTAGATATTCAAAATTTGTTCTAAAATTAAATAGCAACTTTGGGTGTAACCCTAACTATAAAAGAGAGAAAATTTTCTAAAAACAAAAAGTTTATCACGTGACAAACTGTGATTGGACAACTAAGTGAGATCACAAATATAAATATGACCCAAATTACACTTAATATATATATAACAAAAGAAACGCATCGCACTAACTACTTGAGAAACTGTTTTTTTTTACCTTCTTTTTTAATCCTCGATTGTCCTCGACAAGCATCTGTTCCTGCATGCACATTCAAGTGTTAATGTACACAATCTCCACACTATATCATGGCTCAAAGATTTGTTGTCGTATATATATATATATGAAGATCAAATATAAATTATGTGTATGGTACCAATTAAACATATATAAGTTTATTTTTTCTGAACGAAAACAACTAAAAAGAAAATAATACCTTGCGTTGAAGTTCTGTAAGTTGTTGAAGTAGGCTTTGTGTCTGTTTAAGGAACAACAATATAATATAAATTTGTGTAATATAACTTATAAGTATATGTATTGTTATTGTTATTATTATTAAAGTATACCTTTGTGGATCTAATGCGCTCCAAGGATGTCTCCAGTTGATGTTCAAGTTGCTCAAGTTCTTTGGCATTCAGTGGACCTAAATCTTCTCCCAAAAGGTTTCTGTATATAATGTAACACATTATTATAATTGATCAAATTCAAAAACTTAACTAAAGGATCTAAATAATTATCATTCCATGCAGGTTAGTTACACAAATAATACTATATATCTTTGTCCCATTAATTAATACGCAGTCTAATTCTCTACCATGAAACATGTAGTGCATCCATAGATTTCTCTTGTATCTAAAATTAGGGCAAATGGGCAATCCTTTCTCTTTTTGATTCTGGAGAAAATGTGAACTAAAAAATATAATGTGTATATATATATACCTCTGAGATTGTTGCATGAATTCAACTGTGGCTTTTAGATTCAGATAGTCATCAAAGCTCTGTGGCTGCTTATGGGAAACATCGTCAAAATTAATGTATATCATAAAGCCAAGCTAAAAAAGTACCAAGATATATATGCTACAATGCTTATTATATATATATATATATATATATATCACAATATCCTATGATTGCATAACATTGGTCAAAATCGTCACAGCCAAAAATCTTATATTGTCTGTCATGTGATGTTTGAAAGAGTTAAGAAGTAGTGTTAGGGTCTGGATGTATCTCCAAACATATATTTGGACTCCAATTTTTCATTATTTTGGTAAACAAAACATGATTTGTGTAGCAAAATTTAAATTTAAAGATAAAAAAAGAAAAAAAAATCGACTAAGTAAAATATTACAAAGAAAATAATTACAAAAAAAATTAGAAACCGAAGACCAAAGTTACAATACACTTACTTGATTCACACTTACTTGATGAGTAGCATTCGGTATACCGTAACTACACCTTCGATATTTCTCCAACGTTTTAGTCATGCTTATCACAAACAAAACAAAAATAAACAAAACTAATTAGAACTTTTCTTAACATTTATGAAACCAACAACTCTCTCTAACTATCTAATGATCTCCTTTAATGTAATAATTAATAACCCAAATATATAATAAAATAAAATAAAAAACATAACAACAACACCTCTTTTATCCAACTTTTAAAGTGCTCCACAAAAAGAAGAAGAAAAATTGAAGAAACACATTGCACAACAGGCAAAAAGATACACCTTTTCTTCAAAGATACAAATAATATATGTGACAAAACCCTATCAAGAAAGAAAACAGAAGGTGAATATATAATAATTACTACAAAATTCATTAGAACAAAGAAGAACATAAAAAGGATTTTCTTTATTTGTTTACTTTTTTTTTTTTTTTTTTG
Organism: Cucumis hystrix; assembly: GCA_025688845.1. NCBI lineage: Eukaryota > Viridiplantae > Streptophyta > Magnoliopsida > Cucurbitales > Cucurbitaceae > Cucumis > Cucumis hystrix. Next base: position 18,703,621 of record CM046894.1, read on the forward strand.
GTGTTAGGATAATATTATTTTAAGTCTCAGCTCAAACATCATGTCTGATCTGCCACAAAAATCACAACAGTAAACAATCAAAGTACAAACAAAGTACTTTTTACTTCTTAACAAATTTTCACAATTTTAATAACATTTTATTTTACACAGTCCTCAATAATTAAAAAAAAAAAATAATAATGGTTAATATCCTGACTTCACTCCTCAAAACTAGGGGGGAAAATGATGAACACTCCCAATTTTCCCTTCTTTTAGCTGTAATAATACATCTTGAAAATTTTGAAGAAATAAAGATAAAACTAATATTATTATATATACACACACAACAAAAACCAAAATTAAACAATTTTTATACATTTCATGTCATCAAATCACTTCCAAGTACCCCAAATAAAAAAAAATTTAAAAAAAACCCATAAACCCATATCATATAGATAATTAGAATCTAAAAGGGTTTACTGGTCTCTTAATTAAGAACTAAACATAACATTAAACTCACATCCATAAATCTTACAATAGTTAAGATTTTTTCAAATTATTTGATACAACAATTAGATCATTCCACACCATCTTAAGAAAATAAAAAATAAAAATAATTCATTCTTGAAAGGGCATCTAAACAAACCTTTCAGTTACTCGATCAAATTTTCGTACTCAAGTTTTTGTTTTTTGTTTTTTTTTACAAAATATATATCAAAACTTGTTAATTCCGTTTCAAAATGTTTAACAAAACGACTTAGATCTATAAATTAAAAGAGACTATATAAAATACGTAGATCAACTAGTTAAAGTATGATTAGGTTGTAAAACACACATGGAACTTTCTCGAGACAGTAGAACCAGTTGAGTATGATTAGGGTTATAAATTAAAATACACATATACAAGAAGAGAAGATGGATGGATGGATGAAAAACAAAAATGAATATATATATAGAGAGAGAAAGAAAGATTATATCAGAAAGAGATGGAAAATTAGGGGAGAAAAAAGAAATGAAAAACATGTACCTAGAGCCACTACAAAACTCAAAGAGTTTACCACGGTTAGAGAAGATGATGAGAGCAAGTTCAGCATCACAAAGAACAGAGAGTTCATAAGCTTTCTTAAGCAAACCATTTCTTCTCTTTGCAAAAGTGACTTGCCTGTTAATTTTGTTCTCAATTCTCTTCAATTCAACTCTTCCTCTTCCCATATTATTTAATATATACTCAAATTTTTTTAAAATATATATATATATGTGTAAATATATATATATATTCTTTCTAGTCTTGGCAAACAAACTGACCAACCCCTTCTCAATTCTTTCTGATTTTTCGTCCTAAAAACATCAAAAGAAAACGATTACACGAGAAAAGAGATCAGAACACACTTCAAAAGAAAAAAAAAAACCCTCAACTAGAAAAGAAAAAACATTTTAACCTTTTTTTAACCACTATAGATCTTCTTTTTCTTTCAGGTTTTTAACTGTATCTCTTTTTTCATATAAATAACCACACCTAATCTATAACCAACCCTATTCCCCTCTAATTTCAATCTTACCCCATACATCCATCAAAGATATATATATTTCTAATATAATTTATCAACGTCAAATCTACCTAAAAGGACTAAAAGCTCACTATTTACAAATATTCGCTTTGGAGTTTGTATTAATTTAAACCATTCATTACGTTAAACTTTGTGTAGGAGACTAATTACAATTTAATGTATCGTTTTTAGACTTTCGATTAACATCTCTCTAAAATTAGTTCCAAACAATTTTTTTTAACACTCAGATTTCTTTTATACTTGTTTGTTTCTGTTAAATCGAAATTCGAAAAGTTTATACAATCCTAGTAAAATAATCGAAATCAATTCAACGATATTTCTCTTTGGACCATAAATAAAAAAAAAATTAGTAGCATTACTCTTCCATGATACTAAGTTGCCACCTACAAAGACACAATATCCAGAAGTTGATCTCCTATCCTCACGAGACCCCGCCCAATCAGCAACTTGTTAAAGAAGGAGAATTATGTAAAGATCCTGATAGATATAGGAGATTAGTTGGGAAGTTGAACTACTTAACAGTGACTCGACCAGACATTGCTTATTCTGTAAGTGTTGTAAGTCAATTCATGTCTTCCCCTACAGTGGATCATTGGGCTGCAGTAGAGCAGATTTTGTGTTATCTAAAAGCTGCTCCTGGACGTGGGATCTTATACAAAGATCATGATGTTTAGTTCGTTCATGAAATACTGGATTAGATGCAATATGAAGTGCAGCTTGATTATCACACCATAATTTAGCTGGCACGGTGATACTGAAGCCTATCTCAGATAATAGTTGGTGAATCCATACTATTTCACACACAGATTGTGCCATAGCTCTATATTCTGACTCAGCACTCGAACGAGAAACAACATTTTGTTTCTTACTCTTCCATGATACTAAGTTGCCACCTACAAAGACACAATATCCAGAAGTTGATCTCCTATCCTCACGAGACCCCGCCCAATCAGCATCAGAAAAACATTCAACTCTCGTATGTCCATGATCTTTGTATAAGATCCCACGTCCAGGAGCAGCTTTTAGATAACACAAAATCTTCCTCTACTTCGGTTGCATCCACTGTTGCCCCAGGTAATACAAAATGTCTTCTTACATCATCTACCAAATGGGTCATAGACTCTGGTGCCACAGCTCATATGACAGGTAATCCTCACCTATTTTCTAGACCGTTGTCTCCTGCCCCTTTTCCATCTGTTACATTGGCCGATGGCTCCACATCTTCTGTTCTTGGCTCTGGCACTATTCACCTTACCCCATCATTTTCTCTCTCTTCTGTGTTACATTTGCCTAACTTATCCTTTAATTTAATTTCTACTAGTCAACTTACTCATGACCTCAATTGTGTTGTCATGTTCTTTTCTGGTTATTGCTTGTTTCAGGATCGTGTGACGAAGAAGATTATTGGTAGAGGATATGAGTCGGGAGGCCTTTATCTCTTTGATCATCAAGTATCGCAAGTTGTGGCGTGTCCTGTCGTTCCCTCTCCTTTTGAAGTCCATTGTCGTTTAGGTCATCCATCTTTGTTCGTGTTGAAGAAACTTTATCCAGAATTTAGGTCTTTGTCCTCTTTAAATTGTGATTCGTGTCAATTTGCTAAATTTCATCGTCTTAGTTCGAGTCCTCGAGTTGATAAACGAGCAATTGCTCCATTTGAGTTAGTTCATTCTGATATTTGGGGTCCGTGTCCAGTTGTATCTCAAACAGGATTTCGTTATTTTGTTACTTTTGTTGACGATCATTCTCGTCTAACTTGGTTATATTTAATGAAAAATCGTTCTGAGTTATTATCTCACTTCTGTGCCTTTCATACTGAGATAAAAAACCAGTTTAATGTTTCTTGGTGATATATAATTAAATTTGTCTTCAACCACTAGCTTAAGCTTTTGGATGAATTGGTGGTTTAATATGGTATCAGAGCAGGTGGTTCAGGGAGGTTCTGTGTTCAAGCCTCTGCATTGTCGTTTCTTTCCCAATTAAAATTGATTCCACTTGTTGGGCCTTTCAAATATTTCAAGCCCACAAGTGCGGGGAGTGTTGGTGATATATAATTAAATTTGTCTTCAACCACTAGCTTAAGCTTTTGGATGAATTGGTGGTTTAATACAGCATAAATCAAAAAAACAAAAAGGGAACCATCATATTCAGTTATTCACATTGCTACCCCTCTTTGGACCATCTGGCTTGAGAGAAATCATAGAACCTTCAGCGGGCACGAAAGGAAGGAGATAGAGTAAAGAGTTTTTCGAATTACCAATGTTAGTACTATCGTTTTAAACATCAACGCTTTTGTTTAATGTTGGGTCTATTTGAACTTTTCTCTAGCCCTTATTAATTGTTTGATTATTAATAAAGCGGAGATGATGAGGGTTCTAAGGAGATGTCCGTGCACTTACAAATCATTGTATCTTTTTAAAAAAGAAAAAGAAAAAAAAAACTCCACAATATTTCTCAAAATATAAATCTAAGTAAAAGTGTGAATGGATACGTATCTATCAAAATTTAGAGTTTAAATTGATGCACGAAAAAAATTGAGTTTTATAATTTATGGATTTGATATGTTGTAAGTAATAATTCTTAGGGTATTGGTGTGTATTGAAATAACTATACACTGTCTGAGCTACATGTCAATGTCTGATGGTTGTTAAAATTAATCTTAAAAAGTTACTTTCTTTTCCATTTTACACGTGTCCATCTCTCCATCGCTCATACATTTTTTTTTTCACCAAAGGATGAAAAGGGTTTATGATTATTAAATTTCTTTGGGTAAAAAAACTCATTTCTTTTTCTTTTTCTTTTTCTTATGTTAAAATATTTTGGAGTACTAAAATTTAATTTATTTTGTCAAAGATTATTCCATAAAAAATGAATCAAATGAATCCGACAAAAGCGGGAATGCTTCCATAGTTTGCACCAAATCGTCCAACTTTTTGACTTATGAACACCAACTTGGTGTAAAAGCCTCACAACATGATAGCATAACCAACACCAATGACACCCATTCATCCAATTTCTACTATTTCTCTCTTCAATTTCTTTTTGTTTTTTTAATTCGGCCATCTACGAGTAGGGTTCGAAGATTCCCTTACATACGCTTCGAATGTCTAAGCGCAGTGTCTTATCACATCAACGTTGTGTCATATTTGCTTCTTTAACTGAACACTAAAAGGATGATTAGTCAAATTCATAAGACGAAAAATAAATTTTAAAAAGTAGATTACAAACTAAAAGAATTAACAAGGTGGTTGGAAGTTATGGAATAATAATTCATCTTGTTGTATTTTATGATACATTTAATGGAAGCTCAATGATTATGTGCAGTCTTGGTTACACATATCTTCTTACGAACACTTCATGTATCATATGACAAAAGAATAATAATTTAACTTACACGTGACAGTTTTAAACTAAGTAGACAATTGGTGAGTGGGCTACACCCGGGTTAAACCCTATTGTTTTTCTTGTTTTCTTTCCCTTTTGTTCAATTATAGCTACGTGCTACTTTCGCTATATAATACTAAAGAAGAGACAACTCGAAGAAATACATTAAAAATAAAAAAAGAAAGGAGATAAGTAATGAGAAGTGAATAGCGACAATCGAAGAATATGAATATATATACAACGTACACATCGGGATAATTATGTAATTTTTCATTTAGACAAAAGATCCCGTAAAACTTTTATGTTTTAAAATTAAAAGGTAGGTCGGATTTCATATGGGTCGGGTCTTGTCAAATGGGTCATATCTATTCCACATATATTTTCTTTTGATATGTCCTTTGGGTAGAAACGATTGGACTTTTCAAAAGATTTGTCTTGAATGAAATTAGAGAGAAAGGGTTTAAGGGTTTCACGTGAGTATAACCATAAAAGAAACTAAGGGAAAAACTTGTATTGAGGAAGGTGAGAATAAAAGGGAATAAAAGTGAATAGAAATGTTGAAAGTGTGGTTTGTTTGGTACAAAGGTTGGCTTTAACTAATGGGGTGGATGAAAGTAATTTTCACATGGCCAAGCCAAGTAGGAAGGGAACAAGAGGTAGAAAAAGAAAGAAAAAATTATACTTTGTATGAGTATGCGTCATTCATAGCTAAAATTTAAACAGAATTCAACAACAGTAATTTTATTCTAAAAGAAAAAAACAGATAACCTACAAAACAAAAGTGAATATACACATCGATGTAATATTTGTCACACATACTTTGTTGAAACTAAGTTGGGTAATGAAAGAAAGTGTGGAAGTTACAGGAATCGAGAGTAAGAATTAATTACTTACCTTCTTTTAGTCTATATATAGAGAAAATTTAACACATTATATTTCTATATGCGACAAGGAGACATAACATTATTATATTTTTATATGCGACAAGAAGATTCTAACTTTTTCTAGTACTTGATCGTATTCGCATAAAATTAACCTTACAAAAAAGTGATATTTTTGTTTGAATACATATAAATATGTGGTTCAGAACGACAATAGATTAATTAATATATTCAATACTCAACTATATATTTTGGATAATAATTCTTAACTATTATCATTTGTTTTAAAAACATACGAATAAACTCAATTCTAACAAAATATGTCTATTGAACGTATACATACCAAATCGAAGATGGTAGATTCAAATCACATACATCTTAACCTTGAACGTATACATATAATATGTCTATTGAACTAAGTTCTTATTGACGAAAGTTCAATTTCCACCTACACCACCACACACACAGATATTCAAAGATGACATATCAAAGAATATACTAAATATATATGATATTTTTTATTTTCATTACGTGGAACTGAGGCAAGCTTCCCTTATAGCTATACCTCTAATATATATATGTTTGTTACACATAAATAATAAAGTCCTAAAAAAAAATATAGTTTTCATAGGATTTATTGCTTTAAAACGACTTACGAACCAAATGTACCATAAATTTTTATGATCTTGTACTTGTACATATATAAAGCTGTGTTTTCTTTAAAACAAAAAGAAAAAAGAGGCACATAATTAAGCTAAGGGCTAGAGGAATATTATATATATATAAAGCTAAGTTCTTAGAAACTATAGCTTAGGATAAAATGGATATATTATTCTAAGTTTAAGCAAGTAGATTATTGAAGAGGTAAGAGTAGTTGATTTGTTTTACAAGGATTTTGCAAATTAATAGTTAAATAAATGTGTACAATTTATGGTATAGAATTGTATTGATAATGGGGTCCCTCTCATTGTACATTAAATTGATTTGATTGTCCTCTCTTCTAAGATTTTTTCAACTATATGTTATTGTTATTTATCATATATGGGGGGATCCCACACATCACATGAGATATATAGTACCCTTTAGAAAATAAAAGCTCTCTCTCTCTCTCTCTCTCTCTCTCTGTGTATATCATATAAAGTTTGTCCATTATTATCATATGCACATCCCATCAATTTCATTTTAAGTTGTGTATGTGATGATGATGCCAAGAGATTGTACTGTCTCTTTCTTTATTGGCAAAACACTTTAATTTTATGGAGAGTGAGAGCTTTGTTATTCTCTTATATGAACCAATGTTTTCATGGATTAAAGCTAAAATAATATGTAACCTTCTACTTTGTATAATGATCACATAATTAAAAGTATATATTAAACATTTAATTGAGTTGGTTTGATGCCCATTGTAATTGAATAATTGTGTGAAGTTTTGGGACTAGTTAACATATATTAAAAATTTTGAAAATGAGTAATGTGTAGTGAAATTAAATTGATATTAAACAGCAAATTTTGAAATATGAACCAAATTAAAACAATACTCAAAATAATATTAAACATTTTCCCTAATTTATACAATCCTCCACTCCTCATTCCCCTATCTCTACCCTATTGATTCTTATATATATATATATATAAATGTGGCCACATGGTGGCCTTCATGTACATGGACAACTTTCTAAAAGAACAATGAGAATCTATGTCTATACCATTGCCTTTTTTTTTCTTTTGTTTATTTAATGGCTTTTAGTTTACACAACATATATAGCTTATAATTTATACAATTCTATTATATATATATATGATAGAAATTTGGTACCTTACGAAATAAAGTGTGTGATAGAGTCGAAAATGTCGGTCAACTTATCAAAATGTTCAATTTCAATTTATTTATTTGATACATTTAAGTTTCAAGACATATTATAACTGTCAAATTTCGATTGAAGACAAGTTAGTGTTTTAATAATTTGTGTTAAAAACATTTGTTAACATTCAAAGATTTAAATAATATTCTTAAATGAATTATTGGTTGAGTAAAAATGATAAATGAAAAGAAGCTTTTTAAATATAGCAAAAAAAAAAAAAGGAATAATTATAGCATTTAAAAAAGAAAAGGAATAATAGAAGGACAGAAAGACCACATGGCCATGTCATCACGATCAATTGGAAATGAAGTTTTGTGGGCTGTGAATATCGGCCCATTTCAGAGAAATCCCAAAATGCCTAAATGGATATCGGCCCATTTCAAGATTGGGTCTAGGAATCTGGTATGTAGTAAGCCCATTTTACAACCATCTAATTTTCTTTAACTTTAATGTTTGTGTTTATATGTATATATACACGCTAAATTCATATTTCCATGTACAAAAGATTGGGAGTTTATAGTTTAAATTAATATCTAAAACATGTTTTGATTTTAATAATGTTATAAATCTATTAAGATATAAATTAAAAATTCACAAACCTATCAAACTCTACTATGAGTTTTGATTTGATTAAAGTAGAGCCTAACAATATGAGAACAATACATTTGTTGAAGGTATAGAAGATCAATAAATCTCGCTTGTAGTGGAGCACTATTGTACATAAATTATAACATATTGGTTGTTGAATAATCATGTGCATATCGTTTGATCTCTTAGGCCCTTGACGAGATATGTTTTTAGGTATGGTGGGATTTTTTTTTTCGATGAGATTATTGACTTGATAAGACTATAACTTTGTTAGTCATATTAAGACTGTTACACCAAGTTATCCAAAGTACGTAGACAATCAACTAGTTATAATATATATAGTACACATTTGACTAATAGGTCATAAACTTAAACTTTTCATTCCATTTCGTGAAAATAAAAACAGAAATACAAACTAAACTAAAATAAGTTTTTCGTTACCAGACGAAACAAGATATTATAGAACAAAGTATATGCATGATTGGGTAAAGCAAGAAAGAAAGAGGTGAGTTTGACGAGATTGTGAAGGGCAGTAGGGTCCAAATTAATAAATATACTTATAGTTGAGTTTATTTCCCTACCATTCATTCTCATATTTAATTTCTTTTTTTCTTTCTCATAATATCTCTCTTGAGATCCTAATCAAAATTTTCAATCTTTTTCCATTTCTACAAAGTTTGCTTTGAAATTCTCCACCTTTGATAGTGACATTTCAATGAAGTAGGTAGTGGACATCATTTTTTATTGTTAGAGTTAACCCAAAAAAAAAAGATGCTCCCTCTCCTCACACCAAACAAAAAATAAAAATTTTAAAAAAAAAATCATAGAAAATTGAATAATTTAAATATAAGAAAATGAGTGATTGGGTGTAAGTAACTTTTCAATTTCTCAAAAGTAAAATAGGAAAACTTCCTTTTCAAGTTGATGTAAATTGATCAAAAAGTGGATGGGGAGAGATGATATGTAATATATAATAAACAAAACTCATGGAGTGGGTAATAACTCCAAACCCTTTTCTAAATATCTATATCTATGATCTTACCATCATTTTCATTGATGTTTGTTTACAATATCAACAATTTTCTTAAATTCATTCCTTCAAATTTAAGTGTAAAATCATTAGATTTTTGAGTCTATTTAAGGAGGGGTGCATGCAGTTCTCTCCTTCCAAGTTTGCCCCAACATTGTTAGAACTAATTGCATGGAAGAAGAAGAAGCTCTTTACCCTTTGTCACAATCCAAATTTAGGCCAGCCTTCTTCATGTCAAGATTAATATAAAAGTGTTAACATGAAAAGCATATGGATGATGATGATGATAATCTTAAGTTAGGATATTGAATGATGGAGATAAGGATTTTGTTTTTGTTTAGAAGCATTATTAATTAGATTCCTAACTGCAAAAAACAACAATGATATTGAGAGAAGAAAAAGGGGAAAAACACACACACACACACTCAAAAGAGAGTTGATTGAAGTCTCTTGAAAATGAAAATGAAAAAAATGATTAAATTGGAGAAGAGAAAGAAAGAAGAAAGAAGAAAGAAGAAAGAGGGAAAGAAATGGTGTTTAAGTATTTATGAATGGACCATATGGGGGAGGGGATGGCCCCAGCAGTGGTTGGGTAAAAGACAAAAGGGATTTTTGTATTGGGAAAGTTGGGTGGCACTTTGAGTTGGACACCATGAGCATTTGTTTCTCATTTGGATATCTATTATTGTTATTATTGTTATTACTACTACTACTCACCATATACCCTCAAAACTCCCAACTCCAACAACTAAATTGCTTTTATCCAAATTCTCTTTTTTTTTTTAGAATTTTGAAAGAAAAACAGTTATTATAAATAACAAACTCCATCCAATATTATAAAACCGAAGTCTATCAGTGATATTGATATACTTTGATAGAATATAAGATTTTGTTATATTTGAAAATACCCTAAATAAAACAAAATTTCAAAAAAGAGAACCTAATTCAAAATCTTTACCGTTTTTTAAGTTTTAAAATGTTACCATTTTTCTTTAATCACACTTCAATCAAGTCTTATAATTACTATTTGATCTCTAGATTTCGAAAAACATTAGCTTTAAGTTTTGTGTTTGGTTTCAGTTTAGTCGTTAGATTGTAAAGTGAAAAACAATCAAAGTTTGAGTTTTGTATCAATTTGTTATCTAGGTTTCAAGATCTACACTTTTAATCTCGAGTTTTCATCAAGTACTCACTTTTCGTCACCTTCGGTTCAATTAATTTAAAAAAATTATAACTAATTAACTTCCACGGTTAAAAAGTGGGTATCTATCCAATCAAGAAAATAAGGTTAAAAATGTAAAATACAGAACTTTGATTCGAATGAATAGATAAAAAACTCAAATCTCAAATATAAAACCCTAATACAAGAAAACATAAGATGATGGAATTAGAAACAAACTATACAAAACCTATAAACACTTTGAAGAGAGAAAAATGGAAGCTATAGATGAATCCACTAGAGGGAAAAGTTCCTATTAGGGCTTTTATTCTAATCAAGGGATGTGACAAGTGACCCCCACCAAGATGGGGTTTGTCAAATATGTGAGGATGTTAATTTATGGACCCCATTTTCCTCCATTAACAATAAGTTGCCAAGTGCCCATTTGGATGTGAAACCCATACATTATTATTTGATTTTTAATTTAGTGGGGGATGCTCCTTTCTCACTTTTTCACATCCATATAAACACACACACAAATATGAAAAGAAAAGTAAAGTTTTTGTTCAAACAAATCATACATTTTGATTCATAAAAAAACCCATCAACTTTGAAGCTTCCAAAACACATTTTTCTTTTCTTTTCTTTCTTTCATTATATACAAAATAGGATGTTTTGAAATACTTTAAGGTGGGTTGGTTTAATTAGTATTGATTGTTATTGTTAATAATTCATGATTAGAATGGTGATGTGTGGGTCTAATTCTCTTCTCATTATTCTCCAAATTATTGGTTTGGTCAACTCTTTTAATATATTATGTTATTAGTAATTGCAATTGCATGCTTTTCTATAGTGATGATTTTCTTTTCAAACTCTTCCTTTTCTTTTCCTTTTGGTCTCTTTGTGATGAAAATATTATTATTGGCTTTTGAATTTACACTTTCATAATTTGATGATGTGTTACACACATGACTTTGCATATGAATGAATAGTTCAATTTTTTTTCCAAAAGTTTGTATGAGATTTTTCTATGGGCTACCATGTGTCTTCAATAATACTCTATTGATGTTAACCTTACATTTTGCAATTATTTTTTAGTTTCAAATAGAATTATTTTAGTATATATTTGTTCGTATTATCAAGAACATTCAAAATGAAATCACCTATTATATCAAATTATTACTTATATATGAAAACGACAAGTTGATAGAGTAGAAGAAAAATTGAATCTTTTGAAAAAGAAAAACATCTATGTCAAAATTAAGACAATAAACTAACTACAAGACACATGCACCAAAATAGTATAACGACAAATGTATAGTACAAATAATTGGGATATTAGAACGCTATCTATAAAATTATTCTCTTTCACTATAGTATTTGTTTTAGGAGATGTGGCATAAACATCACCATAAGTTGATATTTACTTAGAAAAAAGAAGAATAATTCAAGTTTGTTGACATTTGATTAATTTTCTTTCGATAAGAGTACGAATAGTGAGATAACAACTTAAGGAACAAAATATACTTTTTTGTTCCATAGATTTTAGATATAGTTGGTTTAAATAGTTATACTTATATCTTTGTGATTACTAAAGTTCTTAACAAGAATTGTCTAGATTTATCGGAGACGTCGACAGTATAAAATTCTTTTCTTCGAGTGAATGTTCTAAAGGGTTTTTTTTTTGTAAAGAGTTTGCAATTAGATTGTTCATGTCCTTGCAACAACGGCGATATTTTTGTAGTCTCTTTGCTCAATGATGGTGGCTTTACTCGAGGATCTTTCTTTGTGTTTAGTTTAATTTCTTTGTTATATTATTATTTCTAAAAAAAGGTTATATTGGTAAGTATTAAATTTTGAGTTTGATTTCAAAATTTACAATTTTATCTTCAAGATTTAATTTTTTTTTCCGATGTTATCAAAGGTTACAAGATATATATACTTTCAACTTCAATTTTCACTCCATACCAACTTTTCAAATGTGTTAATGTTTATTATGAATTATAATAAACTAAAATTTTAATTATTTAAAATTAGTTAATAGACAAAAACGTCAAAAAAAAAATTTTTTAATACTCGTGAGTATCCGAACCAACTTACACCAAAAACTAAAAATTAATATTTAAGAAAAGAAATACGAGATGAAATAAGAAAGATAAAATTATAATATTTTAAGTTTTAAGAAAAGAATTGAAACGAAATTCAAAATTTAAAAGCTAAAATTATAAGAATGGGACAAAAGAAACTTAACAAAAGAGAAGAAAAGTATTATTCCCAAATGAAGCGAATACTATATACAACTTAGCTGGATACAATTGCCATGTCATAGTTTCATATTTATCCTAAAACAACAATCAATTCTCAAAAAGTAACTCAGTTAGGCACTGTTTTTTTTTTAGTTTTTTCCTTATGGACCAAGGCAGGTTGAAATTAAATTTGTTCATAATATTATCACATTTTTCATTTAATGCTCAAATGTATTAGATTGGAAAAAAAAAATCTTTTTCATGCTGTGAGGATGGATAAAGGGTCAATGATCAAACAGAAATATGTTGAAGTTATTAAAAAAGGAAGTTACTTTGAAGTGTAAATCAAGGTTTATTATACTAATCTTCCTCAAAATAGAACTTCACTGTTCAGCCCACATCCAAGGATTTTGGCAAGTTTCAAATCCACTTTTTGGTTTTCTTTTTTCTTTATTTTTATAACTTTATGTTGTGCAAATCCTTGCCAGTATATTACCATTGTGTATGTACCTTCTTTAAAGTAGGTTTCATTCATATTCTCATCTTTCTCCAAACCCACAGTGCCCTGTTTCTCTTCGTTTCTCCGATCATTGTGAACAAATTTTAGTTTCATTTATTCAGGTTTTTCTTTTTTGTTTTCAATTAAATCTTGAAGTATGCTCCCATTTTCAATCTATTCACTGTAGTCTTGCTCTAACTTCATTCGTTTCATGAGCTGAGCTGAGCATTCTTGTTTGTCTCTTGAACTCTTCTTCCATTCACGTGAAATTCAGACATTCTTTTGTCGTCTTGTGCATTTCAGTTGTCTGTATTTGGATTCTCCAAGATGGGTTTCTTTTTTTTTAACCCAATTGATTGATTGCTTCAAACCGATGGTTACTTGGGGAAGATAATTTTGTAGCTTTCTTTCTATTTATGCTTAGTGGAGGGAGGTGGGGGGTTTCTGGGGATTATGCTGATTGGTTTGATGGCTCTTAATGTAACCTATATTTTGTTTGTTAATGATGATTTGGAAACTATGATATGAGTTGGGTTTGTTGGGGTTGAAGAAGTTTTCAAGAAAGAAGATGCTGTTTTGCCTGTTTATTCAGGTGGGTTTCTTTTGAGAACTCATAAGCTTTGATCTTTCTGTATAATGGAGTCTTGGAATTATGGTTCTCAAGGGAAGGGATTTCTGTCTGATGAGATGAATTCGTCTACTAATTCACCTCTGAGAAGTAAATATTCTTTGTTGGGTTGGGAATTCAAGAACCCATGTAGTTTTGGGGACAGCATGCTTCTTACAAGTGGTGCTCAGCATGTGGAGAATCAGAGCTTTGGGGAACTGGAATTTCCCCAAATGGTTGGAAAACAATTGCCTGATGATTCTGTCAGTGATGTCTTGAATACTAAAACTGATGGAGGGAGAAACTTGAATCTGGTTTTGCCCACCTCTCATCCACTTCATGGAGAAGAAGAGTCCACTTCAAAGCTCTCTGGCTCCATTGTTGACTCTAACAATCGAGATTCATCTCTTATTGATTTGAAGCTAGGCAGATTTATTGATCAAGGGGATGCTCACAGTTCCAAATACTCCAAGAGAGCTGCAATTTCATCTTCCACTGAATCATCGACTTCTCAGAAGAAAATGCGATCTCAAGGGGTGAATTTCCAGACTGCGTTTTGCCAAGTCTATGGTTGTAACAAAGATCTCAGCTCCTCTAAAGACTACCACAAGAGGCATAAAGTTTGTGAGGTTCATTCAAAGACTGCCAAAGTTATTGTGAATGGCATCGAACAGAGGTTTTGTCAGCAATGCAGCAGGTTGGTTATGTATATTTTTATCCATTTTCTCTCGTCATTTTTTCAACTCCTCACAATTGCTATGAAAAAACACCAAAGAATTATATTTAGATAGAAATTCTCCCATGGAATCACCTCAAATCATCATTCTATTCTTCAACAGTATTTTTGGTCTTTTTGAGAGGAGTGAGCGTTATGCTGATCTTTATTTCAACTATGGGTCCTAGAACTCGCTCTTTCTCATTATGTTGGCCCATGGGCGTATAATGAATTCAGACATACATTACCTTGATTAGTCAGCTTGATTTAGGGAATATGACTAAGGTTGCTGCTTTGATCAAAGGACTTGTTTTTACCTTCAGGTTTCATTTGCTTGTTGAATTTGATGACGGTAAACGCAGCTGTCGAAAACGGCTTGCAGGCCATAATGAACGAAGAAGAAAGCCTCAAGTCAGTTTTCACTCAGGAAGGGCACAGAGGTTGCTTCAGCCTTATAATGGTATTATAGCATATTCCATCTATATTCTTTAACTCTTCATCGTTCTATCTCACTATTTCTGACTCTCTCTCATGATCCATACACAACTTTCCCCTTTTCACAAATTTTACTAATAAAAATCTCACCAGGTGAAGTTGTGCATGTGCAGCTATTATATTTTCTTTCATTTCTCTCACTGAAATTGTTGTTTCTTACCCAAGAAAAATTACTTTAGATGACAATTTCATGGCTAGGCGTAGTTGAAATTGAAGAACAATCGACATTTTTTAGAGTTTGTTTCCTTCTTTTAGCTCTTCTTGTGAATCATTTCTTGACACCCTTCTAATGCTTTCGCTCTTGGGGGAAGGGGGGGCGGGGAGTGAATGAGATTGTGATGGTTCTGTTCTAACTGTCATTACTATTTGCTTGATTTGGATCGTACAAGCCAACAACCACATTTAAAAGTGAAAGTAAAGTTTTACATCTGTTTATAACTTTGTTGGAATCTGGTTCCATACTTGGTTGATGAATTTTTCCTTTATATTGCCATGCATAATGACATCTGATACTGGAACCTAGGAAATTTTCAAACAAGTTTTTTTAAAACAAAAAATTCTGGTAAAAGTGGTTGCTCATCTCATAGTATATCCATAGTAATGACAACTAGAATACATGGAACATTTGGGTTTTCCTCACAAATAACCTGTAATTTTTCAGGAAATTGGCATTTGCTGATTATTAACCGGTCAAATACCATATGTTTGGTCATTTTCAAATGCTCAAGTCTGGTAAATAAAAGAATCATGACATCTCCTTTAATAACTGGTGTAGAATTTATAAATTTTAGAATTCCACTTTAACGACATTTGGATACTGGGTTTGACAAGATCAAACTGAGAAAAAGTTTTCAAAATTCTCTTGGAAATCATGCATCTATTTGGTGAGTAAATAGTCATTCAAGTGTTCCATCGACTGTCATTACTTTTAACAACTTGGGTGATGGTCATTGTCATCCTTTGAATTTCATTCATGTTGCTGAATTGTCTTTTCCTTGTTTGTCCTTTCCCTCTAGTTGTGCCCCTATTGTTATTAGATAACTCTGGAGCAACCTAAGTTGCATTGGTGCCCACACTGAATAAGCTTTATAATGGTATCTAGTTTTTCATATATTTGAGTTCATTCTTAAACATGATTTCAATGCAAACGTTCAAAGCTGACCAAATAATCATTTTGCTTCTTGCAACTTATGTTTTTGAGGTTTCCCTGAGAGAATACCAAATTTGGTAAAGCTGCATCGGGTTGAACTAAATGAGAACCGCACAACTGTAGTTTGTTTACTAACCAAAAGTTTTACAATATTGGGAACAACAGTAACTGAGTGGCAATATCTTAAATCTTTTAAGTTATATAACACGAGAGATTCAAAGTCAAAGATTCCTGACAGCCCTCCATCCTGAACATGTGCTGGTTAATTGCCTAGCTGTTTTAATGCCTCCAACATCTAGTTGACATGATTCCTTTATTTGTTTTGAATCCGATTATGCTGTTTACAGTATCTTAAAAATATTCTTTGATTCACTATACTTGTTAACCACTACCACAATATCACGGCTTTATCTTATTACCCTCTAAATTATCAATCTTCGCTTTTTCATTTAAAAAATCAGCACTTTTAATCTCATCTCCTTGTAAGCACTAAGCATACTACATTCCTTTTATGTTTCAAAATACTGAATTAGTTTTCAGCCCATGTTTTTAGCCATGTAACATTATTAACATTCACAATACCTATTGAAATTTTTAGGTATTGGAGACAGCAGATTTCAGGAGAAAACGTTGACTGCAACTTCATTTATCTGCAAAGATATACTGTCTAGTGGTCTGTATTATCCAGAGAAGCTTGGAGAAAACGATTGGTGTAAGCGTGTAAAAGTTGAGGGAAAGAGTGATTATAACTCTATATCTGCAACTTCACTGAGCAACAGGCATCTGCCTGTGAAATCTCCCTTGCTTCCTTATGATTTTGAAGTACAGATTCCTTCTTTTCAAGAAAATGGAACTAATACAGCACCTACAGTAAACATGTTAAGTGAGACAACTTGCCAATATTCGCATAATGTGGGAGGTCCCCATATTGATACACATCCTTTGTTCCACCCTACCTTATCAAGCGAAGACTTTGGAGTTTATGATGCAGCATCAACCATCCAAGGACTTTCTGGAATTCCGGACTCTGGTTGTGCTCTCTCTCTTCTGTCATCTCAATCACAAAGTGCATCAAACCATCCATCCATAGTTCACATTCCTCGTGCTTTCATCATGTCCGAGAGTCAATCGAATTATAGCATGAGTGAACTCTCCGAAAAGCTCATGGGAGTGAGCCCACAGGCTTCTTCAACTGGGATTACGAGTAAATTTGCCTCGGGGATGAGTGAAGCTCAAATGGGTCCCATACCGACTTGTGAAAGTAGTGATCGTACTGTCACCTTTCAGATTCCTGGTAGAGTTCTTCATAGATCAGGTTTGGCAAATCCTAAAGCTAACATTTCATATGAACGCACTCCAACTATTGACTTGCTTCAACTTTCATCACAACTCCAGCGAGTGGAACATCAAAGGCACTCCATGCAGGTACATAAATAAGAATAGTATACATTTTTTCATCCAGATTAATCTTCATCCAAAAGTTACTTGTGCTCTGCGGAATAGATTATCACTTTTATGTATTGACTTGAAGTCTGAAGGTTTCCTAAGCACTCAAACTTTGTCTTCACAAGCAACCTTTTTTCTGGCTTAATTCCTAGGACCCCAAACTTTCTCTTCATTTTTCTTGTTGATGTGTGATAATTTCTTTTTGATAGTAATACTCCTGGGTTCTGGGTTCAAGCATTGACAAGTACAATGGCAATTGTAAGGTATAGGAAAGTACACTGGCATTTACTTGTTCTTTGTGTTATCAGGATCAATGAGATCAATAAAGTAAGAGCCCAAATTAAAAGTAATTTTTTTCTTAGCCAGACAAGAAACACCGGTTCCATCACTATTAGTGGAAGAATGCTACAACAAATTTGCTAAGGTCACCACTGCTAATTCTATGTTGTCATGTTATCTTTTGCCTATTGTAGTATGAGAGTGTTTCTTTTCTACCAACACAGATCCACGGAGGACTATGTAAGTGATCCGATGTTGTCGGGGAGACTAATCTTTAGATTATTTTTAGTTTCATTATCATAATCAAATGTAGCCTGCCTTAAGAGCCTGTTTGACCAACTTAAAAACAAAATTTTGAAGTATCTAGAAAGTCAATCCAAGTAGGCTCTTAGATATCTGTGCATCAGGCTGAGCTTTTGATCAAATATACATTGCATGTGCCTTAAGATCCACATGATATGCTTCTGATTTTCTTCAATTACATGCTTATTCTAAAAGGAACTCTTTTTGGTGGCTATTGGTAGATAAGTCCTTTTACTTCACTCATTTATTGACTGAGAGTGAAAGACTTACCCCCATCAACATGAATTAGGCCCTTGCTCATGGTTGGGTGAAATTTTCTCGTTGACAAAAAGTCTTAAGAATCCCTTTTACTCTTTTTACCATTAGATATCACATCAAGTTAGATGTTGTAATGGTCTTAGAGAATATTGGTGGGTATTAGTAGCAGGGGGCAACAAGTGTAATTAGTTAGCGAATTAGTCTATTTTGTCATAAATAGAGAGAAAGGGATTGGAGGGTAGGCAATTGTTTGATTTAGGGCATGGGTTAGCATATGGAAAAGGGGAGATTCCAAGTGTGCCGTTACACTTGGGTTGTCTAGTAGTTTCATAATTTATATCTCAATATATTTCAAATTTTATTCTAGTTAGGATGTATCCTGACAGATTCTTTATAGCTTTGACTGAAATCAAATGCATTTTCTGTAACAGGACTCTGCATAGGAAACTTCGTGAAGGCTAGTGAGAAGTTGAAGCTTGAATCCATCACACCTATATGCCAATGGTACATTTTGTTAGCCAAGGAGAGAATAAATTGTTGTATAATCTTCCTATCTAGTACCTCTAACCTTGTCTTCTTTTCTGATTCTGTTGTTTCTAAAATACCAATGTCTTTATCTTGGGACTAGCTTGTCGAATCCCGAAAATTTTTCGTCGTAAAATTTAGTTTATACGGTTGTAGTCCTCAGAGATTTGCCTTTTGATTAAGATGCTACACTTGTGCTTAATGTCTCATTGCATATGTCTACAGTAGTTTTTCCGTACAATATGCTTTCACTGCTTCCATCCAACAATTCCATTTGGGAATTTTTTCTTCTTTCTTCTTTTATTTTTCCTTCTTTCATCTTCGTCGTTCAAGAAACAATCAGTTTTAAAGGTATAGACGAAGTTTTCAAGGTTATTATAATTTTCCTCTATTTGAAAGAAAGCATTTTTTTTTTTGCTTGTTGGTGGTGTTATTGGGTTGGTTTGGGTTAATTATTGTTGTGTTATTCTCACCTTGCAAAGAATATATAGTTCGGTCCTTAATGTTTGTACTTTTCAGTTTAGTCGATTCTTTAGAAAGTTTCAATATAGATCTTTAGATATTGACACTTTTTATTTTAATTCCTTATGATTATTTTATTATTATTGTTTTTTATATCAGTTTAACAACGTATAAAATGGAGGATTCAAACTGGATCCAAACCAGATCAAAATATACATTTTAAGTAGAACTATTCCTATATTAATACATCTTCTTTTTAATAGAAAGATTGATATGTCAAAACAGTTTATATACTTGCATTGAGTTTGCCAAAATTTAGAGCAAGAATAAAAAAATCCAATAGATTAAAATTCCAAGTTCAATCAATTTCCTACATTAGAGACAAACCTATGTTTAGCCTTCCATTTATGCACTCCACTAGAAGTGTAAAGGCTAATAAGAGAAGAGTTTAGAATGGTTTTTTACTTGGATTTTCTTCCTTTTTCTTTCTTTCCATTTAAGAAGGAAAAAAAAAAAACCCCTTTTCTTCATTACAGCTAGATATTAGCTAGCTATCTCAGATTTGGTTTCTTAAAATTCAAATTTTGAACTTAAAAAGGGGGAATCTTTATCAATCATTAGCCATTACCACCTCCATTTTCAAATCTATCTTTTTCAATCATTCACTGAAAAACAAACAAAATCCTTTTTCACCAATATGCTAAACAGAAACAGCTCAAGTTCAAAAAATGGAGGCCTACTACAATTCTACAACTAACATTCATTACTTTTGCCATTTTATAATCAGTACTGCTTCAAAAGCCAAATATTAAAGTTCCAGAATTGTAAATAAGTCAAAGGAAACCAAACAAAACAGACTAATAGCTTAAGAAAATCAAATTATCATTTGAATCTCTCAGGAAACAATCTCAAACTGACATAAATAATGCTCATCAAATTATAGATATCATATCATACCATCTTTCTTTTACTGTGACTAAGGATAATGACAAGTGAATCATAATATTACATTCTCTACAATGCCGCTACACCAATACTCTGAGCCTCCAAACGAATGCTAAGCCGGTAACTTGAGAAGGTAATGCCAGTAAAATCGATCTTTTGAGAAGTATTGATAATCTGAGTCAGATATATCTACTTCTGGGCACCATTAGGCAGATTGGCAACTTTACTGTCTGATGGGTTCAGCTCATCCCAAGCTTCAATCCAAGTGACCATGGCATCTGCAAGCTTGATGAAGTATTCGTCGATGCCACCGAGCTTTGCTTTAACTTGATTGGAGAGTTCGATGTAGCATTCCTGCACTGTGGTGCAATCTTTTGGAAGTTTAGCAGCTTGGAAAAATGGTATCAGCTCTTCTTGCCAATAGATTCCCTTGTATTCTTTCTTCAGGTTCACAAATGGGTTACTTGCTTTGCTGTGCCAAATGTAGGGCAATCCCGTCTTCACTCCATATCCAAGATGGTCACATATAACCTAGTACACAATATCCCACACAGTCCAAATATGATCAGCTTTGATCGAGGCATCGCAAAACATGGGAAAACAATAATAAAAATGACAGAAAGAACCATCTAGTCATGGAATCACAATGTACCTTCATGCACCAGCCAGCCCACATATCGTCGTAGCGACCAAGTGGCTGACCATCACCCATGAGACCAAAATACATTGCTGGGCCGATCAGATCACGGTCAAATGCCAGATTCATTCCACACATGGGGAAGAGGGTTGACTTTGGAATTGTCAAGACTGCATCTACATACCTATAATATAGCTAAATAATCAACTTATGATAATCGGGCAAGTTAATGCTAAACTCTAGTGCACTGCAAAAAGTCTGTACCTTTTATTTCTCTCCAGTGGCTTCACGAGCTGGGTAGGAGCATCATAATCAGGGATGTTGAGCCACAGGCCATGAGACACTGCGGTCGGGACACCTTCCCGGAGACTAAACGGATATCCACGGACGAAGTCAGCACCCTCGCGATAGGGATCATACAAGGTATTGAAGAAGTGTGGTGTAGCCGGGCACAAAAGGTTCTTGATGTGCTGCTCAAGTGCATTGATATCCTTGCCTGATGGATCCTTAGCAACCTGCAAGATCAAAATAAAGAATAATTATTAGATCCAGAATGGACGATCTCATCACTCATTCCTTGTACCATTCTAGACAAAACAAAACAATTTTTTTTTTTTCAACATCAACACTCCCGTACAGAACTAAGAAAAACTACATGGATCCACAAAGCAAGACCTCGTAGATCATGGATCAGAAAGCTGAAATGACAGAAGCTTAGCTCTAGCAATCCAAGAACACTTGCTTGACTAATTATGCAGCAGATCCACATGTTTCAGTCAACAACGTTAAAAAATTCTAAACTGATTTGTGACCTCGAATGAGTTTTCAGACAGATCTACCACCAACGAATGGATTGTTTTGTCTTTTAAAGCATGCAAATCTATAAATGCACCACTGACACGATGCATGTAGCTGTACTAAGCAGAGAGTTCATATATCCAACAATCTAAAACCGAATCAACAACACTACAACAGTGTAAGGTCAGATCAACATTACCAAAACTAACGATTAAAAAGGAAAAAAAAAAACCAAATCAACTCACAAAGCAGTCATCATCAATGGTGTAGATATACTTCTTCTTGGAGACCATATAGCCAAAGCAACGACAAGCAGAATCCTTGAAGGAAATGCAAGAAGCTTTAGGACCCAGAATCCGATTAATATCGTTACGATTGTAGAGTTCATAATCAAAACCCTCAGGAACCTTAATGACCTTAGAAGGGTCACCGTCCTGAACAATGATGAGATGGTAAGGCTGGAAAAAGGGTCTCCACATCTCCAGAAAATCGAGGTTTCGGATGGTGGGTATGACGATATCGAGCTCATCTTTCAACAGGGGAACTGGGGAAACTTTGGAATCCGCCATTTTGAAGTGGAGAGAGAGAGATGAAATAAAATTGTGGGGTTTGAAGGTTTGAGCTTGAAATGCAATGGGGGTGGTGAAGGGTTTATATATTTGAAGAGAATCGGTTCAAATCACAATTTGAACAGCGAAGAGAGTCCAATTTATTGACTTTTCTGTTCTCCACCACACCATTATGCAAGTAAACGCATATTCCTCATCGGTTTTTTAATTTCTTTTCTCTCTATCGTTACACTTCTTTAATCTTTACCAACACCAAAAATCAAATCACCCCCATAATCATAATTATAATTAAACCTTCAAACTTATATGTAACTCAACATGCATGTATTCAACTTTAAAAGAGTATCTAAACAAATAAATAAATCAAAGATGTTTCATAACGTGTTGAGATGTTTGAGATGAAAGTGTAGTAGTAGTTGAGTTGTTTTAAAATCAGAGAATAGAATAAACATCACATCTAAACATGTTCTGTTCATATGGAAAGAAGAAAATTAAGAATAAAAATGATCAAATTGTGTCGGTCACATGGAGTTATATCTGGGCAGCCCGGTCAACTCCACCCTATAACATAATTTCCAAACCAAAACTAAAATTGTTCATCATTTAAATATATTACTTTCATGCTTCTAATTTTAACTTTAGCTTACTTTATTAGTCTTCTCTTCATTTATTTCCTCCAATTTAATCTTCATAATTTTTAATTTTCAAAATGTTGATTTTGACTCCAAAATATGACTGTATTGAATTTTGATGTCTACAAAATATAACCTTTTTTAACCATCAATTGGATAATATTTAAATCATTAATCAACATTGCTTTATGTTTTACTTAGTGATAACATTTGAGCATAAATCTCAAAGAATGGATGGCTAAAAAGGTTTCTTTTTTCACCTTAATTTTTGTGAGATTAATCTCAGTTGCCCTAAATTTAACAAAAATAATAAAATATGATTTTATTATTGTTCTAATACGTTCATGATATATTAATAACCCATATTGTCTTTTCGAGTTTGAAAGACAAAAATGACACATCTAATGACTCTAAGCTAAGGACGTCATTTTAGTTAATGTTAGTGTAGTGTTTTCCACACACGTTAGAAATACAAACATTCAAGCAATTTGACACAATAATGCTCTCACATGGTTCTCTTTCTTGCTCTCTCTCACTAATGTTTGTGCTCGTGTTTAACTATGCACGATTATTTCTCCCTCGCTTTCACATTTTCCACCACTCTTAATTTTCATTAATAAATAAGAGACAAATAATATAGGTGAAAATAAACAAGAGACAAATATAGGTAGATAACACGTTGTTAGTGACATAACATCTTTCATTATTTTCAAAACCAAGCAAGAACTCAACTCTTTTTTTTTTTGCACACTAAATGTAATAATGAGTGTAAACTACTCTATAGTTAGAATCTCCTACCATTGTTGTACTAAAAGAAATTAAGGTTACATTTTATAACATTTTTTTTACATCCTCTCTCCTTATTAATATAAAAAACTATTAAAATATTTCAAAAAAATAAAATTAAATTAATCACATCTCAAGAAATGATTGACCATTTGAAATCAAGATTGTTCCTACAAATTATAAAAAATTGAAAAAATTGACAAAATATAAGTTGTAACAAAATTTCATATTCTATCCATAATAAACATTTGATAGCTAGTGATATTCTTTTATCATAGAAATATCGGTTATAGTTGATAGAATACAAAATTTTTGTTATAACTTGTAAATATTTTAATTTATTGTGTTATTTTTAAAAACAATTCATTAATGCGTGGATTTTCCTACGTGCAAGTAATAATTGAGACGTCTCTTAAAAGGAAATAATGGAGACGTGGCAGGAAAAGGAAGCCAGCGTGGAAAAATTGGCATTAATTACGGGGAATGAAGATGACGTGTGAGGAGAAAGTTAAGGAATTAGGTAATTACGTGGTGGCCGACCCTCCACCTCCACCTCCACATCTGGACTGGACTCCTTCAAAGCCGCCGGTGGCCAACTTGGCCGTACCACCTGAAAACAATTTTCCCATTGATTAATAAATGCTAGAATTTCTTAAATATATTAGCCGTAAACGTGGCGTACGGACGACGGTGCATATGTTTAACAAAACCGCTAAATTACTAAACGGCGGCGTTTTCACGAGTATGCTTTGAACCTTAAACCGACGCCGACCGGTGGTTTCGCTTTCCGTTTCTAATTCCGACTAACGGTCTGATTTTCAAAACGAAGAATTTTGATTCGTATTTTCGTAAAATCAAGATGTAGGTATTTTCATCGATTAATTTCAAATTTTAAATTGAAGGTATACATAAGAGAAAAAGAAGAAGAAGCAAAAGAGAGTTGTGAGTTATGGGACATTTTATTTTAAAGGGGAAGAAAAAGAAGAGAAACGTCAAATCATGTAAATGTAAATTGATACATAATTCAAAGTTATTGAAAGTCCCTTTCCTTGGAAACAATGTGTCATGAAAAGGATGGAAATTTTGGCAAAATTGGGCCACACACAAATCTTTTATGTGCCTAAAGTTAGGCAACCCCAACATATTCGTTAAAACCATATTATATAAACAATAAATAAGTTTGAAAATATATAGTTTACTATTCAATTCAATTCATGACAAATTTAGTTACTCACAACTCAAGCTAATATAAAATGTTGAAGCAAAGTCAATAATCCTCTTCCACTAATTGAATTAATTATAATCATTAATAACTTAACTTAGCCCAAAAAGTAAGAGGTTGAACACAGTAAAACATCAAATAGAAAATGGAAAAGGTGTGTTTCTTCTTTTGGCAATACAGAGACTAAAAGTTGAGGAATGTGGAGATTGATCTTCGTGCCTAACTATTGAAAAATAATGGGTTGAAGCATGAAAAGTTTTTAAAGGTGAGCAATTGTACTACATGATCAGTTGACAAGGAAGAATTCTTGAGCGAAAGGTAATATTATAGTTTTGAAAGAATGGGGTAATGTTTGAAAGCCTTAAAATAAATAAGATGACAGCTGAATTTTGAGCATTATGTGGTTGGATATAACAGTCATTTTCAAGTTGGTACTGACATAGTGTGATTTGTTATATAGCTTGTTCCAAATGGAGCTAATAGAATTGTCTCACTCACCTTTTTATGTAAGCAATTTCAACAGAGAGTATATTAATGGCATTTGGCAATAATATTTTGAAATGGTTCAAACATTAAATACCAATAAAAGTGTGTTCCATTATAGGTGGATCTCGTCCAAAGTTTTTTTTTGTTTTGTTTTGTTTTTTTATTCTCCAGTTCAATACAATATCGAACCTTACACGTCTTCATCGATGACATATGTCGCGTTGATAAATTGTTTTGTTTTGT
The DNA here is from genome assembly GCA_025688845.1 of Cucumis hystrix. NCBI lineage: Eukaryota > Viridiplantae > Streptophyta > Magnoliopsida > Cucurbitales > Cucurbitaceae > Cucumis > Cucumis hystrix. Next base: position 18,729,372 of record CM046894.1, read on the forward strand.
TTTGTAACCAAGCTCTTTTATCAGCATATTACTTGGAACTTAGCATATCTTCTTTTCTAACATTTGGAGAACTGATGGTGATTTAAATAGGGGAAAAAATGAGATTTGGTTGACTTGATCTTCCTTTCCAGTTTGTGTTGTTTCTTTGAAGAGTTCAAAATTGCCTGATTATTATTATAAACAAGTCACTTAGCAACATAACACGAGGAAATTACCCAAAACTGCAATATATAAGGCTTGCTTTTGAGGCTTTGGATCATTTAACTGCATCCAATCTCTTTTCTTTGTAAATCAAGTCTATTCCAAGTTAGGAAAATGAATTCAGACAAACACAAACTCCTAACTTTCTCAACCACTTCCTTTTTACTTCTGATTTCTCTAGCAGGTAAGCTACAGTCTAATGAACTATCCGTGAGATGTTACAAACGCAAGTTCCTAACTGTCACGCTTCTTTGATGTTCTAGCGGCATTCGACTTGCTCGACCCGAATGGAAAAATCGAAATCAAATGGGATGTCATGTACTGGACTGCAGATGGTTATGTGGTACGTCTCTTCTTTGACACACGGCTCCAAGAATATCCTATTCTAACAATACTGTACTTTGGTTTGGTTGACACAAGTAATGTGCTATATGCAACGTTTAATTTCCAGGCAACAGTGACTATAACAAACTCTCAGACATACCGACATATCACGAGCCCTGGATGGACCTTGGGATGGGTATGGGCAAAGGGAGAGGTCATTTGGTCCATGCAGGGAGCTGAAGCTACTGATCAAGGAGATTGTTCCAGTTCCACGTTTACAGGAACTATACCACACAGTTGCAAAAGAGATCCATCAGTGGTTGACTTACTTCCTGGTGCTCCTTATAACAAACAGGTAGCTATGTGCTGCAAAGGTGGTGTTTTGACATCTTGGGGACAAGATCCTTTATCTGCTGTCTCTGCCTTCCAATTGACAGTTGGTCATTCCGGTAGTTCGAATAAGACAGTGAGACTTCCCAAGAATTTCACCTTGAATGGTCCAGGGCTGGGTTACACATGTAGCCAGGCAAAGATTGTGCCACCATCAGCTTTCTACTCATCTGATGGTCGTCGAAAAACTAATGCATTGAGTAAATATCACAACTACACCAAACCATAAAAAGAGATATCCATGTTTTATGTGCACTTACATATCTTACTGTTCATAACTCCAAAGATAGGGAGGATTCGTGAGGACTTTGAAAGGGATGAGATGCCTACTAGACTATTTTTCACATTATTTTTAACATTTCAACTGCCTGCCAACATCAAACTCCCTTGCTTCTTTTTGCAGTGACTTGGAATGTGACATGCTCTTACTCACAGTTTCTTGCTTCTCAAACACCAACCTGTTGTGTCTCCATGTCATCTTTCTATAACTCGAAAGTTACTCCTTGTAAAGCATGTGCTTGTGGCTGCCAAGAAGAAACGGCATGTATCCTGTAAGAGAGAATTTCTCTTTTCAAATTATCCATTCATGTCTTCAGTAACCATTAGAAATGAAGCATGATGCAGGACCGAATCAGATCTTCAAAGCGTAACGGAATTGAATGCACCTACAAATGACAGTGCTCCATTGGTGCAGTGCACGACACATAACTGTCCAATTCAAGTCCACTGGCATGTTAAGGAAAACTACAAGGGATATTGGCGGGTTAAGATAACCATCAGTAATCTCAACTATCGACTTAACTATTCACAATGGACTCTTGTTGTTGAGCACCCCAATTTCAACAACACGGTGGAAGTTTATAGTTTTGTTTATAAGCCACTCACCCCCTTCATCTCTAAGAGTGAGTACTTGTACTTTCCTTTCAATTTTTCCTGAAAATATCTCGGGGAAAGCTGACTTCATTGATTTAGATATTTTCTTGGTCATTCAGTTGCATTTTTCTTTCCTTTCTATGTGCAGACGACACTGCTCTGTTCCATGGCTTAAAATCTTTCAATGATGTGCTACTTCAAGCAGGGCCAAATGGAAACGTTCACTCAGAGATTATTTTTCAAAAGGATTCAACATTTACATTGGAACATGGATGGGCTTTCCCTCAAAAAGTTTACTTTGATGGAGATGAATGTGTGATGCCATCTCCTGATTCTTACCCATTTCTACCCAACTTAGCTAATGCAAATCCAATTCTATTGTCAACACTAGCTTGCATTTTTCTTCCCATATTCTTTACATTGTTATCTTAGAGCTGAAGCTCAATTCATTTTCCAAGGAAAGTATAATCTGGCTAACAGAACTTGGATTCAATTATTTGTCAATACTAGGAAATCAGAACTAGGTATTTCTTGAAACTTCATTGCTTGTGAAAAATGACTGGTTTCATAACTTCAAGCCATTCCTTGAGTTACACACAGTTTCAAGCTTGACGAAACTGGAAACCTGACCTTCCTAGTGAAATGAAATAAATGAAGGGTTTCTTATTCCTACTAACTAGAGTTTTCTTTGTCAGATTCTCATGGGTTTTGTGTAAGAACAACAATTCCTCCTGGGCTACCAGTGAAAATTGTGTAATACAATTGTATTTGTATAAAGAACAGGTTCAATAGAACTAGCAAACAGTTGTAATCACACTCGACTACCAAAAGTTAAACCTCACACATTGAAACAATTTTTTTCACTTAGAATTCATACAAGCGTAACTCTAATCCTAACATATCAAAAACCAGAACCAGAAACGAAAATCGCAAATGACAATACAGAAATTTCGTAGAAATTTGAGCAAAAAATCAAACTATAAACTGTACCTCATCAAAATTTAGAAAAGCGATAAATGGGTGGCCCTTGATTTCTCCATGGCAAAAGTCTCAATTGATCTCGGCTGAATAAAGCATAGTTTATTTAACAGAGCCGAGAGTTCAAATTAAATAACGAAAATGACACTGTTTGGTCTGGGTTCATCTAATACTGAAATGAGCCGAGATGAACTGGTTCGATTCGATCGAACCGAGAGATCCCAAGAACCTAAATTTCAGTTCGCAACCTTCTCAGATTGAAATACGATGAAAGATCCCCCAAAGCTCTTCCAATTTTCAATTTTTTTAGTAACCATTTCTCTTCTTTTTTTTTCCATCTTCTATTTCCTAAGACCTCCACACATTCCATATATTTATAATGGGGATCTGAACAGTGAAGAATCCGAGAGTGGAGTTGGAGTTGGAGTGGAGCAGGGAGCTAGCAGTCCGGGTGCTAAACTGAAATAACTGAGGTATTGTTTCAAAGGAGGAGATGGAAGGCAGCTTCGAACAGACCCTTCAAGATGGACAGCTTTACAGACAAGTCAATTCTCTCATTGTCGCTCATCTTCGTGATCACAACCTCACCCAGGCAAGCTTTTCTCTTCAAGTTTTTAATTATTAAGCATCTGGGTCACCTCATTTCAGATTTTGTATATCGAGTTTGGTTTCTGTTTCGATTTTCTTAGTAGAAGTTTTGTGCTTTTTGTTCTCCTTTGAAGTCCTCGTGGTTCCTCGAAATTAAAGATTTCAAATTGAAGTAATTTTAAGTTAGTACTTGAGAGGGAACATTATGATATAAGTATATAACTATGATATGTATGTAGGCTGCGAGTGCTGCTGCTTCAGCTACAATGACACCACTGAATGTTGATGTTCCACCTAAAAAGCTTATGGAGCTCGTTGCAAAGGTCTGAATTTGTTTACTAGAATCTTTTTGTCGAAGCCTTTTTGAGTGTGGGGTTGCTAAGTGCAAGTTTCTGTATTAAGGTGATACCAGGGTCTTGCGGTGGAGAAAGATGAGACGTTAAGAGGGAGTCCTGCTTCTGCATTGTACGACCTTGGTTCATCAATGCCCACTACATTTGGATCTGCACAGCCCTCTCGTCCTTCTGCTATCGACTTCAGGTTGTAAAGCTTTTCCGTGTTAGATACAGTGTTGATCGTCTTGGGATTCAATGTGTCATGTATTGCAGTTTCATGTATAGGATTTGTGAAAGCAGAAGTAATCCAATAACCTTCTTTTTATTCTTCTTCTTTTTGTTTCCATCGGACAGCACTACACAGGATACAAAAGGTTCGTCGAAGAACTTTCCAAAGCACGAGACTCGACATCTTTCCGAGCATAAGGTGATTAAACTAAACTCATCACTTTTTCTATATGATGTTTAGACTCGTGTTGAGAGGAAATGAGTTGTTGGCCTGAGATTTTGTTACTCTTTGCAAGGTTTGGCTTGGTAAGGCTTAGATTTTGAGTGAGAGAGAGCCCTTGGTTTAGCTTGCGTCCTTTGTACTTGTATTATATTTGTTTTCATGAACATCGTCTTGTTTTGGTGGATAGATCCTACACCTACTCATCATGACATACATATTGGTTATATATAGGCTGGGGGAATAGATTTTATTATTGTCAAATTTAATGAACGTTTATGTTTGTCGGAGTTTGATTATTGTATCTTCTTGCTGGGCTGATGGCTTGAACTTGTCTAGAATGTTGCCAGATGTGCAAGATTCAGTGCTGATGGGAGATTTGTTGCAACTGGAAGTGCGGATATGTCAATAAAGCTGTTTGAGGTATTGGTGCTTTTTCTTTAAGTTATTTGATGGTTTACTTCCATCAACATGAGATCTGACTAACAATCCATTTTTCTTAAGGTGGCAAAGATCAAGCAGATGATGCTGCCAGATGCGAAAGATGGTCCTGTCCGACCGGTTATAAGGACATTTTATGATCACATTCAAGTTAGTCTTTTACATCACATTCATGAAACCCATATGTGCTATGCTGATAGTTTTTTCACCCTCATATCGTGTATAAGTAAAGAAGCAATTTTTTTTCAAAAGAAAAGAAAGATTTATGTTTTCTCCCTGCCTTCACAACTGCTAAGAGCATTTATATTTCAGATTTTTTGGTTGGTCACCGTTGCTGTCTAAACTTTTTGCATCAAGAGAAGGGAACATGATTTTTTTTTTCTTTCTGATCAGGATTTTAGTTCTTTACATCACTCTTTTCTTCATTGTTCTAATCTGTGTATGTTTCTGTATTATCAATTAGATTTTCTTCTCCATCGATGATTAATTCTTCTCCTAATTAATTGCAGCCAATAAATGATTTAGATTTTCATCCTCAGAATACTGTTCTTGTATCTGGTGCAAAAGATCACACAATAAAGTATGGTTCTTTCTTGATGCATTTTACCTGAGGTCGTTTGTGCGAGAGAGTAGCTCCTTACCTTATTATTATCAGTATTCAGTAGTACTATTTTATTTACAACTATCAAAGCTCCAAATGCAATCTAGAAGTCATGACTGTCTTTGTCATCTTTGAGCTTATAACTTCAATTCTGAAGATACCATTCTATGGGTAAATGAAATATAACTGATCCTAGAAATTTGTACAATGCTTTCTTTTCCAGGTTCTTTGACTTCTCCAAATTGACTGCAAAGAAAGCATTTAGAGTTATCCAGGTTTTGCTTGCATCTTATTGTACAGTTTGGCTGCAGCTTTTAAATCCTTCAGCAAATTTTGCTTCTTTTACTTCAAAAGGCATTCTCTTAAATTCTTCCTTTTGCTCTGTTTGTCATTAAGGATACTCATAACGTGCGATCTATATCTCTTCATCCTTCAGGAGATTATCTCTTAGCAGGTACCGTCTTCTTCCTTTTCAGCAATTGATAGCTGAATTGCTCTTTGGATTTTGATATTTGAAAGCATGCAAGTACTGTTATTTGTTATTGAAATTAAATTAGATTGTATAATAAACTTGAATTCTATAACCAAGCTTTCCTCTCATTTCATGATATATTTTTTTCCTTTGCTAATTAAATGAATATATACGTGTATCCCTCTATGACCTTTTTTCCCCTCTTCTATTAAGAGAAGTAAAAAGGAACTAAACATTGCGATAGAGGGCTAGTTAAGCTAGCTGCCATCGACCTTCCAAAACTGACAGCTCGGTTTAGGCTTTGCTTTTATAATTGACTAGAGAGAGAAAGGATTTATTAAACTGTCATTTTCTCTATCCTTTTCCTGTTCCTCTTTGATACATTGTTTGAATTAGTTCTTGTATCTTTAGGTTCCTTTGGGGGTTTTCTCCTGGTTGCATTTATGAATGAAATGTTTCTTTATTAAAAAAAAAATTAATAATTAGTAATTTGACGAATAACAACTAACTAACTAACTGATCCTAAATTAAATATAACAAAGAATGGTTACAACGGAATTAGCTCCAATAGCTCTCAGTCCTACTCTTACTAGTTCAGTCCGAGTTCCACCACCACTAGCTGATCTTTAGACCTGAAATTAATGAAACCAAATGAGAAGAGGTTGGTGCCTCATTATTCTGATATGGATGAAAACTTCAGGAACGGATCATCAGATTGCCCACTTGTATGATGTCAATACTTTTCAGTGTTTTCTATCTGCAAATGTTCCTGAAATAGGAAATAATGGAGCAATAAATCAGGTGCTGTGAACTTCATTTTTCAAAATTTTCCTCAATCCAAATCCTCTTAGATGTAGATGGAACTCTCACAGTTCATGCTTAATGATTGTACAGATCAGGTATTCGGCAACAGGTAGCATGTATGTCACTGCTTCGAAAGACGGCGCAGTTCGTTTATGGGACGGCATTGGTGCAAAATGTATTCGGTCCATTGTTAGTGCACATGGCACAGCAGAGGCAACCAGTGCAAAATTTACAAAGGATGAAAGGTAAACTGGCAACAATCATGATGGGTTATTCAGAATGTATATGATTTTGTTACTTGCCTCCACAGCTCTGAGAGAATGTTTTTGATATTTTTATTGGTTTCTTGGAGTTTTGTTCAATGATTTAATTATGAATATCTCAGGTATGTTCTTTCTTGTGGAAAGGACTCGAGTGTAAAGCTATGGGACGTGGGGACGGGGAGACTAGTCAAACAATATGTTGGCGCCACTCATATGCAATTGAGGTGTCAGGTCTGGTTTCATTTCAAAAAGCTTCTTTTACTTGGGAGATTTTCCATAACTGGAACAGTGGAACTTATTGATGTGTTTGAAAACGTTTTAGCTCCCGTGTGGTCAATAATAAGAGCCATGAAATAAATAAAGAGCATGAAAATAATGAGTCCAAACCATGGGAGCCACCCTCTTAAAATTTAATATCTTATGATTTTCTTTGATAACCAGATATAGTAAGGTTTGGCCTGTGAAAATAACTGAGGTGTGCTGAAGTTGGTCCAAACACTTACAAAAAATCTCAACAAGATAAAAGTAAAATTACGGTTAACTAGGCACATTCAAGTACACTTCTTTTCACTGTGGATTTAGATTCATGCTAATTTTCTAATTCCACTAACTTAAATCTAGCGCATGACAACCATTTTTTATACTACACGCTATTTTATGTGTAAGAAAAGTATTTTTAAGCATTTTGAAAGTCAACCTTGGGCTCAAATTTGTAATGGGAAGATTTTGATGAACTGTTTACGTTTCCATCTGACATTTAATAATTTTTTTTTTGTTAGGCTGTATTCAATGATACTGAGGAGTTTGTGCTATCAATAGATGAACCAAGCAACGAGGTTGATCCTGCTTTTCTTCTCTTCTGAGAGCTGTCACATTGATGTTCTTTGATAGCCTATGTTTTGAATCTGAATTGATAAGATTTAAATGTTTGCAGATTGTTATTTGGGATGCTTTGACAGCAGAGAGAGTAGCAAGGTGGCCTTCTAACCATGTCGGTGCACCACGATGGCTCGAGCACTCACCAACAGAGTCGGCCTTCATTTCCTGCGGGACTGATAAATCAATACGTTTTTGGAAGGAAACTCTCTAGTGTAGAGTAGAAGATAAGAATTGTTTCAACCTCCAATCTAAATGGACTGATTAAGGGCGAAGTCCATATTGCATAAGTATCCTAATTTGCTATTTAAATGAATGGAAAACGGGGCTCATAATTTCATTAATGTTAAGGCTCAAATACTATTATGCCCTTATTCTGAATCCTTCTGAATTTTTTTTTCCAATAAGCAGATAAGGAAAGCAAGATTGTCTTTCAAATAAAAAATTTAAAAGGGCATAACCTTTCTTTTTAAATATATATAACTAAGAACCACCCAATAAATGTTTTCTGTATAATACAAGTATGTAATGCTTCAATTCAGAATTTGAAGAATAAAAAATAAATAAAATATAATCACTATCATGATGTGAGGTAGGCAATTATACAAAGATGGAATCACTCATCAGCTGTTTGATATGTTATCTCAAATGAAAAGTGTAGCTGAAATAATTGATAAGCTTGTGGGCACAAATTATAAGACATTAATTTTGCAGACTGCTCTTCTACATAATGACAATAATATACACTATAGTAATTTATTGCAAATCTAATACCTAATCGCTAATTTAATGAATTAGACTCAACCAGTCTTCCATGTTGAAACTGAAGCCGAAGAGGATTTGGCAGGTCCAATTTATGAGTCAAACAGAGGGCTACACGTCAAGACTACTGCTCATATGCTGACAACCGAAGCATTTATCTGGTCAGGCCTACCGAAGTAATTGAGCTCGACAAAAGTACCCCCTCCTTCACCCTTGGCCAATCTTCCAGGATTCACACATACGCATCTTGCTTGCTCTTCCTCTGAACCTCCTTCACCAAGGGATATAACCTGACATAGATAACATGTATTAGGCAAAGCTTTAGTCGGTCTATACTCAACTTGGCGTCTCAAATAAGTATTAGCATCTAAAGGTGAAAAGATGAGATTCAGGCAAAGCTTTAGTCGGTCAATATTCTTTATCTATAACGTGTATCAAAATTGCCACATATTTTACTTTCATTGTCGAAGTAGTTTTGAGAATAAGTAACTGATGAAAGATAGAAGGCAAAACTGGCACTATGTAAAATGTGTGGCACAGAGTACAATAATGAAATAATGAGGACAATCACTTACCTTCACGAAGTGTTTCATGTCGGATGGAAGAATGAGAATATCAGGTATTACAGAGATGTCAAGAGCTTGTGGGGCAAGTGAAAAGTCCAGTGGAACTCCTTCGGCCGGAGGGTATAGAGGATAAAAGCTGTTGTGCATTATAAATAAGTAAAACAAGAGAAACGTAAGATAGACACCATATTAATATATAGAATAACCAACAATTCTGTGCCTAATATAAAACATGCCTGCGCTGGCGAAGAATATGACTAGCAAGTGTGCTCAGGCGATCGTTGGTTCCTCCCTTTGTTAGGTTTCTTGACAGCTCTTCTCCACTGAGGTGTCTGAGAATATCCATCGTGCAGCAGGCTATCTTTGCCTGAAATTCATTATCGACGAAAATATCATAATTCGTTCTGTTGATTCAACGGACATCAATTCTGTAGTTTTACAAGAATACTACATATGATGTGAGTGATGGGCGAGGAATGGCATATTTATTACACAATTTAGAACTCTCTTACAAATCCTATCAAACTCTCTTTGCGAGTCCTCCCTCCAATTAAAATAACAAAAGCATAAAAATCAAATCAAGAGCAGAAGGGAGCTCAGTTAGCAAAATCAAAAGGATCATCCCCTGGGATTCCCCCCTTTTGTATTAATTTCTTTCTCCCCAGCCAGAAATCCAAAGAGAAGGGCAAGAAAAGAGAAACGGGACCCATGGCCATGTATACTTTGTTTTTAACAAAAAGGTAACAAAGAATGTTCAACATGTCTTGTTCCCCCTATTTATGATAAGAATAACGAACTAAAAAATTATCTCATGGTAAAAGTAACTGCAGGTGCACAAAACTAAATGTAATTCTTCATTTGTAAGAAATAGAATACCAATGGACTGCTATTGTCACTCCTACTCCAGAGCAAACACATCATGGACAGACTAAAAGCCAAGATGGTCTTTGGCGGGATCGATATGTTTTCTTTCCTGTTTTGTGTTGTTATATGTTGACTCTTTTTTTACAGCCGAGCATGCAGCGCCCATTTTTTCCCTTTTTTCTTTCATTTTTTAGTGTCAAAACAGCCAGCCATTAATTGATAACCAACTATTTCGAACTTAAATCTTCCAACATTGGAAAACCTTGGTGAAAATAAGACGTCATTGAAAGCTCATTTGGAACATTTGGAAGGAAAGAAACAAACGTCTATTCACAGAGAGGAAAAGCTCCTATGACTTTTTTTTAACTTGTAATTTTTCATGCCATGAGCTGAAAATAACACCTATTCCATTCTTACGATTTTTCCTCTTTTTACCAACTAGAGAAATCTCATGTAATTCCATTTGTCTTGGGCGTCCGCCCCCTTTTATTTCATATATCAATGACATCGCTTCTTATCAAAATAAATAAGTTCATTGAAAGCTCATTTCAAAACACAAAGATGTATCCATGATTTACCTGATTTGCTTCCAAGATACATGGGTTTGGGGGACTGGATATCTGAACCAAAACCAACATGGTTCAACCGTAAGCATTACTCAAGAAAATGAAGCTCCATAAAATTTAGAAGTAACTCAAACAATAGATTACCTGAAGTCTAAGATCAGATGGAATGTCGAACGCAGGCTGCAGAAGAAGGTGATCTTTAATAATTCAATCATTTAAAAACGGACAGATCTGCTGCAACAATTTATACCTGGGGAAAAGCAAAGTCGTGATTAGCATCCCTTGTAGATGGCATCAACAGCACACGCGCATCAGGACCCATGTGTTCTGCATAATCTTGTACCTGAACAAAATAAAGCCAAATTTAAAGATAAAAAATATTTTAAAAAATGTAGTTCAAAGTTGAGTATACTGTATACATTATTACCCTTCTTAAAACTTCAAATTTGAAAATTTCCTCAAAGCTCATCTCTACAGTTCCTCTCTTGATATCAGAATGTTCAGAATCAACAAATGGTCCAAGCTAAAATAACATAAAATGTCAATGACAATAAGTAAAAATTGACAAGTCATTAAGTAAAATCAAGATAAACCGATGAGTGTTTACCAATATTAGTAGCTGGGGAACTTTTCTTTTTGCATATGCTAATAACTCAGTCAAAGGCTCAAACAATAAGTTGTCCGTTGTTGTATAGGGGCCCGACGCAATGATCTGTTTAACAATATTTCAAAGTGTATTAAATAAATTTACTAGAGAGAATACTACCTATTTTAATCTGATATTAAGTAGAGACATGGTGCAAGTGTTACGACACAATGATGACTAATACAAAAGGTTACTGAAAAAACATTAGCCATTTACAAGAACACACACCATCGATAGTTCTGACGGTGTAGAAGATTGATTAATTGGTTGAACATCATGGTTCAAAGCTATCTTCTTTGCTGGAGGCAGAATGGGGTCTATAGTGGCAGACAAAGGAAAAGAATCTACAAGTTTGGACGCAATCAAGCAGTGTCCACTAGGATTATGCCCTTCAATACCTACTACCTGCATGAATTCAATTCTTCCTGGTAGGTATACTTTTTGAAAGACAGGACAAATGGTATTAACATTGCATGTTGTACCTGGCCAGGAAAGATTGAAAATTGGCTTAGGTTCTGTAATTCTAGACGAACTCGCTGTCCCCCTGAATGCGAGATACTATAAAAGAAAAGGAAATCTTAGAGTTCAGTAATAAAGTAACTACCAGTAATAAAGTAACTCGACTTCGTAAACAGAAACAGAGGTGGCAATAGAAAAGCAATGCACTTAGGCGGCAAGAAAATAAACTGATGTAAGAAGACTAGGGGTTAATTGAGTGATTAGATAATATTCTAGTTTAATTCACTTTTTACCCCACTTGTAACATAACTCTATAAATAGGAGTCTTCTTTCTTTCTTGGAGTTTTAACGGCTCCCCCTAATAAGACGTGTGTTGTTTGGCAACAAGCACAACACTCAAAGCTCCCTCTCGTGATTGGCATCAACAAGAGTTTTCTAGTCTTCCACCGGTGGCAGTCAACAATGGCCCAGACGGTTGCTCTGATACCAAATTGATGTAGCCTAAGTAACCTCAAGAAGAAATCCTCCAAGAACCAAGATTGTGGATCTTTTATTAGAATGAATAATGTGCTTCATACTAGAGGAGAAGACTTTAATTTATAGAGTTCTATTACAAGTTGGGTAAAAAGGAATTAACCTAGAATGTTGCATAATTACCCAATTAACTCTTTTTTTTTTTTGAAACGGAGACAAGAATTACCCAATTAACTCTTAGTCTTCTTACATCATAAACAACATATGACAATACCTGCTTTGCAACAAGATGGACTTATCGTTCAAGTGTCCTTCACCATCACAATAAATCATGCCCACCGCAAACATGCTTTTCTGATACAGGGTCACACGTTTAGACTTGGTATCACCGACCAAACTAAGCATTTACTCAGCAAAAGCGTATCACAGCGCGCAGCATAAAGTTGTAGGGTACAAGTTAAAACACAAGCAGCTAGATAAACTTAATTAGGTTTGTAGAATAACTCCCAAGACCTTAACCACCTAGCTCCCAATCAAAACTTTACGCACACAATTTCAGAGAGAAAGCGAGTAAGACAGCAATTAAACTACCTGTGAAGCAACTGTTGGGTCCACTGCTTCCTCGTAGAGCCCAGATGCAGCAAGAGCTTTAGCATGTCTCATGATTCGGTTATCAAGAGCATTAAACTATAACAGAAACTAAACCATTTTAGAACATGTACTGGAGTTGTGCCAGTGACCAAACATAATGCTATGATAAATAATGAATACCCTATCTTCATCCTTGTCATACATGAACCTGCAATTAGGTTCAAGTCCAAATCCTGATCCATGGACTGTCAATGAGCATCCTTGTAGGGGACGAACCTTCTTGATGATTGCATCTTCATCATTCTCACTATTATCTTCCTTTACAGCACTCACCATATCAGGCATGCTATTAATGTTGAACCTCACAACAAACTTTTCTGTTCTTTGGCCAAAGGGTGTCTCATGCTTTGAAGGCTTTCCCGATGAGAACAAGCCTTCGTTCGTGTAAGGGGTCAAATCCAATCGCTCTTTGTAGAGGCTCTGCGATTTCCCATTTGGGGTCTTAAGAATATCTTCATTTAGATCTTCGTTCTCATCATTCAAAATCCTATATGACAAATGTTTTATTAATTTTTTACAATGATATTTAGAGAGATTTTCATCCCAATAGAGAAAATTACTATATTTTTAACAAGACACAAGTACCAATTATTCGAAATTTCAGTTATGAGTGTAGTTGGCAATTTTCTAAAGCCCCTTGAGTCCTCTAAATTCCTATTTGTACCAAGATTACAAATTTCTTAAACCCTTGACGAAACAACTCCTTCACAATTTGGTGCAAGTTTTCAAGTGACCCTATCATGACTGGTATAGACCACTCACCTTATAATATGCTTGATTAGACAAAGTAACCAAGTAGCTATCCATGACCACATGTAAGTTAGTCAGACCTCAGAAAACTGCTAAAGCAACCACATGTGTTTACAGACAACACAACTATTTGAGCTAAGGAGCTATATAGACTGTGACAAGTAAATGCTCACTCTGAAAGTTGTACTTGTTGACTGGGTAAAGCAGGAAAAAGAACAAATGGGAAAAGAAACATACACGTCAACATCTTTGTTTGAGTAAACATGAAGATCCGGTTCCCCTTTAATGACTGTTTCTTTTTGCTCATTCTGTAAATGTTGTAAGAACCCATCCAGCTGTTCAAGTTCAACCACTGACCCATCTAATAGCCTGTACAAGACATTCAATTAGCTATTAACCAAGAAACAATCATGTCCAAACCCTCAAGAAATGGAGAAACAAGAATCCGAGCTTGCGCTAAATAATTTCAAACAATTTAGATACTTGGCTTGACACTATTGTTTAGTGGGAAAACCTCTGAAAATCAAGTAGATACTAAATCATATGGCCATCGAAAAGAAACAATAGTTTAAGAGAAACAGCCACCTGTTGAGATAGTAGACCTCCCAGCTAGAAACAATATCCGAAGGCTTTAGATTGTAGTTAACACAGAACGTGACACCTAGTGCAGAAGAGGGAGGAATCGGCAGTCAGCAGTACCCAATCATAGAAATAAAGCAAACACAAAAGAGAAGTAAAGCTTACATTTCTGGAGAATCTCTTCCTCTTCATCGAACGTGAAACCACTCCTCTTGAATTCTTCTCCAATCTCTTCTTCCATGGCACTACCTGAAATAACCCAACTCGTAAGACTTGTACTATATGGGGTCGCAACCAATGCTTGCTAAAGAACACCTCAAAGGCTAATAGGACTTGAACCTTAGGTAAATTAAATCTCTTTTAAGAAAAGTAAATCTATATTAGGGATCCCCAAAACATTTTAAAACATAAGTAATACACATTTTAAACTTCAAAGTAATATATATTTTTTTAAAAATGCATTAAACTTCAATTTGTTTACTAAGGCAAAACAATTAAGCACTTCTAAGTCTCTCGTGGCCCTTTTGCAGCAACCTTCTTCAGTCACCTAGTAAGTCGTTGTCTTTAATTGAAAAGTGGATTAAATAAAACAACGAGTATTAAAAGTACCTAGTAAGTAACCTCATTATCCGAGATGATATATGCAAGCACATGCAAGACATGATTGGTAGGACCCAAACTTTTCAACATTAAAACATTTTCTTATTATCATTTTATCTCCAGCTTTAAGGGTACAACTCCCCCATTTCCTCTTTATACTTTTCATGTCCAACTCCTCGGTGCTAACTGCTAAGTAAACCCTTGTTTAGACTTTGCCCCTGTCGATGGTTAATTGACATCCAGTCAGCAGGGCTGAGCCTTGGTTTACGAGACCAACGTACAGATAGAGGAAAGTTCTGTACCACGACCTTCGAAATCATAACATATAAACATAACGACCACGAATTCATACACATAAGTTAAGGGTACCTCAACCTTCAAAATCATAACTTTAAAGCACAGTGACTATTCATTCGTGCATGTATGAATGAAGTCCCACAATGGATTCAGTGTTCTATTGATGTGACGCTCGCAATTTCATGTTGATGTAACTTGGACAAGCAATCCCATAGAATTCCAATGTTTAAAGCATTTACATTAAACGTTATTATTTTAAGCACTTTCAATCAAAGAATCAAGCTTTCAAAATGCATTTCCTTCATAAAAACTTGTATTTACACACACAATAACTTTTCATGCACTTTTCAATCACAGGCATAGCATAACAGTCAGTCTACGTAACTTAGCACATCACCACACAGATAGTCCGGGCCACCTATTGCACACAATTCTCAACCTAGTTCCAAAGTGACCCGATGATCTTAATAGCAAACAAAACATAAGTTTACCCCAATTAAAAGAACTTTGTCGACCTTAATCAATTTTTAACTAAGAACTTTAACCAAACTTACTTTGAAACCCAATTAAAAAGCTATTACTTACCCAAAAGACACTGAGGAGACTTAATAACCTCTTCTTGCTCGATGCCGACTTTAACTCTTATTCGTTCAGACTGAAATTGCAAATAAAAGAATTTCACAGGTTAAAGTCTAGCGAACAACACTTTAAACAAGTCCAAAAGCGCATATAACAAGTCCTCACCCACTGATTTCTGGGAAGAACTTGATTCCTTGTTGATTCGTGTTTGAATATTTTCAAACCTATATGTCTGAACTCTACCAACTCTGGACAAAATGATGTAGAATCATACAGGTTCTGGGTCAGTTCACACGCTGGTTAGCAAGCTAAAAATTTTCAATCTCTTAAATCTAGAGTAAAAAAACATCAAACGTAACCAAATTCGGAGTCAATTCATCAGAGAACAAACAAGAAACGTGAAGAAAAAAACTCCTACCCAAGCTTCTCACAGCTCACTTCCTGTTGGACGTGGAAGATACGACGATGCTTGAACAATTCTGACTACTGAGTGTGTGTGGTGCAGGGGCCGGCGAACCATCAACGAAAATGAGAAAAAAAAACAATGAAAGATCTGAGAGAGATGAAGAGAAAAAATTCCACGACGAAACAGCTGGCGACTCAACGGCCAGCAAGATCGATGATTGTAGACGAGTACGGTTGAAATGCCGGAAATCAGCAAAGCATCAGTGTTCGAGAATTTAGGGTTTGAAAAGCGCGGTTACTCTTTTGAGTGGGCAGAAATTGGCGGGAAAGTAGAGCCTTCGCTGATGTAGAAGGGGAGGGAAAGTCGGTTCGGTTTCTTGAAAACATAAACCGGTCGGTTCGGTTCGGTTTTTTTCATCTTTACTTCTTTTTTTTTTTTTTCTAATATGAGATATGTATATATTTCTAAAGAATCTTATGGGTGATTTGGATAATTGGGTTTGTTTTGAAATAAAATTGTAGAATTGGGGTGGCTTTATAGAAGAAAGGAGGAGAATTCGGACGTCGAAACCCTTCTTCTATCAAAAATGTCACGTCACGTCATCTCTCTTGTCTCTTAAATAGATGCATTCTTCTCGCCTATAGTTTTATTTCAAAACAACCCCAATTATCCAAATTACACGAATCTTATTTAGATTTATTTCATAAATTCTTGAAAAGAGATAATAAATCCTCCCTATTGTGATAGGCATTCACTTGGGCTTTGACATGTGAATAAGGCCCAATTATTTGATTTTGCTCATGAAGGCCCAATTAACTATTTATTGCCAAACCTTGAATAAATTCACCAAACGTGTAATAAAAATAAATAAAATCATAAACTATAATTTCCTAGAAATATACTATTTTAACTATTAAAGCAAGTTTTCCTTTAAAAAGGTGTATATGTATATATATATATATATAATAACAAAAATTGTGTAAATTGAATGAGAATTAAGAATAATAAAATAGACGTCATATTTGTCACGAGTCCAAAATAAGCTTTGGGGCACTAGACATATTGGAATGGTCCAACAAATTTCATGCTCTTCCTACCATCCATCTTCACTTTAAACCAAATCATTTCTTTCCTATGCCTATGGATTTACTTTCACTTACCCTAATAGAAACTAAATGAATCATGGGGCCCATAATTCCATTACTTACCATAAAATACAATTAATTTTGTACCAAACATTGAATGATCCGAATTTAAGAAAGTGACGTTTTTCATCAATGTTGTAAATGTGTATGTGTGATTTACAATAAAAATGTGTAGGATATAAAAATATACAAATAAAAAACTAGTATATTTGAATTTACAATTCACAGCACACGTATACGGTCATATATTTTTCAACCTCGAGGTGGTAAAATAGAGATCAACTTGAATTTGTGAAGTGCTTGAGTGTATTAGTGTCTCGTGTGGCAACGCTTTTGCGAAACTATCGGTGGATTATTCTATAGTGGATGGATCGTAGGAGGAGGGTGTTGTTTAGGAGATGACACAACTAACATAGTGTCGGTCACTTTCAAAATGATTGGTATATTCATATGAAATACATAATTGTAGTAACAAACTATTCGTGAACACTAATATTGGCAAGAAGCCAACATATCATATTAACTCGAAAATAGCACATTACCAAAATACATGGTTCATATTTTGTGATGAAACGAGAGAACGGTTTATTTTCTTGATTCGTTAAAAAGATAAGAGAATCATCTAAATATATAGAATCAATATAACTTGCATGGTACTATCGATCAATAGATCATCATCATCCTCGGCCTTCATATAACACATTAATTTGTTTACAAATTATAAACATACCCCACTTGATATGAGCTAAACGTGTATAAAAACCTTAGATTAGGTCAATATCAATTCATAATTTATGTATTTGTTTGTATTATTATTAATTATCCTTATATTTCTACTTATCATGCATTTAACAGAAAAATTTAATCCACTCAACATAAATACTCACACATTAAACTATAAAAAAGATATGGTTTAGTGTAAACTTTAGAAATAATAATGTTTTAATAATGCAATTCAAAAGTTTAAATGATCATACCGCAATAAAAATGTGACAATTCATCCACCAAAGAAAAACTTTAAACAAGAAATAACAAACATCACTTTCAAACAAATATATAAACAAAGCTTGAACGATATATACATTTCATACTTTAGGACAAAATTCAAACATAGAATCACTAAAGGCTAAAAAATGGAGACAACTTTTGTTCTACCACACACACATCTTTAATAAGGACTAAATTAAATACTTATACTTTAAATTTAATCAAGTTTGAAAAACTATCTAAGTTTATTAGCAATTTTACTATAAATTTTCAAAACATATTCATGTATATAGAGACTAAAAATGGTAGTTTTAACCTAAGAAAAAGTGATTAAAAAAGGCAATTTGGAAATATAATAAAATTGATGTGGTTGGAAGCTAATCATTGGTCTTTGTGGTTATATAATTATTGAGTACCATTTATGTGTTAAAATAAACTTGTCTCCATTATTGATAGCACAGTAAAGGTTTATATATCCCTTGGCCCCTCACCCTTCACCCTCACCTTCCATTTAGTTTTTAATCAATCTTTTTCAATTACAAATTTTGTTGCCTAAGAAACACCTGATTAAGCTTTGAAGTACCCTACCAATTATTATAAAATCTATTCTTCAACTTTGCTTAAAAGTACTCTTATAATTTCAAAAGTTGCAAAAGTTTTATTTTCGACGTTTCATAACTACCATTAGTGTAGAAAATCTTTAAAATTGTAGACGTACGTAATCATAGTTGGAACCTATATAGATGGCGATCTAAATTTTCTTTCTAAGCAATTTTTATTTCAACGGAAATTTTTAGACGTTTGTGAAAAGCTAACTGTGATATTGCAACTCGTAAAAGATCAATATAGAACAAAGAAAAAAAGTGCAAAGCTACTAAATGTTGATTTCGGATGCATTTATGATAGATTATTAGGTTTATATATACAACTTAATCATACATCATGCAATCACCAACGGTTTACTATATAGTTTCAATGATTCGAGCTCCCCTCAACTTTATGTTTTATATATATATGTATAAATACATAACATAGTATTAATACAACTAGCTAGTCTAGTTAATTATAATTTTGGCTTCAAACCCACTACTTACATTTTTTTCATATTGTTTTTAGTATATATATTATAAGGTCTTTGTAAATAAAATTCATGAACTCGTCACTACATGTGATTTTACAAAGTGATTTTATTATTAAAATATTGTATTACTATCAACTTGAACATAACCCAATAGATAGACATGATTCAATCTTTCAGAAAATAGCAAGAATTATTGATACACACTTCAATTAATTTAGAATGGATATGTTGGTTGAAAGGATGATGAGGAAATTAAAGAAAGGCATATAATGTTTTTAAGATTTAGATAAGTATATTAAAAGGAAGAGTGGTTTGTACACATTATGAATAAGAGAATTGGTGTGGTCTTTCACACATCTCAATCATCCTCAAAGTGATTATCACTATTGCCATGATTGTTATGAATAATGGTGAGAAGATGATGACACTTATAAAAATTAGGTAAATGTACTATATGTGTATAAACAAAAATTTAAGTGGAACTCATAACACAAATCCAAATCCCTAGAAAAAAAAATGAAACCCTTTATAAGGTTAATCATGTTCATGTGTTTGGGACCTCAACTTTTTCCAAAAAGTTACAAAGTTCATTCAAAGAATGAAATCAATTCTTTTTGAAGCCGCATAAATATATATATATATATACACATATGTGTTTGTTAATTTTAATATAGTATAAAGATTTGGATTTGATTTATGAGAATATGAATCAAGAGAGTGTTACTAACTTTTGTCTATGATGTCCTAGAAAGAACTATGATAAGTTAGGATTAAAGAAATTCTCGCTTTAAAAACGTGGAAAGATACGAAAGATTGGAAAATCTCTGTTTTGTTTTATTTTAATTTTGAGGATAGCGATACAGATCATTAGAAGTGCATTGCCCAACTTGATTTAGAATCCCACTAATCTCGATTCTCACTTTATAAATAATATAACTTAGTTAAATTAATATTTATCAAATAAATATTATATTTCTTTTAAATCATCATTTCTATCCATTTTTAAAAGAAGCTTTTTCGTTCATATTCTACATTATTAACATTGTACTATGAGATTAGATTGTATAGATTAACATTAAATAGTTTTTTTTTCCATTTTATTTTGTTAAAAAATATGTGAATGTGAAGATTTGAACTTATACCTCGAGTTTACTAACCATTTGAGTTGTACTCAAATGGACAACAACATATCTATTTGATCGTAGATTAATAATATAAAAATTGACTTAAAAAGTTAATACATAAAAAATATCATATTATAAAACAAATAAAAAGTTCAAAGTTCAAAACGTACATAACATATATATGTTATCACATTAAAAAGTATGTACATTGATCTACATAAATTTATATTTAAGTTCGAATCAGTCATTTGTTGTAGGGTGATTAAAGGTTAACACTTTTCCTACACATAAATGATATTTTCGAACTTAACCCTAAATTTATATAAACCAATCAACGCATATATTTTTCATTTAATTTAATGACCAATCACACCTTTAATATGATTGATAGTGATTTCAAAGCTCTTTAATTAAAAATACGTCGACCACTCCACACTGCGCTCACGAGAGAGGAATTGTATTAGTGGCCATAAAATTATGATTAAGCAACTTAAACACCATGACTAAGCCACACACCTTACTTTATTGCGCATGCAATATCAAATGAAGAATGCCTTTTTTTTCATGTAAATGTTTAGTTTTTTTTTTTCTTTTTTTCTTTGGCAAAAGGTAAAATAAATAAATAAGAGGCAGATTTGAACATTAATTTAATCCAAAATGGGGGTTTGTGTGTAATTAAGAGTGGTGGATGAGATGGATCATTGGCTCATATGATGATTTTCCTTTTGTAGCTGTGTGGCTTCCAGGCCATAGCTAAGTTATAGGGTTTATAATGCTTTCCAATTGATTGTATACTTGAAAGAAATCATATGAAAAGTGATTAAATGAAAAAATAAATTAAAGAAATGTAAACTTGGTTTGTGGGGCTAAATCCTCTTATATATTATTCTATCCTTAATGCTTGGGTTCAAAGTTTCTTTTTTGAAAAAAATAGTACTGAAAAGCCAAAGCTAAATCAGAATGTTCCAATCCAAATCATACTAACATATATAATCAATGAATTAAACACACATATATATAATATATAGTATATATTTTTGCTTGCAAAGTTGAAATAAACAAGAACCATTTGGTTGCTTGACTCATTAATCAATAATTAAGCTATTGATCATAACTTTATACTATAATATATTTAAGTTGGTTTCATTCTCCAACCGTATCATGACGTACATTGTACTATCAGTGTTGTACTATTTTAATTTGACATTAATATATAATCCGAGTGGAAGAAGTAAAGCTTTTTTTTTTTGTTAATAACGTTCTATATATCATAACTATTCGATTAACCTATATTTATAGTGGAAAATATTTGTTCTAAATGTCTCAATAATACTATATTCAAATTCAATTGATTTTAAAAAACATGATCTAAGTTTTAATATTATATGAAATCTCACCATTATACTTCACCTAAAAATTGAAGATTTTAGTTTTGTATTCAATATATTCATTCTTATACAAATATTCTCGTTGGTGTTTTTTAAAAATACCTAAAACTCTTGTATGAGTGATATGTTACCAAAATTTTTACGAAGGAAACAAAAACCCTAACTAAATCACCGATTGACTCCAAAGAAAAAGAATTTCATACATAAAAATAAATGAATATCAATTGAATATAAAATGACATTACAAAAGTTCGAATATATCAACCCTAATACTATACATTAAATCACCGATTCTCCAAAACTAATAAGTTAGTATATTATATGAACATTTTAACATACAAACCAACTAAATGAATATAATTTTTTAGTCTAGTGCAAATTACACACATGGGAATAAAATGCTTTGCATATAATATATATTCATCATATATATACCAATAAATAGTTGTCTTTAAAGGTGGTGTTTGGCTTTTTAATTATTTTATTTTTGCTTTTAAGGTGTGTTTGGCTAAAATCCTATATTTGTCTGTCAAAGGGGTATTTTTTTTTTAATGTACACAAATATTTTTATAAGTAGCTTTAATTACACACAATATGTTAAAGAATTAATTAAAACTACCCTACATTTATATTCTCTTCAACTAATTAAGTGAATAACACTTGAAGAAAAGTAGATTTTTTGCCATTGGAAACATAAAACATATATAATATTCATATATACCCATATTAGTTTGGTATATATATCTCAAGATTCAAAAATTTTCCAAATCCAAAAATATTTATTTCAACCTCTCTTTTTGACATCAAAATCTTGCATGCCTTCTTTTTTATTATTATTATTTTATTAAACTATTGAAAATATTTAGTAATTATTGGTTGATTTTTAAATAAATTTAAGCTTGTCAGGCTTAGCAAAATATTTTTTAATCTCATTTTAGGGATGGATTTTAATATTCAAGTAAAAATTGGCAACAAAAAAGTAAAAATTTATATGTTTTTCTTTATTAAGAATTAAAATCACTATTAATTACCAAAAAGAATCGAAAAACATAATATCATTGAGAGATTATAGATTTGAATTTTTAGATCACGAGTCAAAAGAATAATTTTAAAATTTTTTATTTTAATTCAAAAAATTCATGAATTCCGACTAATTAAAACTATGAACTTTATATGCTTTTTATTTGAGTTCTAACACTAAACTTTTCATACTTCACAATTTAAAGAATCCCAACTCTAAGCACTCATAAATATCGATATATGACACGATAATGGAATATTTGTTTTTAGATCACAAATCAAAATAATTTCTAAAAAGTGTTCATGTATTTTGAAATAATGCTTTTTCTTCTTCTTAATAAGTGGATATATATGTGTATCACCTCCATGGCTTGGCTGAAAAGGATTCTCTGAAATGACTACCTCTAAATGTTGCATGCATGTGTCCTATAAAGAGAAGAAGAAGAGAAATAAAATAAAACAAAGAATCAGCTAATTAAAAATAACCCATTATTTTTTGTAGTGCAATGCAGCTTGCAGTCATTAATTAGAATAAAGAAGGGAAAAAAAAAAAAACATAGAAATGCTTTTGAATTATTATTGGATATATATATTTCAAAGAAATTCCCAGAATAGTTCTTTAATAATTTGGGAAAAAGCATAGGAGCTTTTCACCAGCAAAGTTTATGGTTAAATTATATGTTATTATATTACATATAATAGACCTTGATTGTACTATAAATTGAAGGGAGTGATTTGGATCATAGAAAAAGGGAAACAAATATATGATAATATTGTTTTTATTTTATTGATATTTTGGGTGGGGGGTTCTCATTCCTCAAATGATTTCATATGCCTCTCAATAATTAATTAAAGATAACTATATATCTTGACGTCATTATTATTACCCACAAATCATATTAATTATTATTTTTAATTAAAGAATATAATTATTTCAGCTTTAAACCAAAGTGATTAATTTTTATTTTAACCTTCTAAAAAGCCTATTCAAAGGGATTAAAGTTACACGTACGAGTCATTTGCTAAGAAAAAGAGACGAGATTTTTGGAAAAGGGAACAATTATTATTTGGATTAATAGTTAATTAATTAATTTTGTACCCAATTAATGTGACAAATTAATTAATTTTGTTATAGTATTGTATTAATTAAATCTAGCTAAGATTTAGGGTTTATATTAGTTTAAACACTGTTTAAGGCTATTTATAGACTTATAATCGGTCAACTAATTTGACTGACTTGTCGTTTTAATTTTTCATTTGAAAATATACACAACGTAACTTGTTTTTTTCTTAAAAAGTATTTATGTATTTAATGTGTATATGTTAGTATAAGTTTGAGTATTAAAATAAAAGGTTGAACATTTAAAGTTAGAATAAATATTTAAAAAGGGAGATTTTTAATTTATGGTTTAAAGATATATATATATATGCAATATATAACCTGTTGAGCAAGTTAGCAGATTTGATCAAGATTAAAAGTAAGAATTAGAAATAAACAAATGTTACACAAAACACATTACTTCATAAAAATTTTATACTTCACACTTAATAACGGAATTTTACATTTAAGGATATGCCAAACATTAAATCTCGAACCCGCTATTATATGTTCCACACAAAATATAACATCAAACTTTAATATTCTTACATTCAAAGTACTGTTTCTCCTTGCATTAAGAGAAAGAAGAAGAAAGAAAGAAAACAAAAACAACAAACACATTTAATTTTCGACGTACATAGGATAATTATAACATAATAAGCTCCCCTAGATATGTTTTTCTTTAATCTTTTATGATCATGGGTTAGACTCAAACCCCACATCGTTCCTGGGGATAGCCTTACAAATCAAAGGGTGTTTCATTTCCAGAGATAGCTTCAAACACTCAGAAAAATCCACTTTGTTTTTCGAGTCAGAAGCTTGAACCCATTCGAACTTGTGAACCAACTGAGCAAGCCATAGTTCAACAGTGGCTAGTCCCATTGCTTTACCAGGACAAACCCTTCTACCAGATCCAAACGGTGCGAGTCGTAGATCTGATCCCATTATAGCCACGTCATCTTTAATGAATCGGTCTGGGTTATATATTGTTGGGTCGAGCCAAATTTGGTCGTCAT
This sequence comes from Cucumis hystrix, assembly GCA_025688845.1. Lineage (NCBI taxonomy): Eukaryota > Viridiplantae > Streptophyta > Magnoliopsida > Cucurbitales > Cucurbitaceae > Cucumis > Cucumis hystrix. The sequence goes on from CM046894.1 coordinate 18,754,025, forward strand.
GGGTTATGGCCCACATGTTGACCATCGCCGTGGTGCCGGCAGGAATGAAGTGGCCTGCGACATGGGTGTCGTGGATGGCAAGGCGTGCCCAAGAGAGGAGTGGGCCAGGAGGGTGCATTCTAAGAGTTTCTTTGACGACTGCATGGAGATAAGGGAGATTTGGGAGGTCCAAATTCGAGATGTTTCGACCGGTTTTCATCACAACTTGGTCGACTTCGGATTGAAGTTTAGCTTGAATGTCAGGATGAAGAACCATTCTTGCTAAAATCCATTCTAGGAGAATTGCCACTGTGTCTGTTCCTCTAAAGATCATTTCCTACATGTTGTTTATCAAAGAGAGAATTCGTTATAAACATAGAATAATTTCAAAGTAAAGAAAATTCCAACATGTAATTATTTCTTGGATTTTGTGCTTTATAAGTGAGAGAATCCATGTTTTGGATCTAGTGGTAATTTATCGAAAATGAACAAGTAAAAATTAGCCATGCATTTCATGTTGCACTATACGTCTGTAGATGTGTGTCTATCTTTATACATCTCATTCTCGTCATTACACACAAAGAAAGGTGAAATATTTAAAGAAAAATGTAAGAATCTTTTTTTCATGCACATCAAACTAATAGTCCTAAAAATATACCTATGTAATAAGAGAGTTAAAAAGTCATTTCAAACCGATTAACATTAAAGTGTTTGTAGAAAAAGATCAAAATAGTAATGAAACAAGAAGTTATATAATGCATACCCATAACACAGCAATCATATCAGAGTCAGTGAGTTTGTTTTCCTTTTCCAAATCAAGCAACACATCAACAAAATCTCCATCTTCATTATCATTAGGGTTGTTGTCATTGTTATTATTTTCTTCATCTCTAACAATAACCCTTCTCTTCATTCTATGTTCTTCAATAATTTTCCCAACAAAAACATTAACTTTACCCACCAAAACTCTACACCTTTTTCTCACACCTTGTAAATCCAACCAACCCAAAACAGGAAAATGATCACTCCAATTAAAACTCCCAAGCAAATCATACCCTTCACTCACTAATTCCTCAATCTCCCAATCACCAAACTCCACACTTTTCCCAAACACACTCTCCATAACATTACTCAACGACCCAAAATGCAAAAGTTTCCTAACTTCAACTTCCCCATTTTTCACCATCAAACCCTCAATTTCCTTCATCATTTTAAACCCGATTCTCTCCCTCAAAACCCCAAAGCCACAAATCCTTTTAGGACTAAACAAAAAAGTAGATGAAATTCTCCTTAGATTCCTCCAGTATTCACCATATGGAGCAAACCCCATTGCTCTATGAAACAAAAGCTCATAAGCTGACTCTTTAATTGGACGATCAGCAAAAGCTGAGCTATTCAAAAGCTCTTTGGCTGTGATGGGGTTGCTTGAAATCACAAAACGAGTGAACCCAACTGAGAATGACATTAAAGGCTTTGCCTTTAAGGTATGAGCAAGATTAGCAAGGAGTCTATGAGTTAAGGAATTGGTGAAGGTTGAAACTTGGCCAAGAAATGGAGTGCCACTAGGGCCAGGAATGATGGGTTGGTTTTTTGGCTTTGAAATTAGAGCCCAAGCTAGACCACCAGGGCTAAGGCAGAGAGTGAAGAAACAAACAAAGAGAAGGAAACAAAGGAAGAGATTGAGATTATTGGCCATTGTAGAAGGAATTAGGAAGAGAAATTCTTGTTCTAAAGACATGATTACTGGTTGTTAATTGAAGAAGATGAGAAAGAGTGATGAAGAATTAAGTTGGTGAAGAAGAAATGTGTAGGTTAATAGTATATATAGAGAAATTTGGGAGGGCAGTTGGAGGGAAAGAACATCGATTAAATCCCACTTTAAAAAATTATTATGTTATTAAAATATCATTTGGTCCCATGCTTTAGCCTTTTTAGTATACTTTTTTTTATAATTTCTTTTAATTATTTTTCTGAATCTCTAAAATATAATGAATGTGGATGAACATTTAAAATATCAATGTCAACAAAAAAAAATATGGATTGAAATATGAAGAATTGTTTCAAATAAAAAAATGATTAAAATGATTTATAAATATTTATAAATTTGAGATAGTCTACTAGTTTATCGTGAATAGATGATGATATTTTACTATATTATTTACAAATATTTGAATTTATTTTTTATATTTAAAAACATCTCTTTGCTTTTATTTATAAAAAAAAATCGGGTGCAACCCTAATTACACTTTTTTTATAAAAAAAATATTCTTTTTACTATAGAAGAAGAAAAATGGATCCATGAAATTAGGTTTCACTTAATAATTGTCATTTAATTTTTAAAAGTATCTTAAAGTTATTCACATGATAACTTTGTGATTAAGCACTTGGTTGTAGATGCACCAACAAGATTTTTCTATTTAAATTGTTGATTATTTATATTATTAACGTTTTCTTGTTTAGGGTTGTCCCTAAACCCTTTTTTTATGTATATATGAGCGTTTTGAATGAAATCAAAAGCAAAGTTGCAATCATTTATATCAAATTGGACAAAATGGAGAGGTTTTATAGCATTTATTTTAACTTAGCTATCAAACTCATTTTAATGTCTTAATTCTATTATTATTTTTTAATTGAAGATGAGTTAAAAGGGAACATGACTCGTTAATACTTCTTCTCAATTATACTCATGTTGGTAATACCTAGTCTATTATAATATAATTAATATACATTTTAAATAAATCCCAAATTAAATTGAGGTTTAATTTTAATTTTTTTTGTCTATGACTTATAAAAACCAAAAATGGTAAATTAAATGTCACCATATATACATCATAGAAGAATAATGCAAACATATAATTGGGTGTATATGACATTATTAAACTTTACGTTTTCACTATGACGTAGTGGATGTTAAAGCCATGAGTTGATTAATATTATTTATTATTCCTTATGAAAGAATATCATGGGGTAGATAAGATACCGATTAATTAATTTGGGAATTTGGACCAAATTAATATCTATAATATTCCTTCATAAGATATATTTCTTCATCTCCTTTTAGTCATGGTAAATATTTGTTTGTTACATTGTCTATCTATATTTTTAATCTACTGTCTATGTTGTCCATAGACCAAAAATAAGATGTTATTCCATAATTAATTTACGTTGATATTGATACTATATTGATGTTTAATTTAATTGAAAAGTTAACTCACTCTTGGTCAAATTAGAAAAAGTTGCATGACAACTCAAAATTTTAATATCGGTGGGTGGCAATTCAACATTAAAATGTAATCTAGAGTCCCGTTAGACAAGCTCGCGATTTGGATTGGTTGCTACTTGCTAAGGGATATGATTAGAGTATTGTTCGATTTGTTGCCTTCAAGGTATGTATGTCAAAAAATATCGTTGATCAATTGATTTGAATGATTCACTCTATTATTGTCTAGTGATAAAACTATGTTGCATATGCTTTTCTTAATTTATATTGTAGTTAATTAAAAATTTTTTTGAATGATTTGTAATGTGGAGAAAAACTTACGTAAAGTGTCTACAAAAATATGGAAGGGTTTAATTTTAATTCTTACTTAGACAACTAATTATCACTTTAATTATCATCTGACTTCTTTTGTGTATCACATGGCATGTGGCTCTCATTTGAAAAATTATATCATATTCAGTATTATTATTTATAAGAAAAGACATTGTTTAGCTCTCTCAAATGTAGAAAAAGGATTTGTTTTTCCTCACAAAAAGCTAATACCCTTTTTCTCACACACCTTAATCATTTTCTCCATGATCTCCTATGTATATAATAAGTTTTCCATTAATTCTCTCTACTATATCCAAAAGCACTTCTGATCTATTTTCTCTACATATTTTCAACTGTCCAATTTTTATCTGTGTGCTCTCAATAAATCTGAAGTTGTCATTTAAATTTTTTATTCAAAATTAGTTAACTAATAATAATATGAATTGAAAAAATATAGACATGGCTAACATTAAATTAAACAATCTTGACAGTAGAGGATATGTATATATATATACACTGCCCTCATCATTTCATACAAAAACTTAATTATGACCATAATAATACGAATTAAATGCCTTAAAATCTGCGAAATCACGTTTATTAAAGTGAAACAAAAGGTAAAGAGATTTGGAAACAATCATAAACCGAATCAAAGGAATTTCCAAGTAAGAATTATTTATCATTTTCTGAGCTGGAATATTATTGAGTCATTATTGGTTGAATTTATTTAATCATAAAGTATTAAATTTTATATTAAAAGAAAATTAATTTTTCTACCCAAATTTTACATCTTAAGCTCAATTTGAAAAAATATTTTATTTTTAAAATTTAAGCGTGTCAACTTCGTTTTCTTATGTTGGTTTATATGCTTTGTTGACTCGACTTTAAATGTGTTTTTAAGATCAAAATCACGAGTTTGAAAACTAAAAAAAAGTAAACATTACAAAAACGTGTTTGATTTTTGAAAATTAATTAAAAATTCAAATGTTTATATAAAAATACGAGAAAGGATGATTTTTATAGACTAGAACAAAAGATGACATAATTATCGTTAAAAAGTAATTTCAGGATGGAAAATTTTATAATTAATTAATTTTAATAGTGAAAAATTAATTAATTAATTAACATTGACACTATAAAATATATAAAATTTATTCCCTGATTAAATCCAAACACAAATTTCCCATTCTCAACTACTACCTGAAAAAGTGTTCAAAACCTAGTCAATGTTTAGGTTAGAAAGGTGGTTTTCAAATTTTGACTAAGCTTTTTAAATTTTATTTTAATAAATAAAAAAGTACAAAATACAAAATAAAATTTTAGAAAAAAGTTATGTGGTAGTTTTGTAATACATCATTTATTACATTTGTTTTTATGTATAAAATAATTAATAAGCACATACAAAAACAATTTAATTATTGATTTTGTAAACCGACGTTATTTGAATCAATTTACATACGTTTGAGAATGATCAATACATGCATGGATGACTTTCAAAGAGAATTAATGATTGACTTAGGAAAAATAGTATATAACTTTTTCATTATATATTTAATTTATTTAATAACCTCTAGAAGATATAGCGTTAATTAATTGACCACTTATAGTTTTAAGTTATATAATCCCTAAAGTTTAGAAGTATATATTGATATTTGTTCTACTTTTTATTTATACAATTTCTTTAATATTGAGTATTATACAATCTCGAGGCTAGAAGTTTAATTAATTTTTTTTTAAAAAGTTCTTTTTTATTTTAGTTTACTTTCTTTGTCACCCAAAATTATCATGTTATTGTCAAAAAGTAAATGATAATTTCGAGAGTTTTCAAAAAGGTACCTTGAAAGAAACAAAACACGTCCTTTTTGTTTACGAATAATCTCGACCATAAAAGTTGTTATTGTCTTGGTTTTAAACATAAGAATCCTACATAGGTTTCTTTGTGGGAATTAATTAACAAATGTTGGGTCTATTAGCTAGGCAACAGGGTAATTAAAGGGATATCATTCTTTGGTTAATTAATTAGGTTAATTAAGAAGTGGGGTGTCGGTTAAACCTTAGTTTAATTATGTGCTTAGAAATTTGAATTATTTAGAGATTCAATACTTGGATTACAATGGCTCTACGTCAACTAATTGGTGAGCAAAGACAAACCTTTGGCCAATGTCTGAGTATCATCGACAGCTTATGGACACACTTATAAATTCTTTCTTCAAAAGTCCTCAATTCAAATTATATTATTACATTATAAAATTGGATCCTAACTTCTATGGGATACCCTTTTTTTATAATGCTATTATTCATTTATATATATTATATGTTTTTCTTTATACACTGATTATTCATAGATATTTATACCCAATATAAAACTTCCAATTGGTTCATTTTGGTATAGTAATTTTTGTCCATCGACTTTTAATTGCTCCATTTCCTTTTATTTTTGAACTTCCAAAAGAAATGAATAACTCACAGTGGTTCTTAATGGTACAATAACTAAAATAAACTAAATATAGTATTGAAGTCTAATTTAGTAAAAAAAAACTTACCAGATAGATTAAATTACTTATACCTAGCTAGCATAATGATAAAAAATCGGTTGAAATTCTTGATAGCAAGTTGGCATATATAACTCGATGAATGAGACACTTGTCATACTATATATATATATATAAAGAAACAATAATGGTTCGTTCGTTCATTCATTCATACATCTCCAATGGTTCGACTAAATTTTTTTTAATATACTTTCACAATTAAGTTAAACCTTCACGAGCTAGTGTGATCGAAGTCTTAGATATCATAGTTAAGTTAATTGTTATTAATGAAGGAGAATTTGGAAGAGTAGGGTTTAGGGTTTAGGGTTTGGTTAATTATATAGAAATTGAATGATGAAAAAGGTTGTAATTAATGTGCAGGGGAAGAAACAAGTAGTGTATGACATTGAAGAAAGCAATAACACTTGTGATGATATATTAATTTGGCGAAGGCAAAATATCTTTGACCAAGTCAACATGTTGGAATCTTGGAGACAATTCAACCGGGTTTTAAGTGAAAAAATAATTAAATTAATATAACAATTAAACACATTTAACCCTTTGACTTGGTCAATGTGTATTGTTCAAAATTAAAAGAAATAATAATAATAATAATAAAAATCAACTAAAAGTTTGGTCCATTGTTATTATTAATTGCTTTTTGTGATAATTAATTAATGTATTGTGGGTAAGCATTTGCAAATTTCTTACTATAGTTGTTGTTTGCATAATGGTCCATTAATAAGGTAGTGTGTGTTTGCTTTCTTCAGGCTTATAATAATTCATGTGGGGTTAAGGTGGAAAATTCTCATTTATCGTCGAGTAAATTTTATTATTGAAAAATATAATATTTTCAATTGTAATTTTCTCCTTTCTTTTTTATTCTCTTCGTTTTTAGAAGAAGAAGACAACAAGCAACGATTCTTTCCTCATTCCAACGAGCGAGTTATAGAATGAAAGAGAGAGAAAATCATGGAATAAGAAGAAACCCTAAACATTAACGTTCTTTTTAAAGTTTGGTCCTTTAAAATAAAATTAAAATTAACGAAGAAAAAAGTGTTTGTCAACTTTATTATATAGTGATTAGTGAAGAAGACAGTGAGCGATCAATAAAACTATAAAAAACAAATCATAAAAGTAAAAATTGTTGTATTTAAAAACCCATAAACCTAACCAAAAGAATAAAAAGTATAATTTTTCGAAGTTTGATCATTTAAAATAAAATTAAAATTAACCACAACAAAAAATAAATGTTACTTCAACTTTATTATGTAGTGATTAGTGGAAAAAACGACGAGCGATCAATAACACTATCAAAAGTAAAAATTAAACCTAAATAGTTGATTAAATCGAAATAATAAAAGGTATAGTTTTTCTAATTTTATATACATAAGTAGTGTTCGACAACCCTAGTAAAAAGATTTGAACCTTTACGGGGGAAAAATCAAACCAAATCAACAAGCTATAGCACTAATGAAAATAGATCATATCTATGTACGTTGTAAAAGAAAAAAAAAGGTTAGAGAAATAAAATATAGGGTTTGGGAAACATCAAATGAACAGTATATTGAAAAGGCAATAGTGGTGTTGGGTTTTTAGGTTTCAAAGGCTCAAAATGGTTGGGGTGTTGGAGACATGTTTTACATATTTCAAGGCAAAAAGATCTTTAATCATTTCATTTAGGCAAAAAGACTCATATGTGTATTTGATTTTTTTTAATTGAATTCAGTGCATTCATACATTAGGTTATGTGTTAAACTAGTATTAATCGACTTTGACAAATGACTTTGTAATATAATGACGAATTAACTTTAAGTATAACAATTATAGATATGACTATTAGAATCAAAATATTAACATATAAAACAATATTTTTAAAAGTTGCAAAATATAGCTGAATTGCAAATACAATTGCTATACACTTTACTGTAATTATAGTTAGATATGAATTATAAAATTAAAATTTGAAATTCTATTTTCTCTTGTTAGCCCATGAACATGGAAATTCAATGTTCGAATTGGGCTGATAAAGGCCCATTATTTCAAGTAAATACACACGTGGTTTTCGACCCAACATGGTCGAGAAAGGCCCAAACTCTCATCTCTTAAGAAAACATTGGCCCATTTTCCTCTCTTATTATCCCTAAGAAAATGGTAAGTTCAAAAGCACTTTCAAATAAAGTTAATTTTATTCGATGTTTAATTGTGTATTATTTGAACTTACTTCTAATCAAAACATTATTTTATTGAAATAAAATAATTTAAGAAGGTTATTAGACTGTTATTTCTTTTGATAAATTTAATGGACAAATTAATAAATAAAAAAAACAAATCAATAAATTGCATCATATGATAAAACTAGTAACATCAAACGACTATCAATGAGCTATCGAAAGACTATTAAAAGGTTATCGGTTTTTAAATTTGTTACTTTTGTAATTTAGAAAACGTAGTGACATGAACACTGTTATCCTAAATTTTCTTGCTACTTTTGCAATGCAATTGAGGGTAAAAATTGGAACCCCAATTTGATAAAATAAAAAATTAAAGCATAAATAACTAATAAGTTTATCAAAATGATTTTTCTACATATTTCTTTAAAAAAAATAAAGAAAAGAAATCAAGAGCACAATTTTCTTAATCTTGTTTTAAGTGAACACTAATCCTTGTTTTATACATAAACGTTAGAAAGAACTTTAGTCCAAATTACATGCTGTTCAACAAAGTTGTTCTCTTTTTGCTGTTCGAAAAAGTTAAAACTTTAAAACAAGGAAGAAAGAATCAGTCTAATCCATGTTCATGAATAATAAGATTATAATACATCTTCAAAATACATTTACTTTTGTTGGGTAGATAACATATTTAAAAAACTGAAACTCAAAGAACAAACAAAAATATGTTTTGTTAATGACGAAAAAGTACAGATTTTCAGTATTTTGTTTGATTTTCTGTCGATTTTCAAGTCGGACAAATATGCTAAACTTAGAATGAAGTATAAAACTCTTACACTCTTCACCAGAAAATTCAAACAATGAGATTTAAAAAAAGGTTTGTTTTTTGCTATAATCTATCAATGAAATCCTAAAAAAAAGAAAAAAGGAAATGGAGATTTGTCTCTTTCCCGTAATCATCTCAAGGAGGGGCGGAGAACGATTCTTCGACAGTGGCCTCGCAAACTTCTTTACAACTTTTGTCAGCATCAGCATAGACTTCATATAAAATTCAAAATTTGTCATTTGGGTCCTTTAATCTTCGTCTACGGAGCATTAAGCTCCACAGAGACTTGACTTTAGCAGCACCTCTCCTTGGCCGGCTCTGATTTTTCTGAAGTTTTAGTCGCTTATTCAACAGTTTTGCAACGATGAGAGGCATGGGAAGCCAAAGAGTTCCGCTGCTTGATCGTGGGGTAAGCTATTTCCTCCCTCCCCCCCCCATTTCCACGGTATTTGTGGAAAATTGTTTGGTCCCTTCTGAATGAATCGATGGAATGGTGTCTAGTACTTACTTTATTTGGTTTCTGTTGTGGGATTTTATAGTTTTCTTTATGCTTCGTTTGAATTTCAACTTCTTGTGGCTGCTTATTTGAAAGTGCTTTTGAACATAGAATCACTTCCAATGTATCGTGAGTTGCTTTTTGTAGCTTGAAATGGATGAATAAATTGTTAATGGTGCTCATAATGCTGATTGCTGATGTTTGTATATGTTTACGTATGTTTTCTTTAGTTTTTATTTTTTCCCTTGTTTTTACTATTTTGCTTTATGCTTCATTTGAATTTCAATTTATTGTGCCTGCTTATTTGGAATTGATTTTGAACGTAGCATCACTTTCGAAGTTCCGCGGTTAATTTTTGTAGCTTGAAATGGATGAATAAATTGTTAATCGTGCTCTTAATGCTGATGTTTATGTATGTTTATTTGGGTGTTCATTGGTTTTTGTTTTTGTTTCCTTTTTTTTTTGTAGGGAGGAGGAAAGAGCAATGGATCATCGGATGATCGTCAGTTAACAGACCTGGAACTTGGGGATGCTGTGCCGGTAATGTTCCCGTTAGATCTTCAGTGAAGTGAAGATTTCATTGAAGGGGATTATTCACTTAACTAGTTGTTTCTTTTTTGTTTTCCGATGTTGGCTATTATGCTTGCAAAGTTCAGCCCGCAAATGTTGGATTTGGCAGAGTACTTTCACTTGTAAGTGCGTGGGCGTTTTGTTGGCAAAAGCCATTGATTTTGCTGTCAAAATCTTTCGAGTGCTCAACATCTGAATTGTATTGCAGGCCAAGCCTGAAGCGGGAAAGTTGATAATTGCTACCGTTGCTCTTCTGATTGCTTCCACGACAAGTATATTGATCGTATGCATTTTTTTTTGGGTGTTCTTATGTATCTATTCCATGGTCATGAAATTAAAATTATGGCCATAAACTTAGTTATGATTTTACTATTGTATAATATACTTTGGATTGCTGATCCTGCAGCCAAAATTTGGTGGAAAGATTATTGACATTGTATCTGGAGATATAGACACGCCCGAACAGAAGAGTAAAGCTCTAAAGGAAGTCACCAGCACCATTGTATACATCACATCAATTGTCTTAGTTGGGTATGATTGTTTACACCTTTTAAACTTGAGGCATAATATGTGGAGTCATTGTCTTGTATATAAAACTGCCATTGGGTTCTGCTTGGCAGAACCCAAACCAGATAGAAGGGGAGACTAATAGCTTTGGTTGTTAATTGGCATTTTGCTTTATGATTTAGACGTCTATTTAAAATATATTCCTGGGCAGTTCAAACTATGTTAGATCCAGTACTATGACACTCACTGATGAAAATTGTGATTTCCAGTTCGGTGTGCTCAGCTATTCGAGCTTGGTTATTTTCTTCTGCTAGTGAGAGAGTTGTTGCTCGCTTAAGGAAGAATTTGTTTACTCATCTTCTTAATCAGGTACCCCCCAATGGAAAAAAGGGAACAAAAAGCTAAAAAGTCTGATTTATGTTCATTACTTTTAGCATGTGAAAGATTTCTGTAACGGTTGTTGAATTTTGTAGGAAATAGCCTTCTTTGATGTTACTCGAACAGGGGAACTTCTCAGTAGGCTATCTGAGGACACCCAAATAATTAAGAATGCAGCAACCACCAATCTTTCTGAGGCCCTAAGAAATCTATCAACTGCAACAATTGGGTTGACCTTCATGTTTTCAACTTCTTGGAAGTTAACATGTAAGAATTTGAACATTGAAGCAGAAATAGTTAGCATACAACTTTTAGGGTCTCAATACACTCATTGTTTTATCTGGTCTATCATTTCTAGTATTGGCTTTGATTGTTGTCCCTGTTATTTCTGTTGCTGTTCGTAAATTTGGTCGCTTCCTTCGCGAGCTTTCTCACAAGACTCAAGCAGCAGCTGCTGTCTGTGCTTCAATTGCTGAGGTATAAATTCACATTGTGTGAACAAGTTGGTTATTATTTTACATGATGAAATCCAGAGTAAAAAACAGTAAATGTCATTGTTATCTTTTTTTTAGGAATCTTTTGGTGCCGTGCGCACTGTCAGATCTTTTGCTCAAGAATCCTATGAGGTATCACGGTACTCTAAGAAAGTTGAGGAGACGTTGCAACTTGGACTTAAACAAGCTGTGAGTTTATTTTGAAAGTGAAAAGTATCTTTTTGAGCATGTGCACGTCTGTATCTTTCTTGGAGGCTAATAGCTCTTTCTCCCAATCTGATCATTTAACAGAAAGTGGTTGGATTATTCTCTGGAGGTCTCTATGCAGCATCGACTTTATCTGTTATTGTCGTTGTGATATATGGAGCTAACCTGACAATCAAAGGGTTCATGAGTCCAGGATCTCTAACATCTTTCATCCTTTATAGTTTAACTGGTAAAATTTCTTTGTTTTATGGTGCTTTACTTTTCCATAGGGAACAATAAAAGTAACTGCTATCAACTCTCTGTTTGTAGTTGGAACTTCTGTATCGGGGTTGTCAGGATTGTACACTGTAGCCATGAAAGCTGCTGGAGCTAGTAGACGAGTTTTTCAGCTCCTTGATCGTGTATCAACAATGACAAATTCAGGAAACAAGTGCCCTATTGGGTATGCTTTTTTCTGTTTTTATAAATTGAAAATAAAATTTCCTTCTCTATTTTGAAGGGGAGAGTTTGGATCATTTTTACGTTTAGGCTTTGTTGTTTCTTGAGCATTGGGTTAGTATTTACTATTTGGGGTTCCTTCATCTTGCTTTATTTTATTAGTTGTTGAGATGACTAATTCTATTCAATAACAGCAAATGTGACACATGAACAGAAGCAAACTGTTCACTTTGAGTTTTCAAAAGGAGCAGAATGATAACACTTGTCATTTAATGCAGTGACCTAGATGGAGAAGTTGAGTTGGACGATGTCTGGTTTGCATATCCGTCCCGCCGTGATCACACTGTGCTGAAGGTACCTACTATATTAAAATTGTGGGTATGTGGGGACAGGTTATGTAGTGTTATTGAATTATAACAATTTCCATGATACAGGGAATATCATTGAGATTGCAGCCTGGCTCTAAAGTAGCTCTAGTTGGTCCGAGTGGCGGTGGAAAAGTAATTTACTTTCTTTTGCTGAATGCTGGTTTCTCCTTTTCTGGTTATGACCAGAAATCTGAGAGTTATTACATGCTAAAAGCACGCTCAACATAGTGCATGTTTCTTTTTTTGCCACAGACCACCATAGCAAACCTGATCGAAAGATTTTATGATCCCACTAAAGGACGGATTCTGATAAATGGGGTTCCTCTTGTGGAGATATCACATGACCATTTACACAAAAGGGTAAGAATAAGAAGTTTATAATAATTACTTTTCTAACTCGATTGAAAGTCCAAGGTCGTGTTGTGGATCTAGTCTGTATGACCTTGTTTTGAATTTTGATGATCTACTTGTCGATTGCAGATCAGTATTGTCAGCCAAGAGCCTGTTCTTTTCAACTGCTCCATAGAGGAGAATATAGCCTATGGTTTAGATGGCAAAGTTGATAGCATTGATGTAGAAAATGCAGCTGTAAGATCTTATTTCCTTTTGCCTCTTGGAAACCTTTAGGGCTAAACTTATTGTTTAACTTAAACTACTATAATGACAGAAAATGGCCAATGCACATGACTTCATATCAAACTTCCCTGAGAAGTATAAAACCCATGTCGGAGAACGTGGGGTGAGGCTTTCGGGTGGTCAGAAACAAAGGGTAGCTATAGCAAGAGCTCTACTTATGAACCCAAGAATCCTCCTTTTGGATGAAGCCACAAGTGCTCTAGATGCTGAAAGTGAACACCTAGTACAGGTTTGTTGTGAATACTTTTGCTTGTTTTAGAAACTTAAAAATTACCCCACCTGTTTCCGATTTCATACCTATCATTTTAAATTCTCATCGATGGACACGTTTTAGGATGCAATGGATTCTCTGATGAAAGGCCGGACCGTCCTAGTCATTGCTCATAGGCTATCTACCGTTAAGACTGCAGATACCGTGGCTGTCATTTCTGATGGTCAAATCGTTGAAAGTGGAACACATGAAAAACTTCTTACCAAGGATGGTGTCTATACTGCACTAGTGAAAAGGCAACTGCAAGATACAAAAACAACATAAGGCAAAAATTACTTTTGCTTCAATGATTGATAGAAAGCTCACACCCTTTTCTTCTTACCACATCACTCAGAAAGCTCCTGTTTTATTTTATTTAGTTAATAGTTCTTTTATAAGAAAGATGCTTGTGTTGTACATTTGTTTTGTGTTTACTGTCAACAACACTGGTGAGTAGGATGAGAAAGACTGAAAATAGACTTCAGGATTATGTAGTTCACTCCAAATGTTCTTCAGTTGACAGAAACCTGCCTAAAACTTTCTGAGAAAATTCAAACAGAAAGTAAAGGAAAATCAATCATAAATGAAACTTCTTTTTAAAGTTTATGTTGAATTTTAGAACATGCTTCTGTAGGAAGGATGGGTTTGGTATATTTGAATGAAGAAACTTTAGATTATTTTTTTGGGCTGTTGTATAAGAGGAGCAATCCATTTATGTCCAAAGAATTTATGGGATCTCTAACACGTGCTACTTATTGTTTCGTGTGATTCATACGGATGACCTTCATTTGGATGTTCAAATAAAAAACGATCCAATTTTTAAAAAGTGATCTCTTGTTTTTGTCAACATCTTGTGAATTTACTAATTAATCCGTGAAAATCATCGGTGCACTCAATCCTTGATACTCGATGCTCAATATTTGATGTTCTATGTTCTATGCTTTATATTATGTGTTTTATATTATATACTAGATACTCGATCCTTGATACTAAATAGTAGCACACGAAGAAAATAATCGTTAAAAAAAAGAAAGAAGAAGAATGAAAGAAGAGGAAGAAAGAAAAAAAACAAAACAGAAGTTGCAAAACAAAGAAAAGAGCAGAAGAAAGCCGTGGGAATTTTACAGGATGATTATAGAACCAAAAGACTATCTATCATTGGTTTTAAAAAAATGTATCCATTTCTTCATCTCCTACGCAGATTTCCAAAAAAAAATTAACGTTCGAAGGAGGGGAGAGGGAGAGTTCAAAGTTGGGTGTATTATAATCTTCCTACGCCATAGCCACTCCAAGTATATAAACCTGTTTCATCAAACAGCTATTCCTGAAGAAAGGAATTTTATTGGCTCCCAAACAGAGCTCATAATCAAGAGCAAAATGAACAAGCTTTTTTCTCGCAAACTTGCATCAAGGCTTTCGAATTCCTTCGCCAACTCTCTATATTGTAAGGACTGCGCTTCTTTTTCCACACTAGTGAGAACCCATAACCAAAACCATCTCTTTGGCTCTTTCGTCACTCGACCCATTCAGGATCACTCGCGTTCATGGAGTTCACATCGAAGTTTTACGCAGAAAATTCATGGGTTTTTCTCAGTTCCGGTGGTTGGAAAGCGATTCATAGTGAATCCTTCAAATAGCCATTTCAAGGGGTCAATGAAGAGTGTAGTAGAAAGCAGGTCTCTATTTACGGGAACCCCATTTTCGAAATTGAAATTTCAGTTGAAACCTGGTTTTGTTCATCAATGGGGAGGCAGGTAATGTGTTTGTTCTTTTTGCAAGTTTGCAACGTTGGCTGTTTTATCTGAAAATTAACTTCTTGCATGTACAATTGAATTCATCGCTGAAGAATGCGAAGTCTTTGTTTAAATCAACTCGTTCAGCGTTGAATATCATAATGTCCATAATTTCAACTTTCAATGGTGAATTTGATTTTCCCCAATTGCACTGTCCTGTTGAAGTTTGCAAACGGTGTGCCTCACGTCGCCTAACATTATGCATTTCAATTAGATTGACTGATTGCATGAGCTATTGGAAAGTCTAAATAGTTCAAGAAATTGTGAAACTTCTACTTGGTCAAATAAGTTAAACCTCTCCAATTTCTTTGTACCCAATCAGTGCAGTTTCATTAAATTTTATCTCGGTTTTGTGCAAGTATTAGAACATAATCGGTTATTCTTTGATCTTGGGAGTTCCTGAAGTTTGAAATTTTTTAACCTGATCTTTACAACCATAGGGATGACATCATATGATGCTTTCTGTTTCATAGGAGTCTAGCACTGTATTTTTGGTGTTCTTCATGGCATGTAAACTCTTACTGCTTGCTGTTATGAAACTTCCTTCTTTGCTATCTTAGGATTAGCATTTTTATTATCACGTGTTACTTTAAGTTATTGTATAACCATATCAAAATAACTTCATATACATTTGAATTGGCTCGATGAATTTAGTTTTTTTTTTTTTTCAATATCCCACCTGACCCTACAACATTTGACAAGGAAACTCATAGAAAATTAATTTATAGGTGGGTGAATCTTTTAGTATTGAAAACAGTAAAATAGGTTATAATCTTTTTAACAAAGGGGAGGATGCTTGATATCTGATAAACAGTGTTGATTACTGGGGAAAATTATTATTTTTGTTTCTCCTATTCACAGGCGATCATGGTTCCAAAGGCTGACACCTAACGAAGTGGTTTTGGGCTTGATTATAGCTAATGTTGCTGTTTTCCTTCTCTGGCGGATTGCTGATCCTATCTTTATGTCAAAAAATTTTACTGTAAGTCCTCGATTGCAATTACATGCCTCAGAATTGAGGCATTTATAGACATTGTTTCTGCTCACCTCTCATATTTCTTAGGATCTATTTCTCTTAAGGGGCCATTCATGAGGGAATCGGGGTTTACAGGAAACCAGCCATTCATGAGGGAATCGGGATCATGAGAGTCAAGAATGTCTAGAAATCTAGATATATGAGTACTTTGCATGAATAGAAATCAAGATACTCATATTGGTTTTGTTTGATTAAGGCACCAATTACCATTCACAAAGATTGATCATTCAATTTTCCACCTCTGCAATGTTGAACTAAAAAATAAAGTACATCAGTTTGTCCAGATAATTGTGACAAAACATCCATTTGTTCCACCGATGCCTCTATAGTTTGTAACAAGAGGATTTGGATTACGGATAGGATATATATGTTTAAAACCCATTTCATTTCATCCATGGGCATCTCAAACACCGAGGCTGCAATACTTAGTAAACCACATTCCTTGGGAGAGGAACATTGAATTTGTGATATCCACCACGTAGACATTTGAGACTTCTCAAGATGAATGGCCCTAATAGTTGATAACTTAACATCATCATCATTATAAATTATAATTTATAATCATTATCATTTCAAATTGATAGCCATGGTTTGAAAAATATTTGTGGAAAAGTTAGGATATTAATGCAGTTTTGGAGTTCTAAGCTTCAAAGCTTGAAAGTACAATTCAACTGTTCTCTATTGGTAACGTTATATTTTCTGTGTTTCAATGTTCTCTACACAGATTTCATTAGAAAATGTTAGAAGCGGCCGCATACATACATTGATTACATCAGCCTTCAGTCACATAGATACTGGCCATATAGTATCCAACATGGTTGGACTATACTTCTTTGGGATGAACGTATGGCTATCTTTTTTCGAACTTCTACTAGGTCATGATTTTTATTTTATTTTCTCTCTTTATATTTGTGTGGTTTATATAATATATATATTTTTTGTCATGATCTGATCTTTACCACTTTCCTCTCTTTGGCTTATATTACAATCTTGTAGTTGCTTTTTCTTTTTACTCATAGTTTTCTTCTTCTTCTTTCTTTGGTATTATCTCATTTTGAGGTAGCTATGGTAATATAATATATTTTAACACAACAGTCTATCTTAAAGTTTTGCCTTGTGAGTTGTGAATAAAAGGACTTTTGAAAGAACTTGCTTTGCTTCAATAAATATTGATAAACGAACATTATGAGTTTCTTGTATGCTAATTTAGAGTTCATACTGGATTTGGAGTAAGTACATTTTGATTCTGGTTTTGATAAGGTGAGCTTGAGATGGCTTTTGGATGTGTGAAATATGCTCAAACCTGTTAAAAGATTTTTTTTCCCCTCAAAATTTTGATATGTCGTGGATATACTGTGGTAAGTGGTTAAATAGTCAAAAGTATTTATAAAAAATTCTCATTGTTCACCAAGGAATTGCTCATCCCAAGCTCACAATTAGTCTACTTGTGAACTATAATCCAATCCATTCTGTTTGTCTCATGAGTTTATTATATGTTACTTATAAAGTTATCTTTACTGTTTAGCCTCGGTCTTTCCAGAATATGATAAAACCCCATTAGTGTTAAAACTGACCTTTCCCCAACCTTCTTAGCATTTATACTTGATCTTGTATGTTTTGCCTTTAACAGATCGGTAATGTATTTGGTTCTGAGTTTTTGTTGAAATTGTATCTGGCTGGAGCAATTGGTGGGTCAGCATTTTACTTGGCGCATCATCTGTTTCAAGCATTATCCTCAAAGGTATGCAAAGTGTGTATGGCTCAGTTCTTTCATTCAAATTTCTGTGACAGTTATCATGCAAAATTTTCAGGTCGTAGAGGTGTAACTGTTTTTGATATGATGCAAAGGCAGCATAAAAAAAAATGATTTAGATGTATGTTCTGCTGATGCAATGCACTAAACTAGAACTCGAGCTTCATTTGGTGTCTTTCATGTAGTTGAGAGCACTTTGATACCAATTGTGAATTCACAGTGGGAGAAGAGAAGTTCATCTGCCAATGGAATAAACCATCTTTGATGGGACTTCTCTTGATATATTCATGATTCATGAATATACTTATCCATTTTGTGGGAGAGGGTTTCCTCAGCCCTGCTCTTGGGCTGTTTTCTTTTTGGCTCTTTTGATGAATATACCATATCCATTTCTTATCCTTAAAAAGAAACTATATCGATGCGAGTATTTGCCAATTGTTGATTGTTTTAGAAACTGAATCTTAAACATTGTTTTCTGGTTTTCTGCTTTCTACAGAGCCGGTCTTTTTGGGGCGAGGACCCAGTGCGAGCAAAAGGATTGGTATACTTTTGGAAATCCTTGTACTTCATTACTTTTTCAACTGTAAATGCCAACTGAAGACCTTAGCCATCTCCTCAATAAACCTACTTCCTACGCAAAATTTGTTTTTCCAAAATATACATCGTATGCTAATGCATTGTTTCTGCTCCTTTAACCTTACATTGTACCGATCACCTTCGACTTTCAAACACCAACGTACTTGTTAGAACTTGAATCATCATTGATATTTGTTTTGCTTGATCACTTAGGGCGCAAGTGGAGCAGTAAACGCTATTATGTTACTTGATATATTCCTCTTCCCAAAGGCTACCCTCTATCTCCAATTCTTTATACCTGTTCCTGCCATCTTGCTGGTATGCTCTACTCTAAGTAGCTCAATGATTCGTAGTTCACTATGAAAGATCCTGAAGAGTCCTTGTTGTTTCATTACAGGGCATTTTTCTCATTGGAAAAGACATGTTAAGGATGCTAGAGGTATGATGTTTAATTGAATGCCTAAACTTCTCCATCCAACTCCACCTTCAGTTATTTTCTCTGTTTAACTTTTACATATTGATATACCTGGCCACCTCATGTTAGAAAAATTCATAAAATCTGTATGTTCTCTGCAGAATGATAGCCAAATTTCAGGATCTGCCCACCTCGGGGGTGCTGCAGTTGCAGCCTTAGCCTGGGCTCGAGTTCGCCGGGGACGTTTCTGAATATCATACTTGAAAATCCACGTTTGATGCAGCAATGCCCATCATCAACTTCTTTCCCAATCCTCTCATTCTACATAATCTTCTTTTCAATGTATAGAATCTGGAAGATTTTTCAATTTGGTATAATGCATTTACATTTCATTACATGGTTCTTTTTATTTAACTTAATGATAGTTAACATATGTCACACTGGCTAATGTGATAGACCACCAATTATTTTACAATATAGTAGGAGGAAAAAGGGAGCAGTTGCACGTGAACAAGAGAAGGGAAATGGAGAAAGAAGTGGAAACCACCTTTGTGGTCTCCACCAAGTTAGTTACATGGGTGGGAGTTAAAAGGGAAAGAAGGAAGGGAAGAGAGTGGGTGGTTAATCAGTTTCTGAAAGTGTAGGGCTGTAATTTTCTGGAGAGCAGGGAATGCAGAAAGTTTGTAGTTTCTGTAGTCTGTAGCAAGTTATTTCCATTATCGTGAAGTACTTTTCTGTTTTGATGTTTTTATGTTGAACTTGGTTAATTTCTGTAATAGTTCTTGTGTTGTTCTTTGTTTACAAGGCTGTGTTAGTACTGTTTTCTGTAAAAGTTTGGTTGTTTAATAAAATAATAGAACACACTTCATAATGCCAATCCATTGGAGCCAATTTGCAAATCTTTGTTCACATGAAATCACATGTATACTGCCACTTTGTTGAAATTTCAAAGACCTTAAAAGACTTGCTTGTTTTGCAAGGTTGTACATCAGTGGGTAAAGTGTGTTAACAGCCAAATATATCCATTTGTATTTGTTTGTTTACTGTTTTAATGGGAGATTTTGATCACTGTATTTACTATTGTTAAACTTTCTTTTTTGTAAGGTTAATGATATTAATTTTATTTGGAAGTTCAAAGATATTTCTTAAACGAATATGTATGTTCATATGCTAACAATAACAATATGTTTAAGTTTCCTTTTTTAAGTTTATGGACATTTTTTATACAAAACATCAACTGTTTTCATCCAAACTAGACTTTGTTCAATTTAACATTGAAATTTTTTGAATATACATTATAAGTATATTAAAAAAGAGGAAGCTTAAGGATTTGTTACACGTTATTTAAGTCTATAAATTTCTTCAAGAAAAGAAAAAACTACAAGAAGAGCAAATTTTGGAGACTAAACGAATAATCAAGGAAAACATGAACAAGCTCTTTTCTCTTTCTCGCAACCTTGCATCAAGGCTTTCGAATTCCTTTCCTACTCCAACTCTCTATATTGTAAGAATTAGGCTTCTTTTGCCACACCGGTGAGAAACCCATAAAATCAACTCTTTCCCTCATTCCTCACTCGCCCACTTCAGGATCACTCCCGTTCATGGAGTTTTCATCCAAGTTTTGTCGAGCAAATTTATGGGTTTTTCTCAGTTCCAGCGGCCGGAAAGCGATTCATCTTCAATACTTCAAATACCCTTTTCAGGAAGAGTCTAGAACAAATTGGGTCTGAGTTGAAGCTAGCTTTTGATCATCAATGGGGGGGCAGGTAATGTGTTTTTTCTTTTTCCAACTTTGGCTGTTTTATCAGAACAATTTAACTCCTTGCATGTATAAACGAATTCATACATGAAGAACGTGAAGTCCTTTTGTGTCCAGAATTTCATTTTTACATGGTGCATTCGGATTTGCCCAATTGTATTGTTCTGTTGAAGTTTGCAAACGAAGAACAATTGTTATGCTGATTACTACTGGAAATGGCATGAGGAAATTGTGAAACTTCTAACTTGGTCAAATCAGTTCAGCCACTTCAATTTCTTTGTACCCAGTTAGTGCAGTTTCACTAAATATTATATGGGTTTTGTGTAAATATTAGAACGCAAACGGTATATTGGGAGTTCTTGAAATTTTTGGAACCTGATTTTTACAATTGTAGGGATAACATGATGATGCCTTCTGTTTCATAGAACACTAGCATTGTATTTTAGGTGTCCCCCATGGCATATAGACTCTTACTGCTTGCTGTTATGAAACTTCATTCTTTGTTATTTAGGATTAGCATTGTTATTATATATAATGGGTTACTTTTAGTTATATCATATAACATATCAAAATAATTTCGTAACCTTCTACATTTGAATCGGCTTGGTGAATCCTTTAGTATTGAATACAATTAAACTGTTTATGGTCCTTTTAACAACGGGGAGGATGCTTGGCATCTGATAAACAAAGTTGATTATTGGGGAAAGTTCTTATTTGGTTGGATATGAGACTTTGTTCCTTTAACCTTACATACATTTTACTGATCACCTTCGACTTTCAAACATCAACATACTTATTAGAACTTGAATAATCATTGGTGTTCGTTTTGCTTTATCACTTAGGGCGTGAGTGGAGCCGTAAATGCTCTCATATTGCTTCATATATTCTTCTTCCCAAATTCGACGCTCGGTATCAAATTCTTCAGACCTGTTCTTGCCATCTTACTGGTATGCAGAACTCTAAACTGCATAAAGATTCACAGTTTACTATGAAAAATACTGAAAGAGTCCTTGTTGGTTTTATTACATGGCAGTTTTATCATTGGAATGGACATGTTGAGGCTACCAGGGGTACGATGCTTACTAAACTTTTCTATCCAACTCCATGTTGAGTTCTCTTCTCTGTCACATATAGCTGACCTCCTCCTGTTACGCAAATTCATAAAATTTGTATGTTCACTGCAGAATGACAACCAAATTTCAAGATCCATCCACCTGTGGGGTACTGCATTTTCAGCCTCAATCCATGCCCTTTTCTGAATATCAGAACTTTCGTACTCAAAACTATGTTCGATGCAATAATGCTCACCAACTTCTTTCTCAACCCCTCACTCTACTTTAT
The DNA here is from genome assembly GCA_025688845.1 of Cucumis hystrix. Lineage (NCBI taxonomy): Eukaryota > Viridiplantae > Streptophyta > Magnoliopsida > Cucurbitales > Cucurbitaceae > Cucumis > Cucumis hystrix. The sequence goes on from CM046894.1 coordinate 18,776,081, forward strand.
CATCATTTTGATGAATAGAATAGGAAAGATCTTTCAAACAGTTTAATACATTTACATTTCATAACATACCTGCTTTCTTGATTTAACACTATGATATAGTTAGTCACTATATGTCACACAGGCTAATGGCAGAGTCCACTGAGGGACAATTTGGCAGATCTCTTTATTCACATGAATCACATTAACATAGCATACCATTTCGTTGAAATTTCTATTCCATGTGTTTCACCTTTTTGTATTCAAATTTGTAATAAAGCAAATGAAAATAAAGGACCATTATCATAGAACCTGTTTGGAAACATAGAGAAGCTCATTCACTACTGGAATTATATTTTAGACTGGATAAGCCGAGAGTGGACAACAATTGATTTGACATCTTATTTTCTTTATTCATGAGATGAATTAAAAACCTTTTAGTATTTAATTGTATTATAATTTGATGGGATGGCATTTGATCTTTCTAGATCTATAATTACAGAGGTAATCAGATTTTTATAATTAAATTTCAAGTTTAAGTACTAAACTTTTGGATGAACAAATTACATTAGACCTTTTATTATCATTTTCTTTATTTTCAGTTTTATGAAAGGAACGATTAGAAAAGCAAATTTGAAGAGAAACAAATGGTGGTTTAATTGATAATAGTTTAAATCGATATAACTTACTATATTTAGTTCATATAAATTTCATATAAATTTTGTATAAAAAAACTCGTTGAAAATTATTTATTGGTTATTCTTTTTATTTAGATACTATAGAATCTGTGAGACTTACTACTCATAGCTTTGCCAAATGTCGATATTTGTAAAGTAATATTCTTGAAGAAACCCTAAAATAACTTCATGTTATGTAACTGTTTTTTTTTATTGTTTACTTATATATTCAATCTCTTCTTTTTCTACAATGATTTGAAAGATTCGAATTACATATATATTTTGTTCGCTAACATATCTATTATAACAATTTAAGCTATATTCGTTTTGACTGTTTATTTCTTTCTTATCTTCTCTTTGTTGAGATATGCAGAGGGTGAATTTTAAAGTTGAATAGAAGTAAAATGTATGCATAGATAAATATAAAAATATAAACTTTATCAGTTAAACCGTCACCTTGTAGAGAATATAAAGGGTATGAAAAGCATATTATATATTTGATAATGAAAAGAAAAAAAAAAAAGGAAAAAAAATCAGAGGAGAAGATTGATGGTCAGTGAGCCGCCGATGCGCAAATGGGCTGCCCGCGAGAAGAACGACGGCGCTACATCCAACAAAAGGAGAGAAATTTTGAGCTGCCATCCAACGACATTCAATGCCACACTCTTCTTTTTTGTCCTGCCAATAGTTACAGTTCATTGCTTGTTCATCTGATCCCATGTTCGATCTGTTAAGTCTCTTTGTCTTTCTCTCGTTTTTACCTAATTCCCATGCTATTTTTTTTTTTTCATTATTGGGTCAAGTGTTGATGGGAATTCAAATGGGTTTTCTTTGTTTTGAGATGGGTTTGACTTGTCCTGCTTGTTGATGCTCATTTGGAAGACTATCTTTGCCCATGACTGTTCAGACTTATCTGGGTTTTGCTCGTTTAATTGTTACTGTTGTTGATTTTGACTTCGATTTGACTGCGTCTGAGCTTATTGGCACTTGATTTTTACTAAGAAGTGAGGAATTGTGGTGTTTTGAGGACAATAAGTGGGTGAATCTATCTGAAATGGGACATTCTAAGTTTTAGAAAGGGGATTTTGCAATTGCGTTTGTAAGTAACTTCAAGATTAACCTTTATCTTGCTATTTGCCGAAATAGTTTAGAATCAGCTCCTTGATCTTTTATTGTCTTTCTTTTTCTGGTATATGCCTGATTACATGTATTAATGGCTTTGTTGTAGTTTTGAAGTAAAACAAATAATGTCTTTGTAAGCTGCTGTGCTTTGAAACTTTCTACTTTTAATGACCCTGTGCTGGGTTTTAACTGGAGTTAGAAAAGGAACAAAGATCCAGAGAAGTTAGGCTATAGGGCTTCTTAGTGATTGATATCTATGACTCGGCATAGAAACGAGATAGATATTCTGATTTTGATGACCGTATTATTTTATATATACATCAGGTAGGAGAAAATTCCTTCAAGGAAATACTTGAAGAGTTCTCAAAGAACTTGACCTTTGAATTTATGAGGATATAGAGTGGATTTCTGCAAAATATCTGGAAATATTGGTCATGGATATTTCAGAATGTGATACAAGCGAAGGGTTGGCGCATAAAGTGAAAAAGAGAAAGCAAGAACAGTTTGATGATGCTTCTGAAGGAAACAATACGGGTAGTGTTTGTTCTGGTTTTGAATTTGCATCTTCAATGGATAAAATTCTGTTTGAAAAAGTTCCTTCTCCAGATGCCACGTTAGTTATGTGCTCGAAGTTGGAATCTGAAACAGGAAAAAATCTTCCAGAGATATGTAATCTAAAAGGGAATGTTCATGAAAAGGAGCATAATGATGACGAAAAATTGTCAAAGGATACGGATACAGAGAATGAAAATATTAATGGTTCTTATAATCTTATCCTGAATGCAGCAGATGTAAAACAAAATGTTGCTGGATATAGTGTTGAAATGGAAGAGCCAAGTTCTATGAATGCTTACAAAGAAGACTCTGGGATCTCTGAAGATCCAGGTGGTTTGAGAGATCATGAGGTATCTGATCAAGGAAACGTTGACACTGTCTTCCAAGAACTGAGCAAGGAGATGATAGATGTGAGGAAGGATGTTCATTCTAGAGAAAAACTCTCTGACCCTGATTATCCTTTGCCATGTAATGAGCTGGAATACGATGGGGATGGTTCTTTGAAAAGTTTAGATGTAGAACAAATAAATGACACATTTGGTAATAATGCTTCAGAAAAGATCGTGGAAGGCCCTGTGGAGGAAGCTTCTGTTTTCTGTTCATTTGGTGAGCATGATGATGAAGCTTCAACGAGCAAGGAACTGATTATGTCAACTCCTTCCTGTGTGCCTCCAGGACTGGAAAATGCTGAAACTGCCCAGGAAGAAGTTGTATGTTTCACTGCTTCTGGAGAGACAAGCAGTGGTGTTAATGCTATGGCTGAAGAGAAAGCTCCACCGCTGGTTTTGGATACTTCAGAGAAAGGAGATTCAATTGGATCTACAAGGAAGAAGCTTCTTGTTCTTGATGTAAATGGACTGCTTGCAGATTTTATTTGTTACGTTCCACCTGGATATAAGCCAGACATTATAATAAGACAAAAAGCAGGTAATGATTGACAATTACATTCCTTTATTTTTCATTTTCCTTAAAAACTTCAATAGTGAATTGCCTTGTTTCTTTCTACAGTGTTCAAGAGGCCATTTTGTGATGATTTTATTAAGTTTTGTTTTGAAAGATTCGAGGTGGGTGTTTGGTCGTCAAGAACACGGTAATGTTCAATTGACAACTTAATTTATTTTTACACTTTACTTTTCCTGCTTTGTCTGGTTGCGAATTGCAAAAATTATTTTGTGCATTGTTTCACTTTGTCATTTTACTAAAATAGCCTACTTTTTCTTATGATTTTTTCCTGAATGTGTCTAACAATTTTTCAGGAGAAATGTGGACATGGTGATAGATTTTCTAATGAGAGACTATAGAGAAAAATTATTATTTTGCTGGGTAAGCCTATGTTTCTCTCTCTATTTCTTTTCTACCCCTAGTATCATATATCACAACATCCAAATAATGTTTGGCAGTTTCTTTTAAAAGTATATTTATATAAATATATATGAATGTATGCATATATGAACCTGGGGGAGGGTGGATTTTGAATCAATCATATCATACTTTTCGTTCTTTCTTGAAATATGAAATGTAAATAATGTGCTTGTCTCTGTTCCAAAAGAAAAAATAATGTGCTTATTATTGTACATTGATTCAAAATTATTTCACATGAAGCTTTGACTCTGGACTAATGCTGAAAGGTATGGAACCTGTGGTGCTTCTAAAAGGTTAATAGGCATTTCTTCTTTTGTAAAATTTTCTAGGCCTCTTTTCTATCTAGTTGGCTAGAATATCTATTGATAGCATGATTCCCTAAGTATGTTCATGGATTTAAAACGTTCGCCTAAGCATGGTACCAGGGAGGCATCCGATATCAGGTGATGCAAGGCAACCTCTAAGTCTGCCTCGAATGTACTTAGAGGAGTCTTTTTTCAATATAAAGAGAAGGGGATATCTAAATATTTACACAATTTATTTGATAAAGCCCTTTTTCACTCTGAGATTTGTGAGTGTCTAATCCACCTTGACTAATCTCATGGAAAAACTCGTCTAATTTTATAATATTTGGGTTCTAAATCCTAGGTAGGTGACCACTACATAAGTTATTTATTAAATCCATGACATTTTTTGGCTATAGCCCTTTATTTCTTTATTTCTTTTTTCATTTCATATGTCATAATTTCTCAGTTTTTATATTACGTTCAGACTTTTTTTACACCTTATGCTTAAGTTTCGAAAGACTGTTGATGCCTTTGTCATTATGCTTCAATATTTTGAACTTGGGAGGATTTGAAACAAATGGAACCAAATAATGTCATTTGATACTGCATAGTTTCTCATTTGGTTATATCTCATTCTGACACCATTTAGCACTTGTCAATGTCATGCATGATATTTTCTTGCCGGCTGGCATCAGTATATTCAACTCTGTAGTTTAGTGGCCAGCAGTTTTTCTACAAGTCTTTAACTCGTATTAATTCATTCATATTTGGCACGAGACAATTTATTAAAACTATTTCTCTGAACTCTATCTATCATAAATATTGATTAAAGAGGTCATGCAGGTTTTGGGAAAACATTGATCATTCAGTTCCCTAATCCATTTCATATGAGTGTGCAATCATCCAAAAGTAATGTCTTCTGCTAAATCATTGATATCATGCCGTTTCTTTTTGGTTCTCTAACACTGCTCTATACAGGATCAATCACACTGTACCGACACCACGTTCTCTACCGTAGAGAACAAGCACAAGCCTTTAGTCTTAAAGGAAATAAAAAAACTGTGGAAACATCTCAAGCCACGAGAGTTCAATGCATCAAACACCCTACTTTTGGATGATTCCCCACACAAGGCATTGTGCAATCCGGTTAGTTCCTTGTGTCGCTTTCTGAATAAGAAGTGTACTTTCCCATGCTCTGCACTCCAATCTAATGCTAACAAGGCATTCTTCGTTTTCGGGTGCTTGTTATTGTGTAGGCAAACACTGCAATATTTCCTGTAACATATCGGTTTAGGGATACTGACGATACGTCTTTAGGTAACTAACTGCTTCTAAGCTATAAAATAGCACAATGCTCTTTTATCCATAGTTCACGTCTTAGACCCTTACTTTCTAGCAAGCCATCTTCTACACAAACTTTCATTCTGATACTTCCAAATTTTCAAATATATTCCCTTTTCTTATTCTATCTTACTGCTGCTGCACGATTCCTGGTGTATTTTTGTTAAACTATACTACTGCCAATCATCTCTTACGATTAATGATTCATGTTAGGTCCGGGAGGCGATCTTCGGGTTTTTCTGGAAGGTTTATCGATGGCAGAAAACGTTCAAAAATATGTTGAGCAGAATCGGTTTGGCCAACGTCCCATTACAGAAAAGAACGCGTCTTGGAAGTTTTATAGACGGATCATATATTTTGTTGAGCGAAAAAACGATCAGGAGAATAACAATTCTTTCCAATGGAACTGAAAAGGTAAACTTGAGAGGCATTTTCATGCATCTTTTTGGTATATCTTCTTGTGTGAATGAAAAGAGTTTTACATGTTAGTTCCGCTCCTGATGTTGAAAGGTTTTTGATGCATTAAAGGATCAATTTCTAACCTCAGTTTTTCTTGATCTATAATCTTCTTTGGTTAAACAAACATGAATGAATGAAAAATGTTATATGCTATGTTTGTTTCACTTCTACAATCCATGTCTCTTCCAATAATCTCTCTTGGGTTGTCTCTCTCATGATGGATTGTTTCTAAGGCTAAATTACAATAAACCCTTTGTTTTAAAAAATGTTATCCAACTGTAGTTACAAATATATAACCCTTCGTTCTTTCGTAAACACTTTGAAACTAATCTTGTAGTGGATAGCCTTTAGAATGTTGGATGAAAACATAAGCATATCGATGATCTACAATGTTGTGATTATGGCTAGAACGCTTTAGATTGAAAAAATGTTATTTAGATGGTCAACTTTGTAACTAACATTACTTCCGTTTTTTATGATTTGAAGAACATTATAACTTAATCTCTATAATGTATGATTTAAATTTAGTTCCTATGGCTTGATTAAACATGTATGAGAATCGTACACTAAATTCTAACTTTTTTTCAAATCTTTAGGACTAAATTTGCATTTTATTATTATTATTATTATTTTGCTTATATAATGTTTATTGCTTATGATAGGTTAACGAACAATGAAATGAGAAATTTTTTTTTTAATAAAGGGATAAAGTCATGTGGTAGTTTTTTAAAAAAGAATAATGTATTGTTTCAATAATAGTCAATTATGCACTGATTCCATATCAACCAATGCGGCAAATAATAATTATTTGTTGTATAATAATTTATTTGACCATAATAAAATTGATGGTTCTATTATTTATCTTTGAATATTTAAAGTACAAACATTATCTATCATGGAGAATAATGGATAGATATCATCACACATATTTTAGTGAAAATTCCATCTTATGTTATAAAAAAAAACCATAGTAAATTTAGTCTTCGTAGTTCGACGATTAAATTAATCTAACCTCTATTAAGCTTTTTTTTTAAGTTTTGAAAAAGGTAACATCGTGTTTTATTTTAGTTTACAAATGAAAGCCACTTTCAACCAACAATAAAAGCAAATAATTCTAATAGGGACTATTCATAAGAATTTTGTAACATCCATATGGTTGAAGTTCTTATAGCCTACTTATTAATTAGTAGCCATATAAATAAAATAGGTTTTTTTTTGTTGTGAATTCATATTTTCATCCAAAATTATAAAGGAAAATAAAAGAGTGAGAAGGCAAAGTCCAATAAGACAGGAATTTAGTTATGGGAGTTTTTCTTCTTCTTCTTTTTAACTGCCAATTCACCAACCTCTTTCAATGCTCCAATGTTGTGTTTCCTTTAATACCCTAAATCTTTATTACAACCTTCATGAACATCATTTATGAATAGTTTGAAAAATATGTCACTACATTTAATCTCCTCTCCTCCCTCAATCAATATCCAAATTTATTTGTTTTTTCTTTAGAACACCTTCAAAATATATATAGGGGTTGGCCCGAGGCAAGGTTTGAAGTTCGTCTTATCTATAGGCGGACCCAAGTCTAAGAAACCCAACATTAGGTTTTGGATTGATCATCCGAGCGTGTGATTGAAAAGAGATCGAGCACACTTCGCAAGATTGATCATTAAAACAAACTTGACATCACTTGAGTTTGCACATAACTACATGTAGGTTAGAGACAAGGAATATTAGAAATAGCACTGTTTGATGGCTCAAGAGTGGAAAAGTAAGTAATCTTCAAAGAAAAACTTTGGTCATACTGTATGTTTACTTAAACTATGTGGTCTCTATACTAATTTAGACATTATGATGTAATAGACTCGAGGATCGAAAAGTGAGACCAAGGCATGTGAAGTGGCTGGTTCAGGTCAAGTCCACGAAGGACCATGGAGATAACAAATGCGTACAAAATTCACACACCAACAATATAATATATATAAAAGAAAGTATCGTCGAACAAATTACAAAGATCGTCCTCGAAAATACAAAATTCAATTTAATAAAAATAAATTTAAATGAAATTTATCAAGAATGCAACATTGGTTGAGACTAAGAAAAGTGAAGTTAGATCATATCCCAAAAGTGCCACTCTCACCCCCTCAAAGTATCAATAATGTTGAGGTAGTTGGCATTATGTTTAGAGTTATGAGCAATTTTTCCCTTTTGTAAGCCAACCACACATCCAAAAACTTAAACTTTGAGCAAAGCCTTCACATGTTTAATAGGGACATGCACTAACCAATCCATTCAAAATCATTCATATATATAAACCGGTTTATATATAATCCATCACTCAAGTTGATCTAGTTAACTCAAACGATACTTCTTTATCATGTTGATAGAGTAGATATTATAAAATGCTTCTCTATTTCTCAATTATTTCTTCAAAGAAACTTGCATGCAAGCAAACTATGGTAACAAAGTATATGTTTGATTCATATCATGTGCAGCAAAAGATGCTGTTGGATTCTTATGCCCTGGCAAACCAACTCCCAACATCCTCTCCTTGCCAACTCAACCCTCTTGATCCCTAATTTCCATTTTTGTTTTTAAATTTTACAATCGTATCTGACTATTGTGTTGTGTTGAACTAAACAAAACTAAAAGAAAACTGGTTGTGAAAACTTCCCTTACAACGTTTAAACTAATAATATAATTAAAGATATTCATAAAAGTCAACTAACAAAATGGAAAAAGACATAAAGTTTCATGGCATGGCATTTAGGCATTTAGGCATTTAGCATTAGGGATAGCCTAGAATTATGGTTCAACCTCCACCCCCTATATGTTGCCTTTATAGTGTGACCTAAATTAATGTTGAACTTCTATTAATGCAACAAAGTGGATATGAACTTCTCTTTATAGTCAAAACAAAGAGAGTGGTTTTTTTTAAATTTGGACACTATTCTCTATTGAACATTTTGTCTCCAATAATAAATTTTATGGAAGAAATTAAATTAAGGAGTGGTGTGTCAAAAGCTTCTCATTACTTATCCTTTAGTGATACGCCTTTAATTTCTAAATATCATTTGATATCGTAATTCTGGTCGTTAGGTTGTTTTAGGTTTAGTTTTCATTTGCAATTGATTTGTTAATTATAAAGTCTCACATTTTTACTCGTGAAACTAAAAGACCAAATTGAAAAAACAAAATTCAACTTTCAAAGGTGAAATTTTAACTATGAAAAGTGTGACTGAATTGAAATCAAACTCAAAATTTAAGAAATATATGTTGAAACCTTTTAAAAGTTAAAAATGTGATGAAAACTAGACCCAAAAAATTTAGAGAACGAACAAAATATTTTTTTTTTTTTTTTTGTAAAATTCAATTTCTTTTTTTATTTTCAAAATTAAAGATAAACAACACAACTTTTAAATAATTGATTGTCATTTCTAATATATACAAAAATGCAATACTTTAATATACACTATTATTATTCTATACACATGAATAATGATTAAAACCTTTTTTTTTTTCCTCTTGACAATATACTTAAAAGAGTGGAATTTTTCATTGAAAAAATTATGATATTCAAATTATTAGGGTATACTTTATGGTGGTACCATGCACCTTAAGCCACCCAAATAGTTTGGTCCATGTTCACTCAATTGCAAACAATACCCATCTTGTATATATTTTTTTTAATCTCTCTCTCTCTCATATCATGAAGATGAAATCATTATTGATCTATATATGTTTTTTTTAAAGTTCTATATATATATATATATTAGAGTTTGTAGGGTTGAAAACCCCACCATTGTTGGGCTATATAATTCTTCCACTCATTGAGGGGTATGAACCAAATGATGTTTGAAGATGATAAAATATATTATTGGTTGAGGATTGAGAGAGAGATTTGAAAAAGTCATGATATGTAAATAAACATAAACAAAAATCAGTCCGATGTACCGTGGTAGTTGTAATAATTACACCATCAAACTTTAATTATAAGAAAATCGCATCCTCAAACTTATAATAGTTTGTAAAAATTGTTACAATTGTTACAATTTCTACAATTACGTAAGTTCGATCTGTCCAATATTTGAACACGTTTGTATAAGTCTAAGGACTCAATTTTTATACTCGAATAATATTAATGCACCATAAGGTCAATGAGTAGTATTGCATTGTTCCATGGAACATGGTTTAGAATTGATATTGATTGGTTAGTTGGTGATGCCCTAATCTTTGTAAGGCATCCCACATGCCATGCAAAAAGCCTTCTTTTCATCCTCTTTCTTTTGGGATGCCATGTAGGGTCATTGTTTTTGTTAAGTATGCATCAACCTTTCCATTATTTCATTTTGCCCTAATTATTTAAAATATATATCAACCTATTTTCATTAACAATATTGTCATTTTACACGAATATTCTAGACACCCAACAAAAAAAAAAAAAAACGAGGTTACGTTACAGGAAGTTTCTTTAATTTGCATTTGTATTTACGTCATCAAATTATGATTGTTAAGTTGACTTTTACTCGTGTACTATATAAATTACATTTGTTATTATTTAATTGGACAGTAATATTAGCATTTAAGGACGATTCGAATTAGTATAGCAAAAGAGACTAAAATACTATAAGTAAAGCTCGGAAAAAGAATACTTTGGAAGGTAATTTCCTTTCTCTTTCTCATTTTAAATCTAGATGGAAAATTAACCCTAAGGTTTGGTAATGATTGATGAATTATATATTCTAATGAATGTGTGTGTATTATATATAAAGATGCCATGGCTTAAATTAAACTATGATTGAATAATGTGAAATGAAAGCAAATTGAAAATTTTCCAAAGACTTTTTCATGTTGTGGTGAGATTATGGCACCCATGTCATGATGTGTCCCCTAACAATTTACATTTCTTTTTTTTTTTTAATTATAACTACAAAACCTCTCTAAATATTTCTTTTTTTAATTTTTTTATAAAAGCGATTAAATAATTAATAAAGAGGAATGTCTCCATTGGTTAGCGTTTTTAGAATGTCGACATTTTTCTTTATTTCTTTATCAAAGAACCTACAAAGTCATAGCTATTTAGAAATCGATATTCAATCCAAAATTTAAAATGTTTTAAACTTAATTGATTCAGTTTTAAAATTTATGCTAAATTGAGCTATGCAATTTTTATATAACAAAATTTTCAAATTGAAACATTGATAACCAGTAATATAGAAGTCTATCGCTATAGTTTCTAAATATTTTAATTTATTTTACTATTTTAAAAAATGCAATTAATTTTTTTTTAAATATAAAATTGTGGGTACATAATAATTAATAATACAAAGGAAGCTTTTAACATCTAAATTGAATATATATTATATGCATTGATTTGGTTGGAATAAATCATTTTTACAATCATTGAACTACTCTTTTGATTCTCAATTACTACCTAATTGATCTCCTATATCATTATAATACTAAAAATTTATGCAACTTGCTTAAAAGAAAGGTATAGAAATCAAAACCATCAACTAATTTACTTTTCACATATTGGCATGTTCTTAATCTATATAAATAATCAATCATTTTAAATTCATATAATATATTTTTTTTAATTATATGCTTTTGTTTCTCATAACATTGTTTCTAATATTTATTTTAAATCGATCGTTATTTATAAGTTAAAGAAGGTTAGAATTCGTGTACGTATTATTAATCAAATTTTAAAAATAGTCGAATATTAATTTTAAAAATAAACCCATAAAACATAAATTAGCTAAATATTAATTTTAGAAATAAACCCATAAAACATAAATTAGCTAAATACTCCAAAATTTCAAAAAGGTTGAATCTTGAGAAGAAATCAACTAGGAAATTAAAAGCTAGCCCTACCCCAAGTTCTCAAATTTATTATAAGGACTAAAGTTGAGATTGAAGTCATGTTTGTTTTAATTATCAGCTGCGGCCATTTGAGGGAAGAAGCTACTTGAAGCATGAAAGCGAGAGTTTGACTAGGATAAGAGGATTCAATTCAATGGAGTTTGTGGGTAATTTTCCTCCATTTCTCTCTAATGGAGTTCTTCAATTTTTTCCCATATCTCTTTGGTAAGTAAAAATCGCTCCCCTGTTTCTCTCTGTAGAGAAGAGAGTACTGACAAGTTCACATGCACATGTAGACAGCTCTTTACCCACTCACATACTCATCTCACATGGATTTGTGAGATAGGGAGCTGAAAGAACATCTGACCCACATTCTCTCTCTCGTTTCCTCCTCTTTCATTTTGCTCCTCTAAAAAAATCCCAAGAAAAAAAGGGGCAGCTCTTTTCTTGCTACCCCCAATTGGGTTTGTTTAGCTCCATTTTCTACGTTACTAGTGGCAACCAAGTACTTACATTTGTTCTTGGAACATAGTTTTCTCACATCTGTTACTAAATCTGCAGAAAGTTTTCAGCTGTGTTTCTGTTTCTTCCTTTGCCATTCGTCGTTGACCATTACCCATTAGCTTCTTCTTGCTGTGGATTTTTCTTTGTTGCTGCAAGAAATCAAGATTTGGAAAAATTTTAAGGAACCCAGAAGGGCATTTTGGGATTTGGGGGGTGATTTTGTGTGTGTGTGTGTGTGTGTGTGTGTGTGTGTGTGTGTGTGGTGTGTTTGGGATTTTACATTGTGAGCTGATGTTTGTGATCTCAAGCTGTTAATTGCGCTGTTTTCTGAATCTGTAATTGGGTTTTGTACATATAACCCGAGAAGCAATTTCATTAGAGTGGAGAATCTCTTAGGAGATGCTGTAATTCAAAGGGCATGGGCTTTGGCAGTTCTTTATCCTTATCTTTTGGTTTTTGGACCATATAGAACTCAGTGGAATATGAGGAATAAGAATTAATTCCTTTTGAAGAAAGGTGTTTGTCTTTCTTCTGATAAAAAGGGTCTTTTAGGTGGGGTTGGAAGATAACTGGTTAGAATTTCCATTTCACTAGTCATTAGATTGTTCGAATAGCCTAAGATTTGGGGTTTTTGTTTTGGTATGTGGTTCTTTCTATGACTGAGCTGAGGAAAGTTCCATAGTTTCTTGTGAAAGAGAAGACCCCGAAGATGGCTGCAAAGCTTCTGCATTCTTTAGCTGATGAAAATCCAGATCTACAGAAGCAAATAGGATGCATGACTGGGATCTTGCAGTTGTTTGATCGTCAGCATGTACTCAGTGGAAGACATATGAGACACAAGCGGCTTCCTCCTGGTATTGCTATCTGACTTTGCTTTGGCTTATTGTCTTTCTGCTACAAAATTTTAAGCTTCCTAATAGTTTTTGATGTTTTGATTACTTTAATGTTCTTCTAAGAATTGAAGATGCCACTTTATTCCCTATCTTGAAAAGTTTGTTCATTTTCCTTTTTGTTATGGGGATAGAGAAACAGAATTGAAATTTGTGTTGCCTAATTTGTTAACTTCACTTTCTTATGAATTTCTCTGTAATTGGTGTTCTGTGGAGCAAAAAAGGAAACACGTCATGCTCTTCGTAATTATGTGGCTAATCTAATGACAATCCTTTGAGCTTGTTTTATTGAACTTCAGATAGATTGCTTCTGTTTTGATCCACTCCAAACGAGCTTCACAATCTTTAATTGGTTATTGTTTATAAATCCCTCGGCAGTCTTGTTTTTCGTCATTTGTGGGGCATCCGGGTTGAGAGAAATAGTAAAATCTTCAGAGGGGTGGAAAGTTTTGGTGAGAGGTTTTGCGAGGCATTAAATTTAGCTCCTTTTTGTGTGTGTGAATCGGACTTCATATAATTATGAGCTCAGCATCGTTCTTCCGGATAGAATTTCATTTAGATCTTTTTGTTGTTGGGCTTGTTTTTTTATCCTCTTGTATATCTTTTTATCTTTCTCAATGAAAGCTTGGTTTCTTATATATATATTAAAATCCAGGGGTATGCAAATTGATAACGTGCCAATTTATTTTCAATCTTGTCTTCTACAGGCACTTCTCATCTAAATATTGGCAGCGCAGGAAAAGAGTACAATGCCTTTCAGAGAGAGGCAACTGTAAGTCTTCTAATTACTCTTTGCCATTTTTTAAGCCGAGTAGTTTACAACATTGTAATTATGTTAAGCATTTAAGTTGCGTATGGAAATTTTGAGTTCTTCCTGGATCTTAAACTATGAATCTTGTTCTTGCAGGACATGTCCCTAAATCAGAGTTTCAATGAGAAACAAAGGTTTAATAAAGAATTATCGAGAGCTTCCTTCTCTTCTTGCTCATCTTCCTTATCCTCCAGTGATTACAACAAAACAGCTCCGTCGCAAGCGTCCTCATTCGATCAGATACTTTTATCAAGAACGCCCTCAAGGGATTCTATAGTGAACCAGTCAAATACCTCTCCTCGTGTCGGGAGACAACTTCTTGATCTTCGAGATGTTGTGAAGGATTCTATGTATAGGGAAGCCAGAACATTATCAGTTAAGACATCTACTAGTGAGGAACCACTGAGTCGTTCTATGAAGCATAGAGACTCTCCAAGGCCTGTACAGCTATCCCAATCCGCAGATGGGGCTTCAAAGGTTGATACGGATTGGAAACAGAAGATGCCTGTTGATTTAAAGGAGTCTCTTCTGGTTCTTGCTAAACTTCGAGATGCACCATGGTATTATAATGAAGTTGTAGAACACGATCGATCGTCTCACGAAGTAAAAGATGGATATTTGCAATCATTCTCTAGAGACGCTCCTCGGTTTTCATATGATGGGAGAGAGGTTAATCGATTCTCCTTTGAATCGCGAGATACCATTCGGTCAGCTCCAAAATTTAAAGACTTTCCAAGGCTCTCACTGGACAGCCGGGAGAGTTCAATTAAGGGTTCCAAATCTGTGTCAAATACAACTAGGAATTTGAAGAACTTGCACAGTAGTGATTGCTCTAGTGAAAATTCTTCTGATCCACCACGACCATCAGGATCTCGAAAACATCCCCCTAGTGTTGTGGCAAAGTTAATGGGATTGGAAGCACTTCCAGGTTCCCCCTTGGCTAGTGATGCTCAGGCTAAAGGTGACCCCTTTGTTAGCTCACTGGATGGTGCAAACTTTATCAGGCCAATTAGAACTGACTCTCCTCGGAACACGTTGAAAGGCCCAACTTCACCAAGATGGAAGAATCCTGATTTTGTTATGAAACCTATACCAAATTCGAAGTTTCCTGTGGAAGTTGCACCATGGAGGCAGCCAGATGGAACTCGAGGCTTTGATAAATCTGCTATGAAGCATTCAAAAGGGTTAGCTGGATCGTCTAACCCGTTTCCTTCTGTTTATAGTGAAATTGAAAAAAGATTGGAAGACTTGGAGTTTAAACAATCAGGGAAAGATCTTAGAGCACTAAAACAGATCCTTGACGCTATGCAATCAAAGGGGCTCTTGGATACTAGGAAGGAGGAGGAACCTTCTGCAACTCAAAGAGACAATGAACCGAAACGGGAGAGCGCTAGTGTTAATTCTAGGTTGACCAGTGAACAAAGCCGGAAAAAAACCCAAAAGGCTGCAACAACTAGCAGGCCCGATTCTTCCAGGTGTGGGGAATCTCCAATTGTGATCATGAAACCAGCAAAACTTGTAGAAAAATCTGGAATCCCAGCTTCATCAGTTATTCAAATTGATGGCCTTCCTGGTCTCCCGAAGCTTCAGAAACCCTCACAGGGTAAAAAGAGCCCCAGTGGTAGCCGTGTAGTTAAAGATACATCTCTGGAAAATAGTCACAGGGACTCCGGTGCAAATTCCACCAAAAAGAAAGATAATGTAAGAAATGTTAGACAAACCCAATCTTCTTCTAAGCCTCAACATTTACCTAAGGAAAACACAGTAAGCTCAATAAAAACCACAGGGTCCGTGAGCCCAAGACTGCAACAGAAGAAAACTGAGCAAGACAAACGATCTCGACCACCAACTCCTCCATCTGACACAAACAAAACCAGATGGAAATCCAACAGACAAGGAACTGAATCTGGTTCTCCTGTTGGAAAATCGAGAGTGAAACTATCCCATGTCTCCCAAATGGATGACCAATTGAGTGAAGTAAGCAATGAGTCAAGAACTTTGAGCAACCAGGGGGATGACATATCTCAAATGTCTGACAGTAATTTATCCTTGGACTCAAAGACAGATATTGAAGTCACCAGCAGTGAACTTCCTGCTGACATTAATGGCAGTCATGGTTTACAAATGAAGACTTCAAAGTACTCAGATTCTCGTTCATTGGAAAATGTAAATGACCTTTCTTTTTCCTCCCGCATTTACAGCAACTAATCTACACATCGATTAGATTGCTTCAGAACTCAAATATGAGGTTTTCATTTTGTGGCTTGCAGGCAGAACTTGCTACTCCTGCTCCTGAACACCCTAGTCCAGTCTCCATTCTTGATGCTTCTATATATAGGGACGACGAACCTTCTCCATCTCCTGTTAAGCAGATATCAAAGGCCCTTAAAGGTGATCAAATCTGTCCCCAAAAGCAAAAATCATTTTCTGATACAATTGGAATATTTCATAATTTAATCATGGTAGTACAACCATCCCTCTTCTTTTTCAATTTGATTGATTCTTATACTGTTTGATGCTTACATTCCAGGCAATAGGACTTTAGGCTCTGGAGATTGTGGTGACTACCAATGGAGTGCCACAGAAAACAGTGTGGAGCCCGGTCTTAGCACGGAAATTAACCGCAAGAAACTGCAAAACATTGACAACTTGGTTCAGAAGCTCAGGCGCCTGAACTCTCACTATGATGAAGCAAAAACAGATTACATTGCATCGTTATGTGAGAATACTGATCCAGATAACAGATACATATCCGAAATATTGTTAGCTTCTGGCCTCTTACTCCGGGACCTTGGCTCAGGCTTAGCAACATTTCAACTCCATCCATCTGGTCATCCAATCAACCCCGAGTTGTTCTTCGTTTTGGAGCAAACCAAGACAAGCAGTTTGCTAAGAAAGGACGACTGTAGCTCTTTGAAAGTTACAGATTCAAAACTGAACCAAGAGAAATCTCATCGCAAGCTCATTTTTGATGCCGTCAATGAGATTCTAGCTAGAGAATTGTCTGTTGTTGCTTCAATACCCGAGCCTTGGACAACATCCAAAAAACTAGCAACTAAAACTCTTAGTGCTCAAAAGCTTCTGAAGGAGCTATGTTCTGAAATAGAACAGCTTCAAACAAAGAAACCCGACGAGGATGATAGTTTGGATAGTATCTTAAAGGAAGACATGATGCAAAGATCTGGAAGTTGGACTGATTTCTATGGTGACGTCTCCAACGTTGTCTTAGATATTGAAAGATTGGTCTTCAAAGACTTAGTCGATGAAATCGTATATGTCGAGGTTGCTCATTTACGCGCCAAGTCAGGCAGACGAAGACAGTTGTTTACTTGATAGTTACTTCTTTTAACATTCTCTACCTCTATCTGATTTTACCCTTTCATAGTGATGAAACTCTCATATTTTTTTCCTATAATATATATAATGCTCTGAAGCATTGTGACTAATCATTAAGTGTTGTAAAGATGGTTTACAAGTTTTTCAACCCATGAACATATTCTTGTTATGAATCAAAATATGTATGCATCTGATATTCTTTCTTCACTACCTTCGTTTCTTACCCAACTAAATAATTGTATAAAGCATCTCATACTTTCTATGGCCATAAACACTAAGAAGAACATTTGAAAACAGTGAATGATTCAAAAAATTCGTTCTGCTCATAGCCACAAAATCCACGTCATAATTGCAGCACTTGATTGTACGAATCAAACAACTTGTTTCTGCTTATCTTTTTGAAGTGAGAAAGTTTCATATTTTACCAATCAAAGACTGTTTACGTCTTATTCCCAGAATCTAAATTCTTTGGGTGTTTTCTAACTTTAGTCTCCATTGTTTAATAATGTTGAATTTTGTCTTCCATTGTTGAAATGTTACTATATTTGATTATGATAAATTTATATATGATAACATTTTATGCAATTTAGGGGAGGAAAAATGTCTATCTAAGAGGAAAAAGCTTCAACTCCCTTTGACATTTTTTTCCTTTTATACGACTTTGTTTCTTCTCTAAATTTTCGTCCATTCATTAAGGTAACACTCATTCAATTTAACAAGATCAACATTCAATAATGTTAAAACTATGAAGTATATCATATTAGCTTATATAGGTTAAAATAACCCTTCCACGTTAACTTTGTTTGTTTTCAAAATATAATACTTCGAGACAATATTCGCACAACATGAAAGTACTTATTATTATTTAACCAATTTGAGCAAGATTACTTCGAAGAACTAAATAAGCGACAACTATTCTATCCAGATTATTGAAAGTATATGGACTAAAATTAGACTATTAAACCTACAAAAACTAAAATAAAACAAAAGTATTAATATGATATACAATTAAATGCTTTATCAAAAATTGCCTCCGTAGCATAGTGGTAGTGCGTTCGCTTCGTAAGCGAAAGGTCGCGAGTTCGATCCTCGCCGGGGGCTCTGTTAGTAGTGTTTTTACATTACACCTACTTGATGGGATTTAGTATGTGTTTTATTACAAAATTAATATGATCATCCAAAGTTTTATCAATGTTATAAATTTTATAACATTAATGAGAAAGGATCATGAACACCTTATGACTATCTATTCTCAATCATACATTATGTTATAAAAAATAAATGGTTAATTTATGAAATATTATTACAATTATGCACAAGAAAATTGATTTTGTATATTATTTACTCTTTAGTTTAAAAAATATGGACTAGTTTCTTAACTTTTTCATTGTTGAATGTTATTTAAAGTATCGATTAGGTAAAAAATTTGAAAGTTCAATCATCTAATACAAATTGTTCAAAAATTAGACAACAAAATTTTCATTGTTTTGGAAGGTATTTCAAAACACACCTTTATTTTCTGCCGTTGAGAAGATAAGGAGAGAATTCCGATGGTGTCGTCGATGGTCAGAAGGAAAATGGAGCTGAATTAGTCTGATCGTCCATGAAGGGGAATGGAAAGGTTGGAGGTTCAAAATGGGAACAGTCTGCATTAATGTCATTGGTTTGAACCAAAAGTGTGTGATCAGTTTCTTCATTTTTGGCCTTGAAAGCAGCATCTCCAATATCAGAATGGTGAAGAATTGAAGCATTTGGGTCAAAATCTTTTGGAAAAGGGAGTGGTGGGAGCTTATCAATTTCAAACCTTGTGACATCAATAAGCCAATCAATGACTTTGCTGGGTTGGCTTAAACCAAGTTTGTTTTGCAAATCATAAAGTTGAATTGCTGTTGGAATTGAAAGCCTAATCCTTCTATCTCTTAACCCTTTTATTGTACAAACTTTGCTGTGCCTATCTTTACCTCCAAAAAATGGTGAAACCCTAAAAATTCTTGGATTGCCTCTTAGAAATTGCCCTTGTCTTGAACATGTTCTTGCTTTCTTCATTTTCCCCTTCCTTTGTTGTGCTTCATCATGAGCACCTTCTTCCTTTAATTTTGAGATCATATTATGGTTTTTTTTTCTTCTAAACTTCAAAACAGAGCTTATAGAATGATCCAAAAATATGATCTTTTTTCTTTCAATCAAATGGGTTTCATGATTTCAACAATCCCATTTCAGAGAAGAGAGAGAATATATTTTTTGTAATGCCAAATGGAAAAGGAAGAATTGATAGAGAAGATTGTTTAACAATGAGAACTATTGATAATGGGTATTTATTTTGTTGCATTGATTTGATGGTTAAAAGTCAAAAAGAGTATTAAAAGCTTTGTTAATTAGGGTTCCCTAAAGGTGTGTAGAGTAGGAGCCTAAAATATGGAAAGAAAATTATAGGGTAGGAAAATTTAGAGTAATTTGAGGAGAGAGACCTTATAGAGTGAAATGGCTTTGTTTCAAAGGTGAATTGTGTGGCAATAGACATGCTTTGTGGTTAGATGAAGGACCAATTATTTTGGCATCAGTAAGTTATTTTGGCATAAGCTTACTGAGGTGTTTTGTTTTTCCGTTAAAACTTCTAGTACTACGAAAAGTTATTAAAGTTGTGTGAAGTCCACACAATAAATATTTAATAAATCATTT
Organism: Cucumis hystrix; assembly: GCA_025688845.1. Lineage (NCBI taxonomy): Eukaryota > Viridiplantae > Streptophyta > Magnoliopsida > Cucurbitales > Cucurbitaceae > Cucumis > Cucumis hystrix. Next base: position 18,795,939 of record CM046894.1, read on the forward strand.
TATGGCGTATCAAATAATCCATGAAAATGGTTTGTATTGCAATATACCATACATTTTTCCTGTTTTACCTTCCCATTTCGAAAACTACGCTTTATTCTCATTGAAGAAACGTTTAAATGAATAGTCACTTAACTATTTTCAACTAATCTTTTGTTCGAAATGAACGAGTTGCTCCATCCGTATAGAATACAAACTACCAGATAAAAATTTGCTTCGATAAAAAGAAAAACTGCAGCCAGACGAGACTGTACAAGTGACCCCAAGATTGCATATGAAGATCATCGTCTAAACTTAGATTAAGGGAAAGAAAATTTGAAGACAAGGTAAATTTCACTTCTTTATTCATACGTCAGATCCCAGCTTTGCTAGTGCTGAAGTCAAAGACAAATAACACAAAGCTGAGGATATAGCAATAACGATATGCAAGCAAAATGTCCTAAAATTCAGGAGCAATGGAAAAGCAAGAGTGTTTTGCAAATGGTTGTAATACAAGCACAAAACGTTACAAAAGAAACAAAAAATTGAGGAGTTCAGAAGGAGATGTACTTTATTGATGCCAAATCCCATGTCTTGTATTAATGTATAGGCTAGGCATACAAACTTCTATACCTAAATAACCCACTCTCAGGTTAACATTGAAAGAGAAGCAGAGTTGAGGAATACAAGCTGAAGAGAACATTGCCCAGAGCGCAAAGAACCTGGTAAACATTCCAAAGTTAATAGTCATTTACAGGAATTTGCAAATGTTGACAATTATTAACTAGGACAACTCTTAGGATTACAATGCTATAGAATAGCAGCAATGAAAATCGAGCAGAAGACAAGAGTAACAAAAGGAAATAATCCAGAATGCAGCAAGCAGATCTGAAAAAAATTTAAGAACCCACCAAACCTGATGAAAGAAGGAAAACTTAATTGTATCAGAAAGCCTGCACATACTATCATTGCAAGAAATATTATTACTAAATAGAATTCATTTTACATCATAAAATTAATTCACAAGGTTGCGATTATGTTCTTAATGAAACATTATATTGGTATCAGGTTGTCCTTCATAAACAAGAAGTGCCATTTTCCGAAACTAAACACAACCACCACCAGCAGCCTAATGTTCTAAACTTCATATGAGAATGGGTGTTCGAGTACAGCCACTGTATCTTAGAGAGCTACTTGTTCTCTTCCCCCCATCCTCCCACCCCCAAAATTAATATTTGGCTCAACAAGAACGATTGAAGTTGAATGCTATTCAATAAAATACATGGGGATTGAAGCTGAAACTAATACGCAGCCATCACCAAACAACACACCTGCCTGACAATAAATACACATTTCTATACAGAGCAGGAAACAGTGCGTCCACACAGAATTTCTATTACTTAACTCGTGAATATCCCAATTAATTAAGAAAGGCTACTACTTCTTCAACCTCATTTTTTCATTTTTTCTTCCATCTCCACCTCTTTCTTCTTTTTGAAAAGGAATGATTCTTACTACTTTTCCGATAAAGAACCAAAAAACATAGTATTTCTTCCCATGTACCTTATACCCTATATTGGTAGCACATAGAGTCTTATGACGTATACTTTGTGTATGGTTAAATATCTAAGAGCAAAAATGATACAAAGAAATTGCAAAAGGATCAGTAACCATAACTAGGGATAGGGATGAAATCATGAAACTGGATACACACATTTGATTCGAGCATCTAAGATGGTGAATTTCACCTATACTGAGCACTTCAAGAAATGCATAACATACAACTCTAGCAGTAGTTTAATCAATCCAATTTGTATATATCATATGACATCTTCAAAGAATATCCACGGAATGGAAGCCAAATCCTGAAAGATTTACTGGAGAGAAAAAAAAACCATAAGGCTAAAAGCACTTCCTAGCTCGTTAAGGTTCTACTTGTTTTAAGAATCAGAAATTGGTCTAGCCCTCGCACCCACCATCCATAAAGAGGCAAGATATTCAGCTATCCTACCATCTGCATTGGCAATGATCTGTAAATGACAAATGCCATCTGAAACATAATTGGGAAACTCACAGCTTACACAACAGACAGATTACTGAATTGTGCAAAGAAAATGAGGCAGACTATGGCCAAAAACAGAACAGCAATATAATCAATGTGGTATTGATATATTCAACTTCGTATCCTAAAATGCCTTTAGCATCTGATTCATAACCAGCGGTTCTCTAACAAAAAAAACCTAAATCCAACAGTTGAAGGAGACCAAAAATAAAAACAAAAAACGACTAACCTTTCTACTTCTGATAACCACCCCCATGGGTATTCATATCCTCCTCAATCGCGGCAGTGAGATAAACTTTGGGGAAGTCAGCAGGGTCGAATTTGATCTCTTTCATCATCTTCTCGACGTCGGGTTTCTTGAGGATGGTGCGTCGAATCGGAGGGCGATTCCGACGCTGGTCGCGAGTGTAATACTTAATGTCAAAAACGGTTTCGGGATTGGATGTCGGGATAATGGCTTTCTCCTTTATGGTGGCGGGGCAAACGACCCTGTACTCTAAGGCGCTCGGAACCGCCGATCTGTACTCTGGATCTGCACACGGGCCAGTGATCTCCCAAGGTTTCTTAATGTAGCGCCTTAGGGTTTGCAATAAAGAAGAAGCAGCTTTCGCCATGGTGAACGGCAGCGAAGTTCAGCGGACAAACCCAAAATTCTTCCGACGAAATAACAACGAATTTGTGAAATGATTTTCTAATTTTTCATCGGTTAATTTTATAAAAAAATTTAGAAAATTATATATATTTTTTCTTATTAAGTTTCAAAATAACCAATATTATACAACAAAATTATGTATAAGATTTTTATTTTTTATAAAAACATATAAGATATAAGATTAAAGATAAATTAAGATGGTTTTTTTATTATTACAATTACCAAACATCGCATTAATTAACGTTGAACTAAGTGCAATACATGTTATATGTTATATGTTATATGTTGATGACATGAAAAAATGTATATGTTAAAAGTCTTTCGTCGAATTTATATTTTAATTTGAATAGGGTATTAAAATAAAATTAACATATTAGATGGGTAATTATTTGGTAGTATTAAGTTTGAATATAATATATAACGTTGTTATTATATATAATGCAAATGCATGCTTCAATATTTAATGTTGAATCGGCATTAGGATTAAAATTGAGAGCATAAGATATGCCGTTCACATATCGCCATTTTAACTCGCCGGGAAATGATGAAGTTCAATAATTACAGCATACAAAACGACGACATGGAAGGAGAAGGAAAGCTGATAACTACAACTTTCATGGCTGCCATTAACAAATTCCAACACTGAATTTCAATTCGATCTCTGCAAATTCGAGACCAAATTCGACGCGGCAAAAGCTGCGGAACCGCCGACGATGGAGACGAGAGCCACTGCCACCTGCAACACGATTTCCCAAACACTATCTTCCGGCACCAAATACACACATGAAGGCCCTAACAACAACAGCCCTAAGCTTAAACTCAGCAACGCACCGGGAGTTCCTGGATCTGTCGCTGCCGATAAAACCCCCAATTCCTCAGCCTTCGACAGAAGTCCTAATTTCTCAATCGAAGACAAAGACAGCCCGGCCTTCTCCGCCGCAGATAGCAAGCCTGCCTTCTCCGCCTTGCTTAGTAACTTCAATTGCTCCACCCTCGTCAGTAGCTTAATCGGCGGTGAAGTCGAGAGCGAGATGCTACTCCTTGGGCCTTTCTCGCCGAGAGGGAACACCGTGGTGTTGATCTACACAATGCTGGTTTTCAGAGTTTGAATTGGAGAAATTGATAGGGAAGAAAAAGGGAAATAGAAGAACTGACCTTCTTGGAGCCGACGGTTTTAGCGGCGGAAGGGGGAGGTTTCTCGGCAGCCATGGAATGAAGATGAAGAGGGCGTTTTCTTCTTGAAGTGGTTGTGGAAGGATATGAGTAGATGAAGGAAGCTGCTCTGGTGCTGCTGCTACAGAAAGAAGTGACCTCCATAGCTAGAAGAGAGTTAGTGAGTGTGTGGAGAGTGAAGAATGGCGATGGTTAGGGATGAATCCGATGAAGGAGAGAATTGCAGAGGCCTGCACCATGGAAATGTATGATGGAGAGGGAAGGTAGTTGGATATTGGATTTTCCACGTGTAATCATCTCTTTCGTGCCACGTGGTTGGAAAGATTTTTTCTCATATTTCATTGGATTGATATAATATATATTGTTAGAAGAAGGTAGCATAAAAACTTTTTCTCAAGTGCTATAACTTTTACTTGAATTTGTTCGGTCTACCCAATTATTCAACTATAGTTTATCGTGTAACAAATTTTTCTTTTTTATTATCATATCTTCCATGGTTAAATTTTAGTATATATACTTTTAATAAATATTTTTTTAGTTATATTTATTTAAATTAATTAAATAATTATTATAATTTTCATATAAGAAAATGAATATGTGAATTACTAACTTGAATATTTAATGAAAGTATTGAAATTAAATTTAACAAATTTTAAATTATAGGAAAGTATTTTTACTTTTTTTTTTCTTAAACAAGGGTAGATTCGTAATGTTACTTTGCACAAAGTCTACAAGCCGATTTCTCGCGTCTTCAAACCAAACCCCCAGAACCTAAAACCCTAACGCTCGCGTACGCCTTCGCTCTCTGTACTCCGCGCGAAAATGGCTGACGATTCTAGCTCGGTGAAGAAGGTGAAGAATCTTCTCTTTTCCGGTACGGCGAATTCCGTCGAGACTTTGAAATCCTTTTTCAATTCTCAGGTTTATGACGAAGAAAAGTGGGCCTTGAACATGGTACGCTTCCGATCCTTTTAAATTTCGTTCCAATATTTATGTCTTTTTTCTTAACCTGGATTTTTCGATCTCCCAAAATCTGCTAAATGTGATTTCGAGGATTGGGCATCATCGGTTTTGTCTTTTATATTGCATTATTAAGGCCTTGTAATATGTTTGGTAGCTGAAAAAGTTTGAGAAATCGTGTGAGTTTTTTTTTTTTTCATTTACCGCAAGAAGTGTCGATCTTTTAATGGAAATGCGCAATTTACAGTCTGACATTTATGGGTTTAAGTCATACTCGAAGCTGTTGAGCGTTATGATTGTTTTGAAATTAAAGATATTTCGGGAGGAAATGTAAGCTTCTCTTAGACCGGTCTTGCTAGAAAACATTTGGTTATATTAAATTCAAGATCTTGTTGGATGGGCTATTTGTGAAGTTGTATGTGTTTAGAGCAGTTAGCAGTCTTCTCACTTTATCTCAATTTGTTGCGTTTCCTTCTGGCTCGACACCTTACTTTTTGTTGTCTCAGACTGATTGTTATTTTTTTTCTCACCGTTGAAATTGCGTATTAGAGTAAAAGGAAGAAAAAATGTAATTTTTTGGTTTTGGGTAATTACAAACAAGCAGTAGGTTTGTCTATGTGTAGCACTTTTATTGGGTTGTTGGAGCTGGGAAGATTAAGGGGAGAATTGGATGTAATGGATTTGGGTTGGTTCTCTATATTTTTCCATCTCATTTAAATCTATGTTTCAACTCAAGCCAAGGCTCTTTAGCATGTCTTGCGTGATGATTAAAAGAACGAAACTAATTTGCTCGAGTCTGAAAAATGTAAAGCTTCCCTTGTGCACGGAATGTCAATACGTGAGTTTTTGTGACAAAATATTTACTTCCATTGAAGATCATTCTTTTAGAATAAGTCGATCTTGATTATAGTCGTGATGGTAAGGATGACATTTTATAACTTTTAATTATGCCGACAGAGTTGTCCATATATATATTTATATACACAAACATTTCTATATAACTATTATTATGTATGTTGCAACACTTGATGGATCATACAATACTAGGATTTGTTTTTTTATTAAATTTGAAGCTTGCATCCTATTATCACCTTGATGCCTATGCATGGCTTCTTCAAGAGGAAATCGTCAAGAATTCCTTTAGCTTTTTAAAATGTTGATTCAATTATAATAATTTGCAGAAAATTACATTGATTTGTTCTGTTTTTTCTGAGTATTCGGTTAGAGTTGTAAATGCATAACTATCTCATCTCATGCCTGTGTCATATGCGTCATTTATCTATTGAATCTGAAACATAAAACTGAACAGGATATGCAGTTTTCCATTTCCAATAAGCATCACTTTTTGGAAAGAAAAAAAAAACGAGTAAGCCTCATTGCTGTCTCTGCATCACTTTTTGGAAAGAAAAAAAAAACAAGTAAATTTGAACTTTAAGGCAGGCAGCATAAGAAGTATTGTTCTCAAGGGGACATCCAGAGTAAGTGAGATCGGCAGATGCACACGTGGATGAACAGAATGATTTGGCTTTGGCATTAAGAAGAGGGATGAATGCTCCAATTGGGTTGTTTGTAGTTGTAATAGAGCTACCTTACTTCCTTAATTCATTATTTGGGACTTGGGAAAATATTGTTAGATTTTGTAAGGTCGTGCTTATGTGAATTCTCTGTTTGCCATAAACACTCCTAAAGAAAAGTATATTTCTTTGTTTTTTTTAAAATGAAATATCAGGCACCGAAACACGTGTCCTTGGTATCATGGTATGGCTGTATTTTATAAATAGAACTGAATTTTTACTCTCTTCGTTGTTGCAGAAATTACTTCGTGCCGCTGGGATGTTTGCAGGATCTATCCTTCTCATGCGGAATTATGGAGATCTGATGACAATATGAGAGTTTGCGAGAGGGCAGCAATTCTTAGCTCATAACCTTTTTTTGCTTGAGTTTGCTTTATTCAATTTCAAAATAGAAAGTTTCGATTTTTTTTCCTCCTGTCGAATTGATGAGAATGTGTTCTCTTTTCCCTTTGAAGTAGACCAATCTTTGAATGCACTCTTTTTCACCTAAAACATATGACAAAATGAAAAAATGAAATCCAAAACACTTTATTAGACCTTCCCTTCCTCAAAGAAAGCAATACTCTGGTTTCTCTGTTCAAGAATGTACAGTGGAATTACTGCTAATTTTGATGCATTGCTTGTTCTTCTACAACCATATCGATCAATTAATATCTAACAACGTTACATTTTTTATTTGGACTTTCTCCCCCAACCTTCATGGATTATTCTTGAACATTTGAAGATTATATGAATGTTCAAAAATCTTTGCAAGTAAACCTTAGTTTCAAGCCCAAATCCTGAAAAGAAAACACATAAAAAGCAGAGGAAAAAAGGTACGAAAGCCTGACTTCTTCAAGATGCTTAATCCATTGGAAGAGAGAAACGTGGAGAATTGGAAAACTCAAAAAGTACAGAGTGTGACTCAAACCAGTTTTTGATTTTGATGGTTGAAAAAGAATTGAAAATATGATGAGATAAAATAGTCAAAATTGTTGTGGAAATTCATTAGATATTTTGTATATTTATGAATATTGAGTTTGATGGAGAATGCGTATTCAAGTGAAAGTGAAGCAACCAAAACATAACTACGTATGTAAAGAAATTATCTCTACACTATGCATGTTCAAAGAATGGAAGGAAAACATGTTTTCTTTCTTTCGATAAACATGGGTGCAGAGAGAAATTAAGGGGTACATGGGTTGAATTTTCTATTAATCTAACATTAAATTTGGGTTTGATCGAGTTAGGTGGCCGTGAACCACACAAAGACTCAAATATTAGACTAGCAAAATTTTCTAAATATAATGAGATTGAATAAAGATGAAGTTAATAAGATTAAATGAAATTAAATAAAGATTTGTGAACAAGAATTTGCATAAAAGCAGTGATGACTGTTATTGGAACTTTTGTTTGTTAGAGGAAGCAGTGAAACATGAGGGGGTTAGTTGAGAGAGAGAGAAGAGACAAAAAAATAAAAATTGGTAAGCAAGTGGGGGATTGCTCCCTTTAATTTTGTTTCTATCTTTTGCCATTTAACTAAGAACTATCCCTTGACAGCTAATTCACCTCTCATCTTCCTCTTTCTTTTCTTTTCTTTTTCAATATAAAAATTTAACCCCCTTTTTCTTTTCTTCTATATATCTATCTATATATAGGATATTTGAAAAGAATTTGAGGTCATTTGGGTCTCGAACTAATTTTGGTTGAGAGGATTATGCTGTTTGGCGGATTAAGAAGTTTTGTTGACGGAGACTTTGTATAGAGTTTATGAATGACAGTTTTACCGTTGAACTAACTATTGACAATACTGAGAGTTGGATGACAGTTTTACTGTTGGGTTAACCATTAGTATTGTTATTATTTCGGTTACATATAATATAAATAGCATAAAGTTGAGAAGGGCTCAAGTCTCTCTTAGAATAGATCAATAGACATTTCAATCTTTACTGTATCCATAGAGATCAAAATTGTAATTTTTATTACAGTACATGGACAAAGAACAACAAAAGTACAAAGTACAAGACCAACTCAATCAAACTAAAGCTAAAAATACCTTTAAAAGACAACGTCAATAAATTGAGTACATAGTTTAAAACGTTCTAATTTAGTCTTTAAAGACCCTCGACTAAATTCTAATAATAAACCATACGGACCAATTCAGTAACTTAACCCTAACAATAAACCACGAATTTCATAATTTTGTTACTCCCACTTGTATTCAATGAAAGAAAGTGGTAGAACAAGATCAGAATGAAATAATCATATGTTTTTTTTTATATATAATATATTCCCTTTTGTTCATCATCAATCATTAATCTTAATGAAAGTTTAAAAAAGATAAAAAGAAGAAAAAAAAGTCATAACCAACTATTTAATCCAATAAACATTATTCCCTCCCTTTTAAATAGATTGTGTCAAGATATGCTTTAATTAATGTCATTAATCAAATTGCATAATTGTTATCTCTTTGCTTAATCAAAGTTTAATTAAATTGCACTAAGTCCAACTTGTTATCAACTTGATCACTTGATTTGATGCTAATTCATGAATGGCCCATCATATTTTAATTTAATTAAATCAACTTTTAGGAGATCAAAAGAAAAACATTAATTTATATCAACTTGTGACATAGTTTATTGTGGGAATCATATCATATCATAGTGTGTATGTGTTTATATTTTAATACTCTTTATCAAGTCTTCATGATTCCATCCTATGTGACCACTTTAATAAGTTTCTTTTTTTTTTTTTTTTAAATATATATCTTATCAAATCTTTATTTATCTCCAAACAATTGGTTGTGTACGTAAAATCCTTTAATAAAATGGTATCTGCTCTTTTTTTTTCTTTTCGCTACAACTTGTCTTAATATTTAACGTATATTAAATCGATTAGTCAAACTAGCACTTTTATAATTTTATATTATTCACTATGTGACTAGACTATCTTTTCTTGTACATTCATTGTATACAACCAAATGATACTTACGTCTTAGAAAACGCAGTCGAATAATTATGTCTTTACACCTTCATATTTAATATCGAATAAAATTAAATACATTATTAAATTCTTTGAATGATCCATCATGTTTAACTAATTATCAGACGTCGTTTTTATTGAAACATGTATAACTAAGTAAATGACGTATGTATTAACATTAAACATACAAGGTATGAATTTGAATAAAATATTTGTTTCTATGGTTGGATTATGATCATATAAAAAATATTTTGGGTTTTGAATTAAAATAATGATATGAAACATTAAGAATGGAACTATTATAATGTGAAAGATATATATATATAGTTTATACCCCTAGCTTATCACATGTTGATTATCTAATTATTTGTTCACTATTCACTCAATTAATTATGGGTTTTTTTTTTTTGTTTCTAAAGATAATTAAATAATGTTATAATTAGCATATAGTTTTGACCAAGTGACCAATTTACAATATGGTGGAATGACCATTTGCAACCGACCTTATTAGTTTTAATGAGATAGTTTGTTCTCAATGGAAACAAAATATTGAAATATGGCATTGGTTTCTTATGCTTTGAACCAAACTTATTATATTTTTTAGGGGTAATTGTACCATTGTCAAAAATATTTGAAAAGAATTAGGTTTATGATCTAAAAGTTTATTTTTCTTTTTTTTAAAAAAAAAAAATATATAGTAAAACTGAACGTCGAGTTTAATTTAATAGAGAACGAAACTAAAAAGTCTAAAATACATTTGTTGTACTTCTCACCTTTCTCATTCAAACAAGGCAACGAATTCATCCATTGAGCTCAAATTCGATCCAGAAAAGAATTTGAGTAGAAGAAGAAAAATAAACTTGGTAATAGTAGTTTAGTAATGTTTACATACATCCATTGTTGATGACTTTTAAAGAAGCAATCAAACAAACTTTCTAGTTTCAAGCAAAATGTAGCCTATAAACACCTTCACGACAACTGTTACATCGATTTTGTCATTGACGACGGATGAAAAAATGAAAATTTTGGTTATCAATTTATCATAAAAAAAGTTAGTTTATGGTAAACACTTTGAATCAACATTAAAAAAAAAAACGACTTCTAAGTGTTTAACGGTTAAACTACCTTAAATTACGTAATTCTTAAAGTATCAAAACGTTCTAAAAGTCTTTCACCATCCTGAACCAACTACGCTATTCATCTTTAACTTCTAACTTCTAACACTTTTATTTTAAATTATTATTAAAAAAAGTTCATACATCAATTTAATTTATATTGATAATATACAACAAAGAAACAAACTTTGACATGAAAACATAATTGAGAAATGAATTTTCTTATTTAATTGAGTTAATCCAAACCATTCCTTATGTAATGGAACTTGGAAGTGACCCATTGAATATATGTATGTATATATGTAGGGCTAAAATGATCATTTCGAATAATAGAAAGAAAAGTAGAATGTGGTTCACACTCGAGAGGTGGGGCGCGTGTGAGACACCAGCCTGTTATGTTGTGGACAATCATGTCCTATGGGGGGCACAAATCAAGTTGATGCCTCGTCATTCCGTACTTCCCTTTTTCTGACACGTAGCATGCAACTTGCCAAGTGGCGACATGTGGTTCCCATTCTAATCCCTTCTTTATTATGCCACGTGTGACTTCTCTTTACGATTTTTTTCCCCTTTTTGACCTCAACTTGCCCTTCCTCCCTGGACCCCACCTCTCCCTAGTCCCCTCGTCAATTTCAACGTTACCCCCACGTGGCGCCGCGAGATTTTTCACCCCGGTTTTTTGCAACGGTCCGTTAAAATTATACACTAAACGGCGCCAGGGGCAAGCAAAAGCAGGCGTTATGAAAGTAACGGTGAACGTTAAAATGGATTTTTATTGTCCCTCGCAATTCTCGTTTTTTATATATATGTGTATATATTTTAAAATCTATGAAGAGAAAAAAAAAAGGATACATTTAGGGCTAGAGAAATTATTATGAGTTCGAAAAAGGAAATATGGAATGCATTTAATTTGAAATAATGATTTGGCAAATTGAATTGATAAAGTGGAGAAATAAAATGATGAAATTGTAATAGGGGCCATGTGGATAGATTGATGAATGGGGATGGCATGTCTTCGTCAACTCTTGATACGGTCTATTTTCATGGATTTGCTTTTTCCCTATCAAAATCACATTATATATATAAACAAATTATGGTCATGTTTCTTTGAGTTTGAGCTAAAATGAGAAGATAAGGTTTTTTATTTGATTTTTAAAGATTATGTTTTTTTTATATATATATATATTATTAATTTGTTCATTCATAATTTTCATGTTTTCTAACTAAGCATAGATTTGATCAAATTTAATAAAAATATAAATTTTAGTTTTAAATTTTACTTTGAATTTAAAAAAAAAATTAAATGGGACAATAATGAAGAGTTAGTTAGAAGAATTTACATTTAATTTGTTAATTTGAATTATAAAGTTAAGGTGATTTATAAGAAAAATATTTTGCTAAATTACCTATAATATTTATTCTTATTTTTTTTATTTCTTTCACACCTATTTTAAATTTTTATAGATAAATTAGTTTATTTTACTATTTTTAAAAATACCAAATTTTACAAAATATTTACAATCTATAGCAAATTCTATTAATTAACATGTTATAGTAATAAAATACTACCAGTGAATCTACAATTTTGCTATAACTTGTAAATATTTTAATTTATTTTGCTATTTTTAAAAATATTTCTATTAAGGAGAATTTGTAAAAGTAGCAGATTTTACAAAATATTTATAACATATAGCAAATATTATTATTTATAATTATTGATATCTTATAGTTGATAGAATCTAAAATTTAAAATTTTGATATAGCTTGTAAATATTTTGATTTATTTTACTATTTTTAAAAATATCTCTAATATTATTCTATCAATTATCAATTCAACTATATTCATTTTTTCATAGAAATTATAAATAATCTATTTCATGTATATATTTGAACCTTAAAAAAACTAACAATATCTTTTTATTTATTTATTAGTTCTAGAAGCTGTATTTTAATTATATAAAAAAAAAAGCAAAACAAAAAAAAAAATAAAGAAAGGAAATGTGGAAATAGTTTATTAAGTAAAATAGAAATTGTAAAAAAGGAAGAGGCGCCGACGACGTGAGAACAAAACAGCTCCTCGAGGGAGGGACTGTTACAAAGATCCCCATAATTTGACGCGTGTCGATCTTAAAAGTGTACACCGTGTCAGATTCCACTTCCCTAAATTACCCCTTTCTCGCTCTCTCTCTCTCTCTCTTTCTCTTCGTAACCCCAAAAGCTATTCTTTTGGCTTTTCTTATTTTAAATTCGGGCCCCACTGTTTCTTTATTTCTTTAATTAAATATAAAACGCCACCGTTTTGATACTGCCACCCCCCCACATTTTCATATTTGCCAACAACTCTCACTCCTCTCTTTTTCTTTTATTATTATTATTGCCTTTATTGAAATTGTAAAATAAGAGATTATATAAAGTTATATTATTACACAACGGATTAAAATCATCTCAAACTTTACAATTTGAACGTATAAACATACCTCAAGTTGAAGTTTGTATGAGTTGTTAGATATTTCTTCTCTCAATCATGAAGTGCATGTTTGAATCTTGTTTCATTTGATGTGACATTTGGAAATTATAAGTATACCTCCTACGCACGATCTATGATTTTGTAAATTAATGTTTGACAGTGATATTTTTGTGAAATAATATACAGTTTAACGATCGGTGTAGGTTTAGCTTAATCGTAATTTGTATAACCTTTCTCTTGAGAGGTTAAATGTTTGATTCTCATATACAAAAGAGATGAACATTTATAGACAAAAAAAAAAAACAATTGAAAAATAGCATAAGAGTTGAGTCCTAGACCACCCTCGTTTTGTGTGGCTAATTAGGTGTACTTAACGTTATCTTATATAAATCAATTAATTACTTATTAGTATTAAACTTTTATTGGCATGTTGATATTTCTGTATGTTTGTTTTTTGGATTCAATATTACTAATGAAATAAATCAATATTTTCATTACATCATATAAAAATTAGTATACCATAAAAAGTTTTCTAACAAAATAACATTGACGTAGATATAATGTAAATAATAAGCATATTGAATTTTTTTTAGATTTTAATTTTCATACAACTATGAATATTAAAAGTCATGTTCGTGTGTTTCTCTCTTTAAATTGTTATCAACATCAATACTATTCTCGTAAAGATCGACGTTTTAGAGCTTGCTTTAAAATTAAAATGATACTAAAATTTGATAGAAATGGAACTTAGGTGGGGGGAGGGAGTGTGCGTGGGTAATAACAAAAAGCAAAGCAAAGAAGTTGGGAAAGGAAAGTTGAATAAGAAATTGAGACGAAGTTTAGAAGAAAATTACAAAGAGAAACACTCACACTAACAGCAATAACAACAGCAACACCTGCCAGAAATTGGAGAAGGGGGGCGAGTATTACGGCTACTTGCAGGTGGTGGGAGTGGCTGATTGGAGCCTCCACCTGCAACTTGAAACCCACACTCACCCAGAACCTCCGTTTCTCTCTAACCGTACACGATGTGAACCCCTCACCACTGATCACCACGTGGATTCTTCCCATTTCCCTCCTTCATGAAACCTCCCCCCTCTTCTCCTTCTCCTTCTCCTTCTTCTTTACTTATTTTCCCTTTCTGTGTTTCTCTTTTCTCTCCATTTCAATCGCTTATTTCAACTCCCTCTTCTTCTCTCACCTTTTTCCTCATCTGGGTCGTTTGATTTATGGGGTTTTAGCTTTAATTCTATCTGGGTTTTGTGTTTGAAATTGAAATCAGGTGTGTTTGTGGGTTGATTTGAGAACGGGTTTTGGTTGTTCTGTTTTTGTTCAATGGGGAAAGCCATCGGTGTATGTGGGGATGATCTGATGTTGAGACTTTCATCGAAGATGAGTAGAGAAACAACGGACGTTTCTATTTCTGAACCGCCGGACCTTACTCTTAGGCTTTCTCTTGGTGGAATTTATTGTGGCAAGGCGAAGGAAAATTCGTTAGCCCGATCGTCTTCTGTTATTGGAGTGATTTCTCAGAACGGAGAGACACCGAAATGGGATATGCAGAGGCAAACGGGGTCGTTTCTTTCGTTATCGAGATCTTGCTCTCTTCCTGCTGAGACAGACCAACTCGGTCGAATTAAACTAAAGGAGTTGCAATTGCTGAGAAGGATGGAGGCTAAAAAGAGACTGGTGGAGCAGAGGAGTAGCAGAGCACCTGCGCCGGAGGATGAGAAGTCGGCCGCAGCACCGCCGTCGCCGTCCGAAGTGGTGGCTTGGGCCGCCGCTTCTGCTGCAAAAAGCCCTGCACTATGTCGTGCGATTGATAAGATCAAATCCACGCAAGGAAGCCATTCGCAGAGTTATACAACTGAAGGTACTCCCTCTTCTTTTGCTTTTTAATTTCTTTTTCAAAAACTTATTTAATCAGCTGCTTTTCAGCTCAGAGGTAATTCTATGTTCTTTAAATTGATTAATCTTCACCACCTTTGTTTAATCAAAATCTTCTCACTTTGTTTTGCTGGGTGATTCATAAGCTGAAAGGAATGGAGAAGGGAATTAATTATACGCACTTTACTTTCTAGTGATGATATCTTAGCAAGGAGCTGAAAAGATATATTTCACTTTGAGGGTGAAAAGAATGATGCGAAATTCATCTTGAAGTGTTTGTTCATAGCTGAGATCACTGTAGCATTACTTAGCTTTATTATTTCTTGTGATGTTTCAGGCAACTGATCTTGCTAATAAACCTCTTGCATGTGTCCCATGAAAGCTTGTGATTCTGTTGATTCTTTCATTGTCATTGAGTTTTGTTGGCTTTCAAATTGGCCATCCAATCAGTTGGCAAAAGGGGTTTTTCCTAGTTTCGAAACTATTACCTCACTGTAGCCGCAGGGCTCTTATAACTGGTTCATTGGAGTATGGAAAGATCGATCCAAATTCCTTAACGTTTTACTATGTTGTTGGATTATCAAACACACTGATTGTTGTTTAGGATTCGATTGAGCTAGATGTCGATTTATAAGTTTGATCAAATCAGCTTCTAAACAGTTTAAGTTTGATTTTCATTGTCAGGACATGGAAGTGTGGGATCAGGAAAAGGCTCATCCAGTTCTCAATCATCACTGGAGTCAAATGACAGAGAGCCAGTAGTGAACTCACAAACAATGGCATCAAGGAAAACCGAAAAACCACCAACAAATGCAGCAAAAAGAGCAAGAATTTCCAAGGTATTGATGGAAGGGGATAAGGGGATGGACGTGATGAGAACGATGCCAAGCGTGTCAACAATCGGGGATGGGCCGAACGGAAGGAAGGTAGAAGGGTTTTTGTACAAGTATATGAAAGGGCAAGTCTGCATAGTGTGTGTATGCCATGGAAGCTTTCTTACTCCAACTGAGTTTGTGAAACATGCCGGTGGGAAGGAAGTGGCTAACCCCATGAAACACATCCATGTATGCTGCACTTCATTTTCATTGTAAGTTCAAGTTAGTTGCTTAAATTACTTGTACTTGTTGCCCTTTTTCTTTAGAAAATTACAGTGGAAAAAAAGAAACTTATTGAATTTGGAAATGTTTTTCTCTTCTGATTTCTCTCTGGCCGTTTGGTTTTTAGGGAAAAATGAAAGAAAACACCAAGAACAATGAAGATCACAGCACCAACTTAATGAGATTATTGTTGTTAATTGTTACCATCATTTTCCTATTCCATTACTTTCATGATTTCATCAACAATTCTTGATGCAGGTTCAAATCTCAACCAAACCAAGAATATTAACAATGCCTTTTAATGATTAGTAACTTACCATTTTGTATATAGCTTTAATCTATACATATTTATTTTACATAACTCAATTGGAATGAGTTATTGTCACGTTGGTCTTTAGAAAAATGAAAATGTTCCTCCAAAACCTTAAATTATTTTTCAAATGGAATGTAAAACAAGGAAATATAGGTAAATAATTTTAGATGATTGCATGAAATAGGCAAATACATCTGCAAAAGTACAAAGTTTTGATTAAACTCTTTAGGAAGGAAACTAATAAATATGTCAAAATTTATACAATTTTTTAAAAATAAATTTAATGACTTTGATTCGATTTTCGAACACAGTCAAATTACATCAAGTTTTATTCTTTTTTTTCTATATTTTTGTAAATAATTATTTTTTATGCATAACACTTTCTTATATATTTTTAATTAATTTTAAAATTAAATGTAATATTGAAATTACAAAAAGAAAAGAAAAAGGTGACGTATGTAAGGTAAGGTAGTGACGAAACGTGGACATCTATAAAGAAAGCGTTAAATGTGAGTGTCCGCATCTTATAAGTAACTCTTCAGCCCAGCGATTTACTATTTCTCCTCCAATGACTGTCTGACGCGTCATCAATATCCACAAGTAACGGACCCCACTTCCTAAACTAAACCCATAAATAGAAAATAAAAATCCAATGCCTTCTTGTCATTATCCTCAACCATTAAACTTCTGCCACTTAGATGTACATGTGGATTTTCCTTTTTGGTATTTTCATGACATGGCCACATTTTTAATTTTTATGAGTGTATGTGAAACTACTTAATTTATAAAATTTAACATTTACAAGATTTTCTTACCTATCATCGGAGTCCTAATGTGATATTCTTTTCTATTGACTATAGTCCAATCGAAGTCATAGATGTCCGTAAGTCCTATTGTGATTTTAAATTGGATTATTTACTAAGTATGGAAAGAACATAAATATATGTCATCATAAGCAAGAAATCACGATTTAAAGGAACAGTGCATTAGGGCTTCGATCATTCTTCGACACGTGAGATATTCCTAACGTGATAATACATCTCTAGGCAATGAAACGCTTGACGTAAGCACATTGAATCATTGTGTGTATTAACGTCGACCGAATCGAGTCGTACGTACGAAAACAAAATCATTACAAAATCCAAAATATCATTTTTAGTAAAGGAATTTAATATATAACCTTATTATCTCATGCACATGTATATAGAATATTGTTTAATTAAGATTGGAAGTGAATTAAACTAATCATATGATCATGAAGATAACAATATTGTCATGTATAGATAGGGCGTATCAAACGGCTGTAAGTTGCAATTCAAAAGCCACTCGCAAAGGCATATCCGGTGAGAAGATTCCGTCTAAAAAATTGGTAAATATAACTAACGACGACGGAGAAGCAGAGAAATGGCCAAAGCCATGCCCGCCGCACTCTGTAAGCTCCAATTTCTTTCTGTCTTTCATTATTCTGTCATGATCCATCATTCACACCACGCCTAAGTTTGTTTCTCTACATGGCCACTGTACCCTTTGAAGTTTCATTTCATTTGGAGCTGGGATTTTTAGGAATCGATTGTTTTTTTTTATAAAAAAAAAAAAAAAAAAAAAAATTAATTTGTGGGTTTCTTTTCTTGCTTTCCATTTACTTTACCCATCTCAGTTTCGTCTTCTTGTTTGATTTGGAACTGAAATTTCGTCACTGGAAATTTGAATCGTTTATGGTGAAGTTGGTTTGTCATTTTGTTTCTTTTGGCTCATGGGTTTGCTCACTGATTAGCTGTAATATAATTTACTTACTCGTTCATGCATCTGTATCATGAGGCTCCTTGTTTTTATATGCTAACATGGCATTCTCGAAATCGGGGCTAACCTCTGCATGGTTGGAAATGTAAAAATGGCAATTTCCCAAGGCATTTTCTCTTGTGATATTGCCCTTTGGAGAAGCCAGACTTCTTTGTTTTTGCAAAATTATTGCATAAGCACCTCTGCATTGAGGATTTTTAGGTGGTGGTCAGCGTGGCTGATGCAAGTCTTGGTTTCAGCTCCATCTATGGAAAGGATAATCCTAATTGGATGGGATAAACATCAAAATTCCCTAACCGACCTCTTTGTATGTATTATCAGTTTAATTTTGATGAGTTTCGATCTTGACTTATTGCCAGACATAATTTAGAGCAACTCTGTTCCCAAATAATGAGCCTATGGGGAAAATTAGTATTTAAGTTGGAATGTTGCTTCATAAAAGGTACTTCAAATACCTATCAATGAACATTTAATGTGCTGGAAATTCGACCCCATGGAACACCCCAGCACCTAGTACTTATGTCTGTCAACACTATAGGATGGTCAAGTGTTCGCTGCTTTATGATGTATGTGTGAGAGACCTAGTTAGAGATATAATATATTATCAGCGAAACATTAATCTGCATTAGTGCGAAAGACCTAATTAGAGATATAATAGGGTTTTTAGTAAAATATCGGTATGTTTATTAGAAGGGAATTATTAGTCAATATGTAATAAGTTTGTTAGAGTGTTTAGTTATAAATAGAGGGATCACGGTTGAGAGGAAGTGTGAAGAATTTTGTGGTGATTTTCTTTGGGAAAGTGTGGGACTCTCTTGAAAAATTATGGTATATTATAATCTCGTTATTGATATTGCAATATAAATCTATCTTTGGTGTTCTTTGTATTTCTTGAGTGTTCTTGTTGGGAGGTATCCTAACAGTAGTAAACTTTTGGGCAACAATTGATTGTTGAATTTCTGTTTCTTTGATGGGACAGGCTTAGTTACTCTGGTATTGGCTTTATTTCTTTTTGTTGGGTGTGCTGCAAGACCTTTCTATCCACTTCCTAGTAGATTCCCGGGAGAAATTAGACAACCTCTGGAAACCAATCGCCCATATAATATTGCTCATCGAGGTTCAAATGGAGAATTTCCAGAAGAAACTCTTCCTGCATATAAGGTAGGCATCTCTACTTTTATCTCTAGTCCTAATATCTTGTTCACTTGATATTTGAAATTGTTTCGTACTTGATGAGGGCCAAAATATCACCCGCTCATAATAGACATCTCAAAGTTCAATAACGAGTCCTTCATTTATTGGAAGATAGTGCAATTAGTGGGAAGCAGGTCAAGCAGACGTATGCATTTGCATGGAACTGAAGACCAAATGAGCAGCTTGTTGGATTTAAAGAACATAACATTACACATTTCATATTGAAGTTACAAAAATACCCCTACTTAATATGTCATAAAAACGAGAAAATTGGAAAATAATAAAATGACATCAAATTTATTAAATAAAATATAAATAATAATTTGATGTTATTGACGATTCATTTCATTCCCTCTAACACCTCGAAGGTCATGGTCACGGTCATAAATGAAGATGTATCAAATATAGGATTAGAACTGTTTGTGCTTCTCTTTATTAAAGACTAAATACTTGAGATTTTAGACACTGGCCTCCTATGTTTTGCGCCCTGTTTTATCATATGATCTTACACCCTGAAGCTCATAGTGAAAATCATAAATAAAGATGTATAAAAATGTAGGATTAGGCTGTTTGTGTCTTCTCTTCTTAAAAAACTGAATACTTAGGATTTTAGGCACTGGCCTCCTATGTTCTGTTCCCTGTTTTACCATATGATCTTGTGTAGAGTAATTGAAATATGTGCTTACTATACTCAATTTTCTTCTTTGCTCTAATAATTTGCTTTTGACCATAAAAGAGAGCTATAGAAGAGGGCGCAGACTTCATTGAGACGGACATCTTATCATCCAAAGATGGGGCTCTTATATGCTTCCATGATGTAACCCTTGATGAGATTACTGATGTTGGAGAATATAAAAAGTTCGTCAAACGTAAAAGAACATATGAAGTCCAAGGAGCTAATGTCACTGGTTTTTTTACTGGTATAGTGTCTGCAAAATTTTATGCACGTCTTTTTACAGCTTATCTATTTCTTATATTGCTCGAATCTCTTATTGGATCCTTATACTTTAACCTCATTCCATGGTGTTTCTAAGGGTTCTAATTGACTACATGCAGTTGATTTCACATTAAAAGAATTACAGTCATTGAAGGTGAAGCAGAGATATCCTTACAGAGATCAACAATATAATGGTATGATATTTATTTTTTAAGCAGCCTTTTCTTTGTTTGAGTTTATCAGTTTCCAAGCTCCATCAATTTTTATCTGAATGTTATTACTTCCCCAATGTACATCCGAATAATATTCCAGTTAGATTTGCACTTGATGACACACCAACTCTACTAGATCAAAATATAAATTGGTTTTCATGCAACACATTCCTTGATTTGATTGATGATCGTCACCAGTGTATGCAAAATGAAAAAAAATTCTTAGTGGAGTTGAGCAGGCAGGGGTTAGAATTGGTCATAATCGCTATATACTCCCGTACTTTACCAGCTTTAGTTTGAACAGTGTTTTGTAGCCACTTGTTTTTGTTTAGTGTGTATTTGTCTTGGATTTCTTCTAGCTCATTCTAATGATTAACTGATTATCTTCTGTCATAATATTATATTTAATCTAAAATCGAACTTCTATTATATAACCCATGTGCCCCTTGGCCCTTACAGCATAATAAAAAATGCTTTGTTAATTAAGTAGTCTCTTGAACTGAAGTTGTCTTATAGTATGTTTGGATCGATTCTCAGAGTGCTCAAGAAAGTATTTATAATTGAACAAACGTGTTTTTAACCACTTTGAAATTCAATTATTTAGTTTGACATACTAATTCCAATTCCGTTCTCTGTGAGGCCTCATGACTAACGAGGAAATATTTTACTTCATTTCTTTTCTGGTGCCTCCTCTTTTTGCATGATACTAACCAACTTTTTTTCTCTAAATGATGAACTCAGGAAAATTTTCCATTATTACTTTTGAGGACTTCATTGCAGTTGCACTAGATGCACCTAGAGTTGTTGGAATATACCCCGAGATTAAAAATCCAGTATTTATTAACCAGCATGTAAGTTTTCTTATATAAAAGCAAACACTTCTAAACAGTTTACAAAGCCTATCTATCATCTGATCACCGTTCTACTGTTTTCTGCAATTTGGTTTCCTGCTATGGCTTTGACATTCTCAAGATTGTGACATTTTCTTATTGATGATGATGTTATAGTCAAATATGGAATTTGTTCATAAGAATGGCAGTATATTGCTTATTGGTCTACTTCTTATATATTCTCGAGACCAACCCCTAAGCTGCAATGTGTTTATAAATACAATGGTTGCTCAATGTTTTCTTTTTACCAAAAGTTTAAACCCTAATACTTGAGTGGCAATGAACACAGGTCAAATGGCCAGATGGTAAGATATTTGAGGACAAGTTTGTTGAGATTCTTAAAAAATATGGATACCAAGGTTCATATTTGTCAAAAAACTGGTTGCATCAACCTGTATTCATTCAGTCATTTGCTCCAACTTCCATCATACACATATCAAATCTAACTGACCTGCCCAAGATCTTATTGATCGATGATACTACAATGCCAACACAGGACACAAATCAGGTACTTGAAACCTTCCCTAAGAGCATTTTTCTCAAGTTTGTGGATGTATCTAGAATTTGGTGCTACAAATGTTATGTTATCTTGGCAAAATATCAAGTGCGAGTTTTCTCATTTGATAATAACTACAGAGACGAATTAGCGTTACGATTGCATTGATCAACTTCATGTAAATGTCATAGATAAGGATATACGATATGCTCATTGAGCACTCTCTCATGATGAATTGTTAGCCTCGTGTTAATTCACTACCCTTTTCTCTTTTGAAGACAAATTATGTACCTGATCACATAGATGTTCATCGCCTGAATCTGCTTCTTGGCAGATATTCTCTGCTAATTTCATATTAGTTTCTTGTTTTTTCTTTTTGTAGTCTGAATAAACTTCTTCTTAAAAACAGTTTTGGATCATGTGCAGTCATATTGGGAAATTACTTCGGATAGCTACTTCAATTACATAAAGAAGTATGTTGTGGGAATTGGACCTTGGAAGGATACTGTAGTTCCTGTAGTTAACAACTATATCCTAACACCTACAGATCTTGTTACCCGAGCACACGCCCATAACCTACAGGTAAACATACTTTCCTGTCAAATCTCTTACACCTGATAACTGATGCATGGAATATTGTTATGTCGGAAGTGTGAAATCTCATGTTGGATTTGAATACTAGCTGAATCTTATAAACTGATTAGAGCTTGATAGTGTTCACTTACTTACGATTTGATTTCTTGTCTTTTTGGTTTTTTTTGTTTTTGAAATTTATGTTTATGGTTTTCATTTTTCTGAAAGAAACATAAATTCCAAAAATAAAAGCAAAATTTTAAAAACTATTTTTTTAATTCAAAACTAGACTTAATGTAGATTAGAAAACAAAGAAACTCATAGTCGGTAGAAGTAGTGTTTATAAACTTAATGTTTAAATACCAAATGGTTATCCAAATGACATGGTATATTTATTGTAGGTACATCCATACACTTTCCGAAACGAGTATAATTTTGTTCACTTCAACTTTCATCAAGATCCATATGAGGAATTTGATTACTGGATCAACACAATAGGCGTCGACGGCCTCTTCACCGACTTTACGGGTAGTCTACATCATTTTAAGAAATGGACCTCTAATCTCCCTCCCAATGATGCTGATGCGGATGAACCGAAGGCATCTGATTTATTGCATAAAATTTCCTCGATGATAAATTCATATACAAGTCCTTAGGACAGACAATGTATTCGGGGTTGGCTTATGCTGCTTCATTTGGGCAACAACATTGTTGAAATTTGTTTATAGATAAGGCAAACTGGGGCATGGCATTTAAACCAGGATAGGATAGAATTGTCAATGAATAAAAGAAAAAGAAAAACTTTTGCCTTTCTGTTCTCCTTTTATGTTGCTTGATGATGCTTTCTTTATTCTGAAAACGATGATTAGTTTGCTGTTATTATTATGTAAATGGAAAGTTTGGGAATTCTTCATTTCTGCTTCATTCTCCATGAACCAATCTAATTTTCCTAGTATATACTTGTGTATATTACTACAACAGTTGCCATCATGGAGAATTAAACTCGCTACTTTACTTTAAGGAAGACATGTCAATTACGATTACGGCCCAACCTTTTTAATATTGGCTGGCTATATGTTTTAAAAAGTTTTGATTTATGAAGTTACGAAAGGCTCAAGTTCATATGTATTTGATTTGGATTGTTAAAAAGGTAGAATTTCAACTTCTTTTCTTCTGATTGTTTACAATTGAGTCCATTTATATAGAAAAAGATTCAATATTATATTATTAGTGTATGGATGAACTAATATACATTAAAATTAAAACTATTATTAGAAGCGGATCATAGGTCAAGTTCACGAGATTCACAACGAAAACGAGATTCAAGTGTCAACATCCAATAGTTATCAAAATTAAATATTAATTGGTATCATTTAATTATTTACAAAACGAACATCCAATAGTTATCAAAATTAAATATTAATTGGTATCATTTAATTATTTACAAAACGAATCAAAATAGAGTTTAGAGAACAGATATTCAAAATGAAAGAATCAAAAATAGAGTTTAGAGAACATATATTCAAAATGAAAAATGGAACTTTTAAACCAATAATATTCGAGGCAAATATGCCCTGGAGTTAGGTCAGCAGAGTAACTGAAGAAGGGCAAGCGGGCGCAGGATATTGGTGAGCCTTCGCTTTAATTGAATCTATGGAGGGTTCAAATTGTTAATCAACGAAGCTATTTTATTTTTGTCAGCTCAAACTTTCTCTGTGCAAAGATGAAACCTTTCTTGTTTCTTATGGCGGTGTTCCCGCTTTGATGAAACACCACCCATTTAGGCGCTGAGTCGAAATCTTTAAATAATCTTCCCCTTCAGATTGTTACGACAGCCATAGCCTTGAGAATTGAAGTTTGATCTATAGCTAAAAAGACCCAGATGGCCGAAAATCAAAGACCCACCAGCATTCTTGAATCTCTAGGGGAAGAGATCGTTAGAATTGTTACTCCTGTTTCAATCTGCATGTTCATGGTAGTTATTCTAGTCTCTATCCTCAACCCTAACTCTTCGTCTTCTTATGCATCAGTTGGCTCCATCGCTACCATTGCATATAATGAGAGCAGCTCTGATACCTCATGGGACAAATTTATAGGTGCTCTTTTAAACTCACTTGTGTTTGTGGCTGTTATAACTCTGGCCACATTTCTCATGGTATTGCTTTTCTACCTTAGATGTGTCAAGTTCTTAAAGTATTACATGGGTTTCTCTGCTTTTGTTGTGTTGGGTTTTCTTGGAGGTGAAATTGCATTGTTCTTGATTGAGGATTTCAGTATTCCAATTGATTGTTTCACTTTTTTGGTTGCTCTATTCAATTTTGCTGCTGTGGGTGTTTTAGCTGTGTTCATGTCAAAAATGGCTATCCTTGTAACACAAGGGTACTTGGTTTTAATTGGGATGTTGGTGGCTTATTGGTTTACTTTGTTACCTGAATGGACTACTTGGGCACTTTTAGTTGCATTGGCTCTCTATGATCTTGCAGCTGTTTTACTGCCTGTTGGACCATTGAGGCTGTTAGTCGAGCTTGCAATATCTAGGGATGAAGATATTCCAGCTTTAGTTTATGAGGCTCGGCCAGTGGTTAATCATGATTCAAATCCTAGGGATTTAGTGCAAAGAAGGATAAGGGTGTGGAGGGAAAGAAATGAAAATTCTGATAATCGCCCCATTGCTGTTCCTGATTCTGTTTCCGATGGGAATGTGGTTTCTGAATCTAATGTAGATGAAATTGAAACATCCAATTCCAATCCAATTCCAATTCCAATCATATCAACTGCTGTTAGAGCTGAAGAGGGGGAGGTTCACCCCATAAGGAACACTGAGCTTCTTGTTCCATTAATTGATAATGGAGGGAATGCTCAGCCGCATGGAGTAGCAGAAGCTTCTGGATCAAATGAAATTTTGATGTTAGAGGGAATAGGATTGGGATCCTCTGGTGCTATCAAGTTGGGGCTAGGAGACTTCATTTTCTATAGTGTATTGGTTGGTAGAGCAGCAATGTATGATTACATGACGGTTTATGCTTGTTATCTTGCAATTGTAGCTGGTCTTGGAATCACTTTGATGCTATTGGCAATATATCAGAAAGCTTTGCCTGCTCTCCCAGTATCAATAGCTCTAGGTATCGTGTTTTACTTCCTAACACGTCTCTTCCTTGAGGTCTTTGTTGTACAATGTTCTTTGAACCTTTTGATGTTTTAGACTAGATTTCTCTATTATGTTCGAGGCTGATGCTTCTCCAACAGTATATATGTAAGAACTGTTGATTGTTAGATGGTTGAGGGTTGGATCTTGAGAAGTTCAATGCCTGGAAATTTGGAAATTGATTGTGTTGATTATCTATACGGTTGTTGGTCGTTGAAATAAATAAAATCCATCCCTATGGTTTGGGAAGATTCTCGATCAAAGTTATAACTTTCTTCAAACCATAAATTGAAATTGTTTTAGAACAGTACTAAAACTTTGAAGGGCAAAGGAAAATCATAGAAGGTTGGAAATCGTGTCAACGAGCCCTGTAGCATACGGTTTGTGAAAAAGGCAGTATGGGTATTGACCTGAAGACTTGTAAATTTTTCAAAGAGAAGACCTAAGACTTGACCTTAAATCAGCTCCTGCAGGTTTGATGATATCTATGAATCTTGTCAATTCAAGCATTTGTTTGCTTTTGTAATACTCAAGTCTCATCTCTTTTTTGTTTTTTGTTTTGTTTTGTTCAAGTGTTGTAAGTTAAACATTAAACTTTATAATGTTTTTCAATTTTGACCCTCTTGGTAAGTTTCTGTTTGGAATATTGTCAAAAAGTATTCTCACATATGCTCAGTGTATAATGAAACATAACACATCAATTTAGGATCCAACTTGATGAAATTGAATATTAAGGATGAAGATTGGAAAATTAATTATTAGGTAAATGTCGGACAAAAATCAACACAATTAATGCTTTGAATTTGAACATTACCAATACGGTACAGAAATATTGAAATCTATGTATCTACTACAATTTGGAAGTCAAGCACTAGCACATCACAATCATTATTCCCAGGCATTTCTTGTTAGAAATCAAATATTTGACTTAGATGGATGTTGGCCTGCAATTGAATTTATACACATTAAACATATAAAATGATAAGAAATACCTTGTTGATTTTTATTGTAAGTCAATCGTGCACTAAACTTATTGACGGTCCATTTAGATTAACTTTTTAAGTGTTTAAAAACATTTTTAATTGAAATATCCATCCACTAAATCGTTTTAAAAATGATTGAACACGATAGGACTATGAATAGTAATCAATATCTGTGAACTTTATACAATGAGAAGTTGTGAGTATTACAAGTTGACTTGATATTCAGTATAAATGAATAGATTGTGTAGGTATAGGGATGCATGCTAGAGTCTTAAGCAAGATTGGCTGTTGAACAATATAATTAACAAGTTTCTATAAATAAAACGAGAAAAGGAAGACATGAATGTCGAAAGGGGCTGATGAATTCTAAAACCTTTACCAGCAACAGTTATCATCTCCGGCGTGAACTTTGCAACGAGCGCGATGAGCCTTGCAAGAGATCCAGCATATGCTTGCTCAGATCATCAGTCGTATATTTGATATACTTTTCACGGTTAAATTGACACCTTGACCCGCAGAGGATTCGATATGCTTGAATTACACAATTTGAGGTTTGAATAAGCAAGTCATCACGTAGTTGAGGATCTGGGACATTCCAACCAGTTTGGTTCTTATATATCTCCTCAAAGGCTGCATTGAAGGCCCTGTACTTTTCTTTAAAGACTGCCTTTGAAGTTTTCATTCCATCACCATCAAGCCTGAGCAGAGAAAGAACAGACTGCCAGGTGACTCTCATATAGATAGTTGCGTGGCGTTGAAACATTCTTATATGTTCTCGCATCCACCCACTTCCAAGAAAGGCTATGAGATCAGAGTTTTCAACCTTTTGAACTATATAATGGATGTTGTTCATTAAGAAAATATGTCGTAGAGCACCATCCTTGTACAACTTGGATTTGTTATTGAGATTGGATAGCAAATGTGAAATGATTGACTGAAGGTGGTAAGCCATTGGGCAAGGTATGCTATTGATTTCACTCTGCAGCTCAGAAGTTGGGCTTAAGTCATCTGCTGCTTGATCTTGGAGAAGGATAACAAGCGAGTCTCTGAAAACAGTAAGGGTATGGATGTAGTTCATTACATACCTTGTTAGATGATGAACACCACCGCCGGGAAAAGGGTTTGTTGATATGGAACATGCAATGAAATTTCCAAAATCTAAAAACGTAGCCCTTGCAGAATCACCCAATTTCTTGAAAAGATTATGGAACTCAAATTTGAGAAAAGAACCCTTTTCTGTTTCTTCGGAAAACAATTCATCTACGAATCCAAGAAGATTTTTTAGGACCTCATACATGTCTAGCAAGTGAAACAGCTTTTCCGGTCGATGGGGTTCCATAGCTATGGCCTCTCCAAAATTCAACAGGCGAAGCATAGAAGTCGCTGAAATCTCAGTAAAGCAGACTGCACTATAAGATCCAATGCCTTCAAATATATTGTTACAGAGTCTTTGCTCACTAATAAGGTAGACTCTAATAACAATTTTAATAAGCCAAACCCATTTCTTGATCTTCACGTTTAAGTCGCTCCATTCCATGGTCAGCAAATCTCCAATGCTATACTTCTCCATTTCGAGAATGAACAGATACTCGTTCAACGCATCTTTCCGCATTTTAACAAAAGTCAGGCAGAATTCCTGAATATAATTTGAAGTAAACATAACATTTGCGATGGATTTAAGATGAGCGATCACGTGTGGATGGACCGAGTTCACAGCATATAAAGCAGGAATACTCTCTCCGTGGGAAGTTTCAACCTCCAAACTGTCCTCAGCTGAAACAAAGGACTCGCTATAGACAACATCGTAGCCACCAGACTGGAAGGGAACATAGTCAGGCTCAAAATATAGTTTGTGCTGAGCAAGAATGTGGATTAGCTCCTGCTCTAGCCTTGCCATTGCAATCTGTACGACAGAGTCGGCCTGGAAAAGAAGTTCATTTTGCTTTTGGCTGTCATTTGCAGATAAACTTCTTAGACCTTCCTGAACTTTATGAATTTCATCAACAGCCTTCATATATTCACAAGCCTCTTTGGGATCAGAATCCCATATCATGGATTTGTTAGATTCCCATCTCGTAATCTTCTCCTCGGCAGATTTGAACCTTGTCTCTAACTCACTCAACTTTCCAACCTCTAAATGAGTATACGACGTAAAGGAAGTCAAATGAGAATCGAGATCGGCAAGGAGCTTTTTCAATTCATTATTCACGTTCTGACTTGTCCTTAAGAACTTGACTAGGTGCTGAAATGCAGCTAGAGCGTGTTGCTCCCCTTCAGAGGTTGGTATAATTGATTCACAATCCCCCATCTGACTAGGAAGAAAGACATAAATCAACAGCCATGTGAAATCAGAAAGCACTTTCCAACCAAAAGTTTACTCTCTTGATTTCCTATGCATCTCTAATTGTCCCCAACTCTTCCCCATGTTGAGCATCTACATTAGAAAAATTAAGCGACCTCAAACTGTATATGAATGGAATTCATGAGCTACCCTTCTCACATGCAAATTGATTTTGAGATAGAATCTCATGTTATCAAAAATTGTAATCTAATAAAAAGAATGATGAGCCTAAAGGATGGGTATCATCTTGACTTCAAGAAGAAGGTTGGATTTAACTCATTCAAAGAAATAAAAGATACCTTATGAACAAAAATTTTATGAGATATATAGCTTACTCATCTCATAGCCAATTATGTCATCTAATAATTCACTTCACCTCGTTCCCATCCCAATTATAATAAATCATACTACAAAGTACAAACAGAACAAATTTCATCGTATTTTGGCTTCTTTAGCTTAACAGAGGTGTTCTAAAAAAGTACAAAGAATCAAAGTTCAGAACACTACTGTACAGTCTACGGCATGCTTCCTCTAGAATTGAAATCTAAACAATATAGTGAACGACTAAGGACCAAAAACACTTCAAATTCCTCAAGCTAAAAAAAAAACAGAAGAAACCGAAAAGAAGAATTTGCTAAAATGTTAAAAAATAAAGAATGACCTGATTTTGTTGTGCAGAAAGCAAGATCTAAAGTAATTGGCCGTTAATCCAGCCGTTCTTCAGAAAAAATGAGAGGAAAGTTGAGAAGAAGCGACGGAAAACAGCCGATCAGCATGAGAAAAGGAACGTCCGAAGCATTGTACTTGAAGAATTGTGATGAAAAGTGAAAGGCAATAATGAAGAAACACTGAGAGAAATTGAGTTTGAAATTTCGTAACAAGATTTCTTTGTAGTTTCTTTCCACGAAGTATGAAATGATCATCTCTTTTTTCCTTTCCTTATGTCTCGTCGCTTTGACTTGTTGACCGTTTTACATTGTATTCACACGACACTGTCCATTTTGAATATATGAGTATCAATTTCATTGGCAATATTTGATAGTTTTCTTTATACAAAAAATAACTTCATAAACATCATTTTCGTACGTTGATTTCTATTAGTCTGTTGTGTAGTATATTTATTTTAGTATTCTAAAAGAAAAAAAAAATCAAAATATGAAAAAGAAATTTTCAAAAATTAAAAAAAAAAAAAAAAAATTAATTTGACTTAGATTTTGAAAACGTTGGTAAAAAGTATATAATTAAGAACCGAATTTAGAACATGAGGAGGAGTTTGTGCGTAATTTTTTTAAACTAAACGATGAAATATCATAGGATGAATTTTGGTTTTTTATAACTTATTTGTGTTTTTTGAAATTGGCGGAAAAAACTAAATGGTCCAGATAGAAATACAATAATCACGAGTAGGAAATTCTAAGAAACAATAACAACTGAAAAACCCTAATCGTACCAAGGCGATCATTAGTTTGATTCGATATTTTTAATATAAAATTCGATATAATAATTTTGTTTTAGAAATCCATTATTTATTTTTTTCATTAAAAAGTACATCAAGATCGCAAACATCTTAATCACTAGCACGCTCATTTATCAATTGAACTATGTTTACTTTTTACTATTCTTTTAGTTTTTATAGTTAGGTGTGGCTTTAACTTTCGGTAATTTTCTAAATAATCTAAAAGTATATGATTAAGAAAAAGGAAATAATATTTTTTTCCTCTCAAAATATTAAGATTCAAAAGCTTTTTTTTTTACTCACACTAAACATTAAATTAAGTTAAATTAATATATATATAGCTTAATTTAATATGTCTATAAGATCCGCTAAGATCATTTGTAATTAAATGAAAGTATTGAGAATTTTCTTCGAAAGAAATAGTAATGAATTTTCGACATATCCAAGTATTAAAGTAAAGTCAAGAGTTGACTATAACTTACTTTCAATTCCTATTGCCTTGCAGCTGTCTTCCTTTATAAACTATTCATTTAACTTCCTCTACTCTTTTTTCTTTCTTTTTGATGACATTATATATGAATATTCTTTAATTAATTTTGCTATTGAGTTATAATTCTTTATTAGATTTGTCATCGGATTAATCTCACGGCCATAACATTGTTATAGAGAGATGGAGAGAGTTGGAGCAAAGCCTAATATTGGTTAAACAAAGAGAAGCTTATGTTTGAAGTAGAGACAATATTGTCTAGTTATAGACATATCTTAAATGATCATCAAGGACGAGTCTCAGACCTAGTAATATATGGTTGTTGATGAAAACATGATAAAAGTTTTATATGAGGTATATAAGTGAGAAGAGAAGTAATGATGACTAAAATAAACAATTTTTGAATTTGTACGAAAATCCTTTGTGGGGATCTACTATCTACCATATTTACCATATTGATGTGTGCACCTTTGGCAATAATATCATATGAGGGCTCTAAAACCAATCATCAAATTTTGGTATTAAGGTAAGTTTATGGTCAAATAAGGAGGAATTTATCATATAGTTGGGAGATGGTTATCTAAAAATAAAAACCAAAGTTACATTTCATTTAATTTGTATCATAAAAGTTTATAAATATGTAATCTTAAAATGGACTATTTATAGTCTTTCAAGAACATATTAGTTTTACCTCACTAATCAAACATACATTAATCAAGTTAAGAAAAAAAAATTGTCAAAGTGAAGTCCAACAACTAGCACTATTAGGGAAAACCAGGAGGAAAGATGAATGAGAGAAGTGGAAATGAAAACCCTATAAGAGAAGAGAAAGCTGTGAGAAAGCGTGGAGTTGGAGAGGTGAATGAGAGAAGTGGAAATGGAAACCCTAGAAGAAAAGAGAAAGAGGTGGACAAGGGTGGAGTTGGGAGGAGTGAAACACTGTGTTGGGGTTGGGGGTGGGGGTGGAGGTGGTGTGAAACAAGAGTGTTGATTATAATAACCCCAATCCTTGAATTAAGCAACTCTTATGAGCTAAACATAGAGTCCTCGTAGATAATTTGTGGGTCAAAGAGGTCCTAAAAGTCCACGTTGGGTACTTCATTCATGTAGTAACAAAATATTCAAAATATTTAACCTAAATGGGAGTAGAAATTTGTTGAGTGGAATAAACATTACTTTCCCCCCGGAATAGCTAGAAGTGTGCAACAATTAGTCAAAATTGATATTTGTTAGGTTGTACTAAATGTTAAAATCGATCTCAGTCGTTAAGAAGTAAAAGTCGATTGATCGATTTAACTCTTTAAAATATTACTTTTTTGTTAATTTTCTATTTGAATTTTTCCAAACCTAGACATGGACCCTCTTCTTCTTCAACCGACCAACTTCGATATAGTTGTTCAAAACTCAAAAGCCTTGAGGAGGAGGCAAATATAGAGTTGGGAAGGGTACATTAGCAATTTTAAGTATTTTTGTTACATTGTGAGAGAGTTTAGGGTTAATGGGGAAAAACTAAACTAACATGTCCGAGTCAATAAAAAAGTTACTGTCCAATTGAATCATTACACGTGAACTCCAACAAATATCTTTCTCATCCTACGGTCTACATTCTCCCCTTTATAATCAAACGGTTTACATAAAACCTTCAGGTCTATTTAAATCACTCTGCAATTGTCATCCATCACAAAACCCTACTTTGAATTGGGTGCTTAGGGTTTAAGACCGACAGAGAAAGGAAAGAAGAAGAGAACGAACAAAGGTTTCCTCATTTCCAATTCCATTTCCTTTCATTTCTTTTTCTTGTAATGATTTTAGTTTGTATTCTTATGTTTCTGTATCTCTTTTTTCTTCGTTGTGGATATTGATTGCTTCTGTTTTGTGCTCTGATCTTTTGTCGTTCTGTGTAGAGATATTCTGTTTGTCTATTTGAGAGATATAAAGCTTATTCTCCAGACTGAACTTACATATGTTCTGATTTTGAGGTTTCATTTCATTCTTCTTTTGTGTTTCATTTCAGACTTCCACTGTAACGCTTTGGGTACATAAGCTCTGTTTAAGAATGATTCGTTAGTTTTCTAGTATTCTCTTGCTCCGATTGGGACGTTTTTAATTCGTAGCATGAGAACACAAATTAATTTATGAGCGTAAATTGGATATTAACGTTAAGCTTTTCCAGTAGCTAGTTTGCTCGCTTGTTTCCACAGTCTTTGTTTGTTTATCTGTTAATTGTGGATTATACAGTAGTAGCTAAGACATTCTTTTTTATTGTGGAGCTTTTACGTCGGAAGTTCAAAATATTTGCAGGTGCTGTAGTATCTTGTGCAACAACTTTTTGTTCCCTACAGAGTTTAATTTTATTTTCTGGTTAATTCTTTCAGGTCGTTAACAACATGGCTTTCCTCAGTAAGGTTGGAAAAATATTTAGTCAGAGTTCTGCATCAGGGATCCGTTCACATTTGCAGCCTTCCAATCTGTCTGTCTTTCAAACTCTTAGATTCATGTCGAGTTCTAAAGTTTTTGTTGGAGGTTAGGTTAAATCCAGTTCTTCTGTTCTTTCTTTCACCTTGACGATCCTTTAGAACTTTCCCTGACGTTCATTGCTTTGTGTACTGCAGGCCTTTCATACGGTACTGATGACCAAAGGCTGACTGAAGCGTTCACCAAGTATGGGGAAGTAGTTGAAGGTGTGCAGCCAGCTTATCTAACTAAGCATTATTGAATATGCAAGCTAAATTTTATATTTTAGTATTGTCACTATTGCTCATCATTCGGGAAATTGAATTACATTTAAACTTTCTGTAAGAACGGGAATTGGTGTGGAGTGAAAGAATTTGATTTTTTTTAAAATGTTTATCTTTGTCTTAGCGAGAGTGATATTGGATCGTGACACTGGTAGATCCAGAGGTTTTGGGTTTGTCACTTTCGGTGCCAGTGAAGACGCTTCTAGTGCTATTCAAGCTTTGGATGGACAGGTAAAACATCAGCATGGCATAGCTATGAGTGGTGGTTTGGTGATCTTAGTAGTTCTGTTGTGGATTATATTCACTGTTTTCCTTCTTTCATTGTTCATTTACTGTAATCAGGATCTCGATGGTCGTCGCATTAGATGCAGCTATGCAACTGACAGGGCTAGTGGAGGTGGTGGTGGTGGTGGTTATGGTGGCGGCGGCGGCTATGGCGGAGGTGGCTATGGTGGCGGCCGCGGCGGTTATGGGGGTGGCGGTGGCGATGGCTTTGCTGACAGGACTTGAAGGAACTTATCTAATGTTTCAACAAATGGCTTTTTATAAGTGTAATGTCTATGCTTTCCTTGTACCGCCGGTTTATATCTTTAGACATGCCCTTCAATTTTGAAGATAATTCGTTCCGATTCAGAATTGTTAGTGCCCTTTGCGTAGGATTTGAGAATTGAATGAACTACCCCTTCCTTTATTCTTAAAGAAATCATAAACTTTTCTCTTGCGCAAATGATTTTTACTCCAATATCTCTGGCGTTTGCTCTGATGGTCCATTGATTCTTTTTCAATTCCTCTGAAATTTTGACTTGAATCCATTCATCTTCATCCATTCCACTGCTTTTTGGCCTATTTTGGAGTATATTTGAAATGGTTAGAATGTATTCATTCATCTTCATGTTGAGAAATATCTCAAAAACATTATGTTTAATACTTCTAAACCAGTTTTGATGGCGTGGTAGTAGGAATATATAACACTTACACTTCAATCGGTTTCCAATGATGAAAGTTTAATTATAAAAAATGGTGCTTCGTAAATGAATTATGTAAAATCCCTCTCTTACAAAAGAGAAGTTTGTTTGGGTTCTCATTATTCCTTCCCTATAAGAGAAATGGATAAAAATGGAAACCATTATTACCCATATAGTATAACTAAATTTGATTTTGGTTATACTATTATTAACATTATTGAAAATCTATATTGTTAAAACTATAATTAATGTATTAAAAAATTAGTTAAAAAAATGAAATTATTTACAAAAATATAGAAAAATTAAATTAACAATGCTATATTTTTTTTAACGTTTTCAAATTTACAAAAAAAATATGATCCACTTCTTTCTATTTGTATTGTTATTTGACAAGTAATTAATAAAAAATTTCTTAAATAAAGCTTCTCTGATTATTTGAATTTCAATAAAAATGTGAATAGGAAAACGTTAAACAGAAAAAACGTCTATAATGTTATCTGGTTTTTAAAATGTAACCCGTGAACGCGTCTCTCGAGGAGACACATTCCAAACCTTGTTTTTTAATTGCGCCTTCAAGAAGGCGTCCGTGCAATTGTATTCCCCGTACGAATCGAAGGCATAGGGTTTAAGGTCGACTGTGAAAGAAAGGAAGAAGAGAACGAAACAAAGGTTTTCTCATTTCCATTTCCTTTCCTTTCATTCTCTTTTCTTGTAATGATCCTAATTTGTATTCTTATCTTTCTGTTCTTCGTTGTGGTTTTTGATTGCTTCTGTTTTGTGTTTTGATCTTTTGTCGTTCTGTGTGGAGACATTTTGTTTGTCTGTTTGAAGATATATAAAGCTTATTCACCTGACTGAACTTACATATGTTCTGATATGGAGGTTTTGTTTCATTCTTCTTTTGTGTTTTAAGACTTCCACTGTAACGTTTTGGGTATATATGCTCTGCTTAAGAATGATTACGTGTTCTCCAGTGTTCTCTTGCTCCGGTTGGGACGTTTTTTAATTTCATAGTCTCTCTAGAATGTCTAATTAAAGCGTGCATGTGAACACAAATTAATTTATGTGTAAAGATTAGCTAGTTTGCTGGCATGTTTCCACAGAGTTTGTTTGTTTATCTGTTTATTATGGATTATACAGTAGTACCTAAAAACTTTCTTTTTGATTGTGGAGTTAATGTTACATTGGAAGTTCAGAATATTTGCAGGTGCTGTATTGTCTTGGGCAACTACTTTTTATCCCCTACGGAATTTAATTTTATGTTCTTGGCAATTCTTTCGGGTTGTTAACATGGCTTTTCTCAGTAGAGTTGGAAAAATATTTAGTCAGAGTTCTGCATCAGGGATCGGTTCACATTTGCAGCCTTCCAAGCTGTCTATCTTTCAAACTCTTAGATTCATGTCGGGTTCTAAAGTTTTTGTTGGAGGTTAGCTGGAAGTTCATTTCTCCTGTTCTTTCTTACGCCTTGTTTAAGGTTAAGAATTTTCCCTGAGATCCGTTGCTTTGTACTGCAGGCCTCTCATACAACTCCGATGATCTAACTCTGAGGGAAGCGTTCAGCAAGTATGGGGAAGTAGTTGAAGGTGTGCAGGCAACTTATCTAACTAATCATTATTGAATATGAAAGCTAAATTTTATATTTGAGTATTACCACTATTGCTCATCATTCGTTTTGGAGAAATTGAATTACATTTAAACTTTCTGTAAGAACAGCAATATTCTTGGCTGATGTCCTCTCTTAGGTTGTGTTGAGTGAAAGAATTTGAATTTTTTTTAATGGTTTATCTTTGTCTTAGCGAGAGTGGTAATGGATCGTGACACTGGTAGATGCAAAGGTTTTGGGTTTGTCACTTTCAGTGCCAATGAAGAAGCTTCTAGTGCTATTCAAGCTTTGGATGGAAAGGTAAAAGCATCAGCATGACATTGCTTTGAGTTGGTTTGGTGATCTTAGTAGTTCTGTTGTGGATTATACTTACTGTTTTCCTTCTTACATTGTTCTTTTTTTGTAATCAGGATCTCAATGGTCGTCGCATTAGATGCAGCTATGCAGTTGAAAGGGTTGCCCGTGGTGGCGTCGGGTATGGTGGTGGCCGCTATGGTGGTGGTGACAAAAACTGATGAATTTGCTGATAGGTCTTGAAGGAATTGCCTATCAAATTTTTCAACAAATGGCTTTCTGAGTGTAATGTCTTATGCCTTCTTGCAGAACCCCAAGGGGTCGTTTAAGGCAAAGATTATCTCATACTATAATCATTTTGTGCTATAGTAAATACTATTTAAAATTCTCCAATTAGTTATAGTAAATATTATTTTAAAACTTTTAATTTATTACGGTATTTATTATTTACAACATTTTTTTTATCATTTATTCCTTGTTTAACCTTAAAATTTTCCCTGAGGCTACGGTGATGGCGGCATTATAATCGCGTCAATACATCATGAGGAGATGATTTTTTCTAGGAGAAAAACCATGAAGATGGGGATAACAATGATGACTGGCCGATAAGTCTTCACGGACTTGCCTTATTTAAAGTGATAACTAATTGCTATTTAGAATCATGTCTCTTGCTCAAATTCCAATTTTGTTTGATGAGCTTAGGTGAAGAGAATTGAATGAACTGCCCCACCATTTGAAAAAGAAAAAAAAAGGAAATCAAGAAATCTTCTACTCTCACGTACGTTGACTTGCATTATACTTTGTAATTAGAGAATGTAGGGTAGTTTTAAAAGAAGAAAAAATCTACAATTGTAAATGTAAACGTTGTCTTTTGCTTTCAGAAACTAAGAATGTGGTTATGCAATAGTAGAGTTTTGCTAATCACTCGTGCAATTTTGTTGTTCATTCATCTCTCGAGCTCTGTAGTATGATTGTTTTGGTTTTCGTAAATCTCGTATTTTAGAAGGGTGTTATCTATTCTTCATGAAGAGTTTGTTTGTAGTTTGTTTATTGACTTAACGAAACTCTTTAAAAAATCCATCATATACAAAATGTGAGAGTTCCATTGTAAAAACATCACTAGAAGTCAGCAGTTGGTAAAAACCACCCTTCTTCCAAACTCAATAGAACTTATCAATGGTACCATTTTTTGCTTTCATATTCGTGTACTAGGAGTAAACTCCAATTCATCAACTGCTACATCAAGCCAAGAACTCCTATATTGTGCATCAATTTGCTGCAGCTTCTTGCTGTTATTTTGAAGAGCATTCTCGAGTTCTTTGATACGTGCTTCAAGCCTTGACTGAATAACATCGTGTAAACGCAAGCTCAGTTCCCTTGGTGACACTGTATAGTTTCCAGAATGAACTGTTGAGTTTCTTTCCTCTTCATTTGGCTTAGTCCAACCACAACTTTCTTCAATAATCATCTCATTCCTCAATTCACCTTCAGCAAAATCTTCTTCGAATTCTGGATCAAGCTGCACATAAGGATTTGCATTTTAACTTAAACCATCCATAATGAAACAATGAGTAGACCATCATACTTTGTTTAGTTCCTAGAATGAATTAACTTGTGTTTTTAATATGACTCTATTACCTCCTCCTCTTCCTCGTGAAATCTCGCCGTGTAATCGATGCTTACATTTAATCCTAACCGCTCGAGTTCTGCTTCCAGTTCGGCTTCGATTCTGCTCATTGATTCTGAACTCTCCTCTGCCTTATGTTCATATAGTTCTTCAGCATTGAAGTTTATTGTGTAATCCATGACATGTTGTG
Organism: Cucumis hystrix; assembly: GCA_025688845.1. NCBI lineage: Eukaryota > Viridiplantae > Streptophyta > Magnoliopsida > Cucurbitales > Cucurbitaceae > Cucumis > Cucumis hystrix. The sequence continues at coordinate 18,834,107 of CM046894.1, forward strand.
TAGAAGATCCATCTCCTGTTTTCTCAGAGAAGGCATTATTACTATAAGTGTACGATTCACAATTATCATTACTGAGCTCCTTCAGCTTCAATGAATCCTTCATTTCAAGTTCCTCTTGAAGATCTTGAACCAAGTACTCGGTCTGCTTTAGCAATTCTTTCAAATTGTGAACTTCCCTTTTATTAGACATGAAGGAAAAGATTACACCAATGAAGACTCCAAGATATAATACAAACGATTCATCCGCGACACCTGAAAAGTATAAGCAATAAGCATAAGTTCGCAATCTAAGGTATAGATCAATCATAAATCTGCAGAAAGAAGAATGATTCTCAATAGCTTCTCAACTTTCACGAAACTTTCGTATTGCAATAGATTTATATCCTTTCTCAATAGATTATTTCCTTTTTTTTTTCAAATTATGAAGAATGATTAAGAAAATAAGCTAAAAACGAAAGGCTATAATAAAAAACACTATTATACCTTTGGAAGCAGAGTGTTCCCTATTATCTATTTTGCTGAAACTTCTTGACTTTCTTTCCCATTCCTTTCCTGTCTTATTACTAACTATATCAGAGATCTTCAAAGACTCAAATGGCAGTTGAGGAACCCCACATAAACTTTCATTAGCATCTAAGTGGGATCCCTTGAACAGCTTATTTTCCTCCAGTTCCACAGCGATACATGGATTTAAAGAACTCTCGTGAGCTAGAAGACAATCTTCTACTAAATTCAGAGGTTTAACAAGAACTCCATTTGAGAATTTAGCATTAGCTGTGCTTCTGTTTCTTGAAGAACTACAAACTAAGGTTCCAATGTTATTGCTTTTGCTGCTTTCTCCAATGTGTCCTTTAGAGTTCTCATTGATCCAAGATTTCAAAGTCATATTTGTTGTAGGCAATTCATTGCCATTGGAACCTTGGTGACTCCCAATAAGTCCCAACTCTGAAACTGAAGATGTTTCTTCCATAATTCCATGGCCAAAAACATCTTCATATGGTTTCTTCCTTAGTGAAAATTTGTTGAGAAAAAGATTTGAGTATTCAGGACTTACCAAATTGGATTCCCCAAAGGATAACTGTGATAAAGAACTATCCCCATCTTTTGATTGATTCTTCCAGTACTTAGCTACATATCCAGCACCAGTAGCTGCTGCAACAACCCACAAATCCATTTCTGCTTTCCCTTTGCTGAGACAATTTCAGTAGAAGTTTTCATATTTTTTTTCTCCAACCCCAGATGGTAATTAAACTCATAGCCAAAATGACTCAAAAGGCAATTTAGGGAGAATCTCCTCTTTTTTTTAGAGAAAATAACTTGGCAATCTAATCGAAAAATCACTTCCTCTAAGAATCATGCTCAAGCAAAGATAATTGGCTAAAATAAGCAAGAACAACACAATAGCCGTATAAAATCCACTATTATCATATTTGGTTGTAATTATTCTGGTTGAGTTTATTAGCAGTTCCATCAAAAAATGTTAAGAGTTTGATGTTTTCCTTTTTCCCGTCCACTATTTTTCTTCATCTGTCTTTTTTATCAAAGTCCAAACTTTTTTGAGGTGTTGTGAAGTTTGTTTGAACATGCTAAGGCGTTAACATATCACACGTGTTAGTATTTTAGCCATTTGCAGCAGCAACATATTTGTTCTTTTGGTATTTTTCAGTCGAAATGCATAACCAAACTTTTGACTTTTGAGTGTTCTATGAGATTTCTGATATCTCGTTCACCATGAACTATAGATTTGATATATTACACAGTCAAAATATCCATGCAAGTTCTTAATTACTTGAGACTTTGCTCCCCAGATATTGTGGCCAGTGGTGTTGGTCAACCGGGAAACAATTTCAAAGCCTTATGGCCAATGGACAATGATATAAATGTCAAAGGCAGTATTGGATTTAATTTTGATCTAGCATCCAATCAAATTTAATTTTATGCTTCCAAATTCACTGAATGAAAAGAATTCAATGAATTCCTGTCACATAAATCAAATTCCAAATCCAATATTTGAATTCTGTAATTTAGATAGTGATTATAAAGAAACGCCAAAAATGCTATAAAAATGTTCCATAGTGTAGAAGAACATCACGACTCAATTTCTGTTCCTCTAAGCGAGTTATTTATCTCAATATCATATTGAAAAGCAAGAGGTTTCTCAAAAAGAAAAAAAGAAAGAAAAACAAAGTCAATTCAAGCAATTGGGGATTTCGGTTGGAAAAAGGATGAAGCAATCTGAAAATCAATTGATATCTAAACAAACATAGTTCCCAGGATAGAATTGAAACTGGGTGTATTATTACAAAAAAGCTCAGAAGGCAACATCGTCATAATCAAATATAGCCTCGTGATCTTAGTTCACCAAACATTGGGTGAACCAGCAGAAGATCTAGCAACTAGCCCTCCAATGCTGAAGCTCCAGATATAATTTCAATCAACTCGGTGGTGATAGACGCTTGCCGGGTTCTATCACAAAATATTAACAAGTTCAGTTTCACAGAAAATAAATAAATAAGAAGAAAACGAGTAGGTTCCAAAAATTGATTTAAGTTGAGGGAAAAAAAGGTCGTCAGATATGTTCAGAGACCTGTTATAGGTTAATGTGAGGCGATCAAGCATATCCCCAGCGTTTCTGCTTGAGCTGTCCATTGCAGACATCCTTGCACCTTGTTCACTGCAAGCATTTTCCAGTACGGCGTTGAACAGTACCTGGTAAGCATGAATATAGCTTTCAGTAATCACATAAATGGTCAATGAAAAGGGACAACATTTTCCTGCTACAAGTTAATATTAGAAATACAGAATAAGGAAGGTAATCATGTAATCAACGTTATTGCATATTATTATCGCAGTTCTCTTCTTTGAGTTGATACACATGCAATTCTGCAGCATCCTTAACCAAGAAAATAAGACCGATACAACCATAGACTGAAATTACTTCATCACTTAATTCATTCTCAAAAACCACTGGCAACCCATGGTGATCCGGTTAAATGCCAAGTCCCAGTATCTAGAAGGAAAACTTTTTCCTAAGAATTGGCTCACCTAAATAAAATTATCAAGACCCGTAAATTTCAGTGATCAGCTCGATATAGATAAAAATAAATGGGGAAAAAGTGTTAACTGATACGTGTCATCAAATTTACACGGTGTCTGAGACTCTGATGTATAAATTAGGCCAGAATTTAATCTCCATGAAACTTGCAATGAATTAAAAACCTCAAATCTCTAACCTGCTCATTTGATTTGGTACATTACAAAACTAATGCCTCATTACAAAAGTATGAGAAACTGTAAGAATTAACTTACACAAGAAAACTGAAACTCTGCTAGATTTTGGAGAATCTCAGCCTTTGTCTCACCGCCTTCAATCTCATAAGAGTCCAGGTCACCAAGACTTCCTCCAGATTCTGCCTCCCTTTCAACAATCTAAAATACAGGATGCACAATATTCACAATTGGAAATGCAAGAATTCAAGAAAGGGAGAAGAAAAGGCCAGTATAGAAAAGAAAATCAAGTAATTTTATTACCTCAGGAGACAGGATGGTAGATGTTGTAGGAAGAAATGAGACAACTGATTGGAACTTGTTGAAAACAACCCTCAGAGCATCATATTCTACATTCTTTAGAATATCATCAGCTAAGACAGAGACCTAAAAGTGCAACAAAAGACCATAAAAAATGGGCATTTCAAAAAGTCAAGAAAGGCATCCTGTAACACAAAATTAAACATTTTGCTAAGCCAGTAAACCAAAAGAAATGCACTGATTGAAACAATAAGGAAATTCATTCAAAAACAACATTATTTGCTGCCACAATGGATCAGATTTATGGCGTTATTTAATTGGAGAAATTATCCTACTCCATTGCAAAGACTTCAAATCCAACGGTTGAACCCCTACATATGGAAGCATAGGGAAATCGACAGAAACACAAACTCATGGACAAACAATGAAGACATTCTCTGTGGTGAGCAATGTTATGTGGATAACTAACCTGAGTATAATTCAAAGGATTCTTCTGCAGCTCAGTGAAGATGATTTCTATGTTCTTCTTGGAGTCTCGAACCAACTGAGCCTTTGCCTTCTCTCCCAATACAACATATTTGGTTTCCTTTTCAGGACCTATGAGTAGAGAGATTACAAAATTAATATATTACTTACTGCAGACTTTCTTTGAAGTGAAGGATAGATAAACAAATATCTTTCAAGTAATACCAGAATTTATCTTGCGCAGAGCCCTGCTTATCTTGACTGAGGTAGAATTGATTCCACCACAAAGACCCTTGTCAGAAGAGACGGTAACAATGACATTCTTCTTTACATCAACACCTACATTTCCAACAAAAATAACATGGTCAAATTTCCAAGTCTAGGATAGAGGGGAAAAAGTGCATGTGTGTCTGTGTATGGTGTGTGTTATGTATACAGAGCAGTATCGATTTTTTAAAATATAAAATAAAATAAACATAAGGTACATTAACCAGTAAATAACCCATGAGTTTGATGTGCACTTTGACATAATACAAATGGGAAGTACAGAAAAAGTAAAACAAACAACTTATGTGTCAATGGAAAGTAAAAAATACATAATATAAACATACTTGGATTATCCCCAAGAAGCGCAGTAAATGGTTGCCAAAGGCCACGAGAATTTTCAGTGCGCACTTGAATTGCTCGCAGCTTTGAGGCTGCAACCATCTTCATTGCCTTTGTAATTTTCTGGATATTTTTCACACTCTTCATTCGAGTTCTAACTGCATCCACATATTGAGAAAATGATGGCAAATCATCAGTAAGTAAGAAGAATAAAACAACCCAAACATATCAAAGAAATGCTAGTTAATTAACAGAAAATAGCACTGAAAGAAATAGCAGCATCCATCCAATGTAAATAGCACCTACCCACTTGAGTGGAGATGGAGCGTACACCAAGAGGAGCTTGTTCCCTGTACAAAAATCACACATTTAGTATTAGTTATTTATTTGCAAATAGAACTTCGGCGGAAAACCTAATGGAATATGGCTCCCTAAAATCTAAAAATTACCGTACGTTTTTAAAATGTAATACTTTCACGTATCTCATAAACGGAAGATCATTGTATCTTTTTCAAAGAACAAAAAAACCCACAGCACATTTCAGAACAATTAGCCAAGCAGTAGACCCAAACCAAGCCTTTAACATAAAGGGTGCAGACAAATACGTACAAAAGATAAAAATAAACAACCAATTACTCCAGAATTCCATCAATCAAATGAGAAAACTTTTGGGTGTCTAACAAAACCATACCAATCGCTGAGAATCCAGATAAAACGCAATAAGGCAAAGATAGAATAAAAGTAAAAAATGAATACTCGTAAAGGAGGGAAGACCGAAGAGCGGTGATTGGTTGAGGAGAGATCACAGTAGCGAGCCGCCTCCCTTCACGTCTCAGAGCTGCCATGGCCATTGCTTCCTGGAGCGAGATCGGAACAGGAAATTGCAGATCAAAGGAAGAAAATAAGAACGACGAAAGGGTTTGTTGTCTCTTTTTCAATAGCTGAGAGCGAGCCCAACTCAAACGCTTCTCACTTAGTTTTGAGACTTTTTCGCATCTCACTCCGCCAAGGCCTATATTTACAAATACTTTGTTAATGTACCCAATCGGCAAATCCTTGATTATATTTCCCCAAAATACCCTCATTTATATTTCGGAAATGTAATGCAATCATTAACAAAATTACACTATTGGACTTCTTGTATTTGACCCATAATGTTCGAAATTTTGGAGAATTGTTCTCCAATTAAACATCAATTCATACCAAAACTAATCAACAAAGGCAAACCATGCGAGTAAGCCAATTAAGAAGGATTTCAATCCAATATAGTAAAATACGAGGAATGAATCATCTTATTGCAACATATAAGAATATAACTCGACTATCTCACATTTATTCTATTTAATAAATAACACTCTTTAACATAAATAACTCCATAATAAAACTCTTAGTTTTCACAAAATCGTATTTAAGTTGGAGGTTCGAGATACCTTATTTTTTAGGTAGCAATTTTCAACCAACCTATAAGAGATAAAATCATCAGTTAATGTGTGTATTTCAAATATATATTAAAATAGGAACTATGAATTTTAGTTGTATAAAACAGTGATGGATTGCAAAATGTAAGTACACTACAAATTTTGACCATGGAACACTATATAGTATATAGTGTGAAAATCACAAAATCGTAGTACTTTTAAGGCTTTGACATCTCAACTCCCTTTGGGATGGCATTTTTGAGTTAGTATAAGCCCATAGGCCCATATCCTTTCGGTTTTAATTAAGGAATAATTGCAGTAATAGCAAAAACATAAAAGGCCATCGATGTAAGAGTTTGAATTTTTTAAAAGAATTCAAAAATAACAAAATATTGAACCATTTGTAAAAATATAGCAAAATTGCTCATCAAAGTTTTTTTCTTTTACTATATTTTGTTAGTCAAGGAATGCAGTAGGAAAATTTTGATTAAAAAATAGTTATTAGGAATAAAAATTATAAAACTAATGGTTATGAAATAAATGACAAGGCCTATTACTAATACACAAGTTCTGTTGAAGGTATTATATATATATATATATATATATATATATATATATACATATCTCGTAGTGTGTCCAACATATCATTAGAACCTATAAAGTCTAATATTGATCCGACCAAAGAATAATGAAATACGAAAAATGCAATTATGAGAGAACATGTTAAGAACTCCACACTAAAATGACGTCTTTTGAAGTAAACTCATGGCATCTCAAGTGAATGGAGTGAGCCATACATCCCTATAATTTTGAGACGTAATTATAAAGCTCCAATTAGTTGGTGTTTATTATTTCCTAATACATCCTCTTATTCTCATTGACGACTAAAATAGTTATCACCAAAAAAGTTGAGCAATCAAAACACTCAGTTCCAAGGTAAGCTAAATTGTAATTTAATAGAAGAATAATCATAACCTCGAGGCAGTGATAAAACTGTACACAAAAGCTTAAGCAACGTTAAATTCGAAGTAAAAAAACTTTACAGACTTGTTTTCACTACACAACATACAGATCTGCCACAGAACCTCCATTTTTCAGTGGACACTTTTGTTGAAACACGTCTTCAACACAAGAATTAACAAGCTATGTCAACTGCTTGTACATACCAAAAACAAAAGGCCTACGATGTACCCCTGCACTATACTATTGACAAGCTAAGTCAAACAAGTTAGATATCTATCTACCTATGTATTTGAAAATCAAACCTTGAATCACCGCATCGCATCCCATCACGACTACCGTCGCTCCTTTTTAATCCCAGCATTAAAGATTTGGAGATACTTTTCTGCAACTCTCTTGGGAACATCTTGTTCACTCATGCTTTGAGACCCACTGATACTAAATGTTGGCGCCGTCTTCAAGCAACGCTCCGTTTCCAAGCCTTTTATTCCTTCACTTCCTTCTGCCTTCGTATCCGATGAATGTTCGGTCTTTACTTTTGACGCGGACAAAGAGTAGGAGTCAGTCGGTGCAATTGGAGTACGTTCCTATCATATGGTTTGCAAAATAATGTAAAGAGAGGGATTTGAGGTTGAATGATTCTCGTATCATCATCGTACACAAACTAAAGAAACATTCAGTTAGCTCATCCTTTTTTTTTTCTTTTTATTGAACGGCGACGAGAAAATGTAAACAAATCAAGAGGAAAAGGCTCAGTTCGGCAGCGAGTGTGAAATTTTTCTACCTTATCTCTTTTCTGAGCATTCATATTTGATGTATTGTCATCGGAATCTTTGGGTTTTTGTGACCCAAATTCTAAGAATAATCGTTGAATGGTAGAGTCTACATCGTTTGCAGCTGAAGACTTTCCAGCAGTCTTTGCACCCTCGATGTCAATTTCCCTTTTAACGGCATTGTCGTGCTTTCCAGTTTTCTTTGACGTGAACTCCAGTAGGGGAACTTTGGAATTAGATTCTACTGAAGAAACTGCAGGACCATCCTGTGACACAGGAAAAGGAGACTGGTCGTCTTTAATTTCACGGAAGACTCCGAAAATGAGGTATTCGGCATTAAACATGTTGATAATATCTGCAGAAAGAGTTGCACACATGTCATAAAGCTAGCACAAGTAAACCCAATGTTATTAATTAAAAATCAATAAACCAACTTTAGAATATCAAATTCAAGCCAATTGCATCTCTTCGGGATGTCAATGGTTACATACACTAAAGAATGTCAGGAAAATAACGAATGTAAAAGCATTTACACTGTGAGAGGCGATCCAGCTGTCTACATGTAAATAGAACCATCTCTGCACCGTCAACAAGACTTCTTATCAATAAATCTTCTCTCTCCATAAGTTCAAATAGGCAAGAGTTGTTCTTTCTGGACCTACACTTAAATCGACAATTGTTTTTACATGGCTATACAATAACTGGAATTGTATCCACTAAATCAAAACTCAAAACAAACCTTTCAATATTGCACGGAAAGAAGTACAAGGCAACATCAGCAAGATCCGGACATTCATCATGAAATAGATCATTCCAAATATCAGAACGACTAACTAGCTTCACTTGAAGAATGGGAGGAATCTTCCGCGACAATTCATAAACTCTACCATGTACTGCACATGGAGGCTTTGCCAGGAAACCATCATAAAATTGACCAGCCATACGTGTACCAACAAATTGGAAGCCTCCCCTAAAGAATAGAAATTTCTGAAAGTAGTAAATAATTTTAATTTTCAGTGAATCATATAGATAATGCCTGTATTTCCTTTATCAATAAAACTGTTGTACATATATGTAATATCAGTAATGTGTTGGAATGCCACCTAACAAGGAAACTCAAGGATCATAAAAAACACTAAAAAAAATAGAAATATATGTTGCAATATGAAGGAGGAAATTACAATATACCATAACATTTCAAGCTCTCCCAAAATTCCCCAAAAGAAATCCCACAAAATTCCCAAGACACACCTCCCGGACCCACTCCCTATATTTATAACTAAAAGCCCTAACAAACTTACTACCTATTTACTAATATGCCCCGACTAACAACCGTATCAACATTCTACAATTAATCCTACCATGTCTATAACTAGCACTCACATAAGGTTGGAACAAAGAATATGAAGTACTGATCCATCAACAATCACTCCAGAAGAACAGTCATAAAATTTTAAAACCCCATAAGAAAGAGCAAGTTTGAAAAAATGGGATGGGGATTCATAATCCATTAAATACACGTGCAAGAAAAGGATGCATCAATTAAATAGAAAAAAGAGAATTGGTAAAAGTTTCACTCATCAAACACTAAGAGGGCATTTGGAGCATTGAGTTGGTTATTATAGTTAGTGGTTGTTCTAGTCTATGGATTATAATAGTATATGTTTGGGATGGATACTATTTTAGTCTGAATTATAATAGCTTATACTTGGAGCACAAACTATTTTAGTCTAGGTAGAAAATAGTAAACACTATAACAAAAAGATAAATGAGTAAGAAATAGTGATCAGTGTTGGCAACCCAACTTGAAGTTGGTAAGAGTTGGAGCTTCAATTATAACAATGGTGTTTACAACTATTTATAACCTACGAACAACTACAACAATTGATGAAGATAATTATAAGATAATTAGAATATTTTAGTTAGTATCTAGTTTAGTTGATAATTTAGATTAACTAGAATTTAACTGGTTATTTTCGTGTTTCCTTGAAACGCCATAAAAAGCCAAAGGTTTGTAATGGGAGCTTTTGATTATTCCTTTGAATATAGAACAAGAACATTGTTCTGGCATTCTCTAGTCTCCAAGTGATGAATTTTTTGTTCTTGGTCATAGGAGTCGGTCTGAGATCTTTTCCGTTGCATTAGTAATGCTATTTGGAATCCCTCTTTGTTACAGTGTTCACTATTTCTCATGTATCCTCTCTCCCTCTTTGTTTACTATTTTCAATACAAACTAAAATAGTTTTGCACCCTTAACACAAATAATAACTTGTACTAAAATAGTTTGCTACATTTAGATATACCCATTATAATGATGGAAACGAAGAAGCAAATAATAAAGGATAGGACTCACTTCCAAGAGGCATGTAATGATGGGAGATAGTCACGGTATGCATGGATTTCTTGTATCATCAAAGCATCCTTCAATTTTTTTTGCATATCCTCTAACTTAGTAGAGGGTGAAGGAACTTCTTTTCTGTCATGATATGCATGTATTTGATGTGTAATCAAAGTATCCTTCTCTTTTTGTGTATCCTCCAACTTAATGAAAGGTGAAAGAACTTCTTTCCCTTTGTTGTCACAAGATGGATGTATTTGATACGTAAACGAGCTATCCTTCTTCTCTTTGGAAGGTGAAGGAACATCTTTTCCTGTGTTGTCACAATATGCATATTCTTCATGTGTAAACATAGTATCCTTCCTTTGTTTTTGTGTATCCTGCAACTTAATGGAAGGTGAAGGAACTTGTTTTCCTCTGTTGTCACGATATGCATATACTTCATGAGTAAACAAAGCATCCTTCCTTTGTTTTTGCGTATCTTGCAACTTATTGGAAGGTGAAGGATCTTTCTTTCCTGTGTTATCATAATATTGGCTATAAAACAAGCTAATGGTATCATACCACTAGAAATGGAAATTAAAACTAAGCAAGAGGCTATACTGTTTAGCTTGGGATTGGATCCCACCATGATAACCAAATTTAGGAGTTTCATAAAGATTGCAAACCTCTTTTCTCTTACCTGTATTTGTGACAGGAAAACCATGCCTTGACACAGAAGAAGTGCAAGCAGGAGTATCTGTAACCTTCACCTTTTTTAAAGTTTGTACTGGGCCTACTGGCATTGAAGGAAAACAAGTAGCTAATGCCTGTTTCTTCAAGCCACACGTCTTTGAAGGCATCAAAGGACTTCGTTCTGAAAGAAAAAACAAAATTCAAATTAAACATTCAACTAAACATAAGTCAAAAATTGAATAAAAAGTAGAATGCTTTTTTGTCTAAAAGGATATGATGGACCGATGATTTTTTGGCACTATATATTCATTGACCCCCCTTAAAGGTCGCTCTCTTTGGTTCACAAAAATACCTTCACACACATCCTGAGATTCATACTTAAAAAATACTGCGTGACCTACAGCTTTGTCGCCAAATAATTTGGCTTTTATTACAAAAAAATTGAGCTTTCATAACATAAACTATTGGACCTAGCATAACATAAAATAGAACCTTACACCGCAATTTCTTCCAATAAAACAAAAACGGAGATCAATTGGCAAAAAAGTATACATTAGAGAAGTATTGACACTTTGTTCGGCTAATGGCGCTGACACATGTCACACTTTGACACTTGATGGGCATATCTTTAGGAATGCGGCTTCAACCACTTTGTATGGAATTATTTTTGGACAAATTTGGTCTTTAGTTAGCCCACTGCTGAGATGTGAAAGAGATTATCAAGGAGTTACTTCTTCGTCTGCCTTTTAAACAAATGAGTGCCTAGAGGTCTGGAAAGGGATCCACAAGATGTATGGTCCGTTGTTAGATTCCATATTTCTTTTTGACTACGCGGCGATTTCATCATTACTAGTACGTTACATGGTCTTCCTTAGCTGCCTTGCCTTGTGTGAGCTTGCTTTTTTGGATGCAAGTTCATTCTTTTTTTTCTTTTCTTAATGAAAGGTCGTTTCTCATAATATACATATGCACACTTGTGCACATATCAATTGTCAAACACAACTAGAAAGTAATAAATTTTGGACGCGAAATAAATCGATCGCGTTTAACCATGTAAATTTATAAACTAATTGACCTTCAATTTCCTTCTTGTTTAAAAACGATTGATGTATTTTAAATTTTATATCCTAATAAATATGTCATAATCATGTTCATGTCTAGATATTTAAAAAGATGTGATGTCATGTTGTATCCATATCTTGTAATACACGGTTCATAGATGAACTCCCGCAGTAACAAATGCAAAAAAGGATAAGAACATGCTCAAGAACCTACCTTGAGATTCTTTTGATGCTTGGAAAAGTGGCCGGGGCATAGAGCTTTCGAAGACTTTTCTGAATTTGGATGTTTTCTGCGGCGGTGCAAAAGTTGTGTTCAACTTTGAAGGCACCTTAACCCCTCCCGATGATAGCTTTATTACTTCTTCGGTAGGTATGAACTTCACTTTACCAATTTTAGCATGTCTTGGCATTTTGGGTTGAACCTGCAACCCTGAACCATCGGGACTTTTGGCCTCATCCAATGTACAATTACAACAAAGCCAGGTATTGGGGGCTTCATCACACCTGTCGGGCATGCAATAACTAAAAACAGAGATATGGCAGCGTATGAGAAGGGTCACAAATGGGGAACGTTCATTAGGACATTGGATGGACAAAACTTTAAGGAACAATCAAGCTAATCATATCAAATCCCACGATCAAAAGCACTAATGGAATTAAAGGGATTAACATCACCAACATTACAATTACTTATTTTCTAATCTCGAGCCTAAAGTTAAATCAGTCAATTTTTCAGCAACCTTTTAAGTCCAACTAGCTGAGGTTTAAACCTACACAACCAGAAGACAATACACATAATCTCCCTTAAGTATATATACTACGTGTATGTTTCTCCTCGGAATATCCCCAAATTGAAACTCAACAAAGTGTTGTATCGTAGTATTCACCAACTGAAGAACAAGAAAGACCAACAGCCCACAATAACGAAATGAAACAAGGAAAATGAACTTGAACAGTATCAAAGAAAAAGAACTGAAGAGTTAACCATACAGATGTTCACGAACTACTTTGCACTTGGTACAGGTTATCATCAGCTCTGCATAACCAACATCCCCACAAATGTAACACAACTGATCCTGAAAATCAAAGTAGAAACCCAAGGATCAACATAAATGATTGAAAGCAAGTCTAGACTCTAGAATTGAGGTAGAGAGTAGTACTAGAGAAGTAGAAGCACTAAACACGTGTTCAAATTTGTTCCCAATATGGAAATGATTCCTTACTAAAACATAACTGAAAGGATAACTGCCGAGCAGTCAACTAACCTGCCATTCTCATAAAATGGGAAGATGAATTGAATGCAGAATAATATATACGCATGTGGCATGCAGAAAATTAAAAATATGGGAAATAAAGATTTTGTGTTTTCTAATTTATCTACCATGTTAACATATGACAAAATGGAAACTAAAATTTGGATTCCTGGATTAAGGATTGTTACAAGTAACTAAGAACATATTTCGAAAGTGATTCTAAAATGGTTAAAATCATTTTGAAACAAGCCTTCAATCGTTAAAAATTAATTTAATGTTTGGAAATGTACACTTTTAAATAGACTTTCATGAATCAGATTTTATTTTTAAACGAGATTTTGAACAAAACAAAAATGATTTTAACTAGCATTTTGCTTCCAAACATGCCCTAACTTTGAAATTAGTAATACTGCATTAAAATATACAAACATATATGAAGCATCATTCAATCTCCACGTAGTTTGTTAACTCATGTAAACCACAGGGAAAAAAAGTCAAAACCTAAAGTGATGAATTTCACTCAAAACACACTGGACTGAACATACAAGCGTCCAAAGAGCAGCGCATGCTAAACATTATAATATTCACCCAAACGCAGATTCCGATAACAGAAACAAGCAGGCAAACTCCGGGTCCAAGAAAATTATTTTAATCCAACTAAGTTTCGTCTTCTCAAATATAGCATACAAATATGCCGTCTACGTCCGGTTTGGAAAAAAAAAAAAAAAAAAAAAAAAAAAAAAAAAAAAAAACGAAGTACAAATACACAACAATGCAAACGAACTTACCGCCATTAACCGATACAGAAATCAACATTCAGCACCGCAATAAGTTATCACCTGCTTCAACTGCACATACAGTGCTGGTCTGCTAAGGACCATAGAACAAAAGAACAAAGTAAAGAACTAACTAACTGAACCTAAAAAGCCATTGGAAATGGCATTCTTACGTAGGAAAACCAAACGATCATAACAAAAAAAGCGTCGTAGTGAAGAGAAACAGAGAGATGAGAGGGACAAAAAAGAAGAAGGGAAAAAGGAAAACAAAGAAATACATGACTGTGTGTTGAGATAGATGAGCAGAGTTGCAGCATTAATGGCTGGCCCGCCGGCGGCAATGATGGTTTGTTGGAGAATGAGCAGTGGGAACTGGGAGGAAGAAGAAAAGGCTTTGAAAAACAAGTGAGGGAGAAAATGAATACTCAAGGAAGGGGAAACAAATCAAATGTAAATGTAAAATAATGCGATCCGTCGGGCGCAATTTCTTCGTGAAGGGCCCTGTCGTGCTCGTGACGTGCCTTCCTTTGGGTCCACCCTCAGAATATCATTTCAGTTACTTAATTAATCCCTTTCATTATAGGGATTGAAAATTAATAATAAAAAGACTAAATCTAAATTAAATAGATATAAGAGCCTTTTTTAAATAAAAAAAAATCAATAAAATTGGCTGCATACCAAAAGTCATTAGATCTCTTAAAGCTATTGTTTCAATCTATCACTTATCTATTTGAAATAGACCATGATAATAAAATAATATATTCATTATCTAAACGAAACACGATTTTACCAAATATCGTTTAAATATTTTGAATAAACGAATGATCACTTAGATTTTGATACGTGATTGTGTAGTGAAAAAAGAAGAAGAATTAATAATTTTTTTCAAAAAATTCAAAACCAACTATGACAAATTCATAGTTTTTTTGGGTACCAACCCTAAAAACTTTCACGTTTAGTTTTAAATTAGGAAATAAGATGGTATTTCAACTAATGGTAAAAGTAAAATCTAATTACTATTATATCTTTAGTTTGAAGATGCTGTTTTAGTGAACGTATATATATTGGGATTAGAAGATACTGTAAAAAAGCAATTTATTTGTATTGAAGTGTCCTTGATGCGACCTGTTTCTCCATTAATGGAAATGGATCAGAAGGTTGTCTCTCAAATTAGTTTTTTCTTTCTCTTTAAAGTTAAGTAAAAGGATAAAGTAACTTTTTTCTAAAATACTGTGATTTGAGAAATTATTGACAAAATTGGGGTTGAGCTAAAATTATTGACAAAAAAAAAATGGTAGTTAGCTCCAACCCCATTTTTTAATTATTAATATATATATATATATATATTACTTATGGGTCTCATAGTTTCTTTTTTAATTATTTATATGTTAGTGGACCCTACACCTTTTCTTTTTCATTATATATATTAAATATTTCAATTATAAAAATATATTTACTTAATAAAATTAATATATTTTCAATTTTAATTTATTTATTTGTATGTATACATTAAATATTTCAATATTCGATATTCAATTTTTCTTATTAAATTTACATTTCTTAATTTAATTGGATTATTTCAGGATCAAAATTATACATATCTTTTTTTTTTAATTTCTAATTTTTTTTAAAAAAATACATACATTAACAAAATATGTTATTAAAAAATATATTAAACAAATTAAATTATAATAATAATAATTGAGAGAAGTTAATGGTAATAATAATAGTTGAGAAAAGTTGAATATCTCAATATTCAATATTCAATTTTTCTTATTAAATTTACATTTTCTAATTTAATTTAATTTGATATTTTTTATATCAAAATTATACATATTTTTTAAAAACACATATATTAACAAAATATGTTATTAATAAATATATTAAATAAATTAAAATGCTAATAATAATAATGGAGAGAAGTTAAAGCTTGCTCAAAATAATAATAATAATAATAATAAAACAATTGAAATCACCAATGCACATTGCTCACGTGGGTAATTGAATAAAAAAAATTAATGTTTATGGTAAAAGGAAAAAAACAATAATCGTGGAATAATTTAAAGCTGATCGATGGAAACTAGGGTTCGATTCCAAATTAAATTTAAAAAACCTAACCTAACTAAATTAGGAACCTGCAGGAGGAATTTATTGTTGTATTTGTTACGAAAATTCAATAGGAATAAAATCAAATTGGACGTGTGATTTTGTGTAAAATAAATTAAATTTTTTCTAAAATAATATAAATAAATAAAATGATATATTGTCTAATATAAATTGATTTGCATTTTCTCCCTAAAATGATAGGTTTTATTTTCAATTTTTTTATAATTTTTTTTTTTGTTGATTTAAATGTGTGTGATGAGGTTGAGTTAAAATTTAAATGCATGAAGATTTAAAATATAATTTTTCGTTAAATACCAAAAGGGTTTGATTGGACTCAAAAACGTGTCGAAAGTAGTTTATATGTCGACACACAAAAAATCATTGGCTGTGTTGTTGAGAGACAAGTGTTGGGAGAGGATCTCCTAGATCATAATACATGTCGTTAGGGTATAAACATTTATTTCGTTAGTTATTTGTACATTGTTGGAAGTTCATATATACCGAAAGTGTATTACAGGCGTCGACAAAGATTCTATTTGTTGACAATATCGTTTACCCATTGGCATATAGTAAAAACCTGCAAAATATAATAAGTAAGACATTCCAACAACATCGTTATAATATAGCACAACATAAGAAATTGGAGTTATCCCGATGCAAAGTTAGGCGTCGGGATAAAAGATGTCGTAAGAAGAATTTTTCTTCGACGCAGTAAAAAGGATGTCGGCATTGGTCATATTTGCCAACGTTGAATTGAATACGTCGAGACAGCATAAACCTTCCACAACGCCATGCACGAAGACGTCGCGAAAACGTTTAATTTAAATAATAATATACATTTTTTTCGTGACGTCATGCAAGTACACGTAGGTGATGCCCCATCTACGACCGACATGGAAGTGTATGGCGTCGAGGAAAGGGAAAATTATTGTTAAAATTCATATCAATCGCGACATATACTTACTTGCATAATGTTGGCAATTGGTCTGTCTACGACGAGTTGGCATTGTTGACCACGTTAGCTAAATCTCCACTTATTATTGTCTAGCCCAATTCAATTACTCACATATGATAAAAAAAAAAATCTCTCTAAAAATCAAATTAAATGTCGTTTCATACTATATTGTTTTTTGAAAAAGAGGCATGATATAAGTGCAGTGTAAACATCTTAAAAGTGCTACGTACTAGGTCCATCCATGCATATTAATTTTTTTTCCAAACTTTAGTAATTAATTAACAATCCAACCATAGGTAGTAATTACTATGACTCTAATATATATTTTAAGATCAACACTCGAAACATCATATATATTACAAAACTGCAGTGCAATCTTTAATCTCGATAGAATAACGAAAATCCAAAACCTTATAAGAAAGCAATTAATGATGATTAATCAAACTACTGACCACAATAGAACATAGAGGAACCACATAAATCTTATAATTCTCGTTTACAAGCTAGCTAATTAAGTACTTTAATCATTATAATCAACTCATCAGTCTCAACAAATTAGCACGAAGCTAAATAAAACGACGATTGAGATGGAGAATAATATACGACGTTGGAGGCGGATTACACCATGGCTCTCGTCGGCGGTGGTGCCTGTTCCAGTGGGGTTGACACCCGTGCCTGCGCCACCCAAAACTCCGGTGGGGGATGCAGTGTTGGGAAGGGGGTTATTTGTAGTTGTGGGTGTCATCGACGATGGTGGTGGTCTCGTGACAGGCGACGTCATTCCGGGAACTGTTGTTGCTCCAGGTGGTGTTGGAGTTGTCGTCACTGGAGTTACTCCGCCACCGTTGCCCCTGAAGTAACATCTAATAGTCAGCATTAATTTGTATCGTGTTCACCATATACCCTTCAGTTCACTAGTTAAGTTAACCATTGTTCATAAAGTTAGATATATGTGAGTTATAGGATGCTATCTTTTAGGATTTGAGATTAGATTGTTTTTGTGAAAGGAAAGAAAGGAGTGACAAAAGGACATATGAAGTCAAAAGGAAGGGCACGATCCTCAAGAAACCTAAAGAAAATTAAAGTTGGCTCACAACCCTAGAAAGCAGCAAGTGAAAATGGCTCGCCCAAAAATCACGCTGGGATCAACCCAGCTGCCCCACAGATGTAAAAGGAGAAAAAGGTAAACATTCTAATTTTCAATTTTAACCTTGTTTAAATTTTTGGTTAAATAACATCTTTAGTTTTTAAAAGTTAATAATTTAAAATAAATAAAATACTTTTTAAGTGCATCAAAACGATAATAAATATAGAGATATTACCATCGATCTTTTATTAGCGTGAAATTTGAAGCTTATGGGATATGAAAGTGACGATCCTAGCACTAACAAATACTTCTAAGTCATTATGGCAACATTGCACACCAAAAATCTTGAAGAACATCTACTTAATAGTGATTGATGGTTTATAAACAAAGTACTAAGCTTAAAATATCTCATTTTCTGAAAGAACACGAGCATTTAGTGCTTTTATTCCTAAAGAAATTAAAATTGGTTGTGTTAAATCTCCAAAAAAAAACTCTATAATGTTTGTATTAGTCTTTGAACCACATTTTATTAGTAGGTATCTTTGCTATGTACTTTTTTTTTTTTTATCTATTTAATATCACGTGTCAGATGTCATATTTGAATTATACAACCATCAATCATGTTCAAGTTAATGTGATAGTAAACAAATATGTTCAAATATATATGCCATTTAATATGTTATGAAGTATATATTTTAAAAACTTAAAAGACTAAAATGGAAAGAAATTAAATGTTCATAAGCCAAAATAATTTTTAAAAAATAAAATTTTACCATCAAGTACCCTAAGACTCCAAATTAATTTACTCTAAAATCCAATAATAATAATAACAAAAATGGGACGCTTTTAAACATAGAAACACGAACTAAAAGTAACAAAATTTTATAACTATTATTGATATTAAAAATCTATTAGTATGATATGAATAGACATGGATAAAAATAGATCGATGTATATCGTAGATGAAATTAAAATTTTTGCTATATATTTGTAAATATTTTAAATGTTTTTACTATTTATAATAATTTTCTAATAATTGAATTTATTATTATTTAAAAATTAAAAAAAATTAAAAAAAAAAAAAGAAAAAAAAAAAGCTAGTGCTACGTCAAAGATTAAATAAAAGCAAGAAGATAATGCTTTTGGACGAGGATGAAGTCGAACCTTTGATTTTATTGAAATGCCGAATGCCAATGCAAATCTTAAAGAGGAAGAAATGGAATCTGATCTCAATAATTGCATCTTCTTTTTCCTTTGTCTTTGTCAAATAATATGTGGCCACTTAATCAAAAACCCTAACAATTTGAATGTACGAGCTACATAGAGCTCTTCAATGGATTACTTGCAGGTTCTATTTTTTTGAATTCATGAGGTGATTTTGAGTCTCATACTACTCGAGTGATATATCATATTTTATACTAGTTGAGTTAGTTCAGCTTAATGTTACAATCCAAAGATGGTGGGGAATATTTAAAGAGGTTGATGTGGGTTTGAAATTTTTAAAATAGGAATGTTGAAATATTTCATAGTTCTTTAAAATAAAGAAGATTCCTTCTAGACAAAAAGTGAAGGAAAACTTGAATATATTTCTTTGAAAATTGTAAGTTCGAATTCATGCCCCCACAACTTATTGATAAAAGAATCAATTAGTATGAACACAATTAATAGGTTTTCGAAAATCAAACTTATCTTCATAGAAGTCAAAATTTGAAGAGACTACATATATTTATTATTGTTTTAAGATTTTAACAATGAAAATAAGTTGGTATATAAATGGTTAGAAATTAAATAAACTCATATCAACAAACAAAATAGTATACAACGACCGATCCATACGTTGCATATGGTAGTTAACTAAATATTAATCTTTGAAAGAAAAACTAAAATATAATGTGTCATGAGTTAGACTAAAGTTTGTCAGTGAAATATAAAATGGTATAAAGATCTTAGAAAAGCAACATACCCGGCGCTTGAAGGGTAGGAACAGCCAGCAGCACCTGCCCAAAAAGGCAAGTGAAATGAGAAACAAACAAAAACAAAGTTATTGCTTTTATTTTATTTTACTTTACTGTTATGGTTAGTATCATGATCATAGTTATACTTATAATTATTATGGAGTGTTTTAACTATTTGTTAATCAAGAAAAAAACATGGGTTTTGGGTTTACTTACTAGGGTCAGTAGTGGAGATAGTAGCAACGCCAGCAAAATCACAAGAACCTTGAGTTTGGCCTTTCTTTTGGAAATAGCTATTGACAGCGTAAGAACAGTGAGCTCTCACTGTATTGGGAAGGAAACAGTTTGCATTTTGTCGAATGGAGCTACAGTCAGCCCCCGCCCCGCATGCGTAGTCCAGCGCCTTCTGCAGCGTCGCATCGCTCACCCCATTCTTGCAGACACACCATGTTGCACCTACTCAGAACGGGTCATATATACACACACCAACATTTAGTCCCAGATCAGTAAACTAAAGAGAACTTGAAAAATCTTCAATTATGTGCAGTCTAGATTGTATTAGTATTGCTTGAATCGGTTTTGTTATCGGGTTGTAGAACAGTAAAAATGCACAACTTGTACACTCCACATTCTTCACCTCAAAAGAACAAAACAAATCAATTTCGTGAAACCAAACTTTGGAAAAGATATTGGAAATTATTCTAACGTAATTTTTAACTCAAAAAATGGTGAGGGTTTTTAAAATTTCAGCATCACTCCAGAAAAGAAATATAAAAAATGTTAGATCACCAGTTAAATTAACTCAATATTAGTTGAAAAAGAAGAGACTAAATCCTCACGATCATATACCATGTTAAAACACGATATCTGATGAACTTAACATCATATACTGATATCTTATGATAAGTTTAACCTTATAAATTAACGCACACACAAACCAAGAAAGAAGATGAAGGGAAGCTAGCTAGAGTCGTAGAGCTTACTTGAATGGCCAGCCATGGCGGCCAGAAGCAGCAATGAGAGATGCAGAAAAGCCATAGCCAGAAGAAAATGAAGCTGAACAAGAAGGTTAGTGAAGAAAAGGTGGAGAACTTAATATGATGAAGACAGTATTTGCTATATAGAGTGAAAAGGGACTAAAATAGGGAACAGATTTGAAAATGGCATACCACAAAGCGGCAGAAAACAATGAATAAAAATATATATTATATGTGTGTGTGAAAGAGAAAAATTAAATGATAATCATCCTAAAGAAACCTTTATTAAATTAAAACTAGTGCATGTACAGTAATAGTGTTTGTTAATAATGATAATGAACTGTGAACTTTTTTTCTTCCCTTTAGTTTTCTTTTGTTGTTTTTTTGCTTTAAAGCAATACTCCTTCAATTCATCCACTACTTTCTTCACCGCCACGTCCTTTTGCTTTTATAATCCCTTTTGTTTCTTTCCTTTATTTTGTGTTTAAAGTTATGAACATGATTATGAATCTTTCTTCTTATATACTTTTCTTTACTAAATGTCATTCATGAACCCCTATCTTCATTTGCCTCATCTTTCTTTAATTTAAAAAAGTTCGGTTTTGTAATTTGTTTTTAATCTTCTATCGTGTTGATTTTGGTTATGGATAGTTTTTGAATTATTTGTGAACATTTGTTGATTGATTGTTAAGTTAATGGATGCTAATAGATATTAGAGTTATAACCACATATGCATTTATATGTTGATTAAGATATATGTACGTATCCTTTTAGAAAACAAAAGTAGTGCATGTTAGAATTAGAAATGACATGCACATGATTTTGTGAATGTGTGTGGTTTTTTTTTAATGAATTGATCCACACTTTCTAGCACCAACATATGTATAAATTCAATATATTTGATATGATAATGATATCATGTGCTATGCCTCGATTGGTTAGATGAAAAAAAGGGGAAATATTAATTTAACGATTATAGGTTAAATGTTAAATTTATCTTTTACTTTCCTTTAAAATGAAAGTTAAGTGGACTTTAAATAATATAATTCCAATAACTCAACCTTAATATTAGAAATATAATAAGCCAAACTCTACACAAATTTAATATCAATTGAGTCTATATTTCAAAATAAGATTATTTTTTTAAAAAATGATAATATACACCAAGTTAGAGTCTTCAATAGGTTGAATCCTTACCATATAAAAGAAACGAATAAGAAGCCAAGAAAAATTCCTAACAACTTGTTCAAATAAGGAATAAAGAAAAATTACAAAACAAAATTTATAATTGTTGTAATTAATTGTCGTAGGAGCATCACCTTGCCCTATTCATATCTCAAATACCAAGTGAAAAATAATACTCGAGTGGATCAAGATTTCTCTTTACATTAAGAAAAAAAACAACAAAATCCAATGCAATTCATAACAAGATTATCAAACGTACAAGAAACTCACAAAAAAACATATTACTAAGAAAAAACACCCACAAAAACATACACAAGATAATAATTGTTTTGAAACCTATACTATATCACAAAATTTTCCAGAATTAAACAATTAAATTATGCTAATCAATACTTGATACTCGATACGTTTGTAGATGATGGGTCATGTAGAGCCATCAAGGCTGCTATCACAAGTCGACATGTCGTTTGCCTTGTTAAATATCAGCAGGCCGTCCCAACTCCAGCCCATAAAAATATCGGTTAGAAAGTTTACGACGTGTAGTCCAGTGGAAGTCGACAAGTCGGCCGAGTCATTGAAGTGATCTTACGTCTACCCGCCATTGGAGAGAGGTCCCTTACGGAAAGCAGAAGCTAGTGCCGTCGCATTGTCTTGCTCCTCTACTGGCATCTCTATCTTCGATTCATTCTTTGGATATGAAGTATTGACAAATGTTGTTTCAGATTCCCCGATTGACCAGCTCCCTCAGGGAGCCATTCGATGTCGACCAGGCGTATCTCCATCGCAAGCTCCTTCTTCAGAACCACAAACCGACCCAGTACAATCTCTCCCAATTCAAATGTTCCCGTTTATCGTATTTTCTCTGTTTGTAGGAATTCGTTGTTAGGATTGTCAGAGTCTTAGCTATATTAGGATTGAATTAATATTTTTCTCTGCATAGGAAAACGAACACCAAAGTGGATTGAGCTAATGAATACATAGCTGCTTAAATTCTAATATACTCTGTTCACTCCATCGATCTGGGAACTTCCCAATTCGTTTTCTCTGCTTCTATTTGTTTATCTATGTGAATTCGGCTTCAGGAGTGTCAGAGTTTGAGCTGTTTTCTTGCATTGAGTGAAACTATGAGTATAGCAAGGAAAATGGCCCTGGTCCCTGTAGCGGATTGAGCTAAGGAATGGATGATTTGTGAAACATAACTGCTTAAATTCTAATATGTTTTTGTTTCTTCACGCTGCCAATCTGTGTGCTCAATTGAGCTAGTTCTTCATGCTGAACTTAATGAAACTGTTTATTTTTTCTCATCTCAATTTAGCTCCGTACCTCCGGGCGAGTCAGAGCTAGCGCGGAAGATAGTTTATCAATGGGACGAAGGTACAGATTATTGTTATTAGCATATTTGTGTAAATTTGTCTTCTCACGACGTTCTCAATCTGATGGAAATTGGTGGAACAGCATCCTTTGAAATTCGACAAGCCTATAAGCAGTTCATTGCGGGAGTTGTTGGGTTGGTGGACAGAGAAGTACCATCCGAGGAGCTTGGTGAGGTAGCACTGACTATTTATTGCCTTTTTGGCGAGAAAAAAGAAGAAAATGATATCGACTGTGCTGCTAAAAACATGTGAGATTATGGATGCCAATATCTAATTTTTGTTTCTTGAAGACAAAATCTGAAAGCACAAGTGCTACTTTATGGTTTATTAAATTTTTTATTGTTCTCATTTCAAAATTATGCATAAAAGAATTAATGTTTCTTGGATTAGAACTTGGTATAGTACCTTTTCACGTTGACAAGTTGCAATTACCATCAAAGAGTGCAAATACCACAGCCCAACGTAGCCATTAGATGTAAAAGCTAACAGTGTAACTGTGAATGGAGCATGTTTTTGAGATATTGACTTCTACTATGATTTTGAAACGCAGGGAAGAATTGCAAAAGCTTATTGGCAATACAGTTTCAGATGCTAGGCTGCAGAAAGTTATTTCTCTAGCTCAGAAACTATTTATTTTGCAGCCAAGAGACCATGCAACTGCATTGCTGGCAGAGAAGCATGTTAACAAGGGTGACTCCAATGTAGAGTTTGGTTCTGATCTAGCTTTTAGAGAACCTAATAGGTTTCTGGTGGACGTGTCTCTGGAAAATTCAGATTTACTGGACATTGGTAGTACTGCACCTACATTTTATGACAGACAACATGTGCATGACGATTCCATAAACTTTGATCTCTCTAATGAAAAAGGAAAGTTAAATTTGAGTTGGTTGAGGGATGCATGTGGCGAGATAACAAAAAAAAGTACCTCACAACTTTCTCTTGATGAACTTGCAATGGCCATTTGCCGAGTCCTTCATTCAGAAAAACCTGGCGAGGAGGTAGCCAAATATATGTATATGTATTGAATATCAGTACCTTAAAGCTTGCTTATTTTGTAACACAATAACTTCCTCTCTCTCTTTCATTCTGAAGATAGCTGGAGATCTATTGGATCTTGTTGGTGATGGAGCATTTGAGTTTGTTCAAGATCTTATTTCAGTAAGAACATGCACTTAAAACTTTTTGAAAACCCTTGCTATGTTTGCAACGTTCAGATTTTCTTCCCCTAATCTTTACTTGCTCTTCTTTCTTTCTTTCCTTTGGGTGTGGGTAGGATGAGGGTGGAGGGTGAAGTGAGAATTTTTCTAATCGAAGGTTGAATGTGCAATAATTATTAACAGTTTCAATTTTTAATTGCTTACAACAAATCTTTTCTTAAAATAAATTTCTAAATAACAGAAAAAAAATCTTTATCAAAGTCACAAGATTGATGTTTTTACCTTTTCTTTCCCTTTTTCCTTCCTGTTGTAGCACCGAAGGGAACTTGTTGATGATATTCATCACGGATTAACAATAATAAAATCTGAGAAAACAAATTCAAGCTCACAATCACGAATGCCTAGCTATGGAACTCAGGTATGATCTGGATCATGGTGAGTAAAAATGGTTTTAATCAGAACATGGACTGACAGGTGGATAAATCTCTCATCAAGCACTTTATTATGAAATTTAAGGTTACTGTTCAAACAGAATCAGAGAGACAAATTGATAAGCTTCGACGTAAGGAGGAAAAGAAAAATAAACGAGGAATTGAATATGGTTCTGAAAGTGATTTCTCTGCTATAAGCTTTTCTTCTCTAGTTCAAGCAAGTCAAAGGAAAAGTCCATTTGACGATCTTATTGGATCTGGTGAGGGCACTAACTCCCTTACAGTTAGTGCCCTTCCTCAAGGAACACAAAGGAAGCATTTTAAGGGATATGAGGAGGTAATTATCCCTGCAATCCCAGCAGCGCAAATGAAACCTGGAGAAAAGCTGGTAAGTCTTTTTATTATTATTTTGTTTGTTATCTTTATCTCTGAATGTCTTGTTTAGTTAAGAATTGCAAGACATATGTATAGGGTCATTTTTCTGTAGTTATGGGCTTAGAAGCCATACCAAGCATATTATGGCTAAAATGCAATTGTCAGATTTTCAGAGTTCAGTTTACAAAGTTAATTGTAATCTTTCTATGAATACCTTAGCAATTGAGTCCTATAATCACTAATTTTTAAACCTTTCATGTTTCTGTCTTCTTGAATTCTAGATATAATGTTCTCAGGGTGCAGTGATTTCTCTCATTTATAACATCGTAATACCATTTATTCCAAGATTAACTTTCCAGATATTTTTCTTAAAGAAATGGTACTCAGTAATTCTAGAAGATTATCAAACTTTTTAAGAACTGGGAAATTGAAGTTTCTATATTCTAATTTGCAGTTCTTTAGAGATTATTCTATATTATGATCTGTTGAGATATGTATATATCGAAGGCATTTAAAAATTGAGATTTGAAAATTGAGATTTTTTTTGCAGCCTTAAAATATGTACCGCTAGACTATTCTTTATACACTCATGTTTCTTTTAGTTTTACTTATTCAACCTCATTTTAAGTTTTTGACTCTGTGTATTCTAAATTTTTTTCACATCTTATAGTGCACATATATTTTCTTTTCATTTGCTATCAGATTGAAATAAAGGAGTTGGATGATTTTGCTCAAGCTGCCTTTCGCGGATTCAAATACTTAAATCGTATACAGAGTCGCATTTTTGATACTGTTTATAACACCAATGAGAATATACTAGTGAGTTATTTCTTTCCTATTTTTGGAAAACGTAAACTATACGTATTATCTTTCTTGTTGTGGTTGTATGATTATTTGTTTTTGTAGGTCTGCGCTCCAACAGGGGCTGGGAAAACCAATATAGCCATGATCTCCATTCTCCATGAGGTTTGTACTTTGATGGTTGTACCAAAAAAGCTTTGCTCCCTTGTTTGGATATAATATTTTGGTCATTAATTGATTTATGAGGAATAACTCCCGTAGGCCTGTAGCACAGGCCCCTCCGACATGGATGCCTTTATTGAGGTGATAGGAGTTGGAGAGTTGCATCTACAGTGATATTCTCATCTTTGTGTTATATGATGTATGCTTATAAATTATTATTATTGTTACTTGCTCATATAGCTAATTGAACTGGTTTACAGCTATTTTGAACAATTTTATGCTGATAGTGGTTAAAATGATATTTTTCATGCTTTGGGTTACTTTAACCCTTTCAGGTTGTGTGCATTTCCAACCAAAATTTAGAGAATTATATGACTAACATTGTGGCCCTGCTATGGACAGGAAGATATTTCTTAAATTCATGTGCATCGAATGAATTACGGTTTTGTTTTGGGTTCCAGATTTCACAGCACTTCAAGGATGGATATTTGCATAAAGATGAATTTAAGATAGTTTATGTAGCTCCTATGAAGGTAAATAGCTTTCAATTCGGTTTTTAATTTTCTGGTGAGGGTGTTGGCATGACAGCTTCTTTTTTTGGCTGGTGTTGTATATCCTAGGCGTTGGCTGCAGAGGTCACATCTACTTTTAGCCATCGTTTATCACCTTTGAATGTTACTGTAAGAGAACTAACTGGAGACATGCAACTTTCGAAGAATGAACTTGAAGAAACTCAGGTTGCTTTACTACATTAGTCATCTTTAATTTTCTTCTCTTTTGTTAGAAGCAACTAAGGTTGTTTCTGCTTTTCAATTGACACCAGATGATAGTGACAACACCTGAGAAATGGGATGTCATTACTCGCAAAAGCAGTGACATGTCACTGTCGATGTTAGTCAAACTCTTAATTATTGATGAGGTACATCTTCTAAATGATGACCGAGGGCCAGTAATTGAGGCACTAGTTGCACGAACTCTTCGTCAGGTAATTTATTGTAATACAAGTTTATATTGTGTTTTATTTGCTCGTAGTGTTAGTGGACATGCTTTTTTTTATTCTCTTGAACCATTGAAATGAATACAAGTTAAGATACCATCTTACTACTAGCTGTCGTGACACGTTTCCATTGATTTCAATGTTTCTGAAAATTCAAGGAATATATGGCGTGTTCCTGACTGTTAATTTTCTGTATGTTGATAGGTGGAGTCAACACAAACAATGATACGTATTGTTGGCCTTTCAGCCACTCTTCCTAATTACTTAGAGGTTTTCCTTCCCTATGTTCTGAAAGATTATTTTGTGTGATTATCTTTTACTAGGCCATCTTGAACCTCATTATTTTTGCTTAGCTGATTATAGTCACTCTATCTAAATCT
The DNA here is from genome assembly GCA_025688845.1 of Cucumis hystrix. Classification (NCBI taxonomy): domain Eukaryota; kingdom Viridiplantae; phylum Streptophyta; class Magnoliopsida; order Cucurbitales; family Cucurbitaceae; genus Cucumis; species Cucumis hystrix. Next base: position 18,861,901 of record CM046894.1, read on the forward strand.
AGGTTGCACAGTTTCTTAGAGTGAATCCAGGAACAGGACTTTTCTTCTTTGATTCTAGCTACCGTCCTGTGCCTCTTGCACAACAATATATTGGTATCAGTGAGCATAACTTTGCAGCTCGCAATGAATTGTTAAATGAAATATGCTACAAGAAGGTATTTACTTATATTTGAGATCTATACCAGATTCTTCCTTGGAAAAGAATTCCATTGATTTAACATTTCAGTTCAACACATTTGGTGTAAGGTTGTTGATGCATTAAAGCATGGGCATCAAGCAATGGTGTTCGTCCATTCTCGAAAGGACACAGCAAAGACAGCAGAGAAACTGGTATACTGTTTCCATTCTGTCCATTTGTTGTATGAATTAATTTGTCTTCCTGTGATTGCTGATGCATTGTAATTAACCTGCAACTTGTTTCTTTAATCTTCTTGCTTTCTTCAATTTATATAACAAAGGATTGATTTGAATCATTCTTAAATTATTATGCTCTTATAGAATAATAAATTTAGGTTCCACTCTATAGAAACAAACGTAAATTGGCTTAATTTCCATGGGGGAGCTAGTGAGTATTTGTCTAATGAAATATTTCTGAAGTCGTGGATGCAAGAAATTATTCAGAATACTTCTTAGAAAGTTATAATTATGGTGGTATTTTTAGTTGTCAGTTTGGGAGGCAAGGAGATCCTCGGATCCTGATTAATGGATTTAAGTTGGGAATGGGTAGAGTTAATCTTACTCATTTACAGTGTGCAGAGTTGATTTTCTTCTGTTCTATAAGGAAGATTCTGTTATCACTCTTAACAATGGTTATTCGCATGCAAGGAAATTTCCAGTCTCAAGATCAACAGAGCTAGCATTGATTATTTTGAGGAGACATCTTGGGATGAGATAATTATTTAAGCTGCTTGGTGATGTATCTTCCTCTATGGATGAGAATATTCTATTGGGCCTTTAGCATCCTTTGTTTTCTTGATACTTGATGGGAGACAAAACACTATATATTCATTTAGAGAAAAAAAAGAAGAGAAGAACACTGCCCAAAGGCCTTAGGGATGAGGTCCCTAAGCCTAAATCGAAGAGTTAACAACAAAAGACCACCAATTTAAATGATCATATTAAGCTGCGTTACTGCGTATTACAAAAAGAATTGTGTATTCTCCACGAAGAAGCTGTAAATTGTACAATGTCATAAAAAAAATCACTAGAGTAGGACTTATCCGAAAACAAATTCCTTTTCCTTTCTTTCCAAAGTGATAACATGATGGCTCTGCCCGCATTGATTCACAAAATCTTAGCCTTGTCCTTTAACCACCATCCTGATAACAAATAAACCAGCACATGGTTGGAGGAATAAGATGTTAATATTTCAGTGGACTCAAAGAAACAAAGAAAAAAAGCTAGCATTTTTTAATTCTTTGATTATTATTGAAGTAAGTTTTGTAATTTGTTGTGCTTAAGTCCAATCAGATATAATCATCAGTTGTCTTCTTGCCTAAGTATAATTAGGATTTTCAATTTTATTTTTCAAATTAGATTTTCCTATTTCTTGAATGATATTTTGCCATTTTCCGTTGTTTTTTGTTGTTTTTTATTTTTTCATAGTTGGGTTCCAACGGATAAAAGTTTAATCTCATCAAATTTCATGCCATATAATCGAATAATTAGTACTATGAACTTATCATTCATGCTTCCTTATCTTTCTTATTCATTTAGTATATTATTTTTGCATTATATAGGTCGAAATTGGTCGAAAGTACGATGATCTTGAACTATTTAAGAATGATGCGCACCCACAATTTGGTATTATCAAGGTAACTATGTGCAATATGTCCATTTTTCTCTTATGATCCCAGCCTACTGTTTTTCCAATATTTCTTTTGGCCTCTTATTTAAAATGCATTTCAGAAAGAAGTCATCAAATCCAGGAATAAAGATCTAGTAGAACTTTTTAATTTTGGAGTTGGTGTGCATCATGCTGGAATGCTACGCTCTGATAGAGGTTTAACTGAAAGGCTCTTCTCTGATGGATTGTTGAAGGTTGAGCTCATACACTTCTGGTTAATGCCTAGTACCTCGTATTTAGACTGATTGAATGATTATTTGCTTTAGGTTCTTGTTTGTACAGCCACCTTAGCATGGGGTGTAAATCTGCCTGCTCATACAGTTGTTATAAAGGTAAAAGTGTTGTTCAAATTTTGATATAGTATTGTTTTCTGATTCCTAACAATTTGGGTGCTTGTGCGTGAGTTTTAGGTCTTATCATGGTACTTGGATCTTTATCTCAATTGGAATGCTTTTATCTTTTCATTGTAATTCAGCTTCGTTCGTCTTTTTTTTCTCTCCTTATTTTATTATTCCACCTTCCACGGGTTGTATTGTAGCTTTGAACGTGAGTCTCTTTTCATCGTATCAATAAAAACATTTGTTTCCTTTTAAAATAAGTGGTGAAGTATTTAGACCTCTAATCATGAAGCTTTATTTCAAGAATGGTAAAAAAGGGAATTTATTCTAAACCAGATGTTAAGTTCCAGTTGGTTATCAGTATTTGAAAGAAGTGTAGTTTTAGCTTTATCTGTCTTTGAAAGTTTGAATAGGGAATTGGAAGGAGTAGAAGACGGCATAAGGAATGGGTTCAAGCCACGGTGACCAATTAGAATTTAATATTCTATTGAGTTTTTTTAGCACCAAAATGCAGGAGAGTTAGGCCGTTGTTCCATGAAAATAGTTGAGGTGCATGTAAGTTGGTCCAAACACTTACATATATTAACCAAATATAATATAGTCAAGCAGTTGCCCTGTTACAAGGAAGTTACAACTTTCTAGTTGGTTATGTATTTCTCTTTGTGCTTTGTTTTTTGTCTTCCGAGGGTTAAGTTGTCTTGTGTTGTGTTAGTTTGTAAGTGTTGACTTTGGAGAGAAAGTATACCTCTTGAATTTCTTTCAAGCAGATACGTTGAAATTCCAATAGTGTTATCTATTCCAAAATAAATCATACCTGTTAGCAGGTTGTTAAAAACATACGATTCACGATAGGTATCAGAATTTAGGTAAAACGATTTAACTCGTATTTATGAATGACATTTCATGTATCGCACGATTCAAGTTTCTAATCGTGCTACATCGGAACATTCCGTTTTTTACTTTAATATTTTATTTTTATTTTAATTTCTAAAAATCATTTTCAAGTTGCACCGTGCTGGAGAAGATGGGTTTTTGATAAACCACCAATTGTAATACAATATAGCAGAAGAAAGACAAGTGGAATTGCACGTGCACAGGTGATGGAAGTGGAGGAAGTGGAAACCACCTTAGTGGGGACCACAGTTAGTTACATGGGGGGAGGTTAAAAGGGAGAGATGGAAGGAATGGGGGGAGTTAGTCAGTTTTCTGGAAGTGGAGGGCTGTAATTTCCTGGAGAGCAGGGAATGCAGAAAGTGTTCAGATTCTATAGTCTGTAGCAAGTTATTTCCATTATCGTGAAGTATTTTACTGTTTTGATGTTTTATGTTGAACTTGGTTTATCTTTGTATTAGTTCTAGTGTTGTACTTTGTTTTCAAGACTGTGTTTGTACTGTTTTCTGTAAAAGTTTGGCTGTTTAATAAATTAGTAGAACACACTACTTGGTGTTCTATCAGTTTTCTTGCTGGAAGTACCGTGCTCTCCTTCTCTTTGAGTTTTTAGCGAACTGGACAGGAGAAGAAGGTGGAATCCTGCACGCCCGACTGGACTTCTCCTAATCTCCATCTCTTAAAGTTGTGCACCGAACTGGATAGTGGAGAATACGTCTGATTTTTGGATTTGATTGAAGAAAAATGTGAGAATGAAGAGATAGAAACTGGGATGGGATGACGTGCATGACTGAATGGGCTTTTTCATTTTTTTTTTTTTAATATTGTTGGTGATATATAATTAAATTTGCCTTCAACCACCAGCTTAAGCTTTTGGGTGAATTGGTAGTTTAATATGGTATTAGAGTAGGTGGTCTAGCCTTCAACCACCAGCTTAAGCTTTTGGGTGAATTGGTAGTTTAATATGGTATCAGAGTAGGTGGTCCAGGGAGGTCATGTGTTCAAGCCCTTGTATTGTCGTTTCCTCTCCAATTAAAATTGATTTCACTTGTTGGACCTTTCAAATATTTCAAGCCCACAAGTGAGGTGGAGTGTTGGTGTTATATAATTAAATTTGCCTTCAACCACCAGCTTAAGCTTTTGGATGAATTGGTAGTTTAATAGTAAATATAAACTCTTCAAGTTCACCTTTTAAAATATAAAAACAATTGATTTCATTACTTTTTTAAGATGGACTGAGGACAGACCATTAATTTTTTTCTGTTCACGTGCCTTTTCATTTTGATTCTTTTTGAACTTTGAAGTTGGTTTTTGTTTTTATTTTGAATTAATTTAATGCATGACCATTTATTTCTCTATTTTAAGGTTTCATATTTATACTTATAGTTATATGTTATCTACCAAATTAAAACTTATGATACATGATACACTAAAATTAAATTCTGATACATGTTCTACAATTTAAAAACCTTGCCTCAGTATACCAATTACTTAATAAGTTGGTGATCTATGATTTGTTTTCGTTGCTTGCCATGGTATTGTTATTTGTTGCAATAATGTTGTCAGCAAGCTTCAGCGCAAATTTTTTAGTTCATAATTAATTTTCTACCAACGTATAGGGCACCCAATTATATGATCCAAAAGCTGGTGGATGGCGAGATTTGGGTATGCTTGATGTCATGCAGGTGAGAGTCACTTATGCCATTCATATTTAGACGTCCTAAGCGATCTTATCTTTTCATCTCATACTTTTCTTTTTACCCCTCAGATTTTTGGACGAGCTGGGAGACCTCAGTTCGACAAAAGTGGCGAAGGCATCATAATTACATCTCACGATAAGCTTGCCCATTATTTGCGATTGCTAACAAGTCAGCTCCCCATAGAGAGTCAGGTCTGTATGTTCAATACTTTCAGTTTTGGAGATTCTGAAGTATGTTTTTTTAGCAAATAAGTTAACATGTACTTATTTTTAGTTGATTTAGTTTTGTTTATCTCGGGGTTTCAATTTCAAAGACTTGTTGTAATTATTCTAGACTCAATATTTTGCCTGGTATGCCTTTTCTTTAGGGGTTTTTGTCGGGTTTGGTTTGGTTTCGGGTTTATTTATTTATTATTTTTTATATGTTCCTGTATTCTTTTATTTTTTCTCGATCAGTAGTTGTTTCTGTATAATTAAAAGAAAAGTAGGGAAGAATAGCAAAAAATTATGTCCAACCAACGTTAGGACTGTGTGTATATATATATATAGCACTCTCATACTACGCTGTGTGTGTGTGTGTATATATATATATAAAAGAGAAATCAAACAATTTACTGGATAAAATGAAATTACAAAAGGGACCTATCCAATGGATTAAAAAATGGAACTTGATTTTTGAACTCCTTTGTCATTTTTCATGCTTTTACTATAAGAATTGTACTTTATTAGAAAAACTTCTGAGAACAAACTTTTGTTCAAAGAAAGTTTGTATTCATTTTCCATCTGCTTAGGCTGAAACCTGGACCAAAAGAAATGAACCATAAAAAACTAGAAAGCTCGGTTTTCATGGACATAGGGGAGGGAAGTGGAGTATGGAGGGGAGTATGAGAGTGCTTTGTTATCTTTGCCCAATTTAAATTATAACTTCATCCCCTCATTTAAATTTTCTTGAACTTATTTTTATCCACGGCTCCTTATTTTAAGGTTTGATAATACCTATGTTTATGAAAATTTAAAATTTTTTTATTCCGCAGTTTATTGGTTCTTTGAAAGATAATTTGAATGCGGAGGTTGCACTGGGTACTGTAACAAATGTGAAAGAAGCTTGTGCCTGGCTTGGATATACATATCTATTTATAAGGATGAGACTAAATCCTCTGGCATATGGCATTGGATGGGATGAGGTATGTTTTTAAGTTTTGTTGATGCAAACTAAGAGGTGAATAATATTCTATTATTTAGTCTTGTTTGATCCTTACATGTAAATGTATTTGTATATTTGGCATCTCTGTACATATTATTATTTGCTTGTAAATTTTAATATATGTTTGTTTACGGTAGAAAATTTGTTTGACATTTGGACTAAGAAGAGATGGGAACAAAGTCTTCTCTTCAAGGAAAACTAACTTATTTATTTATTTATAATTATTTTATTTTCTAACGATCATAGCATTTTCAGTTATTCTTCAGAAGAGAAATTCTCCTTTGAACCAATGGAATCTGATGATGCAATAATTTTGGATTTTGTGGAATTTTGATAGAAAGGCAAACCACATTATAGTTCAATTATTTTGTGGTAGGAAATTCCTAGGGAGTGCAAAAATTTACGAGTGCATGCAGGTTTTGTTAGGGAGAAAATACCAAATTTTATATAAGAAAATAGTGGGACAAAGTATATGTTTTGGCTAAATTTCATTCTTCTTCGGGTGTTTTTTGTTAAACAATTTTTCTAATTATACACTTTTGTTACTGACGTAACTTGAGATGCATTATTGTACTACGAGAAAACCATTAATGTGAACATACAGTTATTTTTAAAAGCGTTCTTGCTATTTGACATCTCGTTTTTATTTTTTTTTAATCCATCAATTCCAATGTTCACCCTAGGCAATTAGTGTTCATTGAGCTGTGCTAGCGAAAGAGTTTCAAGTAGGTCATATAATAAATTGATTTAAGGTTGTTTAAAAGAAAAGAAAAAAGGAGTTACAATATAATTCTTCGGTATTTTGACAACTGTACTTGAGGCAACTCTTGATCAATACATCTCAGTTGTCCTATTTAATTTGCCAATTTGCTTCATCATATTTCTTAGCGCAGGGTTCCTTTTGATTTGTATTTGGTAGGTCATGGCCGATCCATCTTTAAGTTCAAAGCAAAGAGCTCTCATAACTGATGCTGCACGTGCACTTGACAAATCAAAGATGATGCGCTTTGATGAAAAAAGTGGCAACTTTTATTGTACAGAGCTTGGCCGCATTGCCAGCCACTTCTATATTCAGTATTCCAGTGTTGAAACATATAATGAGATGTTGAGACGTCATATGAATGACAGTGAGGTTGTTGACTGTGGCCTATTGCTTTTTTTACTTGATTTTTCCATTCACTTGTTCATCCATACTTTATTATTTACTGGCTTCTGTTGGTTTTTCTCTGTTATCTTTCCCTTATCCCTATTAATCACGGCACTGATGCCTTGTGCTCCAAAAATGAAAGTTGCATTCTTCATCTTTCTTTTATATTCTCCTTAATGTAAATATCTTTTGGGTTAACTGGTCTGTTGCATTTACAGATTATTGACATGGTTGCTCATTCTTCTGAGTTTGAAAATATTGTTGTTCGAGATGAGGAGCAGAGTGAGCTGGAGATGTCAATACGTACATCATGCCCCTTGGAAGTTAAAGGTGGCCCATCAAATAAGCATGGAAAAATTTCTATCCTAATTCAGGTTGTTTTTCTAGAAGTTGTTTCTAGCTTCAACAAGGAGGATAATAATGAATTTCTAATATAGTGGTTATTTTGCAGTTGTACATTTCCAGAGGTTCCATTGACACCTTCTCTCTAGTCTCTGATGCTGCTTATATAAGTGCTAGCTTGGCTCGTATTATGCGAGCTCTATTTGAAATATGTTTGAGAAGGGGTTGGTGTGAAATGACTTTGTTCATGTTGGAATACTGCAAAGCTGTTGATCGTCGAATATGGCCACACCAGCATCCTCTAAGACAATTCGACAAGGATCTTTCTTCAGATGTTTGTCTAACTCTATTTTATTATTCCTTCAGACATGTTGTTTTCCTCTGTTGAAAGTTCTCATTCTATTTCCTTTTTTTTCCTACCAGATATTGCGCAAGCTTGAGGAGCGAGAGGCTGACTTGGATCGTCTACAGGAGATGCACGAAAAAGATATAGGTGCATTGATTCGTTATGCACCTGGTGGAAGAGTAGGTTTAATTATATGGATGTTCTACCCTTTGTATGTATTTTCATTTTTTTGGTCAAATAACTGACTTATTTTTTCCTTTTGCTCATTGAAGTTGGTTAAGCAGTACTTAGGATATTTTCCATTAATCCAGTTATCAGCAACTGTCAGTCCAATAACAAGAACCGTCCTAAAGGTAACCTTTTGTTGCGGTTCTTATATGTTACCATAAGTTGTCTCGAGATGTCACTATGTGGTAACCTTAAGTGATCAAACTATTGGCTACAATCAGATATCTAAAATGTTGATTTTAGGTTGAGGTGCTCATAACAGCCGACTTCATATGGAAAGATCGTTTTCATGGTGGTTCTCAACGTTGGTGGATACTAGTTGAGGTGAGAATTTGCAATTCATTTGTTATAGTGTCTAATTAAGTTTTATTGTAGAATTCTCACTCTCACAACCTGTATTTTCCTATAAAAGGATATTCAATGTGCTTCCAATAAAATTAAGGAAATGCAATCCTGGAGAATTTTTATTTAATTTTTTCCATTTTCCCATTATCTCCAAAACTTATTTGTTCACATATGTGGTCTCTAGAGAACCAATATAATTTTTAAAGGGATCAAGAGGGACCCTGTTGACGTGTAGTCCCTAGTGAATTTTAATGTTTATCTCTAGGCGACGATGACTCATACTTTTTCTAATTTTTCCCTGGTCCTATTTTGTTAGATTGGATCCCCTTCCTTTAGGGGCTTCTGTTTGTATGTTGTTTTTTGTACGCAAGTGTATTCTTTCATTCTCTTAATAAAAGTTGATTTTTATTAAAAAAGCAAAAATAAAATAGCTATTCACATATTAACATCTTGCATTTGGAATTGAAATAAATTTTATCCAATTTGTTCCTAGTCGTGCAATTGTACTTTTGAAATGAGGATGAAGAGGATTAGAAGAAATTCTGAAGAAACAGATCGGTTTGAATTGAAATGGTCTCATTCTTCTTCTTCTTCTTTTAAATCTTATTGTTGATTCCCCCTTTATGGAGTTTGAATCCTTTGGTTAATCATCTCTTTTCATTTATTCAACAAAAAGTTTCGTTTTTTGTTAGAAGAGAAACACTCTTGGTAACAGTTTATTTACATGTTGATATATTATGCAACCGATCCATGTTTATAATCAAATCGTCCTTAGCGTGTGAATTAACCATATGCACGATTGTTTGAATAGGACAACGAGAATGACCATATCTATCACTCTGAGCTTTTCACTCTAGCAAAGAAGAAGGCTAGAGAGCCTCAAAGGCTTTCATTCACAGTCCCAATATTTGAGCCACATCCACCTCAATATTACATTCACGCTGTTTCTGACTCTTGGCTGCAAGCAGAAGCATTTTACACCATATCTTTTCAAAACTTAGCACTACCGGAGGTAATTACATGTTTTATCGATAGCAACTTTTTTTTGACATGATAATTTAATGCATTCCAAAGTTTTGGTACAGATGTTGAAGTTTTGTTTTTTCAGTCCCATACATCACACACTGAGCTCCTAGACTTGAAGCCTCTTCCAATAACTGCTCTTGGTAACAGAAGTTACGAATCCCTGTATAAATTTTCACATTTTAATCCAATACAAACACAGGTTTGTAACAACCCTCAACTCTTAAATCAATTAAAATACACACATCCTTATCGGTTTTGCCATATCTTGACTTCTTGTTTGATGCTTCTGGTTGGTTTGCACAGATTTTTCATGTGTTGTATCATTCCGATGATAACATTCTGTTGGGTGCTCCCACTGGGAGTGGAAAAACTATATCTGCTGAACTTGCTATGCTTCGTCTCTTCAATACTCAGCCTGATATGAAGGTAAAGGAAAAAAAAAAGGCAGAAAAGGGAAAAAAGGGAAAAAAAAAACTCCATGAAAAAATCAATTATTGTGCAGAGAAAACCCAAAGTACAAGATGTGATGGATGTCGACTTTTCTCGAGTGTTAAAATTTACCAAGTTGAGGATGATTGCATGTTGATGTTGCTAGATCAATTTCCTGAAATGTTTTCATAAAATGCTCACTATGTATTGATATTTTTTTTGATATTTTTAACAATGACAAGTGGGAGGTATAACTATGACTTTGAGTTCTCTATTTTTCGTTTGTTTTTCATTTTGGGGCTTTCAGCAATTCTTGGTTCCCTTTCTTTTGGGTATGGGTTTCCATTGGTTCCTTCAGTTTATGACGATTTGTTTGGTTGGATCTCTTGTCGAACTTATAACTTTGCCATTGTAATGCAGGTTGTCTACATAGCACCACTGAAGGCCATTGTTCGTGAAAGAATGAATGACTGGAAAAATTGTCTAGTTTCTCGGCTCAGCAAAAAAATGGTTACATCTTGCATACCTCATTTTTTTTTCTTTTCTTTTGTTTGGTGAGTTGTTGTGCTGCTTCAAGGACCATCTCTTTGATATCATGTTTCTCAATGATTTTGGTTTCAGGTTGAAATGACTGGAGACTATACCCCTGATCTGAGGGCACTTTTGTCAGCAGATATTATTATATCAACCCCGGAAAAGTGGGATGGTATTAGTAGAAATTGGCACAGTCGAAGCTATGTTACAAAGGTGAATTGACACAATGGGCACTACTCTTTTTGGAAAAAAAACAAAAGTTTGATTGTTTCTTTGGACGTCTGTGGACACTTTTGTTTAACATACAGGCTACATCTAGTTCTTTCCATAGAAGTTCAATCCCTTAAACTCCACAGCTGGGCAAAAAGAGAGAGAAACCATTGTCTCTCATACTCTCAGTTTTTATTACCCATTACCTTGAGGCATTAGTTAATGAAAATGGCTTTCTTCGAATTTCCTAGTTGCGCAAGTACTAAATGGCAGATTTTTATTCCCACTTTTCAATGTTGGAAGCACATTATTAACAAATGGCATTTATAATAGGTTGGACTAATGATTCTGGATGAGATCCACTTATTGGGAGCAGATCGAGGTCCTATTCTTGAGGTATTTAATTATTAAGCCTAGCAACTTAATACAGGATGGTATTGATGGACTTTTATCTGAACTTAATTCATGTTCGATTTTTAAAAACTTATCTATAATGATATCTCATCAAACATATTAGAAGATATATATTAAACATAATGAATGATTCTGGTTTCTTATCCCAAAAAAAAATTACGATGAATGGCTCCCAATTTTTTTGTGAAAAAAGAAACATTTTCATTGATAAATGAATTCAGAGAGAAACCTCAAACACCTGTAGGTGATTAAAATAAAGAGTGCTGATTATTGACTAAGAAAGATAAGTAATGAATGAAGATGTGCTTAATTTTACACAAGAAAAAAAAAGCAGTAGACAAAACTAACAAAATAAAATTTGTTGCACATGATTTTAAGAAATTATTGCTTCAAATATTTCCCAATTGAATATAACATTTGTTAATTGTTGCACATGATTTTAAGAAGTTGCTGCTTGAGCTCTTAATTTATGTTGTGCTTTGCCTTCTTTTCGTATGAGGGTCCCTTAATGTCAGTTTCATTGGATTGAATACACAACGTGCTTGTCATCATGGAGAAACTTCAATGCTTAATGCAACCCACATTCTTACTAATTGGATGACTTATCAATTAAATTTACTCACCAGATCCTGAAGTTCGATTTTAATTGAACTTTAAATTTTCACTTTCCTTTTAAAGGATTTAGGGCTTGATCTAGTATAGGATTCCCATTTATCTACATTACTCACTTTTTAAAGTCGTTAACTTTTGTGTTCACAGGTTATTGTTTCAAGGATGAGGTATATATCATCACAGACTGAGCGAAAAGTTAGATTTGTAGGCCTTTCAACTGCTTTAGCGAATGCAAGGTATGCAAGCACGACTGAAGGATTTACCATTACTACACAATAGAAGTTGCTATTTTTTCTTCTATTTTCAAATTTTGTACTTCTTGATTTTGTTTTCTGTTCCAAATTTCTGTTGTTGGCAAAAACGTCTGGCCATAATGAAGAACACGCAAAATCACAGATGATGGATGCAGTAACTTAGCTGAGCTGTTAGAAGGAATGCCTCTTCACAGCCATTTCACTGCTGGTTTAATTGTTTTCTTATATACCACTCCCCTTAGGACAGCACCGGAATCAAGACAGAATAGCATTTGTTGTTTTTAGAAAAACATAGTTCATTGTTAAAAATATGCAGTAGCTTAGGGATATTAATCATTGAATTTATTCCTAGTATCTTTAGTGTTAATACTTACCAAGACACAATCTGCAATTAATTTTCTTGCTCGGCACATCTACACATCTGTAATGCATCTTATGACTCAAGAATATGATCAAACTTTTCATGGTTTTGTTGATCTTAAATTCTAAAATATGGTGTTTATTTGGAAAATTGGGATTTCATGATGGCCTATAATACTCATATTTTTCTTTTATTAGCGATTTGGGTGACTGGTTAGGTGTGGGAGAAAATGGACTTTTCAATTTCAAACCAAGTGTAAGACCAGTGCCGCTTGAAGTTCATATCCAGGCAAGTAAATATGGTGACTTGCCTTATTTCTTTTTGTCCAAGAACAAAGTTACTTCAGTAAAAAATATGTGATGATGTTCATTTTTATATTCACCCTCTATGGTTTAATCTTGGGTGAATTTAAGAGACAGTAAACCTGAAAATTCTTGCAAGACTGGGAAAATGAGTTCTTGATTAATTTTATTGCATCTATATGCTGTACCATTGCTTCTACAGCTCTGCGCTTAGGAACCTACCTGGTAAACTTGGTTTCAATCAATTAGACGTTAATCAAGGGAGCAAAAATTTATTGATTGTTTCCTATCTGCTGTGATAATACATTGTCAGAAGGAACATAAAACTATTTAATTTGAACTACCTATTTCATTCACATATTTTTAGTGTTTGGTCTGTTTACTTTGAGTTTGATTTTTTAGAAAAAATGTATAAAAATAATCCGTTGATGAACTAAATATCCAAAGAGCATAAAAGGGCACTTCCCCAGCTAGAATTAAATATAGAACTTGAATACTCACTAATGTCTGATGAAATACATAAGAAACAATTAGCTCGTAAGGGATTCTATTTCTACCACCTCCACTCAATTCCACAGAAAAGCTTGAACTGCACCGATTCACAATTTTCTGGCTTTTCCTCAAAAACATCAACAACAAATATTTGTTCTAATTTTATTTTGTTATGCTTGCTAGTTGCTACCCCTGATAATGAACGTTTTGACATTTTTATCCAGGGATACCCTGGAAAGTTCTACTGTCCTAGAATGAACAGTATGAATAAACCAACGTATGCAGCCATCTGCACCCATTCACCAACCAAGCCAGTTCTTATATTTGTCTCATCTCGTCGTCAGACAAGACTCACAGCATTGGACCTTATTCAGGTAAGATCTTGATTACCATTACTCTTTGCTTGGTAAATAGGGTTTTTTAGACTTTAAAAGCCACTGCAGCTTCAGCGTTGCTTCCTATACAAGTTTCCTGATACATACTTCATACTCTGGTCTAAAATTGTTGCTGTCCTTTTAAGTTCGTGAATGACAGCCTTTTATCTGAATTTGTTTTTTATGGTTTAAGTTTGCAGCTTCAGATGAGCATCCAAGGCAATTTCTTAATATGCCCGAAGAAGAGCTTCAGATGATTCTTTGTCAAGTTATTGATCAAAATCTCAGGCACACCTTGCAGTTTGGTATCGGGCTACACCATGCAGGTCTAAATGATGGGGATAGGTCTATGGTTGAGGAACTGTTTGCAAACAACAAAATTCAGGCATTTCTGTTACCCAACTGATCTAACTATTCTACTAGAAAAAGTCCAGCTTTAATAAAATAAAATAAACTATTCTATTTTTGTTTGACTAATTTAGCTTTTCTAACTATCTAATGGTAGGTATTGGTTTGTACTAGTACATTAGCTTGGGGTGTGAACCTTCCTGCACATCTAGTTATTATCAAGGTGATTTACTTTTCTACAATTTGTTTAATTTAACTTTGATATATATTGTTTGTTTTACAATGAATTTTGTAAATTTTTTATGACATGGTGTAAAAAGTTGAATTCTCTCTCGCTCACCTTCCATGGTTAAGTTCATCTTAAGTTTCCTTTTTACTCTGTAATTTTTATTTTAACCTTGTTGATAACTATTGAGTAATTATATTTAACAGGGAACAGAATATTATGATGGAAAATCAAAGAGATACGTTGACTTTCCAATCACAGATATTCTGCAAATGATGGGTCGTGCAGGTCGACCACAGTATGATCAACATGGAAAAGCAGTTATTCTTGTCCACGAACCCAGAAAGAGCTTTTATAAGAAGGTCAGCCTTTCTGATTATTTCATATACTTTTATTCAATAATCCTTCACTCTGACAGTCTTGGTTCTTATTTACTTTCAGTTTTTGTACGAACCATTCCCTGTTGAGAGTAGTCTGAAGGAGCAGTTGCATGACCATATCAATGCTGAGATAGTTTCGGGCACCATTTGTCATAAAGAGGATGCAGTGCACTATCTTAGCTGGACCTATTTGTTTCGTAGGCTGGTAAATTTTCTTGCAAGCATGGTGCATTTCCTTGAGCAGTAAATGCTGGTGTTTGGTTGTTGAATGCAATATGAATTGAAAAGTTTACTGGGGAAATGAATTGATCTAGTAATGGTACAAAACCTTGGTTCTTTTTTACTCCGTTTGGTTTGTAAGAGTATCTGAGTATGAACTGCTGGTTGGGGTTCCATTGATGCAGCTAGTCGTTTTTTAGCTCTTTGGGATGAAAGATTTGTAGAGGTAAGTCTTTAATGTTGCCCACTTCATTAAGGATTGGCAGTGTTTGGATTATTGGAGTGGGTTCATGGGATTGCGTTTCAATGTTTCACGATCCCATTTAACATAAAAAGCTGTGAGAATTAATTTTAAGCATTAGATTTTCAAGAAAATGCAAATGATCATAAAGGATGAAACCTTTTAAACTGTCGATGATGTCGTCCTCTGCAGAAATTCTAACATCATTCTTGTACAGATGGTAAATCCTGCTTACTATGGATTGGATAGCATGGCACCTGAAATTCTAAGTTCGTACTTGTCTAGGTAAAAACACTTTTTTGTTAGTTTTAGTGGAATTTCTTTCATATGGCATTCCAATTGTCTTAGGATGATGGTATATTTGGCGAGCATTTTCTTCCAACAGGTTAGTACAAAGCACATTTGAGGATCTTGAGGATAGTGGATGCATAAAGATGGAGGAAGACAGTGTGGAGCCAATGATGTTGGGCTCAATAGCATCTCAGTATTACCTCAGCTACATTACTTTATCAATGTTTGGCTCAAATATAGGTCCAGATACGTCACTTGAAGTGAGTTATTTCAATGGGTTATGGGTCCAGTGAGGATGTTTAGTTTGCAGTTTAACCTCTTTGAATAGTTTCTCACCATGTTTGTTGCCTGTAGGTATTTTTGCATATCCTTTCTGCTGCTTCTGAATATGATGAACTTCCTGTGCGGCATAATGAGGTAGTGGTCTTCTTACAAGTTCATTATTACTAACTTGCAGTTGTTAATTATTTTCAGATGAACCAATGAGCCAAATAATCATGACTTTTAAGCTGTCATAGAAGAATTTTTAGGACAAATTAATCTTTAGTTAAATCATTTCCTGAAATTTTGTAGTGGGTTACGTGTTAAGCCCAGTTTAATTCCTTCTATATTTGTCACTCTGACATATTAGCAAAACCCTCTTTTTAAGTTATCATCAGTTCATGAGGTTCCTTTTCTTCTTTCTTCCCTCGTCTCCATTGTTGGCAAGATCCACTACACAGATCTCTCTTATTCTAATGTAGCATTTCTTACTATTTAAATCTCTAGAAGGACCGCCAGCTTTCTGGAGTCTTGGTGGATAAGTTGAAATTTTATTTGTTATGTTTTCTTTTAAGTCATTTACTGTTAACTGATTGATAATAACGTGTAAATATCATTCAGTTCAACTCTCATTTATTCTCTTTACTATCAAAATTATTAAGGAAAATTACAATGGTGCTTTATCCGAGAGGGTTCGATATAAGGTGGACAAAGATCGACTTGATGATCCACATGTGAAGACAAATTTACTTTTACAGGTTTTTTCTTTCTTTAAATATACCCTTTTCAAATGTATCCGTTTTCGAATCAATTTTTTTCCATTGTGCTCATCTTAAATTTTGTCATGGTTTTCTCCATCTCTCAATGGAACTCAGGCACATTTTTCTCAGTTGGAATTACCAATCAGTGACTACATTACCGACTTAAAGTCGGTGTTGGATCAAAGTATTCGCATTATTCAGGCTATGATTGATATATGTGCCAACAGTGGATGGTTATCAAGCTCGATTACATGCATGCGTCTATTACAAATGGTCATGCAGGTTATTCTCTTTATAGTTTATTTTCTAATTAATTAAATAAATTGGTACGGTTTAAAATAAATTATTATCAGGTTTATATGTTTTTTGTCGGCTTTTTTTTTTTTCCTGCTACATGGGTTCTCCTTGATCTATTTTGCTTATGTGGGTTATAAGAAATTGGGTACAACAACGAAGGTTTTCGACCTCAGAAGTCATGCCAATACATTTAGTCAAACTCACCTTGACTATCATTCATACTTAATTAAAGTTGTTTTTCTTATCATAAAAAGAAGATTATTGGTAATTAAGACGTGAATTGGGTGGAGCACTGCATTGTCCCACCAACCGGGCAGCCATTTTTAAAACTTTCATGCTTGAATAGAAATACAGACTAACAAACAAACGTACGAGGAGAGATTAAAAAGAAAACAGAAGAAACAAAAGGAAAAGCGTGCTTGCATGTGCGAGTCCACGTTTCAACGCAATGATTTGGAACTTAGATGGTCAAGTATTTGTTCGTTTCTGCATGTTTTTCCTACGCCTTGGTAATGCTGCTCTCTGATTTGTTTCTCTTCGTGGTAGGAGCTTTAACTAACATACGACTGACACTCCTTTATTCAATATGTTTGGGAATACAAATGTAATACAACTGACAAGAGAAGTGAAACTTCTAGATGACCGCACCCATTTATTATTATTGTGTTTTTTTCTCCAAGCTTGTTGTATTCAAGAATCCATTGCCTAAACTTCACATAATATTCTTCACGTTTCAAGTTCTGGGTATATAGTTGAATTGAGAAAGTATGCCATGCGACATTTTTACTCAATTTTCCATGTTTGAGATCTTCAAGGATGCCATATAGACATTGCCCTTGCTTGAAATGTTGGAAATGAACTGTCTAAAAAATTTCCGACTTGCATGATATTCATGAAACTTTCAGGGCTTGTGGTTTGATGTTGATTCGGCATTGTGGATGATACCATGCATGAACGATGACCTTGCAAGTTCACTTAAAAAATCGGGATATCTAACTCTGCAGCAACTGTTGGATCTTCCCAAGACAGCTTTGCAAAATTTGATTGGAAATTTTCCTGCTTCAAAATTAACTCAGGTCAGGAGTGTTCTATGTGATATTGTTACATGATTTTATATTCAAGGTATTAAGTTTTTATTGATGTGTCAAGAATTACATGTCCATGAGTTCTACTTTTTCACTACGTCATAAAAATATGATAAACGTAATGGAAAGCGGTAAAGTAAGGTAGACATCGAGTTGTGTGGAAACAACGGAGAGAAAAACCACGATTGACTTTCTTATTTATTAATTTCTCATATTAACAAAAGATAGAAGAGGGGAGATAAATAGGCAACATGTTTATGATAAAAAAGGAAAAAAAATTAGGGTACATCTCTCTCTCCTCTCCTTTTATCCCCTCTCCTTTTATTGTTGAATTCTCGATTATCCTCAATGTATAATTCTGTTACTTTGAATTTTTATATTAATAAAGAAGTTTGTTTCCTTTAAAAAAACACAATCTCGATTGAAAATGAGGGAGAAGGGGGAGTGATAATATCAAATCAACAAGATAGACACTTAAAATAGACACCTCACCAATGTCATGTCATTTTCTGCGGGTTGAGTAATGTGTAACGGTTTTAACCCAATGACCATTTAGAAACATTTTTTGAGGAGTAACACTTGCCTGCACCCATTCTTATGGATCCTCTTCAATTACATAGAGAAATATTTCTCCTTGTTGCATGGTTGTCTTGCATTGCATCAAATAAGCATGAAAAGAAAAAATGTCCGATAGTAATTTCATCCGGAAAAGGTAGCTGTAATGTTGCAGCATAACAGTTGAGAATAGTTGGAAATAACTAAATTCCGGATAATTTACCCGTCTAAATTATTTAGCTAGCAACGAGCGACTACATAGTGGTATTTATCTGATTTGGATATTTGTTTACTGTTTCTACAGGATTTGCAAATTTTTCCTCGTGTCCAAATGAAGATAAAACTTCAAAGGAAGGACGATGACGTTGAAAAAGCTCCCTCTCTTAACATTAGACTGGAGAAGATAAGTTCGAGGAAAAACAGAACTAGGGCATATGCACCACGGTTTCCCAAGGTAAAATTCTGGGTTTCATTGGCGACTAGCAAGTTGATGTAAATTAAAGGTGTTGAGCTTTCTAAGTGTGTAAATAAGTATTTCTAAGTGAAAAAAAAGTGTTTATAGATGCAAAAATAGTGTTGATGAACATAGAAAGTTAATTCAAATAGAAACTAAATTACACGTTCTTTTGCAGATAAAAGATGAAGCATGGTGGCTTGTACTTGGTAACACCTCTACGTCGGAACTGTATGCTTTAAAGAGAGTTTCTTTCTCTGATCGCTTGGTCACAACCATGCAGTTACCTTCAAAAAGAAATGATTTCCAGGTGAAAGTGCTCTTTAGAAACTAAAATTCTTGTGCTCAATATTTCCCTTTCTCATTTTTTTTTTGTGCTACACCGTTCGTTTGTTATATGTTGATGCATGTTTAAGAGTAATTTTGAAAGAATTAAAATTACTTTTGAATATATTCAAAATCACTTAACACTTCTTTAATCACTTAGATATGTTTTTACACTTTTAGATGTACCATCAAAATTGGTTATGAATGATTAAAAACATGTTTAAGAGTAATCTTGAAACTAGGCATTTTAAATCCAAACAAACAAACCCACTCTGGATTTGTATAATTGTCCACTAATTGACATTTATGGGTTCTTAATTGATTAACATTTTACATGATAGCTTTCCATTCCGTGGATGATAAATCTGTTCGTTGAATTAACTTCTAACATTCTGACATGCTTCTAATACTCTAGATGGTATGTTTTTCCAGGAAATGAAATTGATTTTGGTCTCAGATTGTTATCTTGGCTATGAGCAAGAATACTCCATTAAAGAACTGATGTAAATGGAAGCAGTCGATCCAATTACAATCTGTTGAGTATTCAAATCTAAGTAAGTCCAATGACATGGACTTGAGAAGAAGACTCGTTAGATGTCACCACTGGACTCTTGGAGATGGAAAGAGCTGTGGCTTGCAATACGAATCAAGACGAATTACCATACCATACATGCATTTCTAGGTGTCTAGAAATTGACCTTACAGTTCAGTCATATATATATGGAAATCAACTCAGGTTTAGATTTTATGTACAGGTGCTAAACTTTGTAAATCTAACCATTAGTCCTATGCCTAGTTCATCTGATGATCAAGGACAAGTTTAGTTATCACTTATCACATCTTTCCAAGTCTTATTTTAACATTTCATTTTTTCTTAAGAAAAAAAAAAGAAGATAGAAGTGTATTTCATATTTCGGCTGTTTTCAAATATAGCAAAATGAGCTCAAAAACGTTTTCAATAGATAGTCTATCGAGGACACTTTGTTATATCTAAAAATATTTTAAGTGATTTTATCATACTTATATTGTAGTCACTAACAAGACATAATCCCAACTTAATATCAAGTGCTTTATAACATATTAATTTAAACTACTGATCACAATTATTTATTAATTTGAAAACAAATCTACCAATTAACCATGAATCAAAATTTAAACTTCAGGAATTTAATGATGAAAATCAGTTGAAGAAATAAGTGTATGGATTATCATGTTTTTATTCAAGCATGATCCTATAGTATGTTTACGAAGAATCGAAAATTCAATTACAGTAACAAAATGAAGCTAAAGAAAACATGAATGTTTGTAGGTGAAGGATGCGTCTAGACATTACATATTTTTGTTGAAGATGTATTGTGAAAAGATCTAAGAGCAAAGAGCAAATAATGAATGTGAAAATTATCACATATTCCCCATTTGATATAATATAGGCATACATTATCATTTTACCGATAAATTATATTTTGAGATAGTTGCAAATATAATAATTAGATTAAAAATAATCAAGTAGCAACATTTGAAAAAAAAAACTATAAATATAGCAAAATTTGTTTGAGTCTATCATAGATGAAGTATGTAGCAAATATTGGTCTATATAAACCATAAGAATCTATCGAAGTATAGACTTTGTTATATTTGTAATTTTTTTAAAATGTTACTATATACTTAATTATTGTTCTTAAAATTGCTATCGATTATAATTAGGGACATTTTTAAAAATAGCAAAATAAATTAAAATATTTACGAGCTATAGCAAAATTTTTAGATTCTATCAATGATAGTCATAGATACTTCTATCACTATGAAATCACTATCTATTAAATATTTATTATTGATAGAATCTGAAATTTTGCTAAGTAAATATTTTATCAAATTTGCTATTTTTTACAATTACTTTTATATTTTTAATCGTCGAGTTGTGAAGAATGCATTTGGTCTTTGAATTTTAAAACGGTACATTTTTAGTTTCTACCCGCTTACAAGAATAGACTCACATAATTCTCGAATATTCTTATAGTTTTTAGGTTTTTAAAAATATTTTTTAAAAAAAAAAGGAAAAAAAAGAAGGAAATTTTGGAATTTGCAAAAGAGCCCACCAAAAATGAAAGAATTACAAATGTGGGCCAGCATATGAAATGTTTTGTTTAAAACCCTAAAACCCTAAAACCGAACCCCCCATGTTGAAGTTCAGCCATTTCCTCTAAAACTTCGTCTCTCAAAATTTCGGCTCATTTTGGAGGAAACCATCTGGCAGTTCCGCCATGTCGAAGCATAGCAGCAAGTCATCGGCTGTTAGTTCCGACGAACAGCCGCCCAAGGAAGTTGCTGACTTTATGATCAAGCCTCAAAGTTTTACTCCTCCGGTCGACACATCTCAATGGCCTATTCTTCTGAAAAACTATGACCGTCTTAATGTACGTACTGGTCACTACACTCCATTGCCGTCTGGTTATTTGCCTCTCAAACGGCCTCTTGCTGAGTATATCAGGTATGGCATTCTCAATCTTGATAAACCAGCGAATCCTTCTTCGCATGAAGTTGTGGCTTGGATTAAGCGGATTCTTCGGGTTGATAAAACCGGTCATAGTGGTACTCTTGATCCGAAGGTAACTGGGAACCTGATTGTGTGCATTGATCGAGCCACGCGGCTTGTGAAATCGCAACAGGGTGCAGGTAAAGAGTACGTGTGTGTTGCTCGGTTGCATTCTGCTGTGCCCGATGTTTCTAAGGTTGCTCGGGCTCTGGAGACGCTCACTGGGGCTGTGTTTCAGAGGCCGCCGTTGATATCTGCGGTGAAAAGACAGCTTAGGATTAGAACTATATATGAAAGCAAGCTTCTTGAGTATGATGCTGATAAACATTTGGTTGTGTTTTGGATTTCTTGTGAAGCGGGAACTTATGTTAGAACGTTATGCGTACACTTGGGTTTGATTCTTGGCGTTGGAGGGCATATGCAGGAGCTTAGAAGGGTGAGATCTGGGATTTTGGGTGAGAAGGATAACATGGTTACAATGCATGATGTGATGGATGCTCAATGGGTTTATGATAATTTCAAGGATGAAAGCTATCTGAGGAGGGTAATTATGCCTCTTGAGGTGGTTTTGACGAGCTATAAAAGATTGGTTGTCAAGGATTCTGCTGTTAATGCTATTTGTTATGGTGCGAAGTTGATGATTCCAGGGCTGTTGAGATTTGAAAACGATATTGGTGCTGGGGAAGAAGTTGTACTTATGACTACCAAAGGTGAAGCTATTGCTCTTGGTATCGCAGAGATGACTACTGCAGTGATGGCAACCTGTGACCATGGTGTTGTAGCAAAGATCAAAAGGGTTGTGATGGATCGAGATACTTACCCAAGAAAGTGGGGACTAGGTCCGAGGGCATCAATGAAGAAAAAACTTATTGGGGAAGGGAAGTTGGACAAGCATGGAAAACCAAATGAGAACACTCCTCAGGAATGGATGAGGAATTTGGTTTTACCCACTGGTGGGGACGTTTTGGTTGCAAGTGCTTTCGTTTCCGACTCCGCAACTGCTAAGCCTACTGCTGCAGAAGAGTCAGGAAAAGATGACGGAGGGCGGAAGCGAAAACTAGGTGAAGAAACTAATGCTGCTCCAGCTAAGAAACTGAAGACTGAGGAAGTTGAAGAAGTTGGGAAGAAAGAAAAGAAGAAAAAGAAGAAAGACAAGGAGAAGGATACTACTGAAGAACCTTCTAATGAGGAGATTGTTGAGAATTCAGAGAAGAAGAAAAAGAAGAAGGACAAAGAAGCTAAAGAAGCAGCTACACCTGAGACACCAAAGTCCGAGAAGAAAAAGAAAAAGAAAGATAAGGAATCTAGAACTGATGATTCTCAATTGCCTGCTGCTGATGTTCAAAATGGTGAAGCACATGATCACGATGATGGAAGTGAGAAGAAAAAGAAGAAGAAAAAGAAGAAGAATAAAGAAGATGCTGAAGAATAAGATGATCACATTCTACTTTATATTTTGGGTAACTCTAATTGTATGGCCATCTATTTCAGTTTCTAGATTTTGCGAGTTCTTTTACTATGTGCTTCCTGTAGAATTTTTGTTTCAACATTTCGACTAAAAAATGTAGGCTTTTCAATTCTCCAAATCTCCCTTCCTATACCTTATTTATTTATTTCAACTTTTGCAACCTGATGATATTGTTGGTGATGATATGCATGCACCACAGTTTCCCAAGGTTGAATTCTCAGCTCCATTATTGACTTGCAAGTTGATGTAAATTTAAATTAAACACTCTTTTGCAGATGAAAGTTGAAGCATGGTGAGCGTACTTGGTAAGAGCCTCTATTAAGACTGTTATCTTTGTTATGTGCAACAATAATACTCCATAAAGAACTGGTAAGTGGAAGCAGTTGATATCCCATTAACGATCTATTGAGTATCCAAATATAAATCCAGTGGCCTTGACTTCAATGAGGATAGAGATAGAGTTGAGACTTGTTACCATACATTCACAGGCATTTCTAGGTTCGATGTAAATAAACCAAGTATGTTCTCAATATATTTAACTTTCTACTTGAATGGTGGAAAATTCAAATCAAGTCAGGTTTTTAGATTTTATGTATCTAACCAGTGAGAATGTTGTATTATCCTAAAGGTCTCCATGGTTAGGTTGGTGATCGATTTGATCACCAAAAACAAATTATTCGATAAAAATAGAGGCAATATTTTCTAGTAGTTTTGAAGACTAAGAAGTTTTTGAAAATGTGTTTGATAATTTTTTTTTAACATAGAAATTTTGATGAGCAATTTTCACCAGACGATTCAGAAATGAATATATTCACTAACATTTGTTATCTAAATCTATATGATTCGGTGAATCAAAAACATAAAGTATAATCTATAAACTAAATTGCACAACAGAAGAAACGAGAGAATCACTCAGGCAAATTTGTCCTAAATGTAATACCGGAAGTGATCAGTGACTCCCAACAAAATGAGTGAGAACAGAAAACGGAATTAGGCTTTATTGCTAATGAGAATTTTCTGTTTATGTTTATTTACATCGTATGTAAACATTAACCATACAGATCATACAAAGACAGCTAATCCCACTCTGAATCAAAGAATCCTGCATCTCTCATTTCTGAATAGTATGCATTGTCCAAAAGGAAGTCTTCCTCCTGAAAAATGAAAACTCTTAATCCTATGCACTAGAAGAATGAATACGTGTACATCTAGAAATATGAATTCTAATTAACAGGAGCATAATCCAAAATTAATTGGCATATACTCCTTTGATGTAAGCCCTTCAAATGCTCTACATTTAGAAATATGGACTAGATTTAACATGAGCATAGTCAAGCACTAATTGGCATAAACTCTTTTTTGAAGTCACCCCGTATTTGTTTGTACTGGAGAAAAAAAAACAAGAAATGAATTGTAGATGAAGAATCAACTATATTGCACAAAGGGTTTCACCTGGAAAAAATCTGCCAGAAACGTCACATACAGGAATGGGAGATACATAGAATGGTAGCTGATAACCGTGAAATTGTACAACCTACAGCGTAAAGCACCATCAGATATGTAAACTTCCACAGAGATCAAAATTACTGAGAGAATTTGAACAGTAACTCGTTGGATGGTATAAATAAAAGAAGGTACAATTACCAGATGCCAAACCTAACTCCAAACGCGGAAAGCCCACTGGCAAAAAATGCTAAAGCGCTAACAACAAACATCACAGCGATGTAATTGTAGAATGATGGTCTGGCTGTAGACACGACAAAACGACAAGAGAATTCCCAGTTAATTTGATGAAATAGGTATATAAATAAAATAACGAATGAGAAATGAGTATGTGCTAACGTGGTAGCTTATCTCTCCATTTTGAGAAATGAACAAACAATATGAAGCCATAAGCTCCAGTTAACAATAACTTGTGGATGGTCCATACACCCCACTTTGACCAGTGGGAACTACCAACCCCGATGAACAATGGAATGCCAAACCCAAACACGTATATGACCTGAACAGAATTCATTAGGTAAATATGTGGGTGTTCATTTACTATTGCAGGAAGAGTTGAAAATTACGAACAAACAAAACAAAAAAACAAAAACTGAACTGAACTTTTAATTGAGAATATGAATGGTAAGAAAGAAGATAATGAAAATCAAGCCCACAGGAGACACTTGAGTCAGCAACAAAAGAATCAGTAGTTACAGTTTGCAAAACAAGGAAACGTGTACATTCATATATTACCTTAAGAAGCACATCCACACCAACCAAAGTTCCCGAGACAATAAAATTGTGCAACAGTGCTTCCATTCCACCTGAATAATTTGCTTTGAGTAAGAAGGCTACCAGACTAATTTCCAGAAACAACATTCCAGACGATGTGAACAACGACAAAAGATTCCAAAGAAACTTCTTCCCAGGAGAGCATTCCCATTCCTGCTTTACAATGAATTAAAAAACAGCACGAATTAACGGAAAGTATCCATCTCAGGAATCAAATAACCAGTGGAAAAGACATGTAAAAATAAAATTAAAACTGCAGGGATAATAAATCACAATTAAATATAAGTTGTACTATGGGTTAGATAACTAATATGTCAAATCCCATGCAGATTATAGGCACTTCAATGTGCTAGTAGCACCGTCAATCTCATGAACTTCAGAATGTATCAAAAAGTAGTCCCAAGTCTGGAAACATGGAGTTGGTTCAGATTCAAAACTGCTTAAAATACTACTATAAAAACCAATAGGAAAGCAGTAAGAGGAACTCTAAATACTTCCACGACGATGAAATAATACCTGCATCAAACTTTGGTAAAATTGATGCAAAATAGACTAAGGTGCCCATATATCCCTAATATTAAACGAAGGCTGATGGAATTGATTCGCATGGCTTTGTCTTCAGGCATCAGTAGCCCTAAACTTGTTTCCATGGGATCAACAAAGTTTTAAGAAGAAAACCAAGTTGTTTGGGTTGGATGCAACTAGGCTCTCTGTTATAAATAACTAGAAATGAAAAGAAGACTGAAGAGGCTTGATGGGGGTTCTAGGATCTTGCTGGTTTTGGAGCCTACTAGCCAATCGGAGATAGTCTCTTTTTTTTCTTCTTCTCCTTCTTACTTCTATCTCTAGTACCTTACAGGAAGTCGTTTCCTCTACATGATTTAGTCTGTTCAATAAAACTCGTAAGGTTGTTTGGGAGCTACGAGCAGGCTTTCCGTTTTTTTATCTTTGTAAAATTCACTCAAAATCTATCACTGCAAATCTGTAGAGGCAATATTTTTGTCTAATCGCTGTCCTAAAATCTTGATATTCGGGAGAAGAACTCAAAAATAATATAGGAAATCACATCATCTAAACAGAAAAGAAACCAAGAGAATAATTTTCAAAAGTCAATCTTCCTAAAGTCTGTTCTAACAATCTGACAGCCCCTAACTTCTTACAAAGAAAATTTCACATTATTTCGCAGCAATGGAAAAAAAAAACACGAAGATAAGAGGAAGAGAGCGGTAGGCGTGATTCTATCCCTATCTCGGAGTACAAAAGCAAATCATCATGTGTAAGTACGAGACACACAAATAATTACCTTTATACAAGAGAGCTCATTAATTCAAAGCAAACTACAATTCATTAAAGTCCTCCTTACTCGATGAAAATAATCCAAACAAACTCACCTGAAGAGAGCACCAAGCAAGATTTAAGAGCGTAGTGATCCAAAGAAGGGCATAATACGAAATCATTACAAACGACCGACCAAGAAAAAACTTCTTGATGTTCCTGATGGCACTAATCGCCAAATAGATGGCGAACAAAACCGAGGGCGCAACCAAAAGAGCACTATACCACATTCCATGACAACCGGAGGAGGCGGCAGTGAGTCCCCGGACATCCCCATTGAGCTGAGATGAAAAACTCTCAATCGGCGACAAAGCGTCAGAGGAACTGTCAACTGGTAGGAGAATCGTTTCCATTTCTGGAAACAGCGAAATTAGGTGAGTTTTCGATCTACTGAACACAGATCATGCGACCCATTAAAGAATGAAAGCATGGATGGATTTGGAGAGAAAGAAAGAGAGAAATTTTTTAAGCATATTATCGGAATTGCAAAGAAGAAGAAGAAGACGACGACGATTCGTAAGAATTTAGTCGATGGAAAATGACATCAATAACTAATCAATCGATGGTAAGAGAAAACAAAAGTTTTAGCTATGTAGACCTCCTAAAAATTCTGAAAAATATTCCATTTCGGCCCATTTTAACAAAATTTTATTTTATTAGGTCATTTTCCATGTAGAAAGTCGTAAATGTCCCTAAATGTCAATTTCTTTTTCTTTGTTGGGTGAGGAAAAATAATAGATAATTATAATTGAGGATGATAATTTTAGGAATAATAATTAAGTATATAATAATATTTTAAAAAATTATAAATATAGAAAAATATATTTTGAATAGATATCTAGACCAATATTTACACTAAGAAGATTTTTATTTTCTATTAAAACCATTATTACCATCTCATAATTTAATTTAAGATTTGTCTAGTAATTTATTTGTTTTTTAAAAATAAGTGGGTTTATTAAAATAATTCATCAAACTTGGTTTTTTTAGAAGAAGAAAAAACAAGAAACCTGTTTTTTAATTCAAATATCTTTGTGTTTCTAAATAAAAACAAAATTCAAAATTCAAACTGATTTAAAAAACAAAAAGATTAACAAACATTAATTTTTTTTTAAGAAAAGGATTATTTGTTAATTAAAGGAATAACTCGCTAACAAAATCTAACAACTTTTGGTTTTGGTTTGGTTTGAATATATATAGTATAGAAGTACTTTATGAACAAGAGGACAACTTTTGCTTTTGATACTCATTTGATTTTTATTGTGTTCGTATTACAAACGTCGATTCTGAGTTTAATAATCAAAACTTCTAATCAAACAAATCAAACAGTACATTTGAAGGAAGAAAAGAAACCTTTTTATTTACTTGAACCACTTTCCACATGCATTAAGTACATTAGTTGGTTTATCAAAACACAAAAAAGAAGAAAAAAACACAGATTATGATGGCAAACTCTTTCACAGAGAACCCCCATCAAATCACTCTTCCATTTCATCTTCATCAATTTCTTCGATCTTCATCTTCTTCACAGTCTGAGCAGCATCACTTCTTGGAACATTGTTGATTTGAATCAAAACATCAGATTTTTTGCCAGTCGCGGCATCAACAAAACCACCGTTCTTCTCCACTCTATACGCCAAGCTATTCCCATCAGCCGCTGCATCTATGTACACAGTTGAATTCTCATCGATTTCTTCTTTGATCAACATTCTGGACAGTTCCGTCACTACCCTTTTCTCCAGCCATCTTCTTATTGGTCTAGCACCGTACACCTGAAGAAATTGACACAAATAGGACATAAAGTTAGAATTTTTGCTGGGACAAAACAAGGTTGTATCGTATGTTCATTTTCTTCATCTATACTTACTGGATCGTAGCTCTCTGCTAAGACATAGTCGAGGGCCGCATCGGTTACAGCCAATGCAACGCCTCTCTCGGCCAGGCGAGCAGCAACATCTTTCATTTGCAGCCTAGCAACTTTCCTCAGCTGTTCGTGTGAGAGTGGATCAAATACAACTATTTCGTCAAGACGATTAAGCAACTCTGGCCTGAAGTGTTTCCGCACCTGAAAGAAAAGACAAGCATTAGCTATATTGTAACAAACAGATGAAGATTTATGGATAGAAAGAAGAAAGAACTTGGTTATATTTTTGGTACCTCTTGCATGACTCGATCACGAGCAACTTGCATCGTGCACTTGCCCATTAATCCAGCAAGGAGATGTTCAGCTCCAAGATTTGAAGTCATGATAATGACCGTGTTTCTAAAATCTACAGTACGGCCTTGGCCATCAGTCAGTCTTCCGTCGTCCAAAACTTGGAGAAGAGTGTTGAAGACAGCGATGTGAGCTTTCTCCACTTCATCAAACAGAATAACACTGTAAGGCCTCCGCCTTACTGCCTCTGTGAGTTGCCCTCCTTCCTCATGTCCAACATACCTGAAAAATCACAAACACCAGTGAGATATTGTTCATTAATGCCAATAAATTAGAACACGTTTTCTTCTATATAATGAATAAGAATACTTACCCAGGAGGAGCACCAATGAGGCGTGAAACTGAGTGTTGTTCCATATATTCAGACATGTCAATCCTCACCAGGAGGTTTTCATCATCAAAAAGTTGCTCAGCGAGCGCCTTTGCAAGCTCGGTTTTGCCAACACCGGTTGGACCCAGGAACAAGAAAGATCCAGTTGGCTGTTGTGGCCTTCCCAATCCGGCTCTTGATCGTAGAACAGCCTCAGCGACAGCATCCACAGCTTGATTCTGCCCCACGACTCTCTTGTGCAGTCTGTCAGCAAGCCCAACCAGTCTCTCCTTATCATTCTGGCCGAGCCTTGTGACAGGTATTCCAGTCCAGCGGCTCACCACTTCCGCTACTTGTTCCGGTCCAACAATTTCGGTTAACATCAGGTTCTCATCAGTGTTCCCTTCGATCCGTGCTATTGCAGATTCTACTTCTTGGATTGCTCCATATCGCAAATCAGCAGCCCTCGCCAAATCATATCTCCTTTCAGCCTCTTGCAAAGCTATTTGTAGTTCCTCCCTCCTTTGTTTAAGTCTTCTAATCTCATCAATCCTTTCTTTCTCCTT
Source organism: Cucumis hystrix (assembly GCA_025688845.1). Taxonomy (NCBI): domain Eukaryota; kingdom Viridiplantae; phylum Streptophyta; class Magnoliopsida; order Cucurbitales; family Cucurbitaceae; genus Cucumis; species Cucumis hystrix. The sequence goes on from CM046894.1 coordinate 18,891,441, forward strand.
GCGATATTTCATCAACAAAGGTTGAAGCTTATCTCTCAAATCATCAAGCTCTCTCCTCACTTCAACAAGACGAGCTTTACTAGCCTTATCCTTCTCCTTTTCAAGAGCATGAAGTTCAACTTCAAGCTGCATTCGCTTCCTCTCCAAGTTATCAATTTCTTCAGGCTGGCTATCGAGCTGGACTCTCACATTTGCACAAGCTTCATCAACTAAATCAATTGCCTTATCAGGAAGGTGTCGCCCTGTACAATATTAAACCAAATCACCATTAATTTCTTCATGATCATTATAAATAGCTCCAAAAGATTAAAAGAGCTGAGAGAAAACAGATACATACCAGTAATATATCGACTCGATAGCTGCGCTGCAACGACAAGAGCTCGGTCTTGAATTCTAACACCATGGTGACCTTCGTATCTCTCTTTCAATCCTCGAAGGATACTGATAGTGTCAGGCACGCTCGGTTCAGCCACATAAACTTGTTGAAACCTTCTCTCAAATGCTGCATCCTTCTCAACATACTTCCTGTACTCTTCAAGAGTAGTTGCCCCAATGCAACGTAACTGCCCTCTAGCCAGCATTGGCTTGAAAAGATTGGCAGCATCCATAGACCCTTCAGTTCTTCCAGCACCAAGAACAAGATGAATCTCGTCAATAAACAATATGACTTTCCCTTCTGCATCTTCAACTTCCTTCAATACTGCCTTCAATCTCTCTTCAAATTCTCCTCTGTACTTAGCCCCTGCCACCAGAGCACCCATATCCAAAGCTATGAGCCTCACATCAGCAAGATTACTTGGGACATCTCCTCTTACAATTCGCTGGGCTAATCCTTCAACCACTGCAGTTTTACCAACACCAGGCTCCCCAATAAGAACTGGGTTATTCTTAGTTCTTCTTGATAAAATCCTCACCACTCTACGAATTTCCTCATCACGGCCAATAACTGGGTCGAGTTTCCCCGCTTGTTCTACCAGGTCTCGCCCATAAGTCTTGAGTGCCTGGAAGGTTGTGTCTCCAGATGCACTCTCCACTTTCTTTCCTTCTTTTCCACGGAGTTTCTCGACCTCAGATTTAACTTTCGCGGTGGTGACACCAGCTTCCTTAAGCAAATCCCCAATCTGAGAATCCTCCAGAAGGCCAAGAACCAATTGATCAACGGCTAAATGCGTGTCTCCTCGCGATTTCTGCGCAGCTTGTGCTCTTCGAATCACCTTAATCAGAGTAGTACTCGCCGGCACTTCATCAGGTGCAGGAGATTGAGATGGTAGCTTCTTCAACGCCCGCTTGAAAACCGTCTCCACTTCTTTATGAGCATTTTCACCGCCGGAACTAGCAATCGCTTGGCTCAATATCCCACTCGGATCAGAAACCAAAGCAACCGCCAAATGAAGCGGTGTCAATTGAGCATGGCCAGAATTCAATGCCAATTCATGAGCTCCAGCTAGAGCCTCATTTGTCTTGTGGGTGAATTTATCAGGATTCATATCCGCGAAAAAAACCTTAAGGAAAAGAAAAAAAAAACGACAATCAACACCAGAACATGCAAGAAACAACGAAACCCATCAAATAAACAACAAGACTAAGAACAAACACATTGAATTAGAGTGAAAGGTAAAGAGATTAACATACCTTATACGATCAGAAAGAACAGAACAGAACAGAGATGCTCTTATACAAAAGCTCTTGCAACAGTAGTAGCAATCAAAAAATGATTTTGAAAGAAACCCTTTGGTATCAAGTGAAATCCGATTACGATTATCGAATTGAAGCGTTAGAATGCAAAGAAACAGAATGAAACTGAAGAAAACTGGGGGAGGCATGGTGTTCTTATGCAATGAAAATGGAGAGCTCTGGAAGGAGCTAGACATCGCCGGATTCTAAGAAATTATTCAAAATGCTTAACTCCCGGCCCCACGTCCTCCATTTTTTTTGTTTTTTCGTTATTATTATTTTTATTGTTTTGGGTTTAGAAAACTTTTTATAAATACAAATCATTAAAATATTTACGCCCGTCTGCACACTTCTAATTCATAAAATAAAATAAATTAAAAAAAAATAGTCAAATCTAAACGAGTAAATATGTTGGGATATTTTTTCATGTTTTTTATTTTTGAAATTGTTCCATAAATCTTTTATTCTGTTTTAATTTTCGATTATTTATGAATAAATGAGAAAAAAAGAAATTAAGTACAATATTAGTCCGAATTGAAGCTTCACACTTTTATTAATACTTTGTTTGCAGTAAATTTTGTAGTGAAAAAGTTATGGTCAAAATGGAATGGGATTTTGGTTGGTTTGGATAAAAACAATGGTAAATTTACACTTTTGAATCCTTAAAAAAAATTATTTAATCGATTTAGATAATTTTCTTTTGTTGGTTTCATTTCATTTTGTTATGATATGTTTATTCTCTGAAAATTCTAGAATTATAAGTGTTATTTTGTAAATAAAGATTATCATCTATGAATATTTAGGTAAGATATTTGATGTTGGAAGAAGATTCCAGAAAGTTCCATTAGAAACAAAAACAATACCTCTGTGACCCGCTTCCATTCTAGTATGTCACTATCGAACATCATCTACTATGATTTCATACGCAAATTCTTATATACTTTACAAAAGGGAAAAAAATGAGTTTAATAAAATTTTATAGGAAAACAATATTCTTTGTTGTCTTTTTAAATGTTATTTAGTTTCTTGAATTTGAACATCTCAAACGTTAAACCAAACATGATGCATTATAAAAGTGTGAAAGACACTATGCTTTACATGTTTACGTGTAAGGAACTTCTTATGTGGATATCTGTACTTCTAATTTTTATACAACGGTCAATGTTTAACTCAAATTGTTTTATTTTAGCGAAACATTTTCAAACTTCGGTCAATTTAGGTACTTCCATCCAACCCTGTGTTGTTATTTTCAAATGTTCGGAGAGTTTGTGAATCAATCACATCATGACATCCTCAAACCCACAAAACATGCTAAAGTCGATAGCTATAAATTCCCTTGAGTTGTTAGGCTCTCCGTGTCTAAGTCGCACAATTGTAAATTTGATCTTCCATGCACATTCGGTGGCTTGCTATCTTGTCAAAGTTGCATTTAGTGTATAAGAGACTGTTGGTTCTTGAACAGTTTCTTTGTTCTTCTATTGCTTGTCCACAACCTAGCTTTTGATCATATAATACATATTATATGCAAGTGTATAAATATACACACATGTATATGTAGACCTGTATATGTATACATAATATATATATTGTAGTGAAAGTGTTTGATCATCCATCTTAGACGTTAAGTCAAACCTGATGCAAGACAAAAAACAAAATATTTGATCTGGTGTATGAATGTTACTAAGATCCTTGAAAGTTCAGTTTTTTTTTATATTATTTCTTAAGGAAGTATTGAACTAAAAAGAAAAGGTCTGTTTATTAATGTTCCAATAAGTTAAAAAAGAATGATGTCATAGAACAACATTCATCATTTTTATTTTCTAACATACATAACATACGAAATATTATATTATAAATATTATGATTTTAATAAAAAATAAAGTTGAGTTTATATTACTTTTAAAATGCAATTTAACATTTTGAAATTGAGAACACCAATTAAACTTGTGTTTGCGAAAATTTCTAACATTTCCAACACAAAATTCACTTTTAGAAATTAACATCAATTTATCATTCTGTTTCTCTCACCAAAAAACAAAACGTGGCATTGAGATTGCAATCCATTAAACCACCTGTGTTCTAAATAATAGAAAAGGGAAATAGAATTCAAAGAACAGGGAAAATTCAGGCCCATGAGAATATGCAAATCAATTATTTTTCATTGTAACAGAAATTAAGTAATGGGTCACTTTGGCACAGGGAAAATTATTCCAAGAAAAACGCCACTTTCATAGCATAATCTCATGTTACCAATTTACAGATGTGGGATTCATAAACTGGAGCCCCATTAACGTTACCTTTTGGATCTGGCTGCAGTTCTGTTGATGAATTCCTTAGCCCCCACTTTGTGTTTGCTGTTCATGTTGCTCTGAGTAGAATGCTATATTGCATTATATGATTCAACCATGTCACTGCTACCGCTAATTAGAAATGAAAATGAGTTACGCCTTTCACGCTTACTTTTTCTTGTAATACTGAAATTTTTAGAACAAATAAACCAACCCCAGCACGCAGCTTTATGCAGACGTGGGATTAATAAGAAAGCCAATTTACGAAAGTGAAGCACAAAACACAAATTCAGGAGTAAAAAAGGCATAGCTGCAATTAGCAGAGCTCCGAATCAACAATTATAACTATTCATTGACATTGAATTTGGCCTCACAGTGACCCCTTTTCATGCTTCGGGGCTAAAACGTTTCCAACTTTAGAAGTTGGGACGCTGCAGGTTATGAAACTTGAGTTAAGTGATTCCAAAAGAATTTGAACCGATGACTCTGACCATGCGTACAATAAATGGTGTTTGTAACTTTATACAAAAGAGATGAACGACCGAAATATACTCTAAAATAAAAATAAAGCACACTACAATGTACAAATCAAAAGCAAAGTAACAAATGGTTATTTACCATCTGCACGTAAAATCAAAAGCTTGGTTTTCCAGTTTTTCACCATAACTAGCATTCAAATAGAAATGAGGTGAAAATACTTACTATGTATCTCACATGAAGCAAGTTTTCACTCATCGTCGCTGTCATAAACAACTGCCATCCTACGGTGGGTTGCAACCTTTCTTGGAGGTGACTCCTCATCAGACTCAATCCCCTTGCGCTTGTGACTGCTCCCATAATCTCTAACCTTATGTTTGGGCTCCTGTGAAGGGGGAACTTTTATCATAAAGAATGGAAGGATGACAAAGAGAATAGGAGGTTCAGGGTGTTTTTGACAAATTTGCACTAAATTAAAGGATATAAACATTGGTTGGAGTCATATGCAGTGGAGTATTGGTTGCCCAATTTATCCAAGGCGACAGATCCAAAAGACCATAACCTTCGGAGATCAAATCCTATACTAATTATTCAACCTTTAATGTTTGGGCCAGTTGGAAATCTTTCTTGCAACTTCCGAGGATTGGGCCATTCCTCCCCTTTCCTTTATACTTCATTACTAGTGAAACCTCAAGAATAGAAATATAAAGCCATACCTCAGCGTCTTCATCCACATCTGAAACTTCATTAACTTCTGCCTCTTCATCACGTTCATCATCTTCTTCCCCATCTTCCTCATACTCCTGCTCTGGTTCTTCAACTCTCCCAGGAGCATCATCTTCCCCTTCAGTTTCGTACTCAGACTCTTCCCTGTCACTGTCTGAGAAATCCACAGGACGCCCAGATGATTTAGAAGCGTGAAAGGTTGGCTTCCGAGGGATGTCCCTAGTTCCCTGTGATGAAATTTCATTTGCTTTTTCAGAACTCTACTAAAATCAATGAGCATGATTTAATTTGCAAGGTAACAGACCTTCTTTGCATTCATAATACGTTTTTCTGCTCGAGCTTCCATTTCCAAATCTTCCTCAAAGCGGCGACGGGAGCGACGTGAATCAATATAATCTGTTTCATCTTCCTGAACAGATATGATAAGTTAAGCTATCTCCATACAAACTGCAACACTCCCTCACACATAAACCCAACCCCACGTCCCCTTAAATATAAAGTAATTTGCAAAGGAACAAGAAAATTACAACAGCATACCTCCTCAAGTGCATCTTCCAAGAACCCAGGTGATAGTTGGCGCCTTCTATCAATGACAGGAGCATATTTCTTGCTAACCTTTTCCTTTTTCCGATTAAGAAGCACATTTGCCCGGATTGTTTGACTTTCAGCCTACAACAGCAAAGTACAGTATAGCAAGTGAAAACTGTGATTTATGTATTGATTCAGAGCTAAAAACACCATTAGATCATTTACCCTTTCTTTTTCCTCCTTTTCCCTTTCAGGATCAATGTCCGTTATGCAATTCTTAACCTTATACACCTTCTTATGTCGTGAATCAACCAAAGCAGTTAACAAGCGGTGAGAATTTGATGTCAGGGATGACGGAATGAACCTCATCTTCCTCATAAGCCTACCTTGAGATTGCAAAATTCCCTGCATGTACAAAACAGATGATCCATTCCTCGCATTAGGTATAGTTCCACCGATAGAGAAGAAAAAGAGACCTGTTATTTGTTCCTTGACAGCCACCCTAGAAAGGGAAAACAAGAGTCGCATGGCTAAACAATGCAAGTAGATATTCTTAGTCATTTTTGCAACAAGGATGGATTGCCTTTTTTTTCTTTTCTTTTTCATTTTTTTTTTCCTTTTTTTTTAATTGTGGAAGCACAATGAGGATGGATTATCATAATTCATATCCACATCCCAATTCCAAAAACATAAATATAAAAAATACTATGCTCCAAATATAAAAATTATCAAAACATCTCTACAAAGTACAAAGAACATTAGCTCCTAGCCTCCTCCAACGATGCCCAAATATGTAAAAGTACAAAGAACACAAACTACCTAAGTAAACTGCTACACTGAAGCAACAAGAAGATACAAATTTCAGCAATATTCTATAAACTTGAGGACAACTCTTGGTCTCAAATCCAGAAATTGGCATGTGTATAGCGCTATGACATCAAGTAGTTCAACAAAAAAAAGAAGTAATAGGACCATAATCGGACCATAATCTAAATTTAAATTTTAATTAGTTTTGAGACATCACCTTCCCATGCCGAAGAAACAAGTGTGCTTGATCATGCTTTGCATCTTGCACATTTATGTCAAGCACTTCATTCCCAATTAACAGTTGCAAACTGCCATCTGACCACCTCACAAATCGTGCATTGCTTTCATACTACAAATTGAATATATGTGTGTGTGTTATAACTCAAAGTAGTGTACAAAAAATGAAGAAACAGTTTAGTTGAAACTTAAGCAGAATAAACTTAGGACGGCTTAACAATTTGCAGAATCTGGATGAGTATCTTGTTCCTTTCCTGTCACACTCCCACCACCACGGTTGGGTGACACTCATTGGAGTAAAAGAATAATAAAAGACAATACTACAAAATCATTTATAAGATCATTCTTTATTCACTGCAAGCAATAATTAAAATGTCAACCCATCATGCAAAATCATTGACATGAATGCAAGAAGCGTACCTTTGTTGTGCCATCAGGTTTCCTAACTGTCCTCCAGCGCACAATGTTATTTTCCAAGCGTATGCGTTTGTTGGCTCCAGATTCGTCTGTCACAAATATATCCTCCTCCACATATGTTTTGGGATCAAATGGTTTTGGGTCAATGCCCATAATATTGGAAACTTTTATCATGTTCATCTGCAATCAGATCAAAAATCTGTCACATTCACATAACATCAAAATATTTGTAATTTTTTGCATTTCTTCTGATTGAATGATGCACGAGGGAAAGAAAGGGGGAACTTATGTCCATACATTAAGAAATGGACATATACTTCACTGTCACTGACTATAAAATTTCTAACCATACATATTAAAGCACGGTTTCATAACTTTGCTCCTATAAGCAGTCTGAAAAGTAGTTACATAACAACAACAAAAGCATGAAAAAGAACAATTGTTGATACACAACCGGGAAATGCATCAACGATCAACCTGAAATCAGACTTTATGCAACGTAACATTTCACTCTTAACATCAGATAAGAAAGCAAAATTTGGTAGTTTTGTGATGCAAAATAAAAATTGCATCATTTATCACATGACAATTCAATGCAGTAGAGTTTAAAGGAGAACCTTTTCTGGGCGAGCAGGAGGAGGACGTAATGGAATCTCTAGCTCCAATGGAGGCCCAACTGGCTTCTCTTTGTGTTTTACCTCAAAATTTTCCTCTTCTGATTCATAACGAGCATCTGACTCGTACCGAGCATCTTCATCAGGAATTATATCATCAGGTCTTGGACTCTTCTCAAAGCTCCCCTCCTCTTCCATAGGTGACCTCTGGAAAAAAGTACACAGTTTTTAAAGACATTTATAACACAAGTGTCATTGAGTTTCAGCAATCAGAGATTGTTCAACTACGAAAATGGACACTTATTACTCACAGCTGAATCTTGCTTAATTTCGTTTCCAACTGCATATTCTGCTTCCTCTTCCTCGTCAGAGTCACCAAATACGTCACGAATTTCAGCAACTGGATGTGAATTGTGATCCTCCTCCTCCCTGTCACAGTTCAAAATTCAAATTCAAGATGCTGGCAGATATAGTTAGGGTCCATTTACAAATAAAGAAGTCTTGGACACATTAATAACACAACTTCCAGTTGTGATCTATGAAGGAATGTTAGGGTCCTCCCAAATTATCAATTTTCTTCTTATCAGAGAACAAATAAGATGAAATAATAATATAACAGAAATGTTAAGAATGCAAAAATATGAAGGAGAGGACTGCTGTATGCAAACAGTTCCAATGGGAAGTTACAAGGCCATGAAGCTTGAATTCTTGAAAATAATACAAAAGGTTGGGTGCCATTGGAGTTAAAAAGAGAAAATGGGAGGGGATAAAGTACTTCTATTACCTTGGACTCCTAGTTTGATCCACCTCTTCGTCTTCATTGTCAATATAATGGTTTTCTTCGGACCTCTCGGATTCACTTTCAACTAAATCATGCCTCCTGCTTGTTACCACTCTTTGATCATATTCTTCCCTATCGTCGCTATCCACCTCTTTCCCTTCACTTTCTTCTTCTCTATGGTGACCCACGTCTACTTCTTGAGAACTTTGATCCCTTTCACCCTCACTTTCCCCAGGATCCGGATCGGCATCCTGCAACTCACCTTCACTCTCAATTTCCACCTCCCCATGTCCCTCCACTTCACCTTCACCTTCAGGCTCCGCCCCTCCTTCTCCTTCATCCTATAAAACCAAACAAGAACAACAACATTAAACCAGCTTATCCCAGTAAAACCAATTCCCAAAACACGATAAACGTCATTTCCAGATAATGACTGATTGTATGTACAAATAGTAACAAAACCAACTACAAAGACACAAAACAACTTCAACCCAAAATTCAACTCAACGATATCTAGCTAACGATAGTTCCAGCAAAGACGAAAATCAACAGAAGCATAGGTCTTCGGAAAGTACAGAGGCATAATTGGGTTGAGGATTGGACTCATGCTCTGAATCAATCTCTTCCTCCTCCTCGGATTGATCTCCGAAGAGATTCTGCATCATCTGGTGCCTCTTCTCCTCCCCCATGTGAGCGTGTGATCGTCGTGTAGGGCGGTTCTGTAGGTTCGCCGGAAAACGAAAGAAGTGGAAGTCCGAATAGGTCCAAGGGCTCCGATGTTACGAGGGTTGCCCTCTGGGATCTGGATTTTCTTTGGGAATTACCAAAACAAAGGGTTGTATTTTGGTATGAAAAATAAAAAATGTAAAAAATGTCCTTTCCTCTAATTTTTCTTTATTCTTCTTTTTCCGCAACAAAGTTTTTATTAATATTAAGCTTTCTTGCAATTTTCACTCAATTTTCTTATAATTCTTAGTCAATCTTAAACAATTTTTTGCTATTTTGAGATGTGCTTATGTTTTTTTTTTTTTTTTTTACGGACATCCCCTAAGAAGAAGTGGGGTGAGTTTATTATAATTTGTGGTTGTTATGGTATTTTGTTATTATAGTTTATGTTTTGGGTGCAGGTTATTATAGTTTGAGTTATTATAATCTATGTTTGAAAAAATGAGAATATTGATATAGAAGATATGGGGTAGGAACGGTAAAAAGGGAGTGAGAAATAGTGAAATGAAAAAAAAAAAGTAAATAATCATAATCCTATGATTATGATAACCCTTAGAGCAAACATGGAGTTGCTAAAATAGCTCATTCCACTCTCCTCGATGTTTAATATTTTCTTGATGTAATGTTTATGTTTAACTTGTATACCCAAAATTAATTTTATAATTGTTTTAAGTGGTTTATGGTTGTTTAATACATGTTTTGCAAGTTTTTTTTCATCTTGCCACTTCTCAATTTCAAATGTTCGATCCCATGTCAATCATATACTTGTTTTATGCAATTTAGGGTTCTACAACTATTTCAACAAAAAATTAGCTACTAGTTTTTTTTATCTTGCAGTGTCCAGTTTTGAAACACATTAGTGAAAAGACAAGAGGTTAAATAAAGATGAGAGAAACTGTGGAAAAATAAGATATTTTATGTTATTTTGGAGATAAGAAAAAGAACAAAAAAGATGTTCATGTAAGGGCATTTTTTTGCTTTTCGTACCACATTTGTCATAAAACTCAACTTTAAATCTATCGCCTTCAAAACTGGTCTACTTTTTTATAATTTAATTATTTTATTCTTCTTCTCTTAATTTTATTTTTTTAACCCAGTTTAATATTCTTCTCTCAATTATCAATTATTATTATTCAACCATTCAATTTTTTAAAAATAAAAAATGGGACAAATATCAATTTATAAGTCTATATTTTAAGAGTGACAAGTTCGCAAAAATCACCTATCAAATTGTAAAAACCATGTGAAAAGTAGAGTGGTAGCTGTAATTACATATTTAAACATTCAACAATAACAATTGAGTCCCTCGACTTTAAAATGTGTTAAAATTTGTCCCTAAGCTTACAATAATTATAGAAATTGGATCCACAAATTACAAAAATCGAATACTAAAATTACATAATCAAATGAGTTTTTACTTACGTGAGAGTCCAGTTATTTCAGGAATTAACTTTAAGTTTTAAGGGTATAGCTATAACTACCACCATACTTAAAGGTGGGTTTTGTTGATATACTTTATTGATATAACGACAAGACTAAACTTCACAATGACAAGCTTGAGTAGGTTGATATAGTATACAAATGATACATATTGATTAGAAAAACTCTTTCAAAATCTCTCTTTCATCGTTCAACGCTCCTCCACACCATCCACTGCCACCTACTGCTCAAACTGTTCTACCTCTCTATCTCTAACTTTAGTCAATTGTTGCTTTGTCTCTTGTCCTCTCCATATCAATTGATCGTTTAGGACATGAAAATAAATGTATTTAAAGTTTTTACTGTATTTCTAAAATATCAAATATGGGTGACACGTCTACATAATAACATATTCAATTTACAATCCACTACAATTTTTTTGTGAACAACAATAAACATGTAATAAACAACGTATTAAAAATATTAAATGGATTAAAATAGGAGTGTTTTGAGCTCGAATACACTACTTTAAATATCTTAGATGAACTAGTTTATAAGTTGATATCGATCATATAGTTCAAAGAACATGGTCTATGTGCCTTTTATTTTATTTACAGTTTCATGTGTTGCTTAGTTGTGTTATATTGTAGTATGAAGTTTGGATTACTATCATGGAATCTACGAAATTATGAATTTTTAGATTTACAGTGTAGAAGATTGATGAGATACTAGCAACTTTTTAGCGGTGGAACTCATGATGGAGTTTACGAGCGTTGTTTCACAATTCCTGGCATACACACCCTAAAGTGTGTTTAGAGTTCATGAGACGATAATGGAAACATGTAGACAATGAGAGTAAAAAATTACGAAGAGCTGTGAGCCATTAGTGCAATGTGTAACGGCGTTTTAAGATATAAATTTAACGTTTTTTTAATAGTGAGACCCACTAATTTATTGGACCAAAAAAAGATTGAAATTCACAACTTCTCGAGCTAAGCACTATCTATTTGAATGATTTTCAAATTAGGCCTAAACAACTAGACATTTATAGCATAACAAAAGTAAGTTTAATTAATTTTCAAATCACTATTTTAACGTAGAGATAAAAGTCTATCGGTTGCAATATTCAAATAGTGCATAACGAAAGTAAGTTTAATTATTTTTCAAATCACTATTTTAACGTAGAGATAGAAATCTATCGATTGCAATATTAAAAGAAATTGCAAATATAACCAAATTCGTGAAAGACCATGAGAATTTACTAATAGAAGTCTATTAATTGCAATATTTATATTATTTCCATTACAACTAGCCTTCAATGTACCCATTTTACCCTTGAGAATCCCTCGTAAGCCTTATGACAAAAGGCTAAGATTTTGGGCGTTGATCTACTAAGTTCATTGAATTGGGCCCAGACCGAAGCCCAAGCCCAATAATGATATGGGTACAACATTAAAGTCACGTGCCTAAACTCATTATTGGGAGGGAAGAAAAACATGAATTCTGAGAACCTCATTGGGCAGTAGCAATGGCGATGGCGATGGTAATCGGGGCTCACATTCGGACCCAAATCACCCATATTCATCCCGAACCACAGCTTCGGTCCGAACCTCAGTTCTGTGCCCCAGTTCGTTGAAATTTTCGCACTCTTTCGATCACTTTATCTCTCTCTCTCTCTCTCTGAGCTCGGGGAGGCTCATATAGTCGTATCTCTCTCTCTCTCTCTCTCGCTCTCTCTCTGATTCAAACCCTAACACTTCACAATCCAGCATTATCAGAGGATCGCCTTCAAGTTCCATACGCAAGCTCATCAAATCAGTGTGAGTTCGTTGCCTCCTTCTTTTATCTTCAAAAACCCTAATTTTCCCCCCTTTCTGCGGGTCATTTCTTTTAGGAAATACTTAATAGATGATTTACTGGTGGCGTTTTTTGGTCGGGCAGCTTGTTACACCTTGTTACTGTTGTTTTGCACCTTCTCCTTGGGTTAATCTGAAGAAAATTTGTGGGTTCTGTCCATGTTTGGTTGTTTGAGGAATAGAGGAGGTTGGATGGGATTAGTTTTTTTTAGGATGTCTTTTACTTCTATTTGTTGACAATGGAATCTTCGGACGAGTATACTGTTGCTGCCTGTGTCAGCCTAACTTGGCGTCTCTCGATCCCCAACCCCATTTTCGTATTTGTTGCTTATCACATGTTTGGTAAGCGCTTCTAGGATCTGGGGAAGGATTTTTTTTTTTTACAATGCAACGTTGTAATCTTTTCTCTGCGGGTCATAAATACTGCGAAAATGGGTATCTGCAACCCTTTTTTACTCTCACGTTCGTTCAATGGTTCTTTTATAGAGACGTCCTGCTTATGTGGTGATACATGGAGTCCACTTAACGTCTATTGAGAATATACGCAGTCGTCTTCATGTTATGCCTCGTGGAAATACTAGTATTCATGGAAATGGCTACTCATATTCTTATATTCTGGCAGGACATTGTTGATTTTATGGACGTTGTTTCTTTGGTTTTGCCCGTTAAGAACATGACTTGAATTAACAGGTCTATTTTCATAAGGATCCCACTCTGCATAGTGTTATAACTTTCACTTCACGTGGTTCATCACATGGTTTCTTAGGCTACATTCAGCGACCATGCACTTTATGGAGTGCAATTATAACTACGTTAGAAGTTGTACCTCCGATCTGTTCAGTTGTTGATTGGGTTGCTAGGTTTCTTTCCATTTTCTTTCCCTTTTGTATTGGCTGTGTTACCTTCAGGTTGGGTTTGGTGTTTTTATTAATCATGAATTATGGTAACACCATTTGTTCTTGTTCTGTTCGCCTCACAAACTATTGTTGTTGCTGAACAACAAAATTTCATTTTCTAGAAACTCTATACTCCAGTAGCCAGCAACAAAAAGGATGCTCTCTCTACCACATTAAATAGATTATTTAAGATACTTCAAAAATTGAAACGCTTGGGTACTACGTTGGTTCATAACCTCTGAATAAAAGTTAAATCTAAATCCATTTCAGCTAGGAACAGAGCTGAAAAGGATATATGTCAGAAACTGGAGAAATAGAAGAACATTAAACTCACAATTTAGGTCAGTTTAAATGGTTAAAATGTGTCTTTTTCAGGAGAACCTTAGGTTCTTATTCTTTGTAGCTTTGGAGCCTCTCTTTCTCTGGTATAAAGCCTTACGAGGACCAAAGAGGATATCTATTAAACTCCAGGTCAGGAAAGGGACAAGGGGAAAAATAATGGGGTTCTGTTGTTGCCTTCGGTTGGTTTGCTGTTTGTTGAGACCTGAGGCATAAATTTCACGTTCTGATTCTAAATGATATGCTAGTATGGACAATACTCGCTGTTGCTAGATTGAGAAAATAGAATAATTTACAGTTTGTAGTGTTATATTTCATGAAGACGTATGAAAATACCTAAATCAATGATATTAAACTTCTGTTGATTACAAATGATTGAGCCCTCTTTAGACTATTTGTGTCGTTCCTACTTTTTTTTATCGCCCACATGTTGGCATGGGCTTTGTTTTCGTGGTCATTTCTTATGTCTTCATTATTCTAGTACCCTCAATTTTAAAAATGGTTTCAAGTGATATAACTGAAATGTACTAAATGGCTATTTTCTATTGCAGTTTTTAGACCTTAACTACTGACCTGCATTTAGTAACATCATTTTGATAAGAATAATTATTGTGTTGGAAGAAGTATATATTTGAAAAATGATTTCTTTTTTTATGGTGGGGGCGGGTTGTTTTGGGAAGGTTTAATAATTACTAATTCTATCCCCATAGGCAATGATGAGTAATTATCCATCTTTGTGCTGCAACTCCTTGCTATTTTCTCTGTCCTTAAAATCTATTTTCAATTTAGTATGATGTAATTGAGTGGCTATATGCAGGATACATTTGAACGGTTTCCTCTTATGGCAATTCTGAGAAATCTTAAATGACCAAAAGAGGGTAGGTTTCTGAGAACAATCGTACCTGAGAAATTTATATGTGTGTTCGCACTAGGCATTGATTTTCAACAGTTTATAGTTTTTACTCTTCTTCTAGGTACCTATATTCACATCAAAAGTCATTACCAGCAGAAAAGTGGGGTTGACCATCTATGCCTGGAAACGAAGTTGGAGACAGGGTCCACAATTTCTTTGGCCAAGAAAATTTGTATCAGGGCCAGCATCAGTCACAGGCTGCTGATGGAAGCTGGGCTGGTCTGAATAATAATCTATGGGTTAGAAACCAGAGAGAGATTAATTCTCCTTTTATTTCAAATTTGAAGAATTATAATGCACACCAACCAGGTATTACTTTATAGTTTGTCAATGAATTAATTATTTCTTTCTTGCTTACTTTGTGTTTGTGTGTGTGATGGATGGATCATCATTATTCCATTTTTTAATAGCATCTACTGTATTTTGTTTATATATTCCCTAGCAGATTCCGGAGGACTGGGTCAGCCGTCTCATTCACTTCATGGTTTGAACTTCTCTCAATCTTATATAAATTCTGAGATTGGAAGAAGCGAGTCCCAAAATCAACACCAGAATCTGAATGGTTATGCAGCAGGCCAACAACTTTTCCATGCAAGGCAAATTGAAGCAAACTTTTTAGGTCCAGATGCAGTATCTGATAGGCATTTAACATCCAGAGGCCTATCTATTCATGAAGCACAACAAGTGAATAATCCTGAACTGAGCAAGAAAAATGTAGCTAGGTTGGAAACTACTGATTCTCCTGTAAATTTCGATTTTTTTGGGGGTCAACAGCAATTGAATAGCAGAAGTCCCAGTGTGACACAGATTTTGCCTAAGCAGCAGCTTGGGAATCCTGACATGCAGCTTCTGCAACAACAAGCGATGTTCTCACATATACAAGAATTTCAGAGGCAACATCAATATCAACAGCAGGAAGCAAGACAACATGGTTTGATGAATCAGATTAGCTCAAAGCCGGGAGCAGGAAACCATTCAGCTGCGCTGATTGATGGTATTCCTGTTAATGAGTTATCTACCTCTCCTTGGCAACCTGAGCATATGGGGAGTAATACAAACTCATTGCAGCATAGTTTGTCTACACCAATGCAGGGTCCGTCCAGTGGATTTGTATTTCCTTCGGAGCAGCAACAAGCACTTCGCATGATGGGTTTAATTCCGGAACAAGTTGATCAATCTTTGTATGGCGTTCCTATTTCTACTGCAAGTAGTTTTCCAGGTTCAAATTCTCTCATTCCAACAGATAAACCTGCTATGCAGCAGCTATCTGTTAGTAACAACCCCATTTCAGGGAGCCATTATACTGCATACCCAGATCAGGTTAGCATGCAAGATGGAATGGTTGTGAGACAGGATTTCCAGGGGAAAAGTATGTTTGGGATGTCTGCTAGTCAAGGTTTAAATGGTGGATTAAATTCTGAAAATTCTCAGCATGTGAATCTCCAACATAGGCATGCATCTATGCAGGAGTTTAGTGGCCGACAAGAGTTCGATGGTCGATCAGAACTGTCACAGGAGAAGACAATGGCACAGATTGCTCCATCGCAGAACGTGGCTACGTTAGATCCCACTGAGGAAAAGATTTTGTATGGTTCGGATGACAACTTGTGGGATGCTTTTGGCCGGAGCGATAATATTACAGCAGGTGGTTACAGCATGGCAGATGGTAGTGATTTTAATTCTGGATATTCCTTTTTACAGAGTGGAAGCTGGAGTGCTCTGATGCAGTCAGCTGTAGCCGAGACTTCAAGTGGGGATATGGGCGTTCAAGAAGGTTGGGGTGGTGTAAACTTTAATAACAGTGGGCCTCCCAATGGAAATCAGCAGCATTCAGAAGCTAATGACAGTGGAAAACTTCAACCGGTTTGGGTTGATAACAACTTGCAGACATTAAATTCTAGACATGCTTCTGTCTCTGCCGAGGCTAATACTAAGCCCAACAACTATATTAACTCAGCCAATGTCCCTTCATTTCAACAACCTGTCCAGAAATCCTTCTTTCAACAAACTGAAGGCTTTCAGAACAGTAGTGCCCAAAATTCAACCCCTTCGGCATTGGAAGGTGAAAGAAAGTGGGTGGATCGTAATCTGCAACCGAAGTCACATGCTGAAGGTCGGAATTTATCTGAAAACGAAGGTAATACGTCAGGTGTGGAAATCAATACAAATAATTTGTCAGGTTCTTGGCTCCGTCAACAGAGTGTGGTCACTTATAATAGCCAACCAAGTAAACCTAATGGTTGGAGCTATATTGAACCGATGATCTCCCATGAAGGTACCAATATGAAAAATCATGAGAATCATAACATGTCACAATCTTCTCAGGGTGGAGATCATAAGCGATCTATGCGTGAAGAGATGGGCTCTTCTGCTACCTTCAAGCAAAACCAAGATTCAATTTCCAACCCAAATGATGAATTGCAGCATGCAAATCATGCTGTTGAGAACACACAGGTGTACAATGAAGGTTCTAATTTAATGAATAATGCTGCCATAGCCAATGCTAGCAGTTTAAGAGATGACCTAGGAAGCAGGCAACAAAATCCAGTTAATCGTAATCTTTCCTTTTGGAAAGATGCCAATTCTTCAATGGACTTAAAAGAAAGTGGTTTTATGGCAAAATACCAGCATCATATTGATAAGGGCTCTCAAATATTGGAATCTGGGAACAGTTGCCTTGAAAAGGGTGTTACTGAAATGAATGAGGTTGAAAATTCAAATGCTAGTGATACACACACTTCTTCTGGAAGCAAACAAAAAGGAGGTAATACCATTCGGAAGCCATCTGTAACTTCTCGAAGATTCCAGTATCATCCAATGGGGAATCTAGAAATGGATGTGGAACCTTCTTTTGGAACAAGTCATGTAACACAACCACAGGCTCATGTGCAGCAGAACTCTCATGGATTTAAAGGCAGTGAGCCGAGTAATCTTCGGCAATACAAGTCTGGAACAGAGGGGAATTCTATTGAAGTTGAAAAGGTAATGAGACTTTATTTTTTAGTAATGTCAATTCTTTTAATCCTTTTCTTTTGTATATTTCTAATTGAGTATACATTCAAAATTTCTGTAATTAATGGAGGCTTGTTTTCAGAGTGAAATGAGACCCTTTGGAGATTTACCTTCTAAAAGAATGCTTCCACCTTTTGGATCTCGTTTTTCTTCTTCTTTGGATAAACTTGCTGGTCACGATCCACGAAATGTGGCATTCCCATCAAGGTAATCTGACACTTGAACGATGGTTTATATCATTTATGCAATTTATGATCTATCATTGATGTTAGCACCATTTATGCAACTTTTGATTATCTATTTTCAGCAAGAAATTGAGCTTTCTGACGAAAATACAAGAACCTACAAGGGCAAAAACAAAACTAGTAAAACATGAATCCAAGAACTAACTGGGCTTTTTGTAAAGAAAGGAATGTAGATGTTACTACCATTTATGCAATTCATGCTTGATGCTACTGCCGTTTTTTTTTAATCTTTTATCATGTATTTACTTCAATTATTTCGATTGATTTTTCTGTCAATCATTTAACAAAATTTTGAAGCCATTTAGGAACCTAGCATTTGATCCAAGTACATAAGACTCAAATATTGATCTGTTCACATGGTACATTTGATCAGCTTAGGATTTGATTTCTGTTAAAATGGTTCATAATGATCAACAAGTATTAGACTGGTTTTTATGGCAAGTTTAGGATAATATGTAAAGTCCGATAGTTTAGGGGCAAAAATGTGATAAAAAGTTGAGGGACTAAAATGTCGTTTTAACCTTTTAACTCTTACCGACCAGCAGTAGGGTCTGCCTTGTAACGTAATTCCCATTGAGCGATTGGTAGAATCATTTGCAGATGACTTAAATACGTGACAGGATATTGTAAGTGGCAGAGTGGTCTTGCTGCCACGATCCACTAAGATTCATCCCTTCGTCAATCTTTTTCGGAAAAAAAAAACCTTATAACTATTACCCATCCTTGTCTTATGATAATGGAATGGTTGTCTTTGGGTGATCTTCTTGGCTTGGTTATGGGGTGGATCACAAGTATATATTGTCTTGACACAGTATATACTTGTGATTGGTTTATGAGAATTTGGTTACTTATTTAAACAAACCACAGATGGAGACATTGTTTTACCAACTGTTAATTTATAATTAGGTTCTGAGAGTCTATTAGTTTGAATCAAGGTTAGCCATAAATTACCAACTTTTCTTTTCAAAGGAGGTTCCTCTTAATTTTGTGTCTGAGTTCAGCAATTGGTAAATTCCTTTCCCACCTTCCATGTGTTTTCTGAATTGTCACATTAATGTGTGCATTTATGTGTTTCTGGATTATGTATTTCAGATCAAATGATGATTTAAGTAACATCCTTCATATTGTTTATAAATTTGCCAGCCAAAATATGCTTGAGCTTCTTCACAAAGTGGATCAACCAAGAGAACATAATAATGCAACATGTAGTCCCTCTTACCGAAATCATTCTTCAGAAATGGGTGAAGCAGAAACTTCTGAGGGATCAGTTGGTCAAACACCACGAAATCAGTCCTCTGATTCTCAAGTTTTTGGTTTGCAACTGGGTCCCCCTCAACGATTGTCCATGCAAGATGCTACTTTATCTTCTCATTGCTCCTTGCCCATGGTTATGAATTCAACACATTCTACTTCTGAATCAGGAGAACGTGGCCATATGTTGTTGCCTCCTGTAGCCTCTAAACAGAGGGATTTGAGAAATAATATAACTGGGCCTTCTGGACATAATGGCAATAAAATCCCTCCTATCAATGCTCCAGGAAACTTGGCTGCAGCTTCTCAATCTGCCTTTCCTTATCCTAGAAGTCATCTTCAAAATCAGCACCTTGTTGCCAATCACTCTGCTAATGTATTTTCTGATAGAATTGGTACTCATTCAAGATATTTTGATAACTCTTCTGAGCGAGTTGACAATAGTCATTTGGCATCGACAGATATTTCCAGAAGCAGCCTCCAAATGAACCTAGTTACTTCTGCTGACACATCTCAGCAAAACAGTGGTGATATATCTAATGCCCAAAATCTCCCCCAGCTTGCACAGGAATTCGGTTCTGTGTCTACATCTCAACGTGCCTCTTTCTCAAAAGTTTCATCTAATGAGTGGGCAAATGTCAAAAACCAGAAACATTCACTACATGCAGATCCATCAAAAGCTGCCTCAGATTTGTTCAAATCTCGTATACATATGGAAAACGCAGACAAGAGCTTTCCAGGACAAAAAGAGATGGACAGTCGAGAAAAATTGGAACTAGAGGCTATGGCCCATGGTGAAAATTCCATCAATATGCAAAACATTATTGGGAGAGAAAAGCAAACGCAAGAAAGCCCTGGCAAGCAAATTTCAGGTGGGAAGAGTGAAATTTCTCCGCAGGCCCCAACTGGATCAGGTGGTTTGGAATCTGCTGGACATCCCTCGTTAGGTGCATCTCCATCAAATTCCATGGGTACTCGAGGAAATGTTGAGACTGTTGGTCATTCTATGCATTCAAACATCAATTCACAGCAGCATTACACATTACTACATCAAATGCAGGCTGTGAAAAATGCAGAAAATGACCCGACTAGCAGAAGTGGTAAGAGATTTAAGGGTCCAGATTGTGGTTTAGATTCTCAGCAAGTTGCAATGGATGGGGGCCAACTTTTATCGCATGGACACAGTAATGCTGTCAGAGAGACCTCGCTCAACCATGCTTCCATTTCACATGTAGATGCAGCAGCGGGTAATTTTTCATCAAAGAAGGGGGATGGCTACGTATCATCTGGTAGTGACATTGCATCTTCTGTGAGAAGCGAGCATTCTCAAATCAGTCCTCAGATGGCACCATCTTGGTTTGATCAATACGGAACCTTCAAAAATGGACAAACTTTAACAGTATTTCCTGGATCTAAAAATGCAACCATAAAGTCGCCTTTGGATCAACCTTTGATTGTTGAAAGGGCCCCTGATTTCAATGCTCAAAATTCTGTGAAGCAAGCAAATGCTTCTGCTGATGGTAGTGAGCATAATAATGCACGGGAAATTTCAACTCTCATGTCGATAGAACTCAGAAATTTCTCCGCAGGTCACCCTTTGCCCCTTGATTTCATTAATCAAAGTTTGGCTGCTGCAAGACCAAAAAAGCGCAAAAGCTCTGCACCTGAACTGTTATCGTGGAATGCAGAAATGACACAAAGCTTTAGAAGGCTACAGGATATAAGGTTGTTCTATTTCCCTCAGAATATTTAAACCAAAGTAGTTTAATTTAAAGGAAATGAACTGCTAGAAAGGTTGGACTTGAAATGCTTTTTTAAAAAAGTGAAGGATTGGAATATTTTGAGAATTTAAAATAATGTTTTCTGGTGTTCATTTTCAAATTTGTTTCTTTTGCTGATTTGCACTGCGTCTGTATCTTCAAAAAGGTGATCCTTTCTTGTCTTACAAAATTTGGTTCTTGTTATATACATTCTATATCCATGAAAAAAAGTTATCTGAGAAAGGTGGATTTTATGGGTTTAGTATATTGCCTGATTGATTTATTTATTTATCATTTTTTAAATGCTTGTTCTTATGTATGCCAACTGCTGATTTCTGTCTGCAGCATGGCGGATGTTGACTGGGCTCAGGCAACCAATCGGCTGATTGAGAAGGTATGCTAGTTGTTAAAATACTATGCTCTTCTTGAGTCTGATGTTTGTTACTCCTGATCTCTGATTTAGTCAGAGTTTTTATTTTATTAAAAATGGCTCTTATTCCGTTCAACCCTTTGACAGAGAGAAGATGATGTTGAAATGGGTGACGATGGGATAATGATGAAATTGAAGAGGAGGCTTAACTTGACCACACAGCTTGTACAACAACTCCTTCGTCCTCCTCCTTCCACCACTCTCTCTTCAGATGCCAGCTTACATTATGAGAGTGTGGCTTATCTTGTTGCAAGGCTAGCATTAGGTGATGCTTGTAATATAGTTTCTTCCACAGGAACTGACAATGCAGTCCCTCCAGAAAGCAGAGATCCGTAAGAATTTTCCTCCACGATTTCTATAATTTTGAATGTCCATGCAAGGAGGACAGGTTGTACATCTTTTCATTATTTGTTTATACTAATACAATGGTTTATTCGTATGTTCATTTTAGCCTTCCTGACAGACCTAAGGTACCGGGGAAATCTGATATTCACAAAATTATTGAAGTTGTGGAGGAGTTCACGAAACGGGGACAGAAGATGGAAGATGATTTATTGAGGTAGGTTCTTTTATTAATTTGGTGTCTGCTGTTGCTGCCATTACTTTGTTTACTGATCTCATTTGGTTGTCTATTTGATGTGATTCACTTTAAATTAGAAATATGCTGTTTTTGCTATGCCAGAGTGGAGAAAAGAGCTTCAATCTTAGACTTGAGAGTGGAATGCCAGGATCTCGAAAAGTTCTCTGTTATCAATCGGTTTGCCAAGTTCCATAGCCGAGGACAAGTTGATGGAGGTGAGGCCTCATCATCCTCTGATTTAACCGCAAGTTCTCAGAAATCTTGCCCCCAGAGATATGTTACTGCACTTCCCATTCCTAGAAATCTTCCTGACAGGGTACAATGTCTTTCACTTTAATTATTAATTGATTGATTTTGTTCACGTCGGCCAATTATCTCTACATCCCTAATACTTCTCTGGTCGATTTTCTTTCAACTTAAGTCAATATGCTTCACAAATAGAACCATACAAATGGGAATGTCAGAGAGAAATGATTTCTAAGTTATCTCCTTGAAATCAATTGAGGATGTTAGATATGTTCAAGTTAGGTCATCAATGTCATTTTGAGTAATATAAATAGGTCTCTTCACACTTAAATGTACAAAAGAAATTGCAATGCTCTGTCTTTCTCCTTTTTTCCCTTTTTCTTTCCTGCAAACGGGAGGGCAGAAGAAGTGCGGTTGTTTTCCAGAAGTCTCCATGCATCTCTGAACCCAGGTATTAATTGTACTTGTATGGGTTTTTTTATTCAATGATTTAAGCTTTAGCCTTTCTCATTTAGGAAAAAAAGAAAATGAGTGTTAGATGTGGAGGCACAGAGTTGGGCTCGAAGTTAGTGTGCTGATATTTCAATTTACAGATTATTTGGCCGTTACATGTAAAAATTGTAAATCTTATCAGTATTTTAGCTGAAGTAATAAAATTTTTTTTTATCAAGTGTTTTATTTTTAAACATATACCAGTGTCATCATATTCGTTGTCATGATCCGTTTTCCAATTTGGTTCAAGTGTATCCCCCAGTCTATCTCCCTCAGGGGCAGCGTGGTTGTTTTGGTCATTCCACCCGGAGGTCTCAAAGGTACTCTTGCCCATCTGTCTTCATTGTGGTTCAGAGGATTTATTTCTCTTTGGCTTTGCTTTTAAGAAGTTTTTTTCTTCTTTTGACTTATTGCAAAACCATTTTCGAAGTATTATGGCGGTGGTTGCAATAACATCCCAGAACTTCGTCTTCTGCCTTGTAAACTGTTAAAATTGAATAGTCAAACTTAAAGCATACCATCAAAACTATAAAAATCGAACCATTAAATTTATACAATTTCAATTTGTGCAATTGTGTAAGTTTGAACTTTGAAGGTCTAGTTTTAGCCTCAATACAAGTTTGATAACTCAACTTTTATTATAGAAATTCGGTGTAGTGGCAAGTTTGTAGCTATCAACCTACGTTTTGGATGGATTAGAAATTTGCCCCTTCTGTGTAATAAATTGAGTTTTAGTCAATTGATAATCAAGTTTTTCAACTAGTTTAGATTTTCTTAGTCAAAAAGCTTGCTGATTATTTTGTTTATATATGTTTTATTTTATCCCAAGTAATTTAAGTTATATTACTTTTTTTTGATTCGTTTTATAATCTTGGATGAATAACCATAATGGAGAATATTTAAAGGAGAAAGAAAGATTTGGGTTGACTTGGTAATAAGGACCATTTAGTCGTCTTGTGATCTGTGGTTCTAACTTAATATTCCATTTTTTCTATGATTTACTATTTTGGATAAACATAGTTCTCTCCTTTGTGATTGTTTCGTTTCTTTTATTAAAGTTACTATAGCATTTAATTTTAGAGAGATTAGAGATTGAATTTTTTTTGTTCTTTTTTCTTAGAAAAAGAGGAACAAATTTTAATTATGTTGAGATTCTTATTATCTTTTATGAAATTCATCATCTTACAAGTGGAGAGTTCTAGACTTTGTTTGCTAATCATCTTTTAAAACGACCCATCACCTAAAATTAAAAAATCAAATGATTACCCAATGGAGTAAGTCTTTAGTTTTTAAAACTTTTAAAATAGTTTCTTTTTTCTTTTGTTTAATTTCATTAAGAATTCACATATTTATTCAAGTATGAACACCCTTTTATAAATTCAATGTGAAAAGAAAGCACAAATATCTATAGTTCTCTATTCTAAACAAAACCATGCGACAAACTTTTTATATTTTAAAATTAAATTATACTTATTCCAATTTTAAATGACCAAGAAACTACTTTTAACTTTCAAATTAATTTGAAAATTTTCTTTACTATATAAAGTACAAATCGAGATCTAATGAAAAGGAAATTGTTTGTCATTCCCATAAAAGTCAATTCTAATCTTTATCCTTAATCAATGGAAACGTCCTTATACAATTGAATAACAAGAAAATAAAATCAAAGAAGAAGAAGGAAGAATTAATGCCGACAAAAATGGATGTGAGTTGGAAACTAATTGATCCCTCCATTACATTTTATTTCCACCTTTTTAAACACGGTTTTCCTTTTTTATTTGTTCATACTTCAAACCCTTTTGAAAGTTATAAAACTTCGTGGGTCAACAATTTTTTTTTCTACACAATTTAGTGAAGGGGTGAATTCAAATTATAGAAATATTAGAGGGTAGTTAAACTAGGTACTTCTTTGCAATTTGAAATATAGAAGAAAATTAAGCAAGTAGTAAATAAATATGAATGTCACTCTCTTTAGAGTTTTGATGATTTGAATTAGAGAATAGTGATATAGAAATAATAATAATAATAGGGCAGTTCAATTAATGCAGAGAAAAATAGATGAAAATTAATTTTGTTTGTGACAAACAGAACTTTCATTTAAAAAATTGGGTGACGAATAATAGGATAAATAATTAAAGAGGAAAATTTAAAATTATATATTTGAAGTTAAATTGCAAATTTCTCAATTTATTCTTTACAATATAATAAAAAATTAAAAGAGGTTTTCAATGATTATTTTATAATAATAATTTGATTAATTGAAATTAAAAACGTATTAAAAGAGTGGAATTAAATTAATCGGATGACGCTGAGTCACCGCGGAATTAACACGAGGGAAGTGAGTCCCACGTGGCACTATCAAAGGGCGAGTTGGCCGAATGTAAATGTGCCACGTATAAAGTATGTATGGGACCAAGTGGCGAATATATAAATAAGATTCTTTGATGGAATCTTAATTTTTATAAATCTGGAAACCGAATTTTCAAAAAAAGATTCTAAAGAATTTATATTTGATTTAGGAAAACTGAGGGAAAAAAGGAATAGAGAGCGTAACGCAACGTGACTTCCATCTGAAAATTCTCAAATCCGTACCTTTCTTCCTCTATCGAAAGCTTCGGATTTGGGTTTTCCCACGAATCCTTCGATTCAACCAATACGGTGATTTTACTATTCGAAGATCGAGTTAGGGTTTTCTGTGATCGGAGCATTTGATCCTGTTCTCCACTCATTTTTTTTTTGTTCCAGTAAGTTTAATTCATTTGTCAGGTTTTTGTTGTGTTGTGACCCATTTCCATCGTTCTTTGTGGGTATGTTTATTGTTTTTTAAAATGAATTTGCTCTGTACTTGGTTTTTGTTATTGAGAGGAAGATTTGAACATGTTCAGTGTGTTATGAACTTGAATTTTTTGTGCTGCTAGATTTTATTTTTATTTCTGTTCGGATGTTGCAATCTCTATTGAGGTCTTCTTTTTATTATTATTTATATGTGTATATTATTTTATTGAATTAGTCGTTGTAAAGTTTGTTGAATCTATCTATCCTCTAGAAGTTAATATGACTCTGGTATTCGTGGTATTTTTAGGAATATATTGGAATTTCAACGTTGGAGGGTAGCTTTGAAGATGTATGTTTTTTTATTGTCTTTTTTAATGATAGCGTTCAAACTTTGATGTTTTGTTTTTAATGTTTACTGTTTCACATTTTCAGGAATGATGTGGATTATTTGTCCGTGTTTTATTTGATCCATTGGAAGTGTGGTAGAGTTTACATCCGTGATATTGAGATGTGAAATAGTGAGTTACCACCTATAAATTGGTAATGTCATCATTAAGTTGGAGTCAATAAATTTGGTTTTGATTTGAATTACGTTGGAGTTTTGGCGGCAACTGGCCGTCAACTGTCTTGAGCCAGATTTCTTATTTCAGCATTAGATGGTTTTCTTCTCATATCTGTGATTAAACAGATGGATGATGAAGAATGGGAGATTGGATTGTTGTTCCCCAGTTGGAACAGCAAGAACCCAACTGATCGCCTTTTTGTTATTTCTTGTTTTAGTGCTGCCATCATTGGAATTTTGACTATAGCCTTCACGGCCTTCCAATGGCGGAGAAATATTAATTTGAGTTGGATGAGGGCTATAGCCAGGTCGAAGAGGAGAAACCCGAAAAAAACTCAAAGAGTTCCTGTAGCTGCACACGATTGGATTCTAGAATCAGTATCTCGTGGAAAGAATTTGAGTTGTTGTGTGTGCTTAAAGTTTGTGTCCCCTTCACAGACTCTTGGTCCTATGGTCGCTTCGGATAGTTTTATTCACCGTTGCAACATTTGTGGTGTGGCAGCTCATCTAAGCTGTTCTTCTAATGCTCAAAAGGATTGCAAGTGTGTATCTATGATCGGATTTGACCATGTGATGCACCAATGGGCTGTTCGGTGGACTGAGATTACTGATCAACCGGATGAAACCTCTTTCTGCAGTTACTGTGAAGAACCATGTAGTGGATCTTTTCTTGGTGGTTCTCCAATATGGTGTTGCTTATGGTGCCAACGTCTAGTGCATGTAGATTGCCATAGTGGTATGTGTAATGAAACTGGTGATATTTGTGACTTAGGTTCATTTAGAAGGTTGATTCTGTCTCCACTTTATGTCAAGGAGTCAAATAGGATGTCCGGTGGATTTTTGAGCTCCATAACACATGGAGCAAATGAGATTGCATCCTCAGTGCGTGCAAGTATAAGGAGTCAGAGTAAGAAGAGTAAACATAGTCGGAAACCATCTATTCATCATACAGGTTCAAGTGGCAATCTTCGTGATATGTCTACTGAAAGCACTGCTGATTCTCATCACACAGTTAATGGTTATCATGGAACTGAAAGAAACTGTAATGGTAGCAGAACTTCGGAGGGTCGGCATCAAAATGGCGATATAAATGATAAAAGTATTTCAAATACCAGCTTAAAGAAAAATTCTTCACTCAATCACAAGGATGAAACTCATATATTAGGAATGAACCTGAGATATGAGGTGATTGAAATGCCATCAGATGCACGTCCCCTGTTGGTATTCATCAACAAGAAAAGTGGAGCCCGCCGTGGAGATTCTCTAAAACAACGGTTAAACATGCTTTTGAATCCTGTGCAGGTATGTGTTTTTATCCACCCTATTCAAAACAGGTTCAACTTTAAAAGTACACTGCTGTATACTACAGCTTAGCATAATTTGTTCAACCTACTCAGTACTCTTTGTTTGATACCCACCGACGCAAACATCACCGTTTTTTGTACAGCTTTTGCACAATTTCCCTTTCTTTATGTAATTTGGTGGGAACTTGGAGCATATATGTCTGGGTCTATCGGAAATACAATATTAAGGTCAATGAAACCCTCTAAAAGTAACTGATTTTATTTATTTTTAAACTAGATGTAGATTTTTGTTACGTAAAATAATAAAAATGCTTTATATGAGTAGGGTAGGGCTAAATTTCATTTTCTTTGAACTCTTCTTGACTGCAAGTGTTAATGATGTTTATGAGGTAATCCTCGTCTACTCTGCTCATATTTCAGGTTTTTGAGTTGAGTTCTACACAAGGCCCTGAATCTGGTCTTTATTTATTCAGAAAAGTGCCGCACTTCAAGGTTCTTGTATGTGGGGGCGATGGAACCGTTGGTTGGGTCTTAAACTGTATAGACAAGCAAAATTTTGTTTCACCTCCCCCAGTTGCTATTCTTCCTGCTGGAACAGGAAATGATCTCGCTAGAGTATTAAACTGGGGAGGTGGTTTGGGCTCAGTGGAGAGACAGGGGGGCCTTTGTACAGTCTTGCATCATGTAGAAAATGCTGCTGTGACCCTTCTTGACCGTTGGAAGGTGGCAATGGTGGATCAACAGGGAAAGCAACTCAAATCTCCACAATTTATGAATAATTATCTGGGTAAGTTCCGTTGATATATGTTAGTGCGCGTGTATTTTGCGTATTTAAGGTATTGGACGTTAAATACAACCAAACCTCAGGGCACATCTGAACCATATATCTCATATTCTGGGTTCTTCTATTGAACCCTCGTTGCATCTCTCTCTCTAATTTCTTTCGTTTAGTTTTTATTTTACCGCATCATTACCAATTTGCCCCTCAAAATGCAGGAATTGGATGTGATGCTAAGGTTGCCCTGGACATACATAATTTACGGGAGGAAAATCCAGAAAAATTTTATAACCAGGTAATAAAAGTTGTAGACAAAAGATAACTTTAGCTTCCTCGAAGATAATCCATCACATAAAGTCATGCTGGCCATAACTCAACCATGCATGACTCCTATTACAAGTTTTCAAACTGTATGGTTCATTATTTGAAAATGGTTTAGTTATATTATAGCCTCGTATCTTGTGCCATTAGACGCTAGATTTTTTATCAGGGTTGTGCCTTATTTCTTTTATTCCCAAAATGTGGATAATTTTATGGGCAAATACTTTTATGCTGATTGTCGAATGGCTAAACTCTTTGTTGCTACGAAAACGAAGTTACAATGAAGGGTGGTCATATTATGAAACCTGAGACGATTTCGTACTGCATGTTAAAGTCTTAATACAATACTTGTCCCTAGTACTATGCTGGATGCATATATTTTGCTTTCTGATTGCAGGTGCACTGATGTCTAGAAAATTGATCAATAACTATATCTCTGTTACAAGTGTTCATTTTTTTCAATTAATAAGTTTCTTTTCTTCCCCTTTTTCTTCTCCTCTTCCTTCTTCTTAACTTGATTTTTTCTTTCTTAAAAAAATTAACGAATTAGTTGTATATACATTATAAAAGTGAATGTCTATATTTGCAGAGTTCTTGCTAGTTCTTGCGTATCTGTTGTCTCTGATCCTAGGTTATTTGATTAGTTAGATCACTTAGCTGAAACGATTAACATAACTGCAGTTTATGAATAAAGTTCTTTATGCAAGAGAAGGAGCCAAGAGCATAATGGATAGGACGTTTGCAGATATTCCATGGCAAGTTCGGGTGGAAGTGGATGGTGTTGAGGTAGAGGTTCCTGAGGTAAGAACTTTGAAGTCTTTGGTTCTGAAACATTACCAAATTGTTACTCTATTTTCTTTTTTTTTTTTTGGAAATTCTAGTCAAATGTTCAATAGTACAAGGAAAAAATTCAGTTTTTGGGTGTGAATTCTTGAAGATTTTTCCTTTGTTAAAGCATACTATTTGTGCTATTCATCTGGGATGATATTTTCCTGAATTTTCGTTTAGTTGGGGTTGATTATTTGGAACTTTAATTTGATTATTTACAGGATGCAGAAGGTGTGCTTGTTGCGAACATTGGAAGCTACATGGGTGGTGTAGATCTTTGGCATAACGAGGATGAGACTTTTGATAATTTTGATGCGCAGTCCATGCATGATAAACTACTCGAGGTTGTCAGCATATCTGGGACCTGGCACCTTGGGAAGCTACAGGTAGACAATAATCCAAATAAAGGATTCTGTCTCCACATGCTAACAAATCAAATTTGATGGATCTACGTTAATTTCACGTGTAGTGCTGCCTTGTCTAATTTTTTGCTGTTAGATGCTTTGGTTAAGAGTCTATGTGTGCACATATGCACCATGCGTGTGTTGGAGAAAGAGATTTTCCAATAATATTTAAGAGATTCTCTAAAAGAAATATTAGAAGGGTGCAAGGACAATAAGGCATGCACACTTGCACTATGGCACGCAGTAGTGCTCAGTTAGAGCTCTTCCCTAGAGATTCCTCAATCCACACCAAACTGTGGTCTACATGAGCTTTTCAAAACTGTCTATAAGGTTTATTAAAGCTACAGATATTATTACCTAGGAAAACGGACAGTGAGATTATAAAATCCTTTTTAGTGCTAGGTCGTGACTCTATCCTATTTCAAATTTTAGGGATCTCAAATTTACTCATTAGAGTGATGATTCTGACTTCTAGTATATACTTTGGAGTCCTGGGACATGAAGCGGTTGGAATCTTGGGTAAAGGACAAGGTTCATACTTAGAGTTGTTTTGTAACCTCCTTGCTTAGATGTTTGATGGCTGCTGCTTTTTTTTTGAAACAGGTGGGGCTTTCTCGAGCTAGAAGACTTGCACAGGGAAAGTCGATTAGGATACAATTATGTGCTGCTCTGCCTGTTCAAATTGATGGAGAGCCTTGGTTTCAAGAAGTCCCATGTACACTAGTCATATCCCACCATGGACAGGTAATTACTCTTGCTCTCTCCTTTCGTTTCTTTTTAAATTTTCATTGAAGAAGACTGTAACGTAGTCCATGATCTTGTGGATTTAGTTACTCGTGGAACATCTGGGATCTCTCTCTCTCTCTCTCTCACACACACACAGAAAATATGCATGATATTTCTCAATGGTTGGTCGACTTGCAAGTAACCCCTGTCATGCTGTGACATATGCGAAGGCCATAATATAAATTATAAACAAGCAAATAAGTAAAGGCATTTAGGCTCAATATATGTATGGTCCATAATATAAATTATTTTGTATTTTATGTTCTACTTCTAAAACTTTTTGGTTGGCTCCCTTCTCACTGATGAAGGTTCAAACATAACTAATAAGCGATGACATGATTCTTATCCAAAAATCCAAATAAAAATAAATAAATAAATAAAAAGGCTATGTTATGATACTTGGGGGTCGACAGAAATTTTAAGAAGAAATTAAGTTACTTGAAAGAAAAATTGTTTCCTTTTTAGTGAAAGAATTAGAGAAGTTTTTCATCTGGTATCTTAGTTTATTCTTTTAAGTTTATGCCAAGTCCATAAGTACGATGCAAATTCAGCTTATCTTTTGTTTAAAGCAGAGCTGCAATGGCAACGCTTGTGTACTTGACACATAATTGAACTTTAACTTGTGTAAGGATCTGATTTATAGTAAAGTTATAAAAACAGAGATTCCAAGTAATAATCCACATAGATATTCACCATTTCCTTTTTCTTTCAAATCCCTAACATACGACAATGAAGCCTAAATTTCTGTGAGCTTTATTTACAGTCAAATTCAGCAAGATCCAGGTAGTTCCCACTTTCTAGTTTCAGCTTCTTCTCATAATGAAACCCAATTTCCATTTTCCTCTCACTCAGGGTAGCAATCTTGATGTTCAGTCGTTTGGTTAGTTGTATGCACAAGTACCTCACATCACATGACACTCTTGCCTTAATCGGGATTTTGATAAAGATAAGCCAATGCAACTTAAGCATATCATAGTCAATTTTAACATTCACCAATGAAATTGTGTATAACTGAAAAATCTTAAAACGCAAGATAGTAAGATACTATATTGAATTGAATGGGGCTAAATTGGAAAAATATCCTGCATGAGGAACCAAAATGCATATTTAACTTGTATATTTATTGCCTTGAAATTGAAAAATGATGGACTTGGTTAGAACACAAGGGAGTTTCCGGGTAGAGACTGAGGAGCATCAGAGGATCTGAAATGTGTTCAACTCTGTCACTCTCAATCATTTGATTTATAAGTATGGCTTTGCTGGATATACAAGTTTCCTAGATCTACTTAGTGTTTCTGCTGTGAACAAAAGCTTGTTCTCAAACACCTACTTTTTCTTCTAGATTTAGCAGTAGCACCACGTTCCTACTTTCAGTTGTTCGAATCTAATAATTGTACGTTGATTTGCTTGAAACACTGTCTTCAAGCTTCATAATTATTCACTATTCAGTAGAAATATCTCCTTAACTAAGTTTTCAAAGAAAAGATTAGAGGTAATACTTATATGGGTACGAGATTTTCTCCCTTCTTGTAACGTAGGAAATGAGAATTCTCTGGCATGATTAGGTTTCATTTGAGAGCTTCCTGTTTTCCGTGGTATGACTTGAGATGTGTTTGATCTGACTCCCGATAGATTTGTGTGAATTTCATGCGGATTTAAATTTTGCTTTATAGGCCTTCATGTTGAAAAGGGCAGTTGAGGAGCCTCTTGGTCACGCAGCTGCAATTATCACTGATGTTCTGGAGAGTGCTGAATCTAATAATGTAATCAATGCTTCACAAAAGCGAGTACTCCTCCAAGAAATGGCAAAGAGGTTAACTTGAAATTTTGTTTTAGTCCTTCCTGTATTGGTCAGTTTTGAGTATGAATCATTTCCGTTTTTTATGCCACCATTCACATCTCTCCATAGAACGATCTAGTGGTTACTATTTTGTTTTTGTTTTTTTGTTTCTTTTCCCTTGATGGGTTATAGCTGAGGCATGATTGTATATCAACGATATCTGTTATATAAATATATACATATACATAGAGTTTCTCAACACGGATCATTATCAAGGTTTTCTTTGTCCTTTCCAAATAGTTTTTGGTGTGTGGTTTAGATTAAACAGTTTCACAGCGTTTATGATCTTGTTTATTTTCAACCACATATGCAGTTAGTAAACCATTATCAAACAAAAGTGTAAATTTTTTTCACATTCCTGATGGAACCTTTATCATTATGTAATCTTCAGAGTTGAAACTTCATGAACTTTCTCTCCTCAAATTAATTTAAAAAGTTTGGTTTAAAATGTAAATTTCAAAAGGCACGCTTGAAAATTGTCACCCTTTGCTCATTATCGAGACTTTGCACTTTTCGAGAGAGATTCAAGTCTCTCATTTGTATTTAACTTGGAAGTTTGGATAGTGCCTCCAAATGTATATAACAGTCTATGGGTGCTTTTCTCCAAACAAATCTGGTCTGTCCAATCAAATGTGGAGAAGTAAAGCCAATGAGTTTTCTTTTTGATAGTGGTGATAGCAGTAAAATTACAATGATGTTCCACCACCTGGCTGATTATGTTTTGTCTGCTTAAGTAGCCACTAAAGTTAGTGTTTTGATTCACTTTCCAAGTGGAAAGGGGGATTCATGTTCTACTAACACTGTGCTAAGTATTCATTCGTTAATCGCATTGTTGAAATGCTATTTCAGTTCATTGGACGCTACTTGAGATCCCACAATCATGGTTCAAGGTAGGGACACAAATACTTATAAACAGAAGATTTGTCCTCTAATGGCTAACTCCTTTTTACTGTTAGGCTTTGATTTGTCTGTGACCACAGAAAATATGGAAAGGGAATCACTTCAATTACAAATTTACTTTTAATATTCTGATGAAAAGCTCATTTCTATTCTGTTTTAGTATGAGTTGTGGATAACTATGTAATTTATCCTTAGAATATTCTCAAGCCAATACATTTAGATTATAGCTCTGGCTTTGGTTCCTTGCCCATCTTTGGTGTCATGTCACCTTCCATATGACATTTTTTAAAATCTTTTGGAATCCTTCTTTTTGCCTAACTCACTTGGCTTACCAATTCCATTGGAAAACTCCACATGGCCATAATTTTGGAAGCATGTTAGATTCCATGCATTTGTGGTATGTGTACATTGAACTCATGCACTTTAGATAAGTTTGTAAATTATACGTGTGAATCGAATGTTTAGGTCTTTTTCGTGAATCAAAAACTTGAAATATAGCTAAACCATCATTCAAATATGTGGCTATGTTGATTTGATAATCATATTCTTAGATTATATTCTATATCTGCTCTTTATTCTTGAGGTTCTTTCACTAGGATATGCTAAAGACATACTATTTTTCAAATCATTGGTCAAGTAGTGAATGCAATTAGTGTAGAAAAGTGCTTCTAAATTTTCACTATTTGCAAGAACATTCTTTGCTGCTGTTTGCAATATTGTTGTTATATTCAGCAGTGGAGTTTGTTTTCTAATTCTTTAGTGAAAGAATAAACTTTCACTTCGGAAACTACCTTTTAGTTTCTCTTATCCATTTTCTTTTGTCTTGGTATATAATATGCCTCATTCATTCAATTAATTTTCTTTTGTTGGGTTAGGCAGCTAGGTATATATTATGTTATGCTGGATTAATCAAACTTTTGCATATATAGATCCATATTCCTTTGGATGAGTATCTTCTTTTATACAGTGCCCTTTGGCCTAATATTTTAGCTATACAACTTGGTTTACCAAAGACAATTTTACAATGGATTATGCTTGTTATAGTAAGCTACCACTAGTTTGATCACTTTATGAAATGAATAGTGGCCTAGTTTATCAGAATATGATATGACATATCACCCTCAAGCTGTCAATTTTTTTGTGCAAGCTTAAACATTTCGTATGATTTTGGATACTAATTTTACTTTTCATCAACCACTCAAGTAGATTTTGAAGAGAACAACATTGCAGGAATGTGAACTTAGATTCTAAATCTTAGAATATATGTATCAGCTTTAGTTATCTGTCTTGGGGTTATCTTATACTATCTTATGTTAAATGCCATAGTTAGACTCAAGAATAGTAAAATTTAGGCCTTCTGTAATATGTGGATTTTATTGATTTTGGTTTGATATTCCCCTTAGTAAATCAAAAGGGTCCAGTCATAAATTATTATTAGAATATGATCTTTGGACATTGTTATTTTCTTCTTTTTCTCTTGAGAGATTCAATTCAAGTTAGCATTGTTGTCTGTGCAGTTGATTTTAATGAGTTTTAAAGCAACCCACTTGTAGCCAGCCATGAAGAGGCACCTTGATTTAAAAACATTTAAGATAATAAATATCATGTCATAAAGAATGCAATTGGTGGCTTATGAGATGATTTTTGGCAATGAAAATCTGTAAAAATTGCCACTTTCAAGTATTCTCTTTTACCCATCTCTTCATTTTTCTGTTGAAAGTTTGGTTGCCAACCATATCTTTAATAAAGTGGTTGGTACATTCTTGTCCTCTAATTTATCCACCATTTAGAAAGTTACAAGCTTCATTTGAAGCATAATTCATTTAATAACTCACACGTCACATGAATTAAGTTTCATTCCTAATCATTTTCGAGTACTTTAAAAAGTAGTTTTAAACACTTAAAAAGTCATTCCAAATAGGCATTAAGAAAACACTTTTTAAAAAGTCATTTCAAATAGGCATTAAGACATGTAGAAAATAAGAAAGGTTACTTCTCAAATTTTCAATACAAAAACATAACACAATATAACGTAAAAAGAACGAAAAATATCATTGGTAAATTTCAAAACATCATTGAATCATGATGAAGAAGAACAAGAGGCAAAAGCATAAAGCCAAAAGAGTGAGCGAGCGAGCATCTTGCATCTGGTTCAATTATATATATATATATATATTAACAGATGTAAAAAAAGGTGAAGTTTCAATCTTTCATTTAAAGGAGTATACCAAACAGAGGTATATAGTATAATAGAATAAATGTGATCTTGATGAGTATTACTTTTGAAACCCAAATTTCCTTTACTCCAAAGCCAACTCCCCAAGGGAGAAAAAAAAGAAAGCAATAGCTTGACTTTGTTCATATGTGGTGACCCACAAAATTAAACAAAACCCAAA
Organism: Cucumis hystrix; assembly: GCA_025688845.1. NCBI lineage: Eukaryota > Viridiplantae > Streptophyta > Magnoliopsida > Cucurbitales > Cucurbitaceae > Cucumis > Cucumis hystrix. The sequence goes on from CM046894.1 coordinate 18,927,049, forward strand.
TGTTCATTCATCTTTGTTCATAATTTGTTCATAATATCACACATAGTAATGGTTATGGGGTTGGGGGATCATTCCTTTGAAACAGCAAAAATACTTATACTCTGTTTATTTCAAAGCCAACCCTTGTAAGTTTGTAACTATTCTTCACTTTCTTCTATTTGGATTGATTTGGTTTGCTGTTGTTTAAGAGGTTGAAGAAAAAAACAAGGAAAAGTTCAGAACACTCATATAAACAGACAAGCAGCAGCCTGCCATTGATGTCAAGTGGAAGCAAATGAACTTTTCCTTTCTTTTTCTTTTTCATTTTTTGAGCTAATTTGACAATGACATTTGTTTATTATTCAATGACATGCCGGCCATGTCTATAACAAGACCCAACCTTTTTTTTTTACTTCAACAAGAGTGTGACGAGTGTTTTTATAGTAAATTCATGACATTTTGTTCGAGTTTTCTTGACACTCAAGTGATGAAGATCAGATAGATTGTGTTCCTTGAGATTAGTTAAGGTTCGTGTAAGCTGGCTTGGACGTTCATATATAATAAAAAAAAACATCTACTTTCGAGCAATTGTAGCATAACTTATTGTCTTCTTCAAATTTGCGGTTTCAATTTCATTCCAATGTTTAGAACATGTCGAGTTATTTGAACTGAAATCAAACTTTTAACTTTTAGATCAATAGTATAAACACTACGTTAGTTGAGGATGCTTCTTGCTATGTTTTTTTGGGCTAGAATGTGCTTGATTTTGGCCAATTTTGATTTTCTTCAACCACTGAATTAATTCTTATTTCTAAGTAGTTAATTAATTTACTAAAAATGAAATAAACCACATGGAATCACATCAACCAATGTTCCTTAGACTCATTTTCTGAACTGTTTTACGATGTTATATATTGACATACGGTTTTGGCCAAAAACGTTCTTTTGTTCTTGTTATTCTTATTAATACTCGAAAATTTGGATTAAAGTGAAAGCAAGATTAGCTATATATATATATATACTATTTCTTAACCTTTTGAGGTCAAGGTGGATTACACCGTTCTCACAATTAGTAATAGCAAACAAAAATGAAGGTTGATAGAAAACAAAAGTAATTATATATCTAGAAGAGGGAGAGAGTTAAAAGATGGACCACTTGGCATCTTCAAAAGGCAAAGTGCTTTCCATTCCATGTTCAATCTTGTGATATATTGTATTTTCAAGTTATCTAAGCAAACATTGATTATTCAGCCCACAGAAATACAAAAAAGTGGTTCACAACAAATAAATCATTAATGTATAACACCATCTTCACATTTCTATCATTCCACAGTTCATTGCACTGTTCTTTCCCATTATATTTGTGTATGTATTACCTTAAATGAATGTATTTCACTTAATACATCCTTTGCAAAAATGATCTCTTCCTTACTTTTAAAATAAAATCTAAAACACAAATAGCTTTATCTTTTAGAATCTAAATTTATATACAACAAGAATAAAACAAGGATCAAATGACCGAAAAAACAGTACTAAATTAGAACTGATGATCCAAAAATAAAGTTGTGCATGAAAAACAAGATTACAATCTAGTGCATGTACCAAGTGGTCTTGAAATGTTTAAAATCACTTGGAAATATAGTTTTAATTATTCAAAATCTATTAATTGTTTAAAATACGCATGCCTCATCTTATTAAAATTGACGTTGAATGATTAAAAGTAGCACCGATACGAGGTGTGATCATTAATGTTTGAAAATGTAGTTCCAAACGTTATAGTATATGTAACTTGAGTGCATATATTATCAATGAAATTAGTCGATTGATTCTAAACTTGAATTATAAACCTAGTTTGATAATCATTTGTTTTTTTGTTTTTCGTCGTCTATTATTATTGATATCTTAAAAACAAAGCCAAAATTTGGAAACTAAAAAAGTAAATTTTGAAAAGAGGTTTTTATTCTTAAAATCTCGTTAAGAATTCAATAGCAAATCAGGTAAGAAATTGAAAGAAAATAAACTAATTTTGAACGATGAAAAACATACAAACAAAAAAAAAAAAAAAAACGTAACAGTTACGTAGCGGGCCCATAACGTTTGATTTTTTTTTATTTTTTTATTTTTTAAAGAAAACCATAGTATTTGGTTCCATCAAATGAACACTGATTGAATACTGTGCTGTGAAACAGTATAGAACTGCTCCATTAGAACTCAGTCATTTTGGATAGTAATAACAAAGAAAGAAAAGGGACAAAATGAGATATATTTATATATATAAGTCCAAATGATAGAATAAGAGGCCCACAGAAAGAGAAAAAAAAGAGAGATGCAATTCCTTTATATGAAGACAAAGGAAGGAATTGTTAGGAAGACAGTTAGTTTCGGAGGTTCCTCAACCATAGGGATAGTCACCAGTAAGCAAAGACAAATCTTGAGCCATTGGATTTGTGGGTCACTTCACTTCCTGCACGTGCTCCTTGCTTTCTTCTTATTTACCTCTCCCCCTTTCTCTTTATCTTTGCTTTCATGCATGGATTTCTCCTCCCAACATAGTCACAAATAAAAGAAACAATCACTCACTACCTGCCTAACCTAAGCTTAACTTAGCTTCCCCTTTTTATTTTTCTTCCATGCTTTGTTCATATCCATCATTAGCAATAAAAGTAGCACCTCCCCCAAACTTCTAACATTATTTTTCTTTCTTTGCTTTTTTCTTTTTTCTTTTTTTTTTTCCCTTCCTTCCCTTAAAACTTTCAACTGCCCAACAGAAGCTAGTGGTGAGAGAAAAAAGCTATTTGGAACTTACATTAACCAAGCTTTCCCTTTTTCCACCTTTTGTGCATCAGATCCTCTTCTTTCTCTCCATCACTAGAATTCATCAAATCTGAGAGATGGGTTTTCTGTCATCACATCAAAAAAAGGAAAAAACAAAGAAAAGATTAAGCTTCCTCTGCTCTTATGGAGTTTACTACTTTACTCACTAAATTTGAGCTCTCTACTTTAATTTTCTGATCTGGGTTGTCTTGTTCTTTCTTCTTCTCCTCTCTCTTTCTTTCTATCTCTGAGCTTTGGCTTTAGCATTGTTACAGTTGGCTTTGGCTGGATTTTGGATCTCTACTGCGTCTTCCTTGTTGAATCCTAGTTTTTGCTGATGGAGGCTGATCGAGAGTTCAAACACTTCTGCAAGTTGTGCAACAGGAGCTTCCCTTGTGGGAGATCTTTAGGAGGTCACATGCGGTCCCATTTTATCAATAGTCAAGCTGAAACTGGGGAAAATCCGAAGAAGATGAATTTGAAAAAAGCTGGAAAGTTTCTGGGAGATGGGACTTCTGATGGTTATAGTCTTAGAAAGAACCCCAGAAAGACTTGCAAGCTTGCTGAATTCAGTGCTGAGGACAGGTTCTGTAGAGAATGTGGTAAAAGCTTTCAGTCTTGGAAGGCCCTGTTTGGCCATATGAAATGTCACTCAACAGAAACTGAGAGAGTTTCTAGTAATTTGGAGTTTGATAGCCAATCAGATAATGAAACTGCAGGTGCAAATCGTGGGAAGAGATCCAGGAAACAAACAAGGTACATGGCTGCTGAAATTTCATCTTCTTTTTCAGTTGCTGCTATTGCTGCTGCTGCTGCTTCTTCATCTGTTTCTGATCAGAATAATCAAGAACAAGAAGAGGTTGCTTTGTGTTTAATGATGCTTTCTAGAGATGTTGGTGGGTTTTATTCAACCACCGAGTCTTCTGACAACAACTTTATGCCTAAACAAGTTCCATCTCTAGTCCCAAAAAATCATTTCTCCAAAGTTGTTGAAGCTATTCCTTCTGTATACATGGGGCAATTGAAAGACTTCCACAGCAGAAAGTTGAAGCTCAGTGAGATGGATTCTGGGTGTCTCAAATTTGAAGAGTCAAACTCAGAAATCAGTGCTTCTGCTGTCAAGATGAACAAGAACGAAGAGAAGTTTCAGCAAGATGACATATTTGGATCAAGTTCCAACAACCAAACTGACATTAACCAACCTCAATTCAATTCCAGTAAGTTCAATTCAGATCAGAGAAAGTTCCATGAGCTTTCAAATGGGGAATTGAGGTCAAATTCCTTCAGAAGATCAACACCCAATGAACTAAACTCAGAATCATACAAAAGCAAAGGAAAGAGAAGCAAATTCCAGTGTAATTCTTGCAACAAGATCTTTCACTCATATCAAGCACTTGGTGGGCATAGAGCCAGTCACAAGAAAACCAAAGGATGCTTAGCTTCAAAGACAGAAAACAGTGAAAATAGCATCGAAACGGACATTTCAAACGACCCAACATTTGAAAGTAAGTCCACAGCCACAGCATTAGAGGTGGAAAATCAACAGGAATCAGAAATTCACATGGGTTATGAGAAAAAGAACAGAAAGCATCATCAATGCTCAATTTGCTTCAAGATTTTTAGTTCAGGCCAAGCTTTGGGCGGCCATAAACGGTCCCATTTGATAAATGGGTCAGAATCCAGAAACAAATTGCCAGAAACCAAATCGAATCAGAAACCAGAGGCAGAAATAAGAGACTACCTGGATTTGAATCTCCCAGCACCAATCGATGAAGAGGGCAGCAGCCATTTGGGGTCTATGGAGCCATGGTGGGTCGGTGGAAGCCATTCGCACGAGCAAGCATTAGTGGGTTTGATTTGAGTGCTTGGTTTGCTTGCTGGTTCGGGCATTGTACAGTATAGCCTTTACCCTTTTTCGCTATGATTCATTGATTCTTTAAACAGATTTGGAAATCCAAGTTATAATTTTTCTGAATCAATATGATGGTTTTTGTTATAATTTGTAAGATTGCAAAAATTTAGCAATGGAAAGATGAGTCTTTTTTGCTTCTTGTTTGGGTTTGATTTGGAAACACACCTTCTCTCAACTCCTCTTTTTAGTATTGATTTTACATGTAACCATAGTTCGATTCACACAATGCACTATCCTTCAAACTCCATTCCTACTTCTAACACATTGTCAAACAAAAAAGATGATGAATTTGCAACCATTTCATATAACTCAATACTCTATACTTCACCTGCCATTGAATTGGTTTTTACCCACTTCTTCAAATCTGTTTCTTCCACATTCCAGCCTTAGATTCAATTATCCATCTTCCCTTCTATAATGAAAATCAATTCTACCTATTGAAATGTTTCTCTCTTCATTTTGGATCAAACTTCATTTTATACTTTACTTTAGTCCTTCAAATTTAATACTTAAATTTTGCATAATCTTTATCTTCACCATTGTACCCAAACTTCTACTTAGCATAGTATTAGTAGAGTTCATATAAGTTAGAATGGTTTATTATATTAAGTAATTAAGAACTTCAAACTAAAATGAATATAAATTTGGAAGTCTAAAAGTGAAATAAAATAAATGAGAAAGTTTAGGATGATAGAATGAAAACAAAAATTTGATTGGGTGATGGATGTTTAACAAAAACTATTAATGATATAATAAGATATTAAGTAAGCAATAATAATGGTAAAGTGACTTTTCAAATCTTTAGGGATCTAATTAAGAAGAAGTCTAACTAACTTTTTTTGCTGCATTTAAGTACACTTCCAATAGGGCTTAGAAGTTTGCCACATTAGAGGGTGTTGGATGTTCTTTTTGATTTAACTAAGCTTTTTCTTTACATGTAATTAAGCACTAAACATTATCAAAAGGGGAGTTTATTGATTTCAATATTAATTTGTTGAACTTTTCTATGTGATTTGATTTGGGTGAAATGTTAATTTGGGAAATGAAAACAAAAGGGAATGATTCTTTACTTATGTTTTGGTTGATTTTCTTTTTGGGTGGGGGAGATCATTTTTCACCTTAGTCAATTAACTAATTAATCTTAATGGGTAATTATGAATTCAAATTAAAGTAAAGTATTGTATTGTAGGTTGGACAAATGGGGTTGCCCCACTATTGTGTTGGGATTAAGTAAAGTGGCATGGATTGGTTAGATTGATTTGCTATTTATTATACTATTTTTGGTCTTCTTCTAATTTAAAATTGGGTTATCAAAGAGTTTGGAGAAATTGTAAACTTTTTTATAAAATACCACAACATACCATCTTTTAAGTTTGTTTTAAAATTTTCATTGACATTTTAGATATTTGTGTCTATATTTTTACGTTTTTGTGGTTTGATATTCGACGTGAACAGTAGAATAGTATTTCTATTCTATTGTAGAAAAATTCAAGAAACAAACATTTCGTACCTTAATAACATTTTACTTTTATAATTTTTTGTAAATATTAATTTGATTTCACCGTTTTATGGATCTATTCATTAGCATTTGTGTAAAATTAGTGTAATTAAGACTTCGTTGACCTTAAAATGTTAAACCCTATAGTTCATAATCTTTCTCATTTTTATTTTTATGTAATACTCTAAGAATAACAAAGTTAATTTTAGTTTGATTGAAACTAAACTATATAAAACTATAAATATCTTCTATTGATGTAAGCTTTATGAGAGTAGTTGAATCAATATTGATTTGATGGGCATTTAAAATCACTTGTAATTGTAGCTTCGACTTATGAGATCGTACTACATGTGATGTTATATAATGCATAACATTACTTTTCGACACAAATTCATTACTTTCTCTATTTTACAGTGCATAGTGTTAAAAGCAACTCGTCAATTTAAATCTAGTTCAATTATTTAAGACATGCATTAAGAAACTAAAAATTAGAATTCATACCTCATTGTTCAGTGTATTTAATAAAATATGCTTCTATAAATACATGCATTTAAAAAATGTATGTCAAAGATAAAATTCTAAACTTTTCCATTTATACATCACTAATTTTTAAGTTCTATGAACTTCTATTTATAAACACAAATATTATTGATAATTTTCTAAAAATGTTTCGAAACTACCATTTTGTAGTAAAAAAGAGACGTGCTCTTAATATCTAACTAAGAGGTCACCTAAGAATTAATTTCCTATACACGCGTAAATCGGTCGAACACTAGAAAAAAAGTTTCAAAATTATCTTTTGCATAGAAATTATGACGTAGATTCAATAAAAATCGTACAAAATTATAATATTTCATGACATTATAAAAGTAATTATTATATAAAATCTATAAACCAAAGTTTAGTATTACCAAACATGTGAAAATAAACTATTTATATTCGTAACAAAAAAAACCCTAAAAGTTAAAATTTATTATAGTTTTTTTTTTTTACCATTTTTCATTAATATAAAAATATGAAATACAATATTTATTTTATTAAATCTTTAATTTTTAAATTTATATTAGTTTGGGCCGTTGAGGCCCAACCTGATAAGTATTTGAAGTGTCAAACTGGCCCAAATCAGTTCAATTCAATTCCACCGTAATGGATTCATGACAGCTTGAACTCTCCGCCATTTTTCTTTGCTGGCGAAAGGATGGGACCCGACAATTATTGGAATTTGGAAACCAAGTTTTGATGCATTTTCTCGACTGTTATTGAATTTGCTTTCCAAGGATTCAAATTCACTTCCTTGTACGTTTTCTGCGAGCTATTTATCTTTCAAAATCATCGATATTCGGAGGATAAAGTAAGCTTTCGCTTAGGTACTTTCCCGTGTAATTTTTTTTTTGCAGGTTCCGGTAAATAAAAGCAAAGTATTGTTCATTGTTCAATATGCTTTGCGTATGGATTACTTGGTTAAAGTTTCCTGAAATTTGTTTGAAGGGATTTTTGGCTTGTTGTGATGAATTTGTTGAACCGTATTATCCTTTTTCATTAACTGAACTTGTAGTTGTAAAAGGGATGGAGGTGTAATTCCTTTTCTATGTGCCCAACTGTGGACCTTTTTTTGAAAATTGAAGTTGACATTTTTTTTTTTAAATTCCCATTTTGTAAATGAAAACTGTAGTTGGGTTTTCCTTTTTATTCTTTTAGATTCATTGTGGGAGTTTGTTTATGATCATGGTTTAGCAATTATTATAAATAATTTCGTGTTTTACGTTTTTTCTGATGGTTTTACATGTCCAGGTAATTGGCCTTGTCCCCTGTGCATTCCTCGTAATTCTAAGGATTCTATTTCACCAATGTTCAGTCGCAGGAGCAATAGCTATAGTTCATCTGATTTAGAGGAACTTCTAGAGATTGGGACAAGATGTCGGCAGGTATATTTTCTGTCTATTTGCTGCTAGTTTCTCTCGTGACACCAGTTTGGAAATTAAAATTACTAGAAGTGGTGTGTTGCTTCAAGTTGTGGGAAATATCCTTCTTGTGACTCGTATAATGTCTGTAATATTGGCTCAAGTTTGGACATAAGGTTCCTTTTTCTTAAAATAAGATTAGACATTAATGTGCTTAAGTATTATATGTGTACTGTATATTGGGGAAAATTTAATAAATTTGTGCCTTTTCATCTTCTTTAAGCTTTTTCCTTAATTGGTATCATTTCTAATTATGCAGCTAAAGAAAGAAAAGGACACACTAATAGATTCACGGCCTCAAAGCTTTGAACTGATAAGGGTAAGTTTCACGCTGAGTGTTCTTTTCTATTTTAAAATGCTCGATGTTTTTGTATCTTTGCAGAAGCTATTTGTATTTTGGATGAATTTAGCGAATCAAGATTGTTTTATATTGTAACTTTATATTCCTTTTACATGCCTACGCAGTTCATCTAAATGTGCACTTGAAACATAATGTAGACATTTCTTTTGTCATCCCAATAGTCTTTGTGTTTTGACTTTGTCTGATGCAGCGGCTTGAACTACATGTGAACTCCTTATCGGAAGCACGCAAGGAAGACAAGCTACGCATTGAAAACTTGGAGAAGGAGTTAACAAACTGCACTCAGGAAATAGGTACAGCCACTTCTAAGTTGGACTTTTGTAATTGAACATTTGAGGAACCTTTTAAAATCAGTTATAGACCAAATTAAAAAGTCTATCTTACCAATTAGCTTTTATGATTGAAATAGACATTTAATAATGATAGTCGAATACGTAAAGACAAGAATATAATTTATTATAGAGGTTGTGTTTGAATAGATATTGGAATGATATGAAAATTCTTTCAATGGTAGTTATACAAATGATTACATTTCCTTATTTTTGGAACTCTGGTTGCTGGTCACCATGAAAATCTCGATCCTCTTCACCATTGAAATCTTCTTTTCTAACCCATTATTTTTGTCACTGAAAAATAAAGGGTGTGATTTGTTGTTGTTATGATTATAGTGTGCAGAAAGATGATTTGTTTTGACTACTCTCTGGACATTGTGAAAAGAGAATACTAAAAAACTTTCCATGTTTGGAATTAGGGTTTATAGATATGCCTGTATGCCCGTGCACATGAACTTATGTGATTTTTGAATTTTTTTTTTCTTAATTGTCAACTCCTAGAATTGGAGTTTAGGAATAGTCATTTTCTTCCTCTTTTAAACTTCTTATATCCCTAAATTGTAGCAATATTGGGTTATCAAATTATTTGTTCTTTTATTTAATGTTTAATTTTGAGAGGCATTTTTTTACGTGGATAATTTTTTCTGACAAGTGATTGTTTGCATTAAGGGCTGACATGTAGAATATTATTGCATTTTTTAGTCGTTAATGATTCTAAGAAAATGATTGTTGAATTTCTGGCATGCTCAATGTCTGTGTCAGCATGCTGGCCTCTTTTCTTGACGTCATATTCATTCTTATGAGTCTTTTTTTGACTTAGTCCAACAACAACATTCATCACAGATTACCTGCAGGATCAACTATGTACAAGGAACACAGAATTAACCTACCTTGTAGATCACGTTGAAAACCTCGAATTTAAATTAGTGCATATGGAGCATTTGCAAGAAAAGGCTAGCAAGTTAGAGGAAGAGGTGAAACGTTCAAACTCAGAGTGTCTTTTCTTGATACAGAAACTAGATGACAAGGAACAGGAGCTACAAGAATCAAATTCCAGTGTAGAAAAACTCGAGGAGTCCATCTCAGCTATAACATTGGAGTCCCAATGCGAAATTGAGAGTATGAAATTAGATATGTTGGCCATGGAGCAACGTTACTTAGAAACTAAGAAATTCCAGGAAGAAGCTCTTAGTCAAAATGATAAAATGGATAGATTGATTGAGGAGCTTCAGAATGTACAGAGAAATGTCAAGTCTCTGGAGACAGAAAATGAGGAACTTCGAAGAGAGCTGGATGTGTCAACAAGAAATGCCTCCACATTTTGTCGAAGCGTTGAGGAATTGATTGAAAACAAGGAGAGATCACAAAATACTATGAGGAATGACCGAGATAGCAAGTTAACATCAATACTTAAGATTAGGTACTTATGATATAACTTTAAAATCCACAGTCTATGCCTCTGAATTTTCATTACTTTGGGACATGTGCCAGAACTTCATTGTTGACCATTCGTGTTGTTTCTTACTTTGTAAGGGTCTTTTCATCACAGTTTTCTATGGTTATTGTGAAGTTTTCTTTTTAGAAAAGGGCAATTAATAGGCTGCACCTCATCCATGCATCCCTTTTTTCATACATAGTAAAAGAAAAAAAATTCAATTTTTTGAAAAAAATAATACATGACAAATTTTTAATGGGTGCTGTTTGGGCTGCACAAACCAATGGATGTACAAAAAGCTGGGTACAACCCAGACTGCACAGAGTTTTAATAGATTATGTAGGGTCCAGATTTTCTTTGTTGCATTGGCTGACAGTTAAGAGTGAAAGCTGATTACTATCTTATGACATATCTGGTCCTAGAGAATCCATTAGTGCACTTTAGAAATGCTTATTTAGAAGTGGATGGAAATTCGTGGCCCACCATTTACATATTATTATTTTTTATGACAGTTGTGGCGATGTCTTAGGCCATCTTCTTCCAAAATTAGCAGTTGCACTATTTGCAGATGCCAATTCAGAAGTCAAAATGGATGTGATGAAAAAGCAGATACTAGATTATGAACTTCTTGTGGAGCAACTCAAGGTATTGCGTATGATCGTCTCTGATTTCTAACAGAAAGATGCAAGTTTCTCATGGAGACCGCATTTGCTTTTTCCAAATGTTGAGCTGCCTTTAGAAACCAATTTTTCAGTCAATTGGTTCTTCTAGGCAATATGATTCTGTTTATTTGAAGCCTTCAAGTTTTAACGTCTAGTAGTTGACACTTGACAGGAGGAGTTAAGAGAGGAGAAGTTGAAAGCAAAAGAAGAAGCAGAGGACCTTGCTCAAGAAATGGCCGAGCTAAGGTACCAAATTACTGGTTTGCTTGAAGAAGAGTGCAAGCGTCGGGCTTGCATTGAGCAGGCATCTTTACAGAGAATTGCCCAGTTAGAGGCACAGGTATTATGCCTGGGTTTGAAGTTGATTATTTACCACTTCAAGCATCAAGTTTATTTATTAACTAACGGCTTCTTCTTTACAGGTTCTAAAAGGACAAAACAGATCATTTCCTGTTGCAAGGTGCATGCGGGAAATATAGTAGCTGGCGTATCAATTAAAAGCTGCTTGAGAAAGAATGTAAATAAGAGGTTTGCATTGCATTGCTTTACTAATGTCATCATTCTTGTTCTCATTCGTTTGCTCCAACTCATGCTTTGCAATGAGTGCCTTTGGTACAGAACTGGTGAATTTCACTGCAAAATAAAACAATGACACCTATATCCTCCTCTTGGCTTTCCCAAATGTGTTCGTCTTGACTAGAAAAACTTTGCAACCCAACTTTGTACCTAATATTCAGCCAATTCAGGCTTCTTACAGAGCAAAGACATGCACTTATAGATGATTATAAAGAAAAATATTAGGTTCCATAACTGTAAAGTAGATTTGCTTTGTCACTGTTTTTTCTGGCAGCTCTGATTTTGATTTTTTTTTTTATTTATCAGAGTTGCTTTTCTCAGAGTGTTGGTTTGCCACAATTCCCTCACTGTTGTAGATATCTGTCTATTTTTGTATTTGAAACATGAATGCTGGATTTGTGCATCTTGTTATACGGGAAGTTTCGAATTCACCCATTCCATGTTTTTTTCTTAATCGACTCATTACTTCTATTCATCTTGTTTTGCCAAATTAACTCGGTGCCTAAAATTAATAATACGAGATAATTGGTGCCGAGTCTGTTGAGCACTGATGTTAGTTAGGCTGAAAAAAAACCAAAAGGGACACAATCAGAAACCCCACCCCCCTCCTCCAAGGACGAACGAAACAAATCTACCCAGTGGACTACCCTAGGACGCAGCAACTCTAGCAAGTTGATGGCCAGAAACAGGTGCCTAAAGATTGTGTCAAAAAGAAACAAATCAGTTAATAATAAAAAAGATTAAATTACAAAGATATCATAAGCTTACTATTAACTTACAAAAATATCAAATTCATATATCATCATCCTTTATGAATTTAGACTGTTTGAAAAAGTTAATAATAAAATAAAAAAACGAAAAAGACACAAAAGTATACGCCATAATCTCTCAAAACACTCGTCGATGTCAAAGAAATCAGTGTCACATCAAGATGGTGATACTTTTAGAATGAGAAGATTCAAACAAATCCAAAGACGTACGAGTCAAAGCATTGGATTGGATTAGTTCAATATGAAAAGACTTTCTTCCCATTTTCCTTTTACCAAACACGGTTCACACACTTTCATTCACCAAACACTTCCTCACATTTTGAATTAGGATATATGACGTTACAATTTGAAACTGTCTTCTCAACCATGTGGTGGACATATTCTTCTATATACAACAAAACTTGTATTATTATTATTTCTTTTGAAATGTATTGTAATTAAATGTAGTGGAAAGATTGAACATATTGAAGTCACGACTTGATGGTTAAAATGACGAATTACTGTAAGTGAAAAAACCGTTGAAATTATTTACAAAAATTATTGGCTTAAACACAAAAAAAAAAATAAGAAAGATTATTTCTTAATTAATATTTGGTTATAACTAATATTTTTCATTAAACACCACCCAAATAAATTATTGGCTTAAATGTACCATAATCCTACAACTTTCCTGCTTATTAATTAATTTGATTTTTATACTTTTAAATACCTTACATAATTGAGTTTCTATTGTTTAAAAATTTATACAACAATCTATTCAAATTTGTTGTTAAAAATATCTATTCAAATCTCTAACTTTTTGTTTTCGGATAAAAAAAAACATTACATAAATTGTACTAATATAAAATAAAAAAATTGCTTCCAAAAGAATATTTATGCAAAATTTAAAATAAAAGGGCTAGTTGTAAAAAAAAAAAAGAATTAAAATAAAACTTGGTCTAAGATTTAGATAAGATATTGTACAAAGTATCACGATTAATTATTGTATTAACTATAGAGAAATTAATTTTCTAAACAAAATAAAGAGAATCTCTCTAATATATATAACTATTTTTTTTCTTTTCAAAATGAAGCATTGTTTAATGGTTAATTCATCATCACAAGGGATCGTTAATTCCAAATGAAGCATTGTTTAATGGTTAATTGTATTCATCATCACAAAGGATCGTTAATTCCATCTCATAAGAATGGTTGAAAAAAATATAAATTAAAAAAAGGCCTTGAAAACAAAATAAGTGACATGTGATTTAATACTCCATTTAAGCTTCATATGATATGATAGGGCATGTTCTTCTTAACTCAATGGTTACTTAATTTCATGTGTTTATTTTAAATGTTATGGGTACAGCTTTGTTAATTATTCATATATATATATATATATACATATTATAGTATATGTGTAATAAGAACACACATATATTAGAATTTATGTGCAATGGAAACAGATATGGAAGTCATATATCTAAATAGCACAATATATGTGTAATGGAAGATATGATATATATATATATATATATAGTTTTGTATATCTGTTTAAGCTAATTCGTTATCGTCTAATCTTTTCTTTGGTTTTTCTATTTGTTGAGCTTCACTTTAATATCTCATTGTACTCTATGATGATATTTTAAGGGACGTTTGTAAAAATAGTAAAAGAAAATTTATGATAACATAACTCATGTCACTACATTTTCTAAATTACAAAAGTAACAAATTTAATAGTAAGATAATACTCTGATAGATATATCTAATTACTTGTTATATTTGTCATATTTGCAATATGTAAAAAAAGAGTTTTTTTCTAATTTTTTTTGTCATTTGATGCACCCACGACAACAAGATAGAGATGGCGAAGCCAAAGCATTACTAAACGAGCAATTTCCCATAATTGAACTCAAACTATTTTCTTATATCACTTTGTAACAAAAATTTGACCTACTAGAGTAGAAATTAGTGTTTGGATATAAGAAGATTTCTTCTATAAATAAAAAAGATAAGATAATTCCAAACTCAATATTTTTATAAAATACAAACTTAATGTCATATCATATAATAATAAAATTTGATATCTAATTCGGAAAAATTGTTACAAATTTCAAAATAATAAAGTTAAAAAAGCAATTTTGTAACAAAATTGTCCAAATGGTAAATCAAATGGGAAATGAGAAATTTCCTAATTGAATTATATTATTTGTTTAAGAAAAAAAAATTAAAATTGTAATTTGTAGTGAAGCTTTGAGGAAAGTCTTTAGAAATTGTCACCACTTGTGAAGAGAAAAAAGGTGAACGACGTATTACGTATCTATGTATATATATATATAACAAATTTGAAGGCTTGATCTTGAGCATGAACGGTTCGATTATCGTTTCTTGAATCCGAAGCCTTTTTTTTTTTTGTTGTTTTGCATAATCCGACCAGGAAACGAGCTCCAAGTCGAAATTTCCGGTGCCGAAGCGAGTTTGAGTTATCGGTGAATTCAAGGTCTGTGGCGGAGAGTGACGTTCATTTCGCCGTGAAGCAGCGGTTTCTTCACAGAACTCTCTTTCACAACAATGCTACCAATTAATGAATTCCTCAGTCGTCCAATCCTCTCGATTATTTGCTGCAAGTTCGCCGTCGACCACCACGGATTTCTAAGCCGTCCAATTCTGTCGATCACTTGCTGTAAATTCGCCGTCGAACATTTCGATTTTTACGCAATTGGCAACGACGACGGCCATACGCGGCGGTTGACTTTCAACATTTGGATAGTCGCCGCCGTTGTTGATTTCATCGGGGTGGTCGACGGAAAATTTGCAGCAGGTGATCGAGAGGATTGGATGGGTGAGGATTTCAGTGGTAGCATTGTGAAAGAGAGATCTGGAAAGATGCGGCTGCTCCACGGGCCAAATGAATGTGACTCTTTGCTACTGCGCTGCAACCATTGGGGATCTTGAATTCACCGATAAGTCAGGCTGGGTTCGGAGAAGAAATTTCAGCTTGGAGTTTGAGTGTTTTCAGGTCCAATCTTCAAAAAGGCCTCGGATTCAGGAAGCCATAACTGAACCAATCATGGTCAAATACAAAGCATTTACAATTCTTTTCCAAAAATAAAATATCTGATTGGCTGATGATGGGATGGGACCCGACCAATTATCGGAAACCAAATCAATTTTGATTTATTTTTTGCATTGCTTTCGAGGATTCGAATTTCTCTTACTTGTACGTTTTCTTGCGATGATATTCTCTGGTACTCACTCATCGTAGGATACAGTTCGCTTCCGTTAAGGTACTTTCCAGTGTAATCTTTTTCCGCTTCCGGTAGACAAAAGCAAAGTATTGCCCATTTTTTTGGCTTGTCGCGATGAATTTGTTGAATTGTATTATCCTTCTTTGATTGGACCTGTAATTGTTTGTCAGCAGGAAAGGGATGGAGGTTCTTTACTTTTGGCCCAGCTGTATACGTGTTTTTCAAAAGTGAAATGGACATTTTTAAAAAAAATTCCCATTTATGAATGAAAACTATAGTTGGGTTTTCCCTTTTATTCTTTTAGCTCCCTTATGGGAATTTGTTCATGGTCATGCTTAAGCACTGCAAATAATTTTGTGTTTTACTGTTTTCTGATGGTTTTAGATGTTTAGGGTTTAGGGATTGAGACAAGATGTGGACAGGTATATTTTCTGTCTACTTGCTTAGAGTTTCTCTCGTGATGCGAGTATGGAAATTAAAATTATTAGAAGTGGTTGCTTCAAGTTGTAGGAACTTGGAAGTATCCTTCTTGTTGATCCTCATAATTTCACATTCATCGGCTCAGTTTTTACAGAAAGTCCCTTTTTTGTTAGAATAAGAAAAGGCATTAATGTTCCCAAGTATTGTGTCCTGTACATTTGGGCAAATGTGATAGATTTCTGCCTTTTTCGTCTCCTTTAATCTTTTTCTATAATTGGTATCATTTTTAATTATGCAGCTAAAGAAAGAGAACACAGTCATAGATTCTCGGCCTAAAAGCTTTTAACTGATGAGGGCAAGTTTCACGCTGAGTGTTTTTCCTCTTTTAATGTGAAGAATGTGATGGGGTGTCTTTATTCTCTATTGTGTTCGATGTTTTTTCATCTCCTCAACAGTTATTTGGATGAATTTGGTGAATCGAGATTGTTACATACTGTAACTTTGTATTCCTTTTGCAGGCACTCAGTTCATCTACATTTGTAGACATTTGCATTATCATCCAGATGAACTTCGTGACCTTTAAATTTGTCTGATGCAGCCATGTGAACTCCTTATCAGAAGCACATAAGGAAGGCAAGCTACGCATTGAAAGCTTGGAGAAGGAGTTGACAAACTGCACCGAGGAAATAGGTACAGGAAATTCTCTGTATAGCAATCAGTTGGAGACCACTTCTAAGTTGGTTATGGTGAAGTTTTCTTTTAAAATGTTGACCTTGGCATAGTTTTAATAGATTTTATTTGTTGGCTGCCGGTTATTCTGAATTATGATCCTGATGAAGTTACTTGTTGTTGGTGCATTGTATTTTTGTCTACTCCGTACCTACTTTCCTTCCAAGTTTTAAATAACAACCCTTCCCTGTCCTAAGCTGGATTACTATCTCATGACATATCTGGTCCCAATGTAAGATTTTCATGGAGACCCCATTTGCTTTTTCCAAAATTTGAGCTGCCTTTAGAATCCAATTGGTTTAGTCCATTGGTTCTTCTAGGCAACACGATATCTGCTTTATTTGAAACCGCCAGGTTTTAACTTTCTAGTGATTGACACTTGACAGGAGGAGTTAAGAGAAGAGAAGTTGAAACCAAAAAAGAAGAAGCAGAGGACTTCGCTCAAGAAATGGCTGAGCTAAGGTACCAAATTACCGATTTGCTTGAAAAAGAGTGCAAGCCCGGGGCTTGCATCGAACCGGGCGTCCTTACTGAGGAAACACACATGTATTTTTTGGTGATGATGAGGAGTTGTGGTATAATGTTTTGCTATTTGTTTCTTCAATCAGGAATATGAAGTAGATTTGCTTTGCCACAGTTCTTTCTGACAGCTCTGATTCTGAATCTTTGATTAGTGTCTATTAACAGTGTTGGTTTGTCATAATTTTTTCACTGTTATAGATATATATATATATATGTATTTGTTTTTGAATTCACTCATTGCTTGTCTACTCATTTCTGTTTTTGCCAAATAAACTGGTGGTGAGTCTGGTGACCTTTTCATTCGGTACATAAATAATTATTGTGTAAAAAATAAAACAAGTCAGTTCATCTCATTCCCTTTTTCTAGTGGTGACTACAATATTACAAAGTACAATACAAAGTTGAAGGATCAAATGATTATTGACACTATTTTCTAGCTAAGCAATTAACAAATAATAAAGCTAACCATTGATGCAAAATTAGGTTTAACATCACTAGATTTTTCTCAAACTGGTGTCAAGGTCGGCCAATTTGACCGAGACAAACAAACTTGCGAGTTTTTTTTTAAGTGTCCTACTCTTGTAATATCGTAATTGGATAAAATTTATGAATATGACTATTGATAAGTTGATAAAATGGTTATTTTCTTACTTCGTTAATTAAAAAATTAAAATTGACAAAAATACTGATGTTTAAGTCTAATGACATTATCTTTGACAAGAAAAAAAAGTCTAATGGCATTAATGATGCACATGAAAAGGAAGACTTATAATCCAAGCATGATTAGCTATGAATTGTAATTATTTGGTTGTTAAAAGTTCTAAAACTACAAATTTAGTTCTAACTTTTCAAAAATTTAGATAAAACATTTTCAAAATTTCTCACACCTGTTGGGTTAGAAAATTGCAACTGATGGAACCTTCCGAGCGTTTGAAGTGAAGCAATTGTATTTTCAAAAGCAATCAAAAGTTGAATTTCACACTGAAATTGTTATCTGTCGCTCCCTAATGTTTGACCAAATCCATCGACGCTATTTGTTCCTTTTTCCTTTTTAATCCAAAAGGTCAATTTAGCGGTTTATGAGGTCAAGGTTGTCTTCTTCATGGCTCATCTTCTTTCTTCGCAGGTGCCCTTTTCAACAATTTACTGATACGCGGTTTCTTTATTGATTTTTCTTCTCATTGCCCAAGTCCTTTATTGCCACTTTAAATTCAACAATTGGGTTCTGATTTTTGCAGTTTCTTTGATTTTGGGTTCGTGAAATAGTTCCATTCTCTTCGTTTTCTGAACTCTCTCAAGGTACTCGAGTTTTTCTTTTCAATTTTTTCTTATCTTTCTTGGATTTTCGTATCTGGGTTTTGATCACCATCTTCCTCCTTCGACTTTTACATGATTTTCTTAGTTAACTTGTTGTACCCTTTTAGTTTTTGATCGTGCCATTAACTGTTCTGATCTTACATCCATCTGTTTCTTCTTATTAGATCAATTTGTATCCAACCTGTTTGATGTTTTACTTAAATAAAAAGCTAAATCCTATAACATCTCTTGCTCGTTTTAACTTTAATGTAATTGATTGTTTTGATAAATTTGTCTCTTGTTGTATTTTGTTTCTTCTGCTGACATGATTGTGGTGCCTTGCTTTTTCAGGAAAAACCATTAACCTATTGGATTACTTTGTTCCGTTTACATTAAAGCCAATTTTGACATTCTAGCTATCGGGAAAATGTTTGGTTCAAGGAAGGTTCATTTTAGGATAGGAAAACATAGTTCCACCCCAAACCCTATTGAGTCTGATGATGATGTTAAAGCTAAGCAAAACCTGGTTTCTTCACAAAGAACTTCCTCAGACCCTTCATTACTGACGGAGAAGTTTAGTTCCAATCCTTTTGATGATGATCATGGACATGCCCCCTCTTCTTCAAGTTCAACAACTTGGTCAGAAAGGAACAAGTACAAGAATGATTTTCGTGACTCAGGAGGAATAGAAAACCAATCAGTACAGGAACTGGAGAATTATGCTGTTTATAAAGCTGAGGAGACAACAAAAGCAGTGAATGGCTGTTTGAAGATTGCTGAAGAGATAAGGGAAGATGCTACTCAAACTTTGGTTGCATTGCATCACCAGGGTGAGCAAATTACCAGGACTCATATGGTTGCTGCTGACATCGATTACGATCTCAGTCGGGTATGTTCAAACTACGATTTCTTCACTTTTGAAAATCTTGGTGTTCCATGGTTTAGAAATTACTAGCATTAACTTTACATGTATAATTATAAGCTCTATCATTTCTTTTTCTATTTGATGAATTACTTTCCTGAACTTTTTTCCTTTCATGAATGCAATATCAGGGAGAGAAACTGCTGGGAAATCTAGGAGGAATGTTCTCTAAGACTTGGAAGCCAAAGAAAACTCGACCAATCTCAGGACCTATTATAAACTCAGGTTAGCTTCTTTTCTTTCCATGTTCAACATGATTGTTCTGCTCATGAGATTCCGGGTTAGATTGGCACTTGGTGAATTCTGTCCAACTGATCTGTTTATTTGCTTATGCATAATTTGTAGATGATTTAGTAAGAAGAAAGGGCAACCACTTAGAGCAGAAGGAAAGGTTAGGATTGACTCATCATAAGGAGCGGACCAGTACAAAAGCTGCATTTGCTGAACCTACCAATGCAATTCAAAAAGTTGAGGTTTGTATTTGCTATCTATGAGCAATTACTTAAAAGCAGTCATTGACATTTAAACAGGGCATGAATTATTGTATTTGCCTTTTGCTGAAGTATAGTCTTGAACAATTCTGTACCATGTTGCCCAAAAAGCATATTTATCATTCCCAAGGCGCAGTATCATTCATCTCACATAAGCTGTGTGTTTCAAAATTATACATGAAACAGGTAGAAAAGTTGAAGCAAGATGATGCACTATCTGATATGAGCGATATCTTGGTACAACTGAAGGAAATGGCTGTTGACATGGGTAGTGAAATGGACAGGTTTGTTTCCATCTTATATCTTCCTGAAAAACTTGGATCTTTCTTGCAAGTGAAAAACAAAAGGACTAGGTGTATATTGGAAATTGAGATGACCTGTTGTGCTTATTACAGGCAGAAGGTTGCTCTGGATCATGCTTCTGTTGATGTTGAGGTGCTTGGTGACCGAGTTAAAGATGCCAACCAACGCGGTCGTCGTTTGCTTGGAAAATAGAGTTCAAGGTCCTCACAGTTGCAGTTGGCCGACTGATGCTTATTTGCATCTTCCATTTTCTTGGCTTTGTTTTCTTTTTGCTTTGAGGCATAGATATTATGCCCCCTGTTCTTGATGACATTTTTTTACTTGAGATCAATAAATACTTCATTAGTACTAGAAAGTAACTGCACTGATTCAATAGTTCGAAGCGTAATTCACCTTGAGCCATGTATACCAACTGTTAATCAACTAGAATCGTGCATTTTCGAACACAGGAATTTTTAATGATCCAAGTTCTGATCGGTCTAAAGTGATATGAACAAAGATGCACAATGCCATCTTTATAAAGAACTTCAATTTAAAGATATAATTTAAGCAAACAAGTATTCTTCATACTTTCAAGCTGAAATGAGCTCAAACGAGGTGAAACAAGTTCCTGGCAAATCAATTCTACGCCAGGATACGTATGAAAACATTATGGTATCAGCTAAATCATAAGAGTCTTGCAAGAGATCAGTTGCAAGATGCAATCTCAAAGCAACCAATTTTTTTTTTATTGAGTTAAATATTGGAATGGACAAAGTATTTCTCCAAAGTAATAGCGTTCATATCCCAAAAAATGGTTCATTAACATTCTGGATTTCAATTGGATGATCACTACCATTCTGAATTTCAATTGGATGATCAGACATTATTTCATTAAAACCCAGAAGAGAAACCCAGGAATGCATACCTAAGACTGGATAAATTGGAGAAAAGGGAAAAAAATCCCTAATTTCCCTTTCGGAATTAAACTCGCAAGAGAATTTCAGAATGGGATGGAAAAATCTTTGCTCATAATTAATAACAACAGAACGTAAGTTTACAGTTCAATCCTCACAAAAATTCTCAAACCTACAAATTCATCGAACCAAAAAAAAAAAAGAAAAAGAAAAAATGAAATCAATGGTTGACATCCATGATACTCTTGACCTTAGGCGCGTAAAGAGAGTAAATAATGGCCTGGCGCTTGGCAACCTCGAGCTGAGCTCTGCCGCCAGCGTAGACGGAGGAGATGGATGAAGCGTCGGAGAGGCTCTGATTTTCTCGGAAAGAATCAATGGTACGGCGTTTGATGTATTCTCTGATGTTGTAATCAGGAAATTGACGGGCGGTTCGCAGGAGAGAACGAAAGAGCGAGAGGATCTCAGAGGTGGACGGAGTTGCCATGTGTGGAGGAAGAGCTTAGGGATAGAGATTATAATGTACAGCATAATACTATATATATATGGATGTATATCCATTATAATATATAAGAATGTACATGTACATGTATAGTACATTCATTACCTATGTACAAAATCCACTATTTATGTAACCTATCCTTTGTTTCTAAAATTACATAAATAAGAATTAAATTCAATGGGCAAATCTCCTTAGTGGTGTACGGAAGTTGGGTCGAGTTGTAAAAAATTGAACTGATATGTAACGATCAAAGCGGTAGAGTGTCGCCTTGACGTGGCGGAAGTCATCATTTCGAGCCTAATTATCCCTAAACCCAATGTGAGTTTTTCTATTTTGACTTGCTCCCCCGCCGTGATCGAATGAGAATGGATAAGAGGCTCGTGGGATTGACGTGAGGGGGTGGGGATGGCTATATTTCTGGGAGCGAACTCCAGGCAAATATGAAGCGCATGGATACAAGTTATGCCTTGGAATGAAAGACAATTCTGAATTAGCTTTTCAACCCAACCTAAAAAATTTGAATTAGGCAATGTTGGATTATTGAGTTAGTTTTTTTTTATTATATTGTTTTTCAAATTTTTACTAGTTTATTGGTCAAGAGAGGATGATTTAAATTTCAAGCATTTTTCCATAGTTTAATAAGAACTTTACGATCGTGTGAATACAATTGTTTAGATTTGAAACCCTTTTAGAAATAACTCCACGATCGTGTGGATATGATCGTTCTAGGATTGCTTGCATAGTCAACACGATTGTTTAGCATGATCAACACGATCGTTTAAATTTGAAATAATGACTAAATGACACATGTTAGGTTTTTTTTTATATATATATATATTATATGCATAACCGGGTCGGTTGGGTTGGGTCAATTCGACCATTATTTGCACAACGTGAGACCCGACTCAAGTATTTTTTTTCTTCCAATTTTCTAACCCAACCCATTGGTTGGGTAATCCAAGTTGGTCGGGTTATTGTTTTTTTTTTAAAACCACTGAATCTGTATGCATTTATCACATCAGACTCCATCCATTTTCATCCTCTCCCCAAGATTTTGGTGGAGACGTTGCTGCTTGAAAGGAATAGGGAAGTTCCTGACTTCAATCCAACACCACGACCTTCATTTCCTTCACTGATATCTCATTAGCCTATCAACAATTACACAATATCCCATTCTTAGTCTCAAACCTATAACACAGAAGAAAAGCTTGTCCACAGTCCACATAATGGGATCTCATTTCCATAGACTTGTTCCTATACAATAAATTCAATCAAGCTTTTTTTCATTTTCATCATCATAGTTTTACTTTTACATTACCATATCTAAAAGGGGTCTCCTTTTTTGTGGTCCTTTGGGTATTAAACATAGCAAATCATAATCACAACCTCTTGCAGCTATGGGTCAAAGTCAAGTGAAGAATTTGTTGGAGAACAAATTAATACATATTCTAACTGTTGTAATATAATTTTATTTACTCTCATAACTATTTATTGTATTTAATAGAGGAGACAAAGTCAAAACCAATCATATTCATTTGGATAGAGATTGGTATAACTAGTTGAAAAGGACAGGGATGTGAGAAGTAAATGAAAATTCTAATTTGGAGAAGTCAGAGGGGTTTGTCACTGAATGGAATGGACCATGTGCATAACATTGTGTATGCCTTTGATGTTGATAAACAAACAAAACCAAGGACAATTCTTTCTTTAGGATAAACAGGTTGATAGTTTTGTTATTTAATTGGTTTACGTACTGCCGTTCGTTATTTATATGTAAGTACAATATATTCATTTACTCTCTAAAAAACAACAGAATGAAAAAAACATAACTATGGAAAATACTCTCATATTATCCAATAATTTTTGTAATAGAAGTCAGTATGTGTGTAGCTCAAGACATCTCTATACTCTATAATAATTTTTGTGTTAGACAACCAACTAAGATACTCTTTGGATCGGTTAGAAGATTCTTTCAATTTGCTAAATTAAGTTGAGAAGTGATCTGATAACGATTATTGTTCCTTAAATAACGATCAAGAGAAAGAAAAAACAATAGAAAAATCTTGGCATCACTTCTCTTTTCATTTCAAACATGAATATACCATGAGAAATTTAATATTTAATAATGCAAGATCATGTTTGTAAATAATCCAATACCAATAATTCCTCGTAATAAATCATGAAATACAGATATTTTCAAAGTTCAGTCCTTGTCAACTAAACATAGAACTTATCAACAAATAAAGTTGAGTGCGAGTGCTCCTGTTCTTATCCAATCTTTGAGTTCCTTTAGCAAAAGCATTAATTTCCTTGCATATTGTTTGATTGTGTTGGGCTGCTCATTACATTTGTTGTCTGATTAACTTGTTGGCGATAGAAAGCTGCCATTTTGTTGTAAATATCCATATTCATGGTCTGCACAAAAAAAAAATAAAATTATGACATATAAAGAAGAATACAAGAACCAAAGAAGGGTATAAAAATCCAATGTCCCATACTTGTGCTAGAAAGGCACAAAATGGATCAACAGAGCCATTGGTGGCAGGTTTGGCTTGTGTTGGATCCTGCCTTGGAATTGAAGGGGGTAACAAGAAGTGTGGCGGAACAAATGCAGGAGGTGTAGTGGGAACGGATGTAGGATGGATGAGTGGAGGAAGTGCTTGCTGGGCTGAACGTGCCATTCCACTCATGTCAAGCATCCCCATTCCCATGCCTAGACCAACCCCCATGCCCATACGAGCTAGGAGCGACATTTGAAGTTGTTGCTGCATTCCTATAGGCATTATCATCTGTTGCATACTCCTCACACTCATGAACTGAACTTGTGCTTGAAGCTGCTTTAAGTATTCAATTACCTCATCCAACATTGAAGCTTTATCAGTCTGCCTTAAGCAATTGTTATAGAGTTCAACATTAGCACTACAAAACCTCTATAGTGCAAAGACTCGAAACTTGCATACAATACAAAGAGTCTTAAGATATCAATATTTGAAAATTTAGAACAGGTAAATGGTTAAGATTTAAAAAGAACAGATACAAATATGAGACACAACACGAACACAACTACACACTGTTTTTAAAAAATCTAGAACACTAACACTAAGGACTCATTTATTAAGATATATATCATTTTTAACCCAAAGAAAGTTCAAAGTAAATGAGTTGATGCACTTGTATGTTTAAAAAATTATTTTGATGTATTTTACCCTCAAAATTTATTATTTTTGTCATGTATGTGTGTTGGACTAAAGTGGCCATGCTTATTAGGTTAAGCTAGTCAATCTCATATCTAGTAGTATTTAAACGGCATCTACATGGAGAATCTTGAGTTTTTATATTGATGAATGTCAAAAAGAAGATATTCATGCATACCTTGCTTGCATTTGGCACCAACTTCTGCAGGGCTTTCATCTTCTCATTAATTCTGTCTCTCCTCCTCTATGCAAATAATATAGAGCATGGATTTTGTCAGCATAATCACGGATTTTATAATGTAGTTATCTCTTAAATACTAACACTTCCACAATAAAACTTTTCAAGAATACTGCAGACTTTCAAATAACAACCATGTTTTAGAGACCAGATTGTTACCCGTTCTGATTGATTATGTATAGCAGCAGCTCGACTTCGTCTAGCTGAATGAGAACGATTCGCTACACGCTTTGTATCTTGTTCTTCCTCTTGATTTTCCTGAACCATGTAAATTTAGTATTAGTACATGCTATTTTACACTCTTTTTCTACCTTGCCACTTATCAAGTATAACAGTAGAGTTAAAAACACAACTCAATGACTATTCTTATAAGTTACCTTGACTTCTGAAAATCATAAGGCTAGAAACAGACCAAAACGTAATTGTAAAAGTATAACTAATCCAGTGGCAAGGCTTATGGAGATGGCCACTGTTTTGTACATCCTCAAAGATACAAATCATCATATTTTTTCCGAAACAAAGAACATTCCAGTTGGTAGCTTGACTGTGCAATAAAGTTGTCATCTTTCAAAACTAGCTTCTTAAAAGAATTTGTTGAATAATTTTCTTGGGTCCTTTCCGGCTGAGATCAATCCAAGATTCAACTACAAATTTAACTTTACATCGTACACTAAACCTATCGATTTTTTTATTTTTCTTTTTTGGGGTTTCTCGGAAGGATCTTGTCCACGACAAAGAATGAGATTGTAGATAATCTTTTCCAAATCATATAATCTTTCGTAAACTTTAATTCATCGTAAATATTAAAGATATTGTATTTTTGGAAATCTCGGCAGAGTAAATATTGTTTAGCATAACTCAATTAATAACTACAAACTTATGGTTTAAATCACTTGCTCTCAATTGAACTAAACAAATTAAAAATAGAAAATTTCTAGACATCTTTTTGCACCCCATTTCATCCAACTAATGAAGATTGTACGAACATAAATGTTAAAATCAATCATTGAGAACTCTTCCAATGAAGAAAAAATATTACAACAAAACTAAAGATTACCGATTCAACATGACAAGCAGAATCTTCATCGATGGATTTAGTTTTCAAGCTTCGAGGAGAATCGAAGGAAGCCCATGTCATCAAAGTAGTCTCATTATCCCTACAAAACGCTGCACTCGCACTTCCACACACACTGTGATCACCGTGGTCGACTTGCATAGTGTTGCTGTTGTTGTTGTTATTGTTGTTGCTTGTGCTGACATTTTTCCCACCATAATCGGAAGTTGATCGTGTTCTTTTTCTCGCCGTCGGTTCTTGGTTGTTCCCCCTCTCAACCCATTTCCCATTCGCGCCAGAGGGTGCGAGGGTGCGGCCAGTATGAACCACTGGCTCGCCTTGCTGGATCAAGTTTGGGCCTTGAGTTTGGAGTTTAGCTTGATTGACTACGGACTCCAACGTGTCATTGGCTCGGTTCCATGTGGGCTTTGGTGGGATTGTTGACTGTAGCCCATCAATCCCATGCAGAGCGAGTTGCCCATTTTGCCAGGTTAGTTCTGTAATTCCTTGCTTTGCCCTGAATAAGACACAAATAATATATAAAAAAAAATCCAGCTTTGTAACTTGGGTTTGTGTAGATAGCAACTTGTATGAATGTTCAAGGAGAGAGTAAGTAAGAATACCAAATGGGTGTGCTTAAGATATGTTTTTAGGTGAAAATAATACAACTTTCATGGATTTTTAAGAAGAAAAAGGGTTTTCTAACCTTTCAACAAAAAAAGGAAAAGGAAAAGGAAAAGGAAACTGAGTTTTGTACAGCAAAATTATTCAATAATAAGGAGGGGGAAAGAATCAAAAGAAATTATTAGTAGAAAGGCAGTATTTTGAGCCTGAATTTAAAAAGGAAAAACTGACAAAAAGAACAAGAATGTCCTTGGCATCAGAGAATAGGGGTTGAAATGGATAAGAACCGTACATAAAAAGGAAAAAACTTCAGAGGGGGAGAGGAAAAAAGCAACTTTTTGTTTGCAAATGGATGAATATTAAAGCAAAGCAGAAGAAGCTGTCATCAAGAAGTAACAATCAACAAGAGGAAATTTGATAAAGCCAGCCAGAACATGATCTTTTTTCCTCCTTATTTTGCATCAGAAATTATTCAAAGCTTTCCATGAAGGAATTGAAATTTGTAGAAACAAAAGCGATATCTTACATTTGCTGGTAGAATGGGACAAGAGGTTTAGTGGTGGTACTGTGTTGATTCTTCTCAGCAGGCACGTGAAAAGATCTCTTTTCTCCCTCTTCTTCGACTTGCTCTTGTCTTTCGTGGCTCAGATTCCATTTTGGAACTACACAATGACTCATGTAGGCTCTCTCGTTCTCTCTCTCTCTCCACTCTCAAGCAACACATAAACAAATGGAACAGGAGATTTAGGGTTCAACTTTGGACACTCTGTTATATCGTTGTCACCTGGTCCCTTTCTTGTGTTAATATTAGCCACTGAACTCGAGGTTTTACAACAACTCTTTTATTTGTGGCAGCAACCAGAAACCTGAGACACCTCATTGCTGAGTTGTGGTAATATTTCTTTCTTTTTTATTTTGTTAAGCTTTTCTCTTTTTCCTTCATTACCCACTAGTCAAATTCACTACCTGTGTAAAAAAGAAAAAGTAAAGGAGCCTCTTCAAAGGAATACCATAAGATGGAGGAGACGAACAATTTAAGTAACTCTATGCATCTGTTTCTAATTTTTAACTTGAAACAAACATATTGCAATCTGTAAATAGAGTAATTTATGATTCATAAAGTGGGTAGAAGAATAGAATGGTGGAAAGAGAAGATTTCATTTCTGGTGGGTGTGAGTATAGGAAGTGGAATTAATTGGATAGCATAGGAATTTACTTCAAATCATTATCACAATAGTAGGAGTCGTACAAACTCCTTCAAATCATGTCCACATTATATATTTAATAATACAATTGTCAGTTTTGTACTTATCCAATGGTAGCCATGCAAGTCTTTTATGAGGGTCCAAAGCCTATTTGATTGATCAACCCCTCAAGTTCAATGGAACCGTTAAAACCTGATTGATAAAGGGACCATGTTTATGTCAAAATTGAAGCTTTTATTTTTCTTTGTAGAAATAATCGATTGCATACCATTCATCTAGACTCCAGTGAAATGAAAGGCTTCAACCAAAACTTGTCCTTTTCTAAGTCATTGAGCAATCATTATGTTCTCTGTTTATATTGTGTAGATACATAGGAATATAGGGAAATGTTTTTATTCCTCTGTTCAAAAAGGAGAAGCTGAAAACAAATAACAAAAGAAACATGATTCATTTTATCATTTCTCTAACATCATTTTGGATCACTTGAATTTTGGCAATAAACTTTCTTTACGATTTATTCTGCAAGGTACCCTTTAAAAGGAATGATTAAGAACAATCATTTTAAGTTCCTTGTTATTCCCCATTCTTTCGTACTTATTGGAGAATGGTTTCTTTAGTTCTCTCCTAGCGTCGCAAAGTAGGCAATCCTTTGATGATTTTTTGTATGTGAAATGAATCTACATATTCCAATGCAAAGTAGGGTGGGAACATTTAATAAAGTTAGGTGAATAAATAGACTAAAGGCTATAACTTGACACCACAGGTTCGAGTCTCTTCCAATTTAGTTTAGAAGTTGTCATTGTCATCATTTTTTCTCTATCGAGTTTTTCTTTAACTAATGGCATGAGCTGCACTGCTGTGAAACATATAATGCCTAAAAAGCCCTCAATAGGAGATTGTTAAATCATCCAACAGTGGAAATTATATGGATACAAACATGTGATATCACTGAATGCATTAATGTATTAGCATTTATGCGTTTAGAGTTGTTGAAGAATTTTCCAAACCATAAAAACATGTATTCTATATTTATAAGTGAAATATTCCTTGAAGCATAAATGATAGATTAGATGGGAGCTTTGAAGTTAATATAACAAACCCCAATCAAATTCGGTGTATCCTATACACATATTTGCATATTCACCAAAAATGAAATGTACCTATTTATCTTGTGTGGTTTTCAGTTTTGGCTTCAAAACATTTTTAAGAGTTTATGTGGAGTAGTTTCATGCTTATTTGTTTTAGTTAGAAGTTTAAAAATGATAATTTAAGTTATGACCACTAGATTTTCTCTAACTTCTAAGTACGGAGATTCACATTTGCTGATCAATTCATGGAAAAATCAGATGTGACGTCATGGATTACCCTTCAGTTGGTAAAACAGGTGGCAGATTGTGAAATTTGTTACTGGAAGAATGACGGATTAGACAAACATAGTTTAATGTCTATTTCACTGAAGCTGGCCTTGTAGTTGGGGTCCCTCTGTTGCAATTTTCAGTATGGTTTCTCTGTCCTAACAGACAGGTTTGTTCACCCATTAAGAATCCTCACCATGTGTTATTCTTCTCAGATTCTGATTTATTTTCACCATGGAAGAATCTTGAAATTTGGTTGTAAATATTTAGAAATACTTGGGGAAAGAAAAGTAACATGTCCTAAGAAGACTTATGCTTTTAAAATTTTGAAATATTTTGTGATATCATTCTACTCTGCCTGATCATCTGCTGCTTTCCTTTCTAAAATCTGACTGCTCATAGCTATCTATTCTGATTTTTGGCTGGAATTTCACAAGTTTAGTTGATTCAATTATCCTTTCCATGATTCATCCCATATAATTTGCAACTAGAAATCAAAAACTTGCTGTAACTTTTAAAAATAAATAAGTGAATTCTGAAAATCATGTATTAATTTCCGTTGTCGTAGGATTTTGCATATTCGACTTCTTTGGTACTGTTGGATCAACAGTTAAATGCATTATAAATCCTAGAGCATAATTGTTTGCACTTGTGGATGAATAGAATTTAGACTTATGTATAATGGTGGGAAAATTCAAACCAGGATCTCATATCATGATTCATGCATCTTTCCTTTGGCTCAAATTAGAATTATCAATGCCAATGAACTTTGTTAAAGGCCATTAAGATTTTTGTAAACTTGAGTGAAGTATGAACATTTGAAAGCATGGGGAAGAAAATTTAATAAAATGAGACTCCCCAATCTTTCAAAACAGTGGAAGCTGTAATAAAAATGAGATAGATCATAAAAAATGAGATAGATAACCATCATGGGTTGGTCTAGGGGTAAAATGGATAAAAACTAACTAAGACGTCATAGATTCGATCCATGGTGGCCACCTACCTAGGAATTAATTTCGTACGGGTTTTCTTGACACCCAAATGTTGTAAGATCAGGCGGAAGTGTTTGGTTCATTTGTTCCATGTAAAATTTGTAGAAGATTAAAGCTGTGCTTATCTATGTACATGCAATGAGATATATCATTCTTCGAGTGTTTGTGGCCACAAAGAAAGAAGCAAATGATACAGTTTACACCACACCACAATGACTTGATATTGATTTTGGATTAGAACTGGTTAGATGAAATGTAAGTAAATAGGAGTTGCATGATTTCATGTTTCTGTGTTCGCAAGACCAAATCTCATTCTTAGTAACACTGGAAGCAGAAACACGTCACAGGAAGTCGTCCAGTTGATCTAATTCTGTTGGCTGTTTCTCTTGCTTTTTTCTCTTCCCTTTTTCTCTTCTCTTCCAGCTGTGCCCTTGCTCCCCCTGCGATCTGGTGGATTCGTGCAATGTTTTCCTGGTAATATTGCTGGAACAATGCCTTTTTGCGATCCAATTCCTCCTTCAACATAATTTTTTTTCAGTAGACCTTAAAATGTTTATAATACAGAGAACATTCAAAAGGTGTGGGAAAGTGTGGACATACCTTTTTCTTTTCCATATGAAGTTTTGCATGCATTTTTTTCTCATTTTCCCAGGCAAGAATTGAAGCTTTTATCTTCAGATACCTGAAATATGAGATTCTCAATGAAAAGATCTAGATAAGCAAATTTTAGGTGAGAAATCTAGTGCATGAGCTTCATGAACTAGAGAACTTGCAACTGAGGTCAACTTCTGAAGATTGATGGATGCAGCAGCAAACAGAATATTAAACTGATAAAGCACTTGGTATTTAGTATATACCTTTTACTAATCTTCTCCATCTTATTTCTCTCCCACACATCTGCTCTAGTTGGTACGAGGCTTCGTCCTGGCTGTGCCGGAGGTTTAGGAATTCCAGTCACTGATTCCCTCTTTTCCTGCCCCATTGGCTTCTTTATTGAAGATTGACCTAGTGTAGTGAACATGAACATGAACATGATATTTTTTGTGAGAAGTTGTTATAAGAAATTTCTAAGCTCTACTTGAACTTACCAGGATTGGTTGTTTGTGTTTCCTTTTTAGATAATCTCCTTGTTATGCTGGGAGCAAGTGCAGCTGTGTCATCTTTTCTACTTTTAACCTTTGTTATTGAGGCTTCCATGCTTTCTCTCTTTTTTTTTTCTGATATTGTAAATCTGTGTCTTCTTGAGAGCGAATTGCTAATGCAGCTGATGCAACTGCAGTTGCAAACTCTATATCCTTTGAATCATAATCCTCATTCGTTTGGTTTGAAAAATACCATTGCAACGTCTTAGACTCTTTTTTATCTGGAAAGTTGAGGGGAGTAATAAGTTTTTTGCACTACAATCACATGGATGAAAACTGAAAATGCTTTAAAGTTATAGCAGTAATTTGCTGAGGAAGCTTTCCATTATGTTTGTCAAATGATTAAATTTGGTGTAGGGAAAATATCATATCAGTACCCTTTTTGAAAGATGTTTTTTTCTGTGGAATTCCGTCTCTAGGTTTGACGGTAGGATCCCTTTTTTGTTGTCCTGAATCAGAAAAACTCACTCTACAAGGCAGTCAAAGATCATATTACTTTCAATATTCAAATAAAAGAGGACAGAACCTAAGCTTCATGACTCTTGATCTAATTTGGTTACTTTTCTGTTTCAATTATAGTCATGCCATTTTAATCTTCTTTTATCTTTTACCTTTTAATACTTTTTGAGCTGTAAATGATGAACTGGATGAAAAACTGATGAAGAAACATCGAATGTTCAAAGTGCGCTACAAGAATAGAGAGAAAAACTATACCTTCTTTGACTAGTCAAAGTTTCCATATGATGAAATCTCTAGCTTATAATTTTCTGAACAAGGTTTCAAAATGAACAGTGTTTGGTTTTGATATCTTTCAATTTTCTGCAACAGTTTCTGAAGTTTATATGGATCAGTATCTCTATCTTTACACAGGGGAGTTGTGAAGCAAAGGAAATGCCTTGTTTGCACACAACTCCATTATGAAGCAAGGGATTTTCTTCTTCTTCATCTTCCCCACACATAAAACACAAATAGTAATTTGATAATGAGACTTAATTGAGAAGTAAGTGGCTGCTTCGAACATGCCAATCATTCTCCCTTGAAAACCCATCTGAGCAAAAACAAAAAGCCATCTTTTTGATGTCCTTTGTTTCATGATCTCAAAAGCAGTCAGCCAAGTTTGGGGAAGAAGATATTAGAGATTGAAAGAATATCCTCTTTCTAAAGCTAAACTTGTAGTTATTCCTTGTTCCTCATAGAGGGAATGGTGTCGAGGATATTCAGGAAAAGCAATTTCCATTCTTTTGGATTGGAGACTTATTCTGATAGTTGAGGTATCCTCTTCTGTATTTTTTTTCTTTCTTCTTTTAGCTTTTATTTATTCTTTTATGTTTCTCACTAAGACAAAAATGTCATAAAAGTGTACGAGTTAACTAACTTGTGCTATCACTAGATCAATCTATGATTACCGTTGATGATAAAACACACTTGAATAGTTAGATATTACATGCAAACTAAAAGGTGACAGTTTTTAAAAATTTGTTTTTTTAGCGTAGACTATAAATTCAAATTCAAATGATTTTGAGATGAAAATCATCAGAAAATTAAATAGTTCTCAAATAATTCTTATTAAATTCAAAAACTGACAACTTGAAGTCTTAACTATAAAAATTATAGTCAAATCCCATTAACATAGAGTGAGCTTTGAAGAGCAAAGATTCATTGGATAAAGACAATAATGAGCTGGTCACATATAGACAAATATACATATATAGTATGTGATAAAATACTATTCTTTTGACATGTTACACTTCTAAGATTCCATGATATGTACGTGTAAGGTTGCAATAATGGTTTATTGCATGAACAATAAACATCTAACAGTGTCTCAAGGTCATGTAGAATGACTTTCTAAAAAGAGATTTCAATTTCTTTTTTCTTATAATTCCAAACTCAGAGATACGATGATGGGGTTTGAAAAGATGATGTTGGGCAAATGAATACTAAGATGGAATAGATTTGTTAATATGATCTCATGTACATATGTTGTAATAGTAAATGTAACATTTTAGCTAGTGATTGCTATGAATACATAACAAAGTTTGACCATTAATTAAGCTTTCTAAAACTAAACTACATTTGCACAACCAAAAGGGGAAATAGAAAATTGAAAGTAATATTCTATTTCTATCTAACACAACTCTTTCATTTCTTTTTTTGGAGATAAATCTAATGCTCATTTTTTAAGCTTCTTCCAACTATTTAATACACTTATTCACATTCTTTTTCTAAAAAATGGAAAAAATCCCAACCCCACTTTCTTTCCTTTGTCTCTACCCTCTTCATCAAGAAAAATATTTTTTAAGAGACAATACCTTTAATAATTGCATCTCTCTTTTTTTAATGAATAATTCTTACTAAAAAAAAGGATAATACTTATAGATAATGTGAACATGATTTGTTAAAAGTTCATATCTTTCTACCTTGGAATTTTTGTGTTAATCATTTAATCAACAAAAGCTAGAATTTTTAAGAGTTTGAAGATCAACCCAATTCTATTTAACTAAAAATGAAAATGAAAATTAAAGAACAAGTCAAGAACATGGATGACGAATTTTGTAACGATAAAAAAATGTTTTTTTTTTCAATATAGTATAATGAGTTAATAATTACAGATTTGTTAGTCGCTATCGAATATTATATGTTCAGAAATGCTAGGGATAATGATAACCATATTCCTTAACTATATGTTATATTGGGATTCAGTTATGGAGCAGTGGAAAGTGAAAAAAAATATATGGTAGGAAATGGAAATCTCTTGTTTTATTTGTAGTTATATGAATGATGGTGGCAGCAGGGCAATGGGAAATTGAGTGATGAAACTTTATTTTTCTTTCGGTGGGTATTACTTTTTGAAGGATATTCACGGATTGCGATGAAATGACAAAACACCCATCACGCATCGATTGTATCCTCTTACCAAAATCTTCATTTTATCTATCTCAGTAAGCTATGAAGCTTCTTCATTGCTAAAACTGAAGTGAAAAGCCATCGTCAACACTTTTGAAGATCATGTAGAAGATCCCAAATGGGTATTTTTCCTTAAGAATCAGAAACTATTCTTCTCAGAGCACAGGGATTTTGGTGAAGGCCTTTCCCTTTACTTTTACTTTTGAATGCAAGCTTTTCTTCTAACCCATTTCATCAAACATTCTGATATCTCAACTACCCTGATGTTATATACTTATATTACTATTTTATCACTATATCTTCTTTGTATTGTATCATTAGTTGTAAATTGTGACTTGTTTTTGACTAAAAAGATGCCCATCTTTTTAGTTTTTGGCATTTAGCACACATACCCTTCTGAATTCTTGATTAGTTTGATGCTTCTCCTTATTTATGTTGAAATATTAACCTGGGTGGGTGTATCAAAGGCTTACCCATGACGTGCAACTTGGTTTTCCTAGTTGTTGGAGTGGCCTAAAGTCCAAGATAGGAATTGGAAAGTCTGGTGGTTCAGCTAAAAATTCTTGACTTCAGGTTGTGGCAATTGCTTCAGAGGCCATCTCCATTTCATTTTCTTGTTTCATTGACGAAATCTCTCGAATTTGAGGTTGGGTTAGCCTTTTTTTTCCCCTTTTTTTCAATGGTTTTTGTTAAAAAGGATCTAAAAATGTGAGCATGAAATCACTTTTGATTCTTGTATGTATACTGTAGCAAATGCGAAGAGCATTGCTGGTTTACTTAACGTGTTGGAAATTTCTGGTGTTGTGGAAAAGGGGAAGGGTGTTAGAATACTGTATTGTTAAAAGCATCAACATTCTGGATAAACATATAATTTCTTGAGTTTCAAGTTGTACCTGGATCAAGCCTTTTGAATCTGATTATGCTTTTCAATTGTTGTTTTGTTAATCCTCGTTATATTTTAGCTGAAAGTAATCTTCAATCAGTGTTCCTGTTTGGTCAAAATGGTTCTCTCAATTTCTTGATAGCGTTCTTTTTTCCCAAAGTTACTCATTTCCAGATCTGCAACGCCATAGGATTGTTCTGTGGTTTCAGTCCTTTTGTTGTGCTAATCTTTCAAAGATTAAATGATTACATCTGTTCTTGATTCTTGTCAGTCGGTATGTTTTGTTGAGCTGGTGAGAGACCGTATCGATTGCCCAAGCGATGGATGTCAGATCCTTCTTGCTTCTCTTTGTAGTTTCTCTACCTGCTATCTGGGCTCAAGACATAGAACATGCCAGAATTATAATCAATGCTAATGAGAAAGTTGCAGAAACAGACTATAATTTTATCTGTGCTACCTTGGATTGGTGGCCTCATGATAAGTGTGATTACAACCAATGTCCATGGGGGTACTCATCCGTCATTAATTTGGTAATGATTGTCGATGTGAATTGCCTTAGTTTAATTGGTTTATTTGTTAGATCTCAATTTTATGTAAATGGCAAATCAATTTTCTTATGCAGAACCTCTCTCATCCTCTTCTTTCCAAGGCAATTCAAGGTTTGTTCTGATCTTTTCATGTGGATAATATTGATCATTTCTTGCTCCAAATAATATTGATGTTCTTGTTCTTTTGGAAATAGCTTTCCATAATTTACGGATCAGAATTGGTGGCTCTTTACAAGACCAAGTATTGTATGATGTCGAAAGCTTGAAAACCCCCTGCCGTCCATTTCAGAAGATAAGCTCGGGGTTATTTGGTTTCTCAAAGGGATGTTTACACTTGTATCGGTGGGATGAGCTAAACCATTTATTCTCCAGGACAGGGTAAGGTTTGTTCATTTTGCATCCCTATAATCTTTACCAGCTCTCTTAAAACTTAAATGTCCTTGTCCTTGATTTGATCAAAAGTTAAATGTCCTTCACAATGAGTATCTACTCAAGGGAGACTTACGCACATGTTTAAAGAATACATATATAGTATTTTAATTGATTCAGATGGAGTTACAAGGAAATGAGGAATCTTATGCATAAAGGACCTTTTTTCTTAAGGCTTATATAAGTAAATTGGATACATTTTTTGAAGAAGATAAAATGGTATTAGTAGGGAAATTTTAGTTGATTCAGTTTTCCTAAAGTTTCATTCAAAAATCTCAATTTTTTTGCTGGTTGTGGATGCACTTGGTGTTGTTTGATTGATGTATGATCATTTCAACTGTTTTCTCTCTTCAACTAATACGCTAACATGGCACATCCCCACAAGCATTGTATTCTTGCAGTCTGGTATACACTTAATAGAACTTTCTCTAGACAAGAAAATAGAATAACCTTCTTATTTCAGCAAACAGTTGAATGTTTGATTACGTGCTTTTGCATCTCGTTCTTCTCTAATTTCTTATGATTTCAGAGCCATTGTGACATTTGGCTTGAATGCCCTTTATGGGAGGCACAAGATTGGTAGGATTCAGTGGGGAGGAGATTGGGACTCCAGTAATGCTCGTGATTTTATGAAGTACACCATTTCTAAGGGATATGCGATCGAGTCATGGGAATTTGGTATATACCATAAACTTTGTGCTCTGTTTTCATCAAGCTTGTTACCCGGAACCAAGTCAATGACTTTTTGCCATTGCAGGTAATGAATTGAGTGGAAGTGGTGTTGCTGCTAGTGTTGGTGCTGTTCAGTATGGAAAAGACCTGATACGACTCAAGAGCATCATCAACGAGCTGTACCAAGATTCCAACTCAAAACCGTCACTTATAGCACCTGGAGGATTTTATGAGCAGGATTGGTATGCAAAACTTCTCCAGGTTACAGGATCAAATGTCGTTGATGTCATCACCCATCATATATATAACTTGGGTCCAGGTGTGCTAATATAGAACCAACTTTTAGTTCTGGTTTTACTTCCTTTTTTTCTTTTTCTTTTTCCTTTTTCCCCTAATACATCTTATGGTAAAGGACCAGCTCCTTTGAAAGAGGATTTGAAAGAATAGTAATAATATTTTATAATAGTGATCTCCGTGTTGCTGGTTGGAAAGCTACAGATCTTTGCTAAAGCTTTTTCAAAACCTGAAACCTATGCACGGCATGCCTTCTGAACTTTTAAAACTTAGCAATTCCCAGTGCGAGGATGAGCATTTCCTTGTATAGATTACTCTAGTAACTGTAGGCCTGATTTTCAATCAATAAATGGACAATTGGAGAACAACATATTGAACATTCTTGCTACGTATGTGTAGGCTTCATTTTCATTTTTATGTAATCCTTCAACCTTTTCACAAGGGGATCATAAACACTTGCCACTGACTTTTCTTGTCTTCTAAATTTCTTCCTTTTATATCTTATTCTCTGGAATCTAGGCATTGATCCCAATCTAGTGAAAAAGATACTTGATCCCCAATACCTTAGCAGAGTATCAGAAACATTCAGCAAACTTGATCAAACCATCCAAACATATGGTCCATGGGCTTCTGCATGGATTGGGGAATCTGGTGGGGCATACAACAGTGGTGGCCGTAATATATCTAACACATTTGTCAACAGTTTTTGGTAATTTTTGGTATAACTAGTTTTTCCAACTTGTGGTTTCATGTTCATGGAAAATAAAGTGTCTC
This sequence comes from Cucumis hystrix, assembly GCA_025688845.1. Lineage (NCBI taxonomy): Eukaryota > Viridiplantae > Streptophyta > Magnoliopsida > Cucurbitales > Cucurbitaceae > Cucumis > Cucumis hystrix. The sequence goes on from CM046894.1 coordinate 18,964,968, forward strand.
AAAGCTTTTTTTTTTTTTTTTTGTTTCTTCTGTTTGATGCGTCACTTAGGTACCTAGATCAGCTGGGTATGGCTGCCAAGTACAGAACAAAGGTCTACTGCAGACAAACGTTAATTGGTGGAAATTATGGTCTTCTAAACACTGGCACATTTGTGCCAAATCCAGATTTCTACAGGCAAGAATATAGAAATTGAAATTTTTTCTTGTCTTGGAAAGTGATAGAAGGATTCTGTCAGTTTTTTTACTTTCATTTTCAGCTCCATCAGATCCTGAAATCTTTTTCTTTTATGAATAGTGCACTACTATGGCATCGGCTTATGGGAACAGATGTTCTTGATGTCAATAGTGATGCTTCTTCCTTTTTACGCTCGTATGCTCATTGCTCAAAACAAAGGGTAAGACTTCAATACTTTTTCTATCAACCAAGTTATTATGAATCATAACTAGAGATAAGCTATTGAAATTTTTGCAATGTATGATATATGCTCTGCTTATCTTATCTTTGAAATTTGCGACTGCTTTAGGTTGTGAGCTTGTACATGTAAAGACATACCTAAGTTGTGAAATGGCTAATTTTCCTAATCCTAAAGCATCCCTCGTTCCTCCACCCCAAATACCCTCGAATCTCGAATTTCTATAATCCTTATGAAACATGGTTTAAATGCTTTTCCCAATGATCATCATTGAGTTTATGTGTTTTTGCAAAATACATTACATCTTAGGATGGATGCAATTGAATCATTGTTGTTTTCCTGTCTTGTTCTTGTATATCTATGGTTACGATTTCTTCTTGTTTACCTTCAAACTTTCAATATAAGTTATTGTGACAGTTGAAGTGAACTTGTTGCAGGCTGGTGTGACTGCACTGTTTATTAATTTAAGCAATCAGACACGTTTCATAGTCAGTGTTCAGAACAGCTTAACTATAAAGCTGAGGAGGGTTCACAAAGGGAGCTCTTTCATGCAAGGGATTAAGAAAACAGTAAGTTGGGTTGGAAACAAGGCATCAGATTTGTCCATATCAAGAGAAGAATACCACTTGACTCCAAAAGATGGTTTCCTTCAAAGCCAAACCATGGTTCTAAATGATATCCCATTAGAACTGACTGAAGATGGAAACATTCCACAACTAAACCCTGTTCTTAATGATGTGAATTTTCCTATAGTTATAGCTCCATTGTCCATTGCTTTTATAGTGTTCCCAAATTTTGAAGCTCCAACTTGCAAATGATCTGTTTACAAACAGTAGTAATTAATAAAGGTCTCACCTCTTTTTGAGGTTTGTTTTGCCAAATTGTAAGTTATATAATATCAAATTTGTGTGCCATTGCCAAGTAACTCTTCATTAACTATTTAGTGTATGGGTAGATAATCACAATATGATTTCTTGATCGTTTGAGGAATAAACATTCACTGAGGATGACACATGGGGAGGATATGACCTTTTGGAAAACTTTTGTGGAGCGATATGTTTTCGATAATACATGTGTGGGATCAAATCAAGGGTATGGGTGTAGTGTTATGGTATCATTTTAAAAAAACTACAAATATAGTAAATCTATTTTAACATACAAGTCTATTTGAGAATTAAATAGAATATACTAAGTGCAATATGTTTTCAATAATAACAATTTACGTAAGATTGGATATATATGTTTTAGTAACTAAAATGAACCTAACTCAATATCGTGTTCATCCCGGCTCAATTCACAGTTATGGTAAACATATATAGTTCTAATGCTGGTTTTTCTTTTCAATTCAGTTTTTACAGTTTAAAATGTTTTAGTTTTTAATCCTCAAGGTTAAAAAAAAAAAAGTAGAAAGGCCTGACTCGCCGTAAGATTCATTTTCTAGATTTTTCTGATTCCACGGACAAAATTGAAAGATGAAAGATGTCATGAAAAAAGTGGAATGGATACAAGAAATAAGAAATAATCAAGTAGTACCATCCCTACCCAAAATGAATGTTGGGGGAGAAAAGAAATGAAAAGGATACTTCCAAGACAGAATCTAACAATCCTTAAAGAGTTTGAATCATTTTGTGATTAAATATCTGGTCACACACAAAGAAATTTCCTCAAATTAGAGAGCAAGAAAATTCTCACCATCAACATTCATACGTCACATCTCATTCCTTCCCGGATGAACCATTACTGTTCAAACCAACATATAATTAGCAAAATTAATCATGTGCATCAATAGGAAGAACAAAGTTGATCGAAAGATAAAAAATCAAGAAAGAAAGAAAGAAGTGGGGATGGATGCAAGCGTGATGGAGAGCAGCAAGCAACATCCTAATTCCCTGCCAAAATGTTGGGCAGAGAATCAAAATGGATGGAGTCCATTTGACAAATTCGAAAAGATCTCTTAACTATCCCCTCGATCTGATGTAGTTTCTCCAACTTCCTTGTCTTGGTATCATACAAGACTAAAAGAAACGAGTAAAAAAGACACAGAATCTTTCCATCCTTCCAAGGTTTGATGAGTTGAAAGTGATAGGAATCAAGACGTGTCGAACCTTTGTAAAACCTTGGTATGTTAATAAAAAATGGTGACTCCCACAATCCTTTTCCATTCATCATCAACACATGGTACTTAGAATCCGCTGTCACGTAATGACTTATATACAATTTTCCATTAAACACTCCACAGTAAGAAGTATGTTTCCAAATAGCTCCAGTTTCAGGAGGCCAAAGTTCTTCAAATTTCTCATTTGCTACGTTCAAACGCCACAACACATACACATTTTTTGCTGATGAATCAAACTTCTCTTCTTCCCCAACCCAATAGATGGCTCCATTAAAGTAAGTACCATGGCGATACATTTTATAGGTTGCACTCATGCTAACTACCTGTCTCCATTGACTTTGAACCTCCCCATCTTGATCCTCCAAACTTGTGCCAAATGCTAAAATATCTACTAACAACTCACCATTTTTGTACGAATGTCTTGCTACCTTGTACCGCTTTGTCTTAGGACTATAACCAAGTCCATAAACGGACAACTCATATTGAGTACTACTCGGAAGCTCCATGTACTCATTTGTCATAGGATTTAATATTGCAACACGTTCGGCATTCAAGATACAAAGAAGTCCATTACAACTATTGACAATTCCAGTAGAGGAGGAGCACCATGAAGAATGCAACTTAAATGACCCAATAAGATTCATCCCATCGGAATGTTTAGGATCCAAGTCCACACAGTCAAGGCGATTACGACTACGTCTACGATTACGACTAGGAGAAATTTGGGTGATGAAAAGGTTGGACTCAAACTTAAAACTTGCAATGGAATCGTTCCAATCTTTACTCACTAACCTGCAAGTGAATAAATTGGAAAATGGTTGAAGCTCCAACAATATTTGGAGAAGAATATCGGATGGAAGCTCAGAATCTATTATGCTCTTGCTGTTCCACTTCTTCCCCATCTTCTTCAACCTTGGAAAACAAATATGCAAATATAATCAATGGAAAGAGAATGAAACTGGATTACTTGTTGTCTCATTCTCTGATAAATTCATATAAATTTACAGCTAAGGCTAAAGAGATCAATATACATATGATCAAAGACTCAAACAGATGCCACAAATCAAAATGGAATCGGAACAACCAAACAAATCACACCCCAATCCCAATTTGCCGGAAGGATAATGTTTTTTGTTTTACTTTGTTATTCGGGTATTGAGAAGAAAGACAGAAATGGAGATTAGAAGCATACCAATAGTTAACAACAAGAGCGAAGGTAGAAAAATCAATGCAGTCTACGGCGTCGGCGTCAGCCTCGTTTGGAAAGTGATTATGGGAAATCATACAAACTAAATTATTATTAATCTATTAAAATCACTTTTAAAAAGTGAAGCTACTTAGCTTCTCGATTTAGCTTCCTGAAAATTTGCTGACTTCTCAACAATTTGTATATTTTGGCATATACGTTTCTAAATTTTAATGAATTATATTATGAGAAATGGTCAAAAATTAAAAAAAAAAAGATCAAATATTTATACGAATTAGTTTAAATTGTTGACCAAAAGTTGTTAGATATGGTCTGCCATTAAATATCTTTTCATTAATATGTAGTTGAACTCCAAGAAATTTCTTCAAATTATGGTCCCTTAACTCAGCAAATTTTCTCAATCTTTTACATTCAGACACCAATGGATGAACCACTTGGAGATGAGACTGTCCAAACCTAACTTATAACAAAATTAATTATGTGCATCAATAGAAATAAATAAAAGTAATTGAAAGATAAAAATCAAGAAAGAAAGGAAGATGGATACAAGAATCAAGCAGCAGCAGCAGCAGCATCCCTGCCAAAATGTTGGGGAGATAATGGAAATGGAGGTAGTCAATGATATAAATGCAGAAAGATTTCTGAACTTCCTCCTCGATTTGATTAAGTTTCTCCGACTTCCCAGTCTTGGGATCATGCAAGATTAACAAAAAAAAAAATGATGAGTTGGAAGTGATGAGACTCAAGAACTGTCAAACCTTCGTAAAACTTTGGATCTAAGCAGTATATTTCTAAATAGCTCCAACTATAAGAAGCCAAAGTTTTTCAAATTTCTCATCTTCTACATTAAAAAGCCACAACACAATTTTTGTAGATATCTCCTTTTTCTCCATATCTATAGATGGCTCCCTTAAATAAGTACCATGGCGATGCATTTAAGCCAAAGTTGTACTCAATTCAAATGACATGCGGCCTCCATTGAATTTGAACATCATCCTGATCCCCTAGACTTGTGCCAAAGGCTAAAATCTCTGCTAACACCTCACCATTTCTGAATGAGTACCCTTGCTACTTTGAATTGTTTTGTACTAGGACTAAAACAAAATCCATAAACGTAGTCTCTGATACCGTTCTCCTCTCATATGTTTCATATACTCATTTGTCAAAGAAGACCATTACAAGTATTGGCAATTTTAATAGAGATGACCCAACAAAATGCATCCTTTTCAAACATTTTGTAATACAACTTAAATGACCCGACAATACTCGTCGCTTTCAAATGTTTAGGATCCAAGTCCACATTGAAGAAGATTTAAAAAAAGTGTTTTAATAATTAGGAATTTTTAGAATCTTAGTAAAAACACGTTTACATGATAGAATCACTGCATTTTATAATGCATTGGCATTGAGTGAAATTGATTTTTTTAGAATTACTTGGTAAGTGATCTTTTTGTTGAGATGATTGACTCCAAAAATAGCTATGTTAAAAAATGGTTGCTTAGCATTTGATTTTTTTAAAAATCATTGGCATGAGGAACAGCACAAGACTGGAATTCCTTGAATTACAAATACACTAATGATACATAAAGAGATCCTACAAAAGACCCAATAAACAAAGAACCTCATCACACAAGAAAAAGAAAAACCAATCTTCCGAAAAGCTTTTATTGAAATAACCCAACCATTCTCCACATAGGCCATAGCATTTCGATCAAAGCTTTTTTCTTTTTCTTTTTTTTTTTCTTTTTTTATAACTTAACTCTCATGTCATATTTGAAGCTTTTTATATATATATATATATATATATTTATATTACCTTTTTCAGATTGTTATCTACATACAAGGTATATATTATATATATGTCATGTCACACACAAACTTATATCATGCAACACTTGTTGTTGCAGCAGGTTTGGTATCTTGAAGAGATATTACAGTTTCAAAGGCACCAACCAAAGCCTTCACCTTACTTTTTTTGGTTTTTGCAAGCTTGCTTGCTGTCTCTTCAATGACATTATTAAACAGATTTAGGATTTCTTTCTTTCCCTTTGAATCCTGATGCCTAAGGACAACTCTCTCAGATTTGAATCTACTAGAAATCAATTTACCATCCCTAAAGCTTCTCTTTTTCTTTAAATCCTTATCTTGCTGTCTTAAAGAACTATTCTCACCTTCCTTCCCATTTTGGTTCCCCTCTTTACCCTTGATGTTTCTCTTCCTTGAATCACCTTTAGGACTTTGAGTCTCACCGAGTAAACGTACACGCCGAAATTTGAGCCTCCTTGGCGAACTGGTTTCAGGTTGAAGTTCAACCGTCTTGCCCTTCCTAAACTTAAGCTTTCTAGACTGGCAATCTCCATTTTCTGAATCGGTTAGAGTCATCCTAATGGTCTTAAGCCTGTGGTCCACCTTTGAATTCTCACTTTTTTTCACATCATTTCCTGAGGTAGAGCCACGGTGCTCAACATGGATGGGTTCAGATTGGAACCTAGATGACAATGGTGATGAAGGAGCTGATCGAGTCTCGGACCTTTGAACCATACCAAATCTCTTAGGTCTAATACCTTTGAATACCTTGGATGCTGTTGGAGATGTAGATAAAATCTTAGAACTGGGACCATTTCTAGCACGTTTCACGGCGTTCTTTTTCACTGACATTGGTGGCACTATGGAGTTCGCAGCTGCTTCTTGTTCATGCTTCAAGTTGTTGTCTATTGTTGATGAAGATTGTGGTTGAGATGACTCGGTTGTATGAACACTATTCTGAGACATCTCCTCTGTTTCATTCTTGGTAGACGGTTCAATCATGTATAAAGTTTTCTCCTCCACATCCTCATTGTTAGATGGATCGGGTTTACATTTTATAGGATGGGTTTGGCTTTTCAAGCCATTCCTCCCAATGCTTTTCTTATCTGCAATTGCAACTCGCTTGACACGAGTTCTTGGAGTCCTAGAACCTACTTCTGGCACCAAGGCTGGTATGTCCTCCTCTGCGGAGACATTCATCTCTAGGCTTCTACTTGTACTATTTGAACTGCTTAAACTTCCATCTCCTTCTTTTTTCTTTCCTTTTCGAATTTCTTTATTTCTTTTGGTTCGTGAACTGCCTTGTTCTGCAAAAGAAGACACCTTTGATAAAGACAAATTAAGTTTCGTTCGACTATAATGCACTGCTGCAGCCTGTACTTCCTTGGTGGAAGGTAAAAGCCTCTTTGGAGAAGGAGTAATAATCTCAGGGGAAGATATTACATCTTCCTTCAAGTCGGTAACATTGTTGGGATTATACTCCGGGGAGGACTTCCGACTGTTAGATTCTTTGTTTTGTTTCGCCAAAGAAACTACAATCCTCCTCAAATCCTGGCCATTGCCTTCAACTAACTTAGCTTTTCTCGAGACTGGACTTGCAGGCTTCCCTTCAAGAGCATGTTTTGAACCATATTTGCAAAAATCGTGGCAGGAGCCTGTGTGGGGTCGAAGATAGCGAGAGAGAACCCTTGGTCTGATCTTTGGGGTATTACTATTAATGTCCACGATAACTTCTACCTTGCAACTTTCGGGCTCACTTACCTCTATAGTGGCTGGGATATCAATGATGTCGGGCTCATTTACCTCTATAGTGGCTGGGATATCAATGATGTCAATTATATCAATGATTTCCTCGGTGATATCTTCAGGCTCACTTGTATTGGCAACTGCAATGACAGGAATATCAAAGCTCTCCTCTTGGCTAACTTCAGCCTCACTAACCTCCTCCATAGCAAGTGGTATATCACTATTTTCGTTGGCCATTACACGAAAAAATTATTCAACAGAACCCTGCAGGAGATTAAAATTACTCAGACAAAGAGAATGTGATAATTGTTGGATTAAAAGATAGAAGAAAGTTTAAGCATTTCGATTTATATTTCTGAGCTACAAGAGAGTGAATAACAACCCAAGAAAACAATCACAATCATAATCTAAGAAGCACAAGTACAACACGAAACAAGCACAATGACACGCCATTTCTTAAAAATCTAGGACACGGACATGACAATAACACATTCATTAAAATATACACTTTTGAAAATATATAACAGAGAAGAAAATTCAAAGTTATTGAGTTTATGCATTTAAATGCTTCAAAATTAATTTGATGTATTTTGCTCCTAAACTTTATTCTTTTTGTCATACACGTACCTATTTTAGTATACATAACAAGTGAGATGTATGTATAGCAAATTTTGGTTCTATTTTGACTCCGCATCTAACACGTCTATTGCAATAACAAGCGTATGATATGTTTTGTGTCCGATATGTGTTGTGTCCTATATGTGTTGTGTCCAATAAGTGTTGAACTGTCCAACTGTCCAACAGGTGTTGAAAACCAGAAAGTGTCTTTGCTTCTTAACAACAAGAGAAAGCAACAAAATGTGGCAAACAAACAATCACAACTGTATATGAACAGATTGTTCCTAGATTGTTATATCACTTCCTTGTTCATTGCAAGTGACAGCGAAAACAATTGATGCACACAAACAATCACAGGCATGATCATATAATTCCTGTAGTATTATATGAATTGGTCTTTAATTATCTACAGGGGAGAGCAAAAACCAATTATTCTCATCTGCAATAAAGAGCAAAAAAAATGAAAAAAACAAACAATCGCAACTATGATCATATGTTATAAATTACGTTCTTATCTTAACTACGAGAAAGACCCAAGAAAAACAATTCACACAGACAATGACAACCACGATCTTAGCATTATTATTATATTCTTGAGAATATAAAACTTGCTTCTCATCACACATAAGGGAGCTCTCTGCTCAACGATTTCTCCATCTACAAAGACAGCTAGAATATCCAATGAAATCAATGTCATTGTGCTAATATCCAGAAAGGAACATTTAGGGAAAAAAAAAAAACACAATAACCTGAGAAAAAGAACTCATCAAACTATTGATATCTCCTTAAAATTCAATATACCAAACAGAACAGAACAGAGAAATACCATCTGTAACTTGATACTACTGTCCATTCTTATGATCAAAACACAGAAAACCCAATAAACTTGTCTAGAAAACTTTCATTTTGTTTTCCGATCACAATCCTGCATTATACCAGAAACTAATAAAAGGAGGCGGACCCAATTCATATAATGCAAAAAACAAAAGCAAAACAATCAGAAAAAGAGAAGTTACCTAATTTTAGGCGGTGATCAAGAAGGCAAAAAGCAAAGAAAAAAGAGAAGACCCAAAAAAGGGTCCTTCTAATTTTCTTGCTGCAGAGAGATAGGAGAAAAGATTTGGGGTTCTGACGAAAAGAGCTGAAAAGTTATAAAGAACCCGCGTTTGTTGCAGCAAAACAATCTCCCTCTTCCAATTTAGAGCATATGTTATAACTAATCGGACTTGACGAACGAGAACCCCATTGAAATTAAACCGCCATTTTTCTTTTCAACTTATTTTTTGGTTTCATAAACTCCCTAGTCATTTCCGCAAACAGTTCGTTTGCATGAAAAAAACAAAAGGTTCTTGGTGAGAAAATGAGGTGAGATTAATCAAGATGACAGATTTAATTAACTAACCAAAAGATTATCATAACTGTATACTAATCATCTAAGTTTCATATTCATACACTTGAAACTTTAGAGAGCAGGGACAGAACCAAAATGAAAAAACTTAGAAAGTTTGTTTAATGCAAATAAAATAAAGTAATAAAACAGTACTATCATATACAAAAGATTAACAATATTTTTCTAAAAAATAATTGTTCGTGAGAGTATTCGAAAAGTATATCGAATATTGACCTTTTTAGACGAGATTATAATCTCTTAACCAAAACATTCTACGCTCTATAACGAAATTATTGAGAGCTTTATTCTTCTTCCATCAAATAAAAGCAAATGGGAGGGATTGATTGATGATATAAAAGAAAGGGAAGGTTTGATCTATTTTGATATTGAAAAAGAGTTGATTGTTGATAGAGTTTATTGATCCAATAAAACATATCCCTTAATGGGCCCAAAGTTGAGATACAACAAAATTTCACCAAAAACCCTAATCGGTGAATTCAAGTCAAGTTAGTGTAAATCCGTGCCAACCAACCTACGAATATAATTAGAGAAGTAATCTCATAAATAATGAGAATTAATCTCATTTGTTGTCTTACAAAGCTATACCATTAGCTACCATATTTTAAGATCGCCGAATGTGACGAAACTGAATCTCTAATTATACCATAGACGTTGAACGTCTTTCCCTGTTGATTTCGCTCTCGTTAACATGTCTTTTGTATAATGTCAATATATGCATTGTCATGCTATTCAACTCCGCCCACTAATGATAAATTGCATAGTCAAAACTACAACTCGTAAACCTCCTACTACAGCATAAACCTCAACAAATAAGACATCAAACCCTAAACCCTAAACCCTAAATTATAAATTGTCCTTTTTTTTCAGTAGAAAATTTCCACGTAAATCTATATAAATGTACCTAACTTATTATTTCCAACTTTTCATTAAAAAAAAATACCAAACATTTAACTTCACCATTCATCACATAAGGGGCAAGGTAAAACTTAGGTTTTGTATAAAAATGATGTGTAAAAACATTAAAATGAATTGATATTCTTCATTTATATTAGTATTATATACTGATATTGAAATTTTAAAAAAGAAAAACTACTTTTGACTTGAGACACAATCTAGAAGGTCAAAAGAAAGAATCATAGAAGTTATGTAAAGGGAAATTTGTAAAGAAGTGATTTGAAGCCAAAGTGATCAGAATGATTATTGGCAATGTATATATATCATATATTGTACATATCTAACCTTCATGATTCAAATAGTATTTAATAAATCCTTCATTATTCTTCATTTTAATTGGTTGTTTCTTGTTCAATTACTTTTATAATTATCATATTCATTAATTTCTCTAAATTTCTACATATATATATATATATATATATATATATATATATATATATATATATATTATGTGAATTAAGCTTAAAGAGAAGAAAATTGAATCAAATTTGTGTTTTGCTTCTAAGGGATCAAATATGTTCATTTTTTCTTTTCCCAACAACCAAATTAAATTACACTTAATTTCTTTTTTTTTTCCTCTTTTTCACCCACCATTAACCACAAGTAGCTGCCTTTTATTTATTTTATATATAATTTTATAAACATGATGAACTATTCTTATTAAAAAAAAAGAATTAATAAAATAAATTATTTAAAGGATTTGATTCTTCTTTTTGGGATAATTGGAAAGCAAATAAATTGAATATATAATTGAATTTAAACCCCTATTTAATTAACTTTGTATTTACTCTTCTTAATTACCACCATACTACATGTTTATAATTTATCAAATTAATTAACAATACATATATATAAATAAATAAATAATCAAATTCCATTCTTCTTCTTCGATTACGGTTCTTTATATTCGATCACATATACTAGTCTTGCATGTCTTTTTTAGTTCAATGATATTTAGAGTTAGATCGATGGGTTAACTTCTAACCTCTTAGTGTATATATAACATATATCCGTTTTGGGTTATACTAAGAATGATTCATATTAATTTTTTCGTTTAATTTGAAAGTAATGGAAGAACTTCCTGTGTAAAGAAAAAAAAAAAGTGGGAATTAGGGTTTATATGGTAGTGAGTATATGGGTGTTATAATTATGATATAGTTTAGAATTATAATGAGAGCTGTCTTGTAAGTTAATTTTCCATAAATAGCTTTCCTTTGAAATGGGAAATAACTCTTTTGGGTAATTGATAATTCACTCCTTATACTTACTTAGCTTATTCTATATTTCTTTAACTACAACTACACATTTTTATATGTATAATTATCAAAAAGTAATAATGATATTAATAAAATTTTAAAGTTCTGTTTTATCTCATCGTTACAATTAATGAATTAATTTATTTCAATCGAATCAAATCCCAGTACAAATATATAGTAATTTATAAATATATAAAATGAAAAATGAGAAGATTGATTTTGTCGAGTGTAAATAAACTAAAGATATGGTAGTTGGATTAGGTAAGAATTGAACATGAATAATACAGATGATTTTTTTAGTTCGAGGATCGAATCATTCACCCTTAATTATGTTCAAACGGTTCATATTTACGTTTATTATTATATATTTAGTATGTTATGTTTTTCACATGGTTACCTAATTCATTGTTAAGTATTTTTCATAGATTTTTTTTTTTTTTTTTTTTGAGAAGGTGTGTTTCATATAAATAGCAATTATTGTTGTGGTAAAAAAAAACTATATTTTAATTAAACACCAAATCCATACCTTTATGGATTTTTTTAATGTAAATAAAAAAAAAAACTTGATTTGAAATAAATTGTGCAATAAAGTTGATTAAGACAAATTTTGGGAAGAATAGCAAACAAAAATAAAACATATATTTTAATATAAATTATAATATAGTAAAATCTTATAATTAATTAACAATAGTATTTTTCAAATTAAAAAATAATTAAAATAAGAAATGGACTTTGATTATTGAAAATTCCACATAGACCTAAATGCATCATCTAAATCAAATTTAAGATACTCAAAAGTGTATTTTTCCCCACCAAAATCATGTTGGCAAACAATATATATGTTATATATTCATAACAAAAACAGCTGTGGAAGCAAAGTTAGAGAGTGGGAACATAAGAAAATTAAAAGAAAAGTTATAAAAAGAGAATTTGACCCAAAAAGTTATAGAAGGAATTAATTTTTGTGATTGGAAAAATAGATAATGATATCATATGGAAGTACTTTGTGATGATCTGATCCCTTATATGATCTTTCATATTATTCTTTTCCTTAGCTTCAAGAAGTGGCATTCTCTTCTCATAGTGGAGAAGGAACCCCAACACACACACACTTTCTCATACCACTAATAATCAATTACATTTTCAAACTTTTAATTGTAAAAACGGAGTATTTCAATTTATACATATATTAAAATTAGACCCTTATGTTTATATTTGGACATTTTGTAACATTTTAATGGAAATAAACACATCATCTAAAATAAAATCATTATATTCCTTCATGTGTGAATTGATATTTTTCACAAATGAAATGACAAATCTAAAGATTAAAGTGAACTAAGCTTAATAATAACTATGCTATCACTTAGTTTTGTTTCAAAGGTTGGAATGTTCGATCATTCTTCGTCCCTATAAATCTCGAAGTCTATATCTATACACACATCATATCAAATATAAAGTAGGGGAAAACAAAGAAAAATGAGGAAATCTAGAAATAGGGTTTGGTCGGTAAAAGAAATAATGATGGGTTTATGCATTATATGTTCCCATGCATTGCTGCTCATTGATTGCTACCCAATCCTACGTAATCCCCACTACCTTCTTCTTCTTCTTCTTCCTTTCTATTTTCACCTCCAACATTTGCACCAAAATCTAGGGTTATTTTTAAATCAATGAAGTACTGTTTCAATGTTAAACAGATCAATACTAATTAATTCAATCTACTTTTATAGTTAATTTTCAATCTTCAATCAATTACATTACAATTTAAAATAGTTTCTGAACATATATATACATGATGATCATCAAAAGTAACATTTATATATATATTATATAGGTGATATAATTGGTTGTTATCGAAGGTCGGTCAGTATAACTTAAAGCTAAGGGAAGTCTTAAAGTTATGGGAGTTGAAAAGTGTATGGAAGCAGGACGAAGAACGAAATTAAACTAAGTTTCATGATTGTTGAAGGGTCATGTGTGTCTCCTTCCTAGCAAACCATCCCCATTCCCAACCATTATTGCCTTTTCTTTGGACTCAATTCTCTTCCACAACAATGTATAATATAGTATCAATTATATATTATAACTTTCTTCTCTCCTTATACATATGCTAATTTAATCTGTTCATATAATTGAAAATTTTTAGTACGTATATACGTAGTTCGATTAAGTTTATAATATAACAGTTTATGTATGTCATTCAGTCTTGATCTGTTATCTAACAACATATAAAGATTACATCATCTACATCAATAATGTTGATGTGGACTTGGATTGTATATAAATTTTGAACTTGAATTGTGTTCTTTGTTTCAAGATTAAATCATCTACATCAATAATGATTTGTTGTCTTGATTTGTTTTCCATTAAAAAAAAAATTCAAAAGAAAAAAAGAAGCTGCCCACATGGCCAAATTTCCACTATAAAACCCCACTATCTCTCTGCCAATCCCTCCCCACAAAAAAAAACTCTCACATAATATTACATACTATCTCTCTCTCTCTCTCTCCCTATACCATAAGCAATGGTTTCAGAGAGAGTAAAGAATGGTGTAAAAGTTGATGATCATCAGTTATTCAGGAACAGTACAAACATGAAGAAGGTTTGTGTAATTGGAGCTGGAGCTTCAGGCTTAGTAGCAGCCAGAGAGCTAAGAAAAGAAGGCCACAAAGTTATCGTTTTCGAGCAAAACGATGACGTGGGTGGCCAATGGTTATACGATCCAAATGTACAAAATGAACATCCTTTAGGAAGATCCAAATTCCTTAATGTTCATAGCAGCATTTATTCTTCTTTAAGGATTGCTTCTCCAAGAGAAATCATGGGTTTCTCTGATTTTCCTTTTGTTGCTAAGAAATTTGGGCATGATTCTAGGAGGTTTCCTGGCCATTATGAGTTGTTTTTGTATTTGAAGGATTTTTGTCGTTGTTTTGATTTGAATCAACTTATAAGGTTTAATACTAGAGTTGAGTATGTGGGAATTATTGATCATAATAAAAACAATATTGTTGCTGGTAATATTCAATGGGTTGTTAGAAGTAGAGATTATAAGTGTAAGTATAAGAACATTAATGGGGATGATGATGATCTGATTGAAGAAGTTTTTGATGCTGTTGTTGTTGCTAATGGACATTATTCTCATCCTAGATTGCCCACCATTAAAGGTATATATATTTATCAATATATATGTATTAATAGTTCATTGTCTTTTTCACACATATATATAATTTATCTAACTTTTTAATTTGTGTTGTTTTTTTTGTTGGAATTAAAGGAATGGACAAATGGAAGAGAAAGCAAATTCATAGTCATGTTTATAGGGTTCCTGATCCATTTTCCAATGAGGTAAATTAAATTTATTATATTATAGTTTTATTTCATCGGTATACTTTGGTTTAATTCATTTTTTTACTCTTAAAATGTTCGGTTTATGTACTATCAATTTTGGTTCATTTTAGTTCTTAAACTTTTAACAAAATTCATTTATGAACACTTTAAAGAAAAGAAAAAAACGAATAGAATAGAATAAAATGGTAACTTGTTGAGATACGAAAACTAAAATGAATATTAAATTAATTATAAGTTCAATATATGAACTCCTGACATACTGTGGGTCGTCGAAAGTGTTACTGATCGATTGCCTCAAAGTCTTACTGATATTTTGTGTTGTGATTAAACAAACAGGTAGTGGTAGTTGTGGGAAACTCTCAAAGTGGGCAAGACATATCGCTAGATCTAATAGAAGTGGCAAAGGAAATTCATTTAAGCACAAAATTCTTAGACACTGTTACTCAAGGTTTATCCAAAGTCATTCAAAAGTATCAAAACTTGCACCTTCAGCCACAGGTGGTTATATCATTTTTTTTGCTTTTATTGTTTATAAACTTAGTTAATGCATAATTGATTAAATTAAATTTACTCTTGAGTTTGCTTGCAGATTGAATCTCTTGAAGAAGATGGGAGAGTGGTGTTTGTTGATGGATCTTCTATAGTTGCTGATACTATTTTATATTGCACTGGGTGGGTCTTATTTAATTAACCTTTCTATTTTTAATATCATTTTACATTACTTTAATGAAAAACAAATGTTATATATTAATAATTTATGTAGCTCAATAGATAAGACATGTAATAGATTATCATTCGTTTTGTACGTATTGTAGGTATTCATACGCATTTCCATTTCTTGACACGAAAGGAATAGTTGTTGTGGATGATGATCGAGTGGGGCCTTTGTACGAGCATACATTTCCCCCTTCTTTGGCTCCCTCACTTTCATTTATAGGCATTCCACGAAAGGTAATAACATCACATCTTTTCTTGGACAATTACGTAAAGGAAAGGAATCATACTTCTAAATTCGAGATTGATAGTACAAATACTACGTGTTCATTTTAAGAAAGGATGTATATAAGTTGGGGCATCTTTTACCAAAAGAAACAGTAGTACTTTTCAATTTTGCAAAGATTGGTAAAAAAGTTAGAGGTGAAATGAAATAATATACCCTTTAATGATACTTAGAAAATATTTTAGCTTCTATATGATGTGAATATAGTTTTTTTGTTGTTATTTTATTGGATAATTAATTACTCAAAACAGTTTAAAGTAGTTGAGTATTATTGACTGACTTTATTAGGTATATATATTCCAACATATGCAATGATTGTTAGCAAGTATTATTGCATATGTTTCTTTCTATACAATTATGTAATGTTTGGTAGGGTAGAAGAATGGAATATTGAAGATGTAGGAACCCTTAAAAGAATATATAGAAAAAGAAAGTTGAAGTAATTATATAGGATTGTTGTGTGCAGCTCATAGGTTTCCCTTTCTTTGAATCACAAGCAATATGGATAGCTCAACTGCTGTCTGGGAAAAGGACATTGCCATCATATGATGATATGATGCAATCCATCAAACAGTTTTATCACTCAAAAGATATTGCTGGCATCCCAAAGCATAACACCCATGATTTAGCTGAATTTGAGGTACTCGTGTTTTTGCAACAATCACGATCGATTGAAACTAATCATTAACTTCAAATATTTTGTACTCAAATTAGATTCTTCAATCTGACCCGATTTCTTTATGTTGTAGTATTGTGACAGGTATGGGGATAACGTCAGATTTCCACATTTGGAGGAATGGAGGAAGAAACTGTGTGTAACAGCTATTATAAATTCCTCAAACAATCTCGAAACGTTTCGAGATTCGATGGATGACGATGAGGATCTTCAAGAGGCCTATCAAAGCCCTCATTTCACTCAACTTGGAGCTCAAGTTTTTCCTTTGGACCACATGTAAAAGCTTCAAGAATCAGTTCCTTCTTTCTCAGCCTTTTTGGGTGGCCAAGTAAAATTCCACATGTAGAGTACAGAAACAGTATGAAAAGAAAGAGGGCATCAAATATCATTTCACCAAGTTTATGTATTCCATTTTTTGTTGTTCAATTTGTAGTGTTCCAAAATAATTCGGTCATTGTTGTTAGTATTTGTTATACCATCAAGGTTTCTGTCTAGTTATAAATTTTGATGTTCAAGTTACTTTAACATCTTTTTTCCAATTTATTAGACTATGAAAATTTCAGTTTTGTAATTTTTGAACTTACTCACGCATAAGTGTTTGTTAAGTGTTTAAATAAGTGTAAAAAATTGTTTATTCAATCTAAACAAGCCATGAAACCTATGACATAAACTCAGATCAGTTTCCATGGTGTATGTTTTCTTCAAAGGCAAAGGAAATTAATTTGTAAGAGACCAGATAAGTTGGCTGTAATCCATGACTCATTAACCAAACCAGCATGAGATGACTTTATTTAACAAAAGTATGGTCTAAATGTACATGGTGAATGGTGGCTTCCTTCTTTAATTTTGTATTAAATGGAACAAACAATTGACTCAAGATGGAGGGTAGAACAGAACTCGGCATAATTTACACATAACATATAATTATTTGAAGTAACTTCTCAAGACAAGTCCAACTATACTATACTTGTCCTAAGATAATTTTTCTATTACGAGCTGGATATCTCTGCCCTCTCTGTCGCCGAGTAATATTTCCCCAAACTATTACCTTTCTTTCTTTGTTTTCTCGTTCATTGTCTTGATCCGTGGTTGACCTTATAACAGTCTCTGTAGTTTTTGAAGATGAATCACACAACCGTCTCTTCCCTCTCGTCCCTGTCATTCTACCTCTACTTGTAGTTTTCGTTACACCGGCGATCGAATGAGAACTTGCAACTTCCATCAGGCCTCCAATCATCTGAATATCTTCTGTAACCTCATACCTAGACAAAGTTGCAAGACTTGGAAGAATTTCTGTCTGGAAATTTTTGCGCTGACCCCGCCTTGCACGCCCCTTCCCTGGTTGACATGAAGGTGAAGAAACGTTTTTTACTGCTTCCACTTGGTGGTTACTTGCTGTCAAGGAACACCCTTTTTCTTCTATTTCTTTCAACTTCAGTGTCATGACCTCAAAGTCATCCATGAAATCTGCCAAAAGCTCCTCTGAGTCAGTATCCTTGCATTTCAAGGCTAATTCAGCCTTCTCTGGATCAGCTCCTATTGAAGAAACTATTTCAGCAAGCCAGCATAAGGATTCAAATGAAGGTTGAACAGACGAACAACCGGTGATTTTATGACAATTTTGAGCCACAGATGATGAAATAGAAACCAAAGCTTCAGCTGCAATCGTACTGAGGTCCTCCAACGAATTTCCATCATCTTCGATTCCAACTGACTCTAGAAAATGTGACTCCACTTGGTTATCACCAAATCCTCCTGGAGTTGAAGAGTGATTTTCCTTTCCTGGACTCACGGGTACCTCCAGTTTCATTTCAGTGGAGCAACAAGGTGTTGCCAAAAACTCTTCGTTTATGCATACGTTGAGATCAATTTGATCTTCCATCCAATTTGCAGAAGCCTTGAACAATGGGCGAGCTTCTTCTTTCACTATCTCAGACTTGGAGCTGTTACAGAAGCTTCCTTCGACAGGGCTGACACTGTCAGACCCAAAGCTAGGCCTCAAGTTCTTAACACAACAGAGATCAACTTCAGCAAGCATTGCATTTTCTACCAACATTTTGGAACTCTCAGTATCTAAAATATGGTGTCCTATGGGGCCTTGTGCAAATTTTGTCAAGGATGTAGTGGATGATGACAGACTTGAATTTGCAATATCTTTGTCGGGTTGATATCTTTGGCTTCTGTCATAAAAGCTAATTGGTTCAGAATAGCCATTGGTAGAGAGTCCATTCTTTCTTCCATTGCTATCTTGCTCTGAGAAACCAAACAACTTTGAATTGGCTTTGCCATATAAATCATGGAAAAGGATCTCCCTGTGGCCAGAAGCATTCACTGAATATCTACAGGCCGATTCTTCGGCAGAGTTAGGAGGATTATTTAAATCAACCGAGACCTTGGTTTTCTCTAATAATGAATCATACTTGGGTTGTCTATCACTAATATGAACAATCTCAGGCATTCTCTTGAGATGACAGCTTGACATCTCAGGCACATTTGTCAATTCATCTTGGCTATTCAAGTAACTGCTGTCAGTTGGAAGTTCAAGATCAAACATCCCTTTCCTCAAAATCTTACTCTTAGATTCTGAATAATAAGGATTCTTTGAACTGATTCCATTCAGAGGGGAGTCAGAACCTGTTTCAGTGCTCTTCCCTAACCTTGAAAGTAATGAGGTCGTTTCTTCACCTGAAATAAATAATTGACCGTATACAGAGAAGTTACGTGCATCCTGAGCACACAATGCAGAGACCCGAGACTTGTAAAAATCAGACTGAGTTGTCGTGATGCACATATCATGCTTACGCGATTCCCTCTTCATCTCAGCTATAAACTCCCTCTGCCTTTTGTAAAGGCGATGGAGTTCATAAATCTGAACAGATTATTAATATTTCAGACGAATTTATAAGCTCGAATATTAAGAAGATCAGATTTCTAAAGAAGCAAACAATTGCAAATACATAGTAGGATTCGCTAATAATAATACATGATTCCAAGCCAAAAGATAAATTGCATACCAAGGATATACCTGATCCCTAAAAATCGCTTCTTGCTTAAGCATTATCTGCTTTAGTGCTTCTCGGCCACATTCAACATACAGACCAGCTGACAATGGTGACAATAAATTTTTGGTGTTACGTCCACCATTCAGAATTTTATCCTCACTGATTTGAGGCCATATACATCCACCAACAACTCCCTTCAGATCCCTACTGAAATAAAAATTTGGATAGTTGCCAGAACCCTGCATATTTGCTCCAATACCAAGAAGTTCCATAAATAACACAAAAGCTTTACCGGATATTCTGGCAGATTAGGACCTGAGGACAAAAGGACAGCAAGAATTGATTGGTACAAGTAGGCTCGTGATAAAATTTAACAGAATTACCTAATTAACTTACTGAGTACATCTCAACTGCATACTTTGGTTTGATCAACTCCAGCTAAAACTTTCTAAGTTACAACCAAAACCGTTTATAATTTCAAATTCCAACATTATACTTTTGGCATATACAGTCAATGATAACATTTTCTAAGGCATAATAAATTGAGAAGAATCATATGCAAAAGTTAAGAGTCTGCACAAGGATCGAATCCACAAAACGGACTAGTACAGTTAATCAGTTTAAAATCTACCTCAGGCAGAGCTCCTCCCAAAAATGGTAACAAGATTTCACATTGAAGTGACACTGTTAACTCCATTTAATAGCATGAAATTCATCTCGATGACCTTAAAAGCTTGAAGAACCTGAATCCAAAAAGACCAAAGAACAAATGAAAACTCCTCTCTAAACAACTTGCACTTAAATACAGAACACGACAAAGACTACAGAAAAACAAGTTCAACACACAAAGTTGCTAAGATATTTCATAAGAAATGGGAAGAAAGGAGGTCAACCATGTCAAAATCTGGGCACTCAGAGCCACAGGCGGAGAAGAAGATTTCCAGAAATGAAATCCACTCTAGAGAAAAGAGGAAGAGCTCTCAGAGCTCAATCGACAGAACCCACCAAGGAAATTCAATGAAATATAGAAAAGAAAGCAAAAAGATGAAAGAATCACCTGGTAAACGGAGAAAAAGAGACGACCCATGAAGGAGAAATCAGGGGAAAGTGGTGGGGAATGGGTGAAGAAGAATTAGATGGAAAAGGAAATCAGATAAAAAAAAGAAAAAAGAATAAGAAATTTGGATCTGGTAGTGATAGAGAAGAAGGGTAATGGGTAAATGGGCCATTTTTTCTAGGAAGATTTAGAGAGAGAGTACAAAGGAATTGAAAAAAGACGAACAAAACTTCCATTGGAAGGGACAGGGAGACTGTTTGTTACCATTTATATTGTCTTTTTCTTTCCTTCTCTCCGATTTTAATGTCCACTTTTTTGGATTTTTTTATTACTTCGAACAAAGCTTCCACCTATAAACTAAACCCTTTATCATCTTTTCTTTATTTCTCTATTTAAATATCATAATTTATACCCAACACTTTCTATTCTCTATTTATATATTTAAATCGAGTTTCACTCAACCATAGTTGATATAACCCATCCAACATCTAAGAGTAAAAAGTTCTCTTGTGCTCACAATCGACATTTTTATTAGATCGTTAAAAAAATTTCAATTAATTTTGTTAACTTTATTTGATTGTTGATCTTTTGTTGGTAATTTTTTTTAATTTCAAAATAATATCTTTGAGAATGGTTCCTTTATAGTGGATTGTTTTGTCTTGTAATTACTATAGTGTTTTGTACTTACACATGCACAAATTATGGTAAGAAACAGAGAAAATAGAGTTATTTTCCAAAAGCCAAAAACGAAAGTTATATTGATTATCAATGGTCAATACAAATATATTTTAAGTATATCTCAAATAAATAAAATAAAGTATTTAAATAAATGCTAAAATTCAGAAAATTGAAAATTGAAACTCCTCAACAAATTAAGCCCAAGTTGGTGAAGCCCAAAATTACTGGGCCTGTTCAGGTTGGGTTGTTTGGGCTTAGAACAATCATTTTGGAATTGAGATCCTCAATTCTTTTCTTTCTTAAATTAAATTGAGCATTAAAAAATTTGCAAATATAACAAAATTTGTCAAATTCTATCAATGATACAAGTCTATCATCGATAGACTATGTTGTAAATATTGGTCTATCACTAATAGATCATACGAGTCTATCAACAATACAAGTCTATCGGTGATAGTTTTGCTATATTTGTAATTTTTTAAAAATATTATTATATCCTTAATTATTGTTCCTAAAATGACCATCAATTACAATTACCCTAAATTCATATTTGTACTCTCAATTTCTCATTTTTCAAAAAAGTATTTTTTGAAATACTGAATTCTTAAACAAATTTTATGAAGATCGACAGAGTCTCATTGTGAAATTCATAGTTATAAGTAATTGTTAAAAAATATATTTTTTTTAATTAATAAATAAATACTTTAACACTTTATTAATGAATTAAAATAATTGTTATTATATATATTCAATTTTTATATAAAAAGACCAAAATAGAAACATAAATAAACTATAATTACAAAAGCAATTCTAAAACACCAATCCATTTCTCTTTGTTAGAATGCACACACACTCATATGAAAGACTAAACTATAACGAATTCGGTTAAACTTTGTGAGTATAATAATATATAGGATGATTATAATAATATAGAATGCTTTCAAAGTTAATTTTTATATTTGTCAAATCAAAAGTTCAATAAATATGAAAGAAGACAATTGAATATGGTTATTTAATAGCTTCATATTGAGGCTACAAACAGAGCAATGCAACCCCCAATTAAGGTCCCAAAGACATTATTATTGAAATAAGAAAGGACAATAATGTCAATCCTTTCATTTCATGGTACTAATAAACTTTATCATCATGGAACTTTGAACACTTTTCCCCCATTTTCTTTTTTTCTTTTTTTTTTTTTTGAAATCGTGGACCTCTTCTAGATCCGTCATTTGATCTAAAAACCTTTAAAATCAATATTAATCGAGAATTAAATAGTATTACAAGGAATTAAAACATAGGTTAACGTTGGAAATACAATCTAAAATTAAAATTTAAGAAATTAAATTTACAATGATTAAAAGAGATAAGGAAGAAGCCTAATGAGATATGAAAGATATATCGTCAAATCTTAGATTGAATTGACTCTTTAAATCGATCCAAAACTTATATAAAACCTTCGATTCTCCAACTTTAGAATTCACAATCATATATACAAGAATGGGTATTTTTCTTTTGTGAGTACTTCAAGTGAAAATAGAGAAGGTGAAGACAATCAAACTTTAGTTTAGTTTAGATGTGATAACTTTAATTCAAGACAACATATATATATATAGAGAGAGAGAGAGAGAGGATTTGATTAAAACTAATTAATGATAATGTTTATGAAATGATTAGATGAAGTGGTGACATCAGACTCATTTATCATTTCTTGCATTATAATTCATTCCCATTATATATCTATATGTATGTATCCATTTTGCTTTTGAATATTTGTTCTTGAAGCATCAAACCACCTCCATCACTCTCCACTTCATATCCGAAGATCAAGATCAGATATCATTAAACATAGCTTTCTAGATAAAACATCAATATTGATACAATTATTAGCATAGGATTTAGGAGCATCAATGGATGCTTTATTGGTTGGAAGAGAGTGACAGAGCTCCAATAACATATATGGGAAGGAAAAGGGAGTTTTCTTTTTTCTATTGAGGAATTAATTAAGCTTAGAAAGAAAATTAACAATAATGGAGAAGACAATGGCAAAAGTTGGGAGTTTTTGGATATCAAAGAAAGCAAAGCAAGAGATCACCACCATCACTGCTCAACTCTCAGTATGTATATATATAGAAGTTGTTGTAGTTAATTTGTTTCTATATTTTATAGCTTAAATTGTTACATTATTATGATTTGATTTCAGTCATTCTCCAATACTATAGAGGACAAGGCAAAAATGGTACTTGACAAGATCAAAGGTACATATAAAAGTTCTGGTTTCAGTAAAAGTATTAAATCAACAAGATAAATGAAGTTTTGATAGATTGGATTATTGATGATATGATATTAAATTTGGTGATTGAATGTTAAATTGGCTACTTATGTAGTGATTTGTTAATTAAATTACTAATGAAATGGAAAAAACACATTACCAACCTTTTTGTTTCCAATGGCGATGCCGACGAGAAGGGAAGCCGCAGAAATCACTGCCGGAGCTACTCCGAGAGCACAATCTTCCGGCGGGATTATTCCCAAAGAACATAATCTGCTACGAATTGGATGAATCGAAGGGGAAACTGGTGGTGCATTTGACGTCGGCGTGCGAGGTAAGCTTCAAGGACTCGTCAATCGTAAGATACGCTACTCGCGTAAAGGCGAAGCTGGCGAAAGGGAAATTGAGTTCCGTAGAAGGAATGAAGACCAAAATTGTGGTGTGGACAAAAGTCACCACCGTCTCCGTCGAGAGTTACAAGTCGGAGAAGGTCTGGTTTGTGGCCGGAATCAAGAAATCCCGTCCCAAAGACGCTTATGAAATGCCTCGTCAAGCTCTTGGAGTTGACGATTTCTAAATGCTTAGAGTAACATTTCATGGCCTAAAATAGCTAAGGTATGTGTTCGAATCCCCTTGAGTCTTATTAAAAAAAATGATAAAGTTAAAACAAAGATAAAAGAGATTTTTATACAAATGACTTAAATAGTAATTATGAATTATAACTATGATTTCTCACGTTATGGATGAAATATCATTGAAGTTTTTTAGAATCTTCAATTGTGATCGTGTTAAAGCTAATATGGTCATTCCTAACACGATAGAATTATAAAAGAAAAGTACATTTAATGAAAATTTTTACCTCTCAAGTTAAGGGTAATTTTATTAATAATAATTAAATATATAGTAACATTTTTAAACACTCATGTAGTTTATTAGTGATGATAGATTAATGTTTATAACATAGACTAATAGAATTTGATCGATTTTATTATATTTGTAAATTTTTAAAAATATTACTATATATATATATATCTACTTACTCAAATACCCATCCTTCCCCTTCTCCCTCTTGTAATCACTTTTGGGCTTACGATTGTGGGCCTTAAAGAAGTGGGCAATATTCCTCCACAAAGGCCCATAATTGATTTTACATCACATACTCACCATCACTATAAAGAATGCAATTAATTTTACAAAATACCATCCTGCTCAAAAAGCAAATTTATTTATATTGAAGACCTCTTCATTTGGAAAGTAATGTAAAGTTTTGATATGAATACAAAGGAGATATATATATATATATATAAGTAGGATGGGGCACTTAGAGAATTGAAGATTTTTGTGGGTAAAATTGATTGCAAAAATGGCCCCTATATGCAAACTAATCCATGAAGTCATGAACCAACCTAACTTTAAAACCCCATTCTTTACTCAATTCATTTTCCTCTTTTTCACATGACATTAATGAGGATTTCTCTCTTTAGCATATGGTGGATGTTGAAGGTTCATCTTTTCTCTACCACACCTTGCATCCACAGCTTCAACCCCTACCTAATACGTTTTTAATTCCTCAATTAATTTATCTTATAGAAAAGTTTTAGTAGAGACTAAGTTTAAGATTTATTGAGAGTTCGGAGACTAAAATTAAACATGAACAAATTCTAAAGTTTTTATCTATTTAGTTAAAAAAAAAAAGTTTCATTTTATTTGAGAGAAAAAACAAATCTTAAGCAATTTCTTAATTAGATAAATATTTATTTAGCCAATGTATAAGCAGAATTTGTAATTTTGTTTATTAAGTATAATTAAGATTTTAAGTAAATGTATATATTAAATAATTGTAACTTGATGTTAATTTTGATTTTCTATGAAAATGGTTTAAGTGAAGCTTTTTTTTTTTTTTTTTTTTATATTTAGAAGAAGTAAAATAAATAAATGTGACTAGAAAGGCTCACATGGATTTTCAAAGTGTATAAATTTGTGTATTTTTTTATAATAAGCCTAGAAATGAGGAATCTTGACTAATGAATGAATTAAATTAATGGAAATTAAACTCTAATATAATCAAAGTGATTAGTAAAGTCGTTAGAAAATGATTAGACTAATCCAACTACGTAACACTTGACTTCTGTCTCTCTCTCTCTCTCTTATTATATAATATGATTAATTAGATCACAAATCTCCAAACTAAATAAATCAATATTGTCTAATCAATAATTATTTCTCTTAAACAAAAGTTACAAATTATATATATTCTTTCTTTTAAGTCATGTGAGTGTGTATTTTAAAAACGCTATATATGCTTTGAGCTTTGGAAAGTACTTTTTTTTTTTCTAACTTTAATTTCTACTACTTTTTTTTTTAGAATAGATGATGTATTTTTGTGAAATAAAGTAAAAAATTCAAGAGAGAAGTTTGATATTTCTTCACTCGATATTATATTTTGTAGTAAAATATATTTTAGTGTTTTTCGAATAATCATTTTTAATAAACTCGTTGAATTATGAACTAAAACTATCATGAATTGGCCTAGTGATAAAAAGGGATACATAATTTCAATATCTACGGTCTAAAAATTAATTTCTTACGAGTTTTCTTGACACTCAAATGTTGTAGGAGCTAGTGAATTGTCCCGTAAAAAATAAAATGAAGAGTTAGGGTTTGTAATGATGTGGAAAAACAGAAATCGATTAATGAATGAGGAAGAAGAAGTAAAATGGGAATGCAATCATAGCCTTCTTCCAAGAAGAGACATCACATGCAAATTTCATAAACACACAAACACCCTAAAAGTGAAACACTTAATCAAAAAACCCACCACTTCCATTTTTTTTTCTATTGTATTTTATCATCTATACTTTATCAAAAACACTTAATCATGTAATAGATCTATATTATTGAAGGTATAAAGACTAAAATTGAATAAGAATAATATTAAACTCTCAAATCTAGTTAATTATATAAGATTGGGAAAAGAAGCATGTATGTATGCTTCATTATATGTAGTTATGATTGACATTTCAAAGGGGGGGAAGAAGAGAGAATATTTTCAATGTATCTATTTCTTTTTGGGTCTCTTTTTGCAACAAAAAGGGGGAATTCATGATATTGTTGAGAAATAATGCTTTCTACTAAAGTAATTGATCAGAAAGCAATTATTACCAAAACAATTCCATATGGGTAATTTTTGGGTAAAATAGTTTTACTAAATTTTGATGATTATAAAGTAAAAAAGGGGGGGAGAAAAGTCAACTATATGTGAAGAATTTGTTAATTATTGTATGTAAATTAAAAGAAAGGCAAAGGAAATTGATGAACATTATGGGTTTAATTGCATGCATTAGTTCAATAATCAAATGGGGGAAAAGGCTATATTTTGTGTTATACTTTATTAAGGTATTCCCAATCAATTGATTTCAAGATTTTAGAAAATGTAATAGCATATACATACATACATACATATATATATATACATATATAATTGCAAATAGGGTTTTTTTAGGGCAAAGTCAAAGCTTATAATTTGAATTTAAAGGGAAATTATAGCTCATCCATGGCATGTGAAATAATGAATAATTTAGGGTTTGTTGGTGTCCCTTGTGATTGTGGTTGTAACATTTTATTTTTAGGTTAATCTCTATTTAACAACTCAAAAAACCCTAACTCTTCATTTTATTTTTATTAAATATTTTTCTTCACTATACATCTAAACATATAACTCAACTAGTATAAGTCGTATATTTTTAACCAAACAATTAGAATTTTGAATTTTTTACGTTAAAATATTCACCTGTTTATAAAAATCGATTTTTCGACTAAATTGTCACTGAACTGATTATTGTTAGTTTAGTAAATGTTCAAATTAGTTGATTGGTCGATCTATCGGTTTAAGCTTTTGAAATTTTTTAAAATTGTTGTTGGTTTGGATTTATCCAAACCGGCACTGATTAAACCCGTGGCAGATCTAGTTGAAGAAGAAAAAAAAGTCTAACAAACAGAGTAACCACTAATCTAATTAAGTATTAAAAATAAAGTAGTTTTCTTTATATAAAGAAGGGGGCTCGAGTCCGCGGGCCTATACTAAATCGTTTGGTAGATTAAACCCATTCCTATCTCCAACAAATTACCTTTAGGTCGGTTGGTTTTGGTTTTTTGATCTATTATGCAGATTGCGATGTTTTTTTTTTTTTTTTTTGCTCGGAATATTATTCAATTTAGTATGTTTGGAAGTAACCAAATAAGGTATATATACACATATATGAACACTTTTAAGAAATAGGAAAAGTATTTGGTATTAGTATAAACTTTGAATTTCAATTTTTATTGATAGATCATCTAATGCAATCATCTTTCAATTTCATTTATTGGATTGATCTAAATTTGTTGACCACCACTTTCATTCATTAAAATGAATAAAAACTAGGAATAATGTTGACATCTTCTCATTTTGACTTCCAAATGAAATAATCCTTTCCAAAGAATAGTATATATGGAAAGTTTGATTTTCGACCTAACAAATATATATAAATATAAAATATTTGTTGAAACTCTTTTTAAAATTTTAATTTTAAATGTTATGGTTTCATTTTGTTATTTAATCTAAAAAGATCATTCCATCACGTAATTTGACCCTTTAATTAAAATCCAACTTCCTATGAATATATTTTCTTAAAAAATACTCTATTATCAACGGTAGAATACCCCAAATAACTTTTAAATGAAAAATCCCTAACCCCATGTTAATTAAAGAATAACTTAAGCAAAGACTATAATTGTGAAAAAGAAAAAAGAAAAAGAATTGGTTGGATTTATTATAGAGTATAGTTACTTAAATACACATAGAATTATAGAAATGATATGAATTAATATTTTGATTGGGAAAGGGAATGCATGGGGGCATGGTGAGATGGTGAGAGATTGGAGAGATCTCTCATTTTCTTATTTTATTTCTATTCGGAGTGGGACCCAATAAAGTCAAGAAATGTAAAGCTGGCAAAGCTTATTAACTAAAGCAAACCCCTTCTCTACTCAAAAGAACCAAACCAACCACACACACATACACATAAAGTAGACCAATTTATATCTCTTTTTCTTTTCTTTTCTTCTCTTTACTTTTTTTTTTTTAATTCTTTTATACAATTGCATCTCGAGAATTTTACCCGACCTTGTGGCACAGATACTAGTTGAGTTAAGCTCTTATTGATGTTGTTTTTTAAATACTTATTTTTCAATAGTTTTGTTAATTTATAGAAGCAATGGACCAAAATGGGAGTCTACAAGTGATTGATTATAAATAAGTTTACAATTGTTAGCTTTATATTCCTTTTAACTCCCAAAATTACAATTTTAATTTTTACATTTTTTATTGTGATCAATGGATAAAGGTCAGTCGATCCATTTAATTAACTCTATGAAATATTTTTTGAAACTTTACCAAACTGCCACTGATTGACCCCTTTCATTTTCCAACCGACTTCGGTTTAGTCCATCGTTTCGGTTTTTTCATCTATCATGCTCACCTCTAATTTTTTTTTATTTTTTTTAATGTTTATGTCTTTTTGGTATAATTAGTTGAATTTTTAATTTTGTGTCAAATATATATTTGATTGTTTAAAATATCAAATAAATTATTAAAATTTGAATTTCATATGCACCAAAGTTCTCCTGCTTTAGGAAATACCTAATAGGCCAATCCTTAATCTTCTAGTTAAATTTTTTTTAACTTTATATATAGGTCACAATTTATTTAAATAGATTTTTTAAAATTAACGTATCTATTCAAATAAAATCTAACATTTCATCATTTCATTAGACATAAAATTCAAATTTATATTTTAAAAGATTAAATACCAACTAAGAGGCCAATGAAATGGATTAACGTATATGGATGCAAATCGCATTCTCGTAATACGGTGTCAATCGAATCGTTGTTATTTCTTTAATAAAACCCACTATAGGATTAATGAAAAGCAAAAAAGAAAAAAAAAAGAAGAATGAAAATTGATGTGAAATCTTAGGCAATGGTACAAAAATAGTAAAATAGTCCAATTTTACCCAAGTATTTAAAAAAGTAGACCACTTTTAGTTAAAGGAAAGAAGACCCGTGTGTTTATAGGTTAAAAAAGACAAACAACGAATCTTCGAAGGTAATAAGTGGAAAATCAGAGGTTGAAAATTATATACAAAATTACATAAATATATATATATATAAAAGAAAAATGGGAATATGCATTTAGTCAACAACTACCCAAACTAAAAACCCACTCCCACGCGCGGGTGTGGGGAGCACGCGGGCTTTGATTGGTGTAAATAAAGTGGGGTCGATTGTGATTTGCCGGTCAGACACACGCGACGACTGGAGAGAAGGAAATCTTTGGAAGATAGTAAATGCGAAGAAGCGAGTCTAATTAAAAATACAAAGGGAGACTGATGCAATATGGGAACAAAAACAGAGAATAAACACATACTGCTTCCAAACTTTCCTTCCTTTCCCATTTTGTTTTTCTCCCTTCTTAAAAAACTAAAGCCAAAAGAGGTTTTTTCTTTCTTTCTTTTAAGTATATTTAAGTTGTAGATTGAGGCTAAAGCATACCCTAATTGGGTTTTAATATTTACTTACAATAATTTAGTTCAAAAGCAATCAAGTGTTGGAAAGAAAGTTGAGTTGGAGTTGGAGAAGAAGGAAATAGATGGAAGTTTTATTGGGTAGAATTTTATTCTTTACTGCTGTTGATGTTGGTGTTGGTATTGGTGTTGGTGTTGGTGTTGGTGTTGGTGGTGCAGTGGGTATTTAACTTTCCGTTGATTTCGCTGTTTCAATTGTGGAGCCGAGCTTTAATGGCTTCTTCTAATCCACCATCTTCCGCAATCGCCGCATTATGGATCCATTACAGTAACTGAGAACACAGCACAACAAATTGTATTCCCACGCAAACAACCTAAATTAGACTCCACATTCCATTGTTGTAACCTGGTATAAAACTCCACCCTCTTCTTTTTTTTTTTTTCCTTCTCTTCATTCTTCAATACACTCCCATTTTCGTTTGGGATTAAAAGAAAAAAAAAACCAATCTTCCCGCTAACCCATTTGATTTCTCTCTTTTCCCCTTTCTGGGTCGACCCAGGTTGTTTGATTCTTGAAATCTTTGTTTCTCACTAATGGTTCTCAAGTCTCAGTGATCCGCCATGGGGTGTGTGAATACGAAGCAGGCGGTGTCTGTCACGCCTGCATTCGATCATTCCGGCGTGTTTCGAGATAATGAATCAACGGCGGTGGGGAACTCGGGTCGGAGCCGACTTGGGTTGGTGGGGGAGATTGAGAAGGTTTCGAAGCCCAAGGCTAAGGTGAAGAAGAAGAGTTCCAGTGAGTTTAATGGGGTTGGGAGTGAGTTTGGTGAGTCGGGGAGAGCGAGTTCAAATGGCGGAGGGAATGAAACTTTGAGCTTCAGATTGGGGAATTTGAACAAGTATATAGAAGGTGAACAAGTGGCGGCGGGTTGGCCGGCCTGGCTTAGCGCTGTCGCCGGTGAGGCCATTCAAGGTTGGGTTCCACTCCGGTCCGATGCCTATGAGAAGTTGGAAAAGGTTCTTACTTTTTTTTCTTACGCTCTTTCATCTCCGTTTTTCTTTTAATCATATCCAATCTAAATTTTATCTATATCTAATCATTTATCTTTTTTTTTTTTTTCCATTGCTTGACTTGGGTTTATAGTTGATTTTGGTAATATACTTCCATTTAGGGGGAGGGGACATGAAATTAATTCTTCTCATCCGTTAAGTTGCTTTGTCCAATCAGTTCAACCTGCCACTGTGGGAACATGATGAGTTGCATGCATTTTTTTGAAACAGTAATCTTTGTATTTCATCTTCTGCTGGATGGATTCTGTTAGCTTTCACTTTCAGTTTGAAACTTTTGAAAGGATTTATGTTTTTCTTTAATTGTCATGGAAGGTGTCTAAACTTGCTAATTTGATGATCCCTTCTTCCCTTCATGTTTCTGCCAAACAAAGAAGCGTTCACTGTAAGATTTACAACCTTTTAATGAGATCCCCTGAAATCTATTCATTAGGAACAGAGTTCTATGTGTTTGGTAATTTCTGCTTTTTAAAAAGTGTATTTGTCCTTTTTTTTTTCTTTCTTTTCTACACCTGCTTCAATTTCATTATAACTTTCTTGTTGACATTTCTAATTCTAAAATGGTGGTAGTTGAAGTGTTTTATTAGAAAGTCATTTTGGTCTGGATGGACTTGGTCTAACTTCTTTCTGCTTGTTGATGTTCAATTTTAATAGATTGGACAAGGTACATATAGCAGTGTATTCCGAGCACGTGAACTTGAAACGGGAAGGATAGTTGCTTTAAAGAAGGTTCGATTCGACAATTTTGAGCCCGAAAGTGTTAGATTTATGGCACGAGAGATCATGATTCTCCGCGGACTCGATCACCCTAACATCATCAAATTGGAGGGCTTAATTACATCTCGTTTATCATGTAGCATTTACCTTGTGTTCGAGTACATGGACCACGACATTACTGGACTCTTGTCCTGTCCTGATATCACTTTTAGTGAATCACAGGTATGCTTGATTCAGTTTTGTAATGAGTTGCTTAACTTTCTATTATACAGTTATAAAACTTGCTTGTTAAGTAAGTAGATTGTATCTATCAGTACTTTAGAATGAAGGTTCTGAGTTCGTATAGAAATTTTTTTCATCCAGAACAATAAGTTGGGTAGCATTCTTTTGCAGAATATGAAGTGGAAATGAAACTTTCTATTTCTTATGGACAAATGAATGAGTACTGTAAAATGAATCTGTTGCTCTTTACCTTTTCTGTAGATTAAATGCTACATGAAACAATTGTTATCCGGGCTTGAGCATTGTCACTCACGTGGTGTGATGCATCGGGATATTAAAGGATCTAATCTTCTAGTCAATAATGAAGGAGTATTGAAGGTGGCTGATTTTGGATTGGCAAACTTCTGTAATTCTGGGCACCGGCAACCTCTAACTAGTCGTGTTGTCACTCTGTGGTATCGCCCTCCTGAACTTCTACTGGGTTCAACAGACTATAATGCATCTGTGGATCTTTGGAGTGTTGGCTGTGTTTTTGCAGAACTTCTAGTTGGGAAACCTATTCTTCAAGGAAGAACAGAGGTAATATATATTTTTTTCCCTTCTTAAAATTGTTATTGTACTATTTATTATCATATTCTTCCTAATCTGTCTTCACATTTGAAGAAATAGATGAATTTAGGGACAAGTAGAAGTACTTCAATGAGAAATTAACATTCCCAGGAAAAGTGGCTTCTTTAGATTTCTGTGAGTTGCCTATCTAAGTAACATTATTTCTTGAAAGAAGAAATTTGTGAAACATCAAGACAGAACTTGGAACAGATTTGGACTTTTAAAGGATTCAATGTTTTACATTAGTGTTTTGATATGAACAATTCTATATTTTGGTGAATAAATGTAGATGATGACGTTAATGCTCTGATATTTTTCAAAGGTGATATTGACTTTACATTTGGGGTCTTATATTGATACTTTCTTCTTTCTACCAACAGGTGGAACAGCTACACAAGATCTTCAAGCTTTGCGGCTCACCTCCTGATGAATACTGGAAAAAATCTAAACTTCCTCATGCCACTTTGTTCAAGCCGCAGCATCCTTATAATAATTGTTTACGGCAAACCTTTAAAGATCATCCTTCAACGACTGTGAACTTGTTAGAAACTCTTCTTTCCGTTGAACCATACAAGCGTGGAGTTGCCTCCTCTGCTCTCACATCTGAGGTAATAATGCTGATTACGTTATGCTGTCTCGCAAAATTCTAGCTACTCTTGTTGCACTACACTAATTTGATTATACTAGAACCAAGTAATCAGTTTGTTCAATGAATTTTCTCGTACTAAATCCTTTATGGTTTCTTTCAGTATTTCAGTACCAAACCGTATGCATGTGATCCATCAAGCATGCCTATATATCCACCTAACAAAGAGATTGATGCGAAACAAAGAGAGGAGACTAGAAGGTTGGTTCTCATTTCTTTCTATCATAAAAGAGTTTGAAACAAAAGTGGGAAGAAAAAGATGACTTTTGGAGTGCCTAAGAAAATGTCTTGTCCATCTTCATCAGTGCCGAAATTTGTCAAGCCCGTGGAACTAATATTTTGAGCCTATTTGGAATTACTTTTGGAGTGCCTACGAAATTTTTTTAAGTGCAAAAAAGTGTTTTTAAGCCCTTGAAATTCATTCCAAATAAACCCTAAAATTCAGGTTTCTATTACTAATGTGTGCATTACCTTGAAAATGTATGTTACAATGGCACATTCTCTGGATTTTGTAAAGGCATTGTAAATGACTAAACATAAAGGGCAGTAATTCATTCCTAATCAAATTGCTTCTTCTGCTTTACTATTGTTATTTGTGTTGTTCTTCATGATCTATAATCTAAATAATTTTGAACTTGCAGGAAGAAAGGTAGTGGAAGATCCCGTGGACTAGATAACAGAAGGTTAACGCGAAAGCATCTTGGAATCAGTAAATTGGCACCAGCAGAGGTATTTCTTCTTTTTCACACTCTTTCCCTTTTTGTTCTCTTTTTAGAAACAAATGTATGAGAAGCATGCTAAGGAGGCACCCGTTGGATTTATAATTTTACTGTTCTTAGTGTCTACCACACTACAAGGAAGTTCTCATTCATCTGGTTTGAATGTTTACAGGACTTATCAGTCTCAGCTCGAGATTTGCATAAAATTAGTATTAATGCACAAAATCTTAAAGAAGAGAAGGTTATCAAAGGTGTTGAGGCGGAAAAAATGTCTATGGATAAATTGGAAGAGACTATACATGTAAAGAATGCATCTCAAGGAGACATTCCCTTCTCTGGCCCCCTGCAAGTTTCGACATCAAGTGGTTTTGCATGGGCTAGACGACGAAGAGACGATGCCTCTATTAGATGTTATTCCAGATCAATTTCAAGAGGACACCTAATTAATGGACTGGAAGATTCTACTACATTGCATTCAATAAGCAATTTGGACTCTAAGATTCATGAAAAGAGTGACATGTCGTCCATCAGCCGATCAAGTTCCAAGGGCCATGAATCAAATGAGAGATCAAAGGTTGTGATAAGGAACCCGTGGGGCAAGTTCGAGCGTCCTGATTCCTTTGATACTTCGGATGAGTACCACTCACAGGAATTTGCAGCGGCATTGTATTTGCGAGATGAAAAGGAAGCCAAGAGGAAACAGCTGGTGAGTTTAAGATCATTAGCACCAGCCCTTTGATGTTTGCCATTGTTTTACAATATTGTAAGGATTGTTCCACCACCTAAGCCTTTATCTTGTGACAGAGTTATCAGGACCAAGTGGACAAAGTTGAATATTCTGGGCCCTTGTTATCTCAATCTAGCAGAGTGGATGAACTGCTTGATAGACACGAGAGGCATATTCGACAGACAGTTAGAAGATCATGGTTCCAAAGAGGTACTACTATTGATATATATTTCCTTCATTGAAATTTGTATGTTGTACTTTACATCTTCCATAGGCTTTTAAAGATCGTTGAAATTCCCCAGCAGACACGGCCAGTTCGCAGCACCTACGTTGCGAGCTTGTTTGTTTTTCTGTCTGCAGTCCTTATGTTCGTCACATTTCTACTTTCACACTCTTTTAAAGATTTATCTGTTCTCACCCTTGCATTTTGGGCTCGTAACATGTAGGTAAAAATTGATTGCTTATCAGTTGGAAAAACTCTGGAGATTGGCCATTTTGTAACAGAAGAGCACCAAGTGAAGAGATCTTCTCTCGTTCAAGATGAAAATCACTTGATAAACTATTGATTGCTGAAGATTTCACAAGTTCATAACCAAGGAATTTAAGTCATTGCTGTTCAACACCACAACAGAAATACACACACGTCGGAACATCTTGACTAAAGCAGAAACATTTGGATGATCAAACTTGTTGATTGCCTTCCAAGCAGCCATTTTTTCCCCCTCTTTTCTATCTAGTTCCCTGATTTTTTTATCCAATGTTGTAATGTATAGAGTAGTACCGATAGATGACGAGAAAGTATTACTGTAAATGTTCCTGATTTGTAAACATGACAGTGTACTTTAAAGATGTTTTCATTCTTGAAAGCAGTAATTTCTTCACTTGATTGGTTTCTTCAGTGAAGAGAAAAAGAGGGAAATAGTTATGAAGAAAAACAAAGGGCATCATAAAACATTTATCACATCCAGGATGCTACGTATCTTGTTCTGTTCTCTTCTCCAATTTTGTTAATGAATCATTATCTCCATAGAATCGTTCAAGTAGATAGGAGTTGAGACACCTAATAAGCACACGAGAAAGAAGTTGAACCGAAATCAGATCGCAAATCAAATCATAAACATGTTTTGCAATCAAATTGCTTCCATTGTTTGGAAGCCAAGGACAAAAGGGAGAGGACATTAACAATGTACAAAGTCTAAACCATTTGGGTCATGAAAAACAAGATAAATCTTGCTGTGGAAAGATGGGGGCAAAGGGATGTGAAGATTCAGAGTGGAACAGTGGCTTTTAGAATTAAGATTGTGAAATTTTTGAGGGCTCCATACTTGAAATGATAATGTAGAAAAGAAAGCAAATGGGGCAGTTATGTTAAAGGCCAAAGCAGAGCTTAAGCCACACATGGATTTGCCTCTTCCTTTGTCCTTATCTCCTTTGGTAATTAGCATTCATCCTTATTAGAAGCTTCAATTCTTCTCTCAATGAGTTGAATTCATGATCACTTACCAAACTTGACCAAGAAAATGTAAATAATTCATTTCTAGAAGAACAAAGCCCAAAGTGAGAAGGCTTTATTTGCAAAATGAATCAATATTCAAACACATACAATTAGGAGGAAAGTGAATATCATATAGTATGCTAACTATCTTAATTTGTTCTTTTCTTCTTTGTTCATTTCTTTTTGGCACCAATCATGTTCATTTATGAAGGTGGGATCCTTTTCCTTCACTCACCCTTCAACAAAATGCCTATTACCCATATGCCCTTCATTATTGCTTCTAACAATTAAAGGAATTTCCACTATGCTTTTCTTTGCTTTCATTTCATGATTTCATATGATTTTTATTGGGTTCGTAAGAAAGTACAATGTTTTCAAATGATATGAGGTTTTTTGAGTGAAACTAAAAACAAAGCTATAAGGGTTTATGTCCAAAGTGAAAGATATCATATCATTGTGGACATATTAAGTGGTTTGTTATTTCCAACAACTTTGAATAAATCATTTACATATTGATAGATATTAAATACTTCTTGATGTTCATTATTTGGA
The DNA here is from genome assembly GCA_025688845.1 of Cucumis hystrix. NCBI lineage: Eukaryota > Viridiplantae > Streptophyta > Magnoliopsida > Cucurbitales > Cucurbitaceae > Cucumis > Cucumis hystrix. The sequence goes on from CM046894.1 coordinate 19,001,850, forward strand.
TTGTGTTTTGGTAAAATAATCACTTACATGAAAATAACTAAAAGAAAGAAGAGAAGAGATCATCATCAAATAGAAAACTTTGCTATGGGTTTGAAAAGTCAAAATAATTAAGACTTCAATTGTCTTCTCAATATACATCAATAATCACAAAATGATTCTTGCTTGGGTAGTGTCCAAAAAATGATTATTTGTATTTGATTTCAAGAATACCAAAATTCCCTCATAATTAATATGGCTTTTTAGTTACAACTTTATCTCTTATATCTCTTTAAAAAAAAACTATGTATAAGATATTTGATAAAGATAAAAAATTTAGAATGCAAAAAAAAATTACGAGCAAAAGATAATATATTATCAACAATCGTAAATTTAAGAGTTAAAATAAGAAAACAATAACGTTCTTTTATCTAAGATAATCTTTTTAATAATATGTCAAATGTATTAAAGAAAAACTTATTTCTTTTCGTTCTTTTAAAAGATGATATCAACTAACTTTAGGCTAAATTTGTAGATTCAAAAGCTAAGTTTTATTGAGATCATATATTTAAAATGATGATAATCTTTATATTCCATTCTATAGTATAATTGGTTTTAAAAATAGGATTAAAGTTGAAATTATCATAAATATCTAAATTAAGCCTTTATAACTGTCAACTAATTTGTATTTGTATGTTAATTATGAAAAGAAGGCTTAATTATTCAAATAAATAAATACTTTTGGAATTATTCCAAACTTGTCCCACTAATCCATATTAAGTATGATCACGTGCACTGCACGTGCTGTAGAAATCATTCTCTCCTTCACTATGATATGTTAATGTTTTAATTACTTTGGCTCTGTATAATTAACACATTTTTCCTCACTAATACTTTATAATAATGAATTATATTATTATTGCTTTTTAGACTATGGTTTTATTTTTTTTATTTATTAAGATTTTTGACAGTCCCATGTTTCCAAAAGTAAGATCCTTGCACGTTCCCTTTAATAAATACTTTGGTTTTTCTTTATATTATAAAGTCTAAGTACCATATAACAACTTTATAATTAGGAAAAAGAAAACATACAATTTAATTTTTTTTTCATAACTTATTCAACTTGTTGAAAGTCTTCGTTTTGATTTGTAATTTTAAAATTAAGCTTGATTAAGATATCAATAAGCTTTCTTAAAAGTAAGGTTTGAATTTGTTAGTAAATTTATGTGATTAGTGGAAAAGATTAGGAAGAGAATGTCGTTAAATAAAATAAAAAAGTAGGTGCCACGTGTATGCCACGTAGCGAAACGGATTCTCTGCATCGTAGGGGAAGAGAATAGAAAAGTTGACGTTGCAGGAAAGCCAAGTGGAGAATAGCAGACAGCATATAAAGCTCTTCTTCCACTGCTCTCCTTTTTCCATTTCCATTTCCATTTCCATTTCCATTTCTCTTCTTTCTCTCTCTCTCTCTCTCTTTCTCTGCTCTAAAATTGTCTTCTGATCATTTCATTTTCTTCATGTTCCTCTTTTCTTCTAACCTGTTTCTCTCTCACTCTCTTACATTAGCTTTTCATTTGTTTCTCTGCTCCTGCATTCTCTCACTGCTCTGTTTTCTATGATTTTCTCATGCTTTTGTTCATTCTCCATTTTCATCTTTTGTTGAGTACTTTTGAGCCATCTCTTTTGTCTCAAGCTGTTTTCTCACTCTGTTTTTCCTTGTATTTTCTGACTTTGTTCTCAAATTGAGCTACTTACTCTGTTTCTTCCAGTTTTTCTATTTTGTTTCTTCTTTTGGTCTTGCTGAATTTAAGATTCCATTTTGACATTCTGGGTGTGTTGAATTTCTTTGCTTTTCTACGGTTTCTGAGGTTGCGTTTTGGTTAGTGTATTTCCTCTATTTTTTCTTCTAGTTGAGTAGATTTGGGCCTGACGGAGGGAGGAACAGCGCCATAGATGGCGCTGTTTAGAAAATTATTCTACCGGAAGCCTCCAGATCGGCTTCTTGAGATCGCGGAAAGAGTGTACGGTATGCTTCCCTTTTGAATTCCTTGTTGTTCTTGTGCTGTGAGTGAGGAAATGTATGTTGTCTCTGTTACTTACTGCTTGCTTGGTGAATAATTGAGCTTTGTTCTTTACTTCGATGCGCGTTTGAGTTTGGTTTAGGGTGGTTTAACATACTAATAACAGTTCTCTTCTCCAATTCTCTGTAGAAGCTCACTGTTGTTGTGTACGTCATTTTAATTTTGCCATGATCTTTCTTTCCCATTTACCTTTGTAAGAGCAAGTAGTTTTGAGTTTCTAAGATCTTTATTTTAACACCCCTTATTGCAGGGGTTCTACGGTCATTGGGAGAGATCTACAATTAGCAAGTTGAAGTAGTTAATTGTTGCTTTGTAAACTGGTTCTGTTCAACTGAAGTTTCTTTTAAATATATGAACATATTTTGTAGTGTTCTGAACCTTTTGTTCTAAATCATACTATATATGTATATATATAAAGTTGTATCTGCATGTTACTACTAATGAAGAAGTTTCCAATTTTTTTTTTTTTTTTTTTTCAGTGTTTGATTGTTGCTTCTCTAATGAGGTCTTGGAGGTGGATGAGTACAAAGTGTACTTGGCTAGCATTATACCAAAGCTGCAAGACCACTTTCCTGACGCATCTTTCATGGTGTTCAACTTTAGTGAACGAAAGAGGAAGACTAAAACTTCGGACATACTGTCTCAATATGGTATGACAGTGATGGAATATCCTCTTCAATATGAAGGGTGTTCCCTACTGCCATTGGAGATGATCCACCACTTCATTCGGTCGAGTGAAAGCTGGTTGTCATTGGAGAGACAGAAAAATGTACTGTTGATGAACTGTGAACGAGGAGGATGGCCAATCCTTGCTTTCATGCTTTCAGCCATTTTATTGTACCGTAAACAATATGAAGGGGAGCAGAAGACCCTTGAAATGGTCTACAGGCAAGCACCTAGAGAACTTTTCCAAGTCCTTTCCCCTGTAAACTCACAGCCTTCTCAAATGAGATATCTTCAGTACATTTCTAGGAGAAATCTAGGTTCTGATTGGCCTCCACCTGACGCACCTTTAATTTTAGACTGTCTGATACTTCGAGAACTTCCTATGCTTAATGGAGGAAAGGGATGGAGGCCTATCATACGCATTTACGGTCAGGATCCATTAACACCACGTAATAGAAGCCCAAAACTTGTTTTTTCAAGTGCAAAGATGGAAGGACATGATCGCCAGTATCTACAGGTAAAATCTATTTTACAAGATTTACAAAGCCAAGAATTTGGCAAATATTTCAGTGCTCTCTTGCATTTTAATTGCAGGTAGCAAGCAGACTGGTAAAAGTGGATGTCCATTGTCACGTTCAAGGCGATGTTGTTCTTGAATGCATCCGTTTAAATGGAGATCTACTACGTGAGGAAGTGATGTTTAGAATTATGTTTCACACAGCATTTGTGCATTCAAACAGTTTGAAGCTCAATCGTGATGAGGTTGATGTTTTATGGGATGCCAGGGATCAGTTTCCTAAAGATTTTAGAGCAGAGGTAGGCTGTTGTTTCTTTTCTGGTGATGTATACGTTTTTCTTCTGAAGCCTTCTGATTTGAAGGAATACTCGTGTGTCAGGTACTTTTTCGGGATGCTGATCATGTTGTGCCAAACCACTCTACAACGGCAAGAAGTGATGATAAAATCGAAATTGAAAGCAACTCGACTGAGGAGTTTTTTGAAGTGGAGGAAATATTTAGCAATACTGTTGACGTGCAGGAAGTTAAGAAGGATTATGATGTTCAAATGGTACATACAAACGAAACAGATTATATTGACCATCAAGCAGTTTGGAAGGAGGATGCAGATCCTCCTACATTCCAACGCTGTAAATCATTTGGAGGGAGTCAAAATTTTGACAAGAAGATGGATTGTAACATTGAAGCAGTGAAGGACATTACTGTTGATGATATAGCTTTTAAGACAGCTGAAAAAGTGGACTCTGGTCTTCAAGTAGTGAAGGACATTGTTGTGGATTATGGAGATAAGAAGCCGAATCCTCTGCTATTTTCTGTTAATGTACTGAGACGTATGGCAATCAAGGAACTGATAGATGATGCTTACGACAAGTTGGAAGGGGTGCAGCATAAAGGCTACGGAGAGGATACTGCCATTGCACACTTAGAATCAAAACTTCCTTTGAAGAAGTTGGAAGCTGATGCTTGGAGGGTTGAATATGAGAAGTTGCAATCAGCTTCAAGGAAACAGCCGTCATCAACAGTTAAGATAACGAATCATACAACTGTAGCTAAACAGAAAACCAAACAACCAGAAGATCAGAACTTTCTTGTAAAACAGGCAAAACCAAATACTCTTTCTAGATGGATTTCACATGAGAAAGAATCTTGCACAAACTCCATGCATTTGTTTTATCCATCAACAAGACAAACTGTTGCCTCGCCAACATCTATCAGTTTTCCTACTAAAGATTCTTATTCATATTCGACTTCAAAATCTGCTGCTGATTCTGCTATTTCAGGACTGCTTCTGTCTGAGACAGCTGATGAACAAAAAAGTAACAAGACGACTCCTAAAAAATTTTTAAGTTCTGCAGCAGAGATTCTCACGAGTAAACCACAATCACCACTCGACTCCCCAAGACCATTGCCAAACACTGTTCTGCATCAAGATCCTACTCTTCCTCGATCTCCTACTACACTCCTACAGCCACCAGCTCTTCAGGCTAACACATCTTTCTTCCAGGCATCATCTCCCAAATCTTCTTTATCACCCTCTTCATATTTTCACAAAAATGCAAGATCTCCTCCTCCAGCTCCGCCTCCACCACCACCTCCACCTTCCAATCATGTTGCACCAAAAAATTCATTATTAGTGTGTGGAAATAAACCTAAACAAAATGCTCCACCAGCACCACCTCCACCTCCGATTCGTAGAGCTCACCCACAATTACCACTACCACGACCACTCCCTTCGCATGGAGCTCTGCTTTCTCCACGCCTATCAGATGCTGGAGCCTTGCCACCACCCCCACCCCCACCGCCACCTCCTCCAATTCAAAGGATAGCTCCTCCACATTTAACTCAGGGGCAACAGGCTTTAACAGCAACAGCCTGTGTTGTCTCATCTTCCCTGCCATCTCCAATATGTGAAGCACCATCACCTCCTCAACCCATAACTAGTCCTCTTCCAATGGTTCCTTCTTCATCCCAACCTTCAGGAGGTGTGAGTCCACACTTGGGAGCTAAAGGAGTAAGTTCTTCAACTGATATGAAAACAGCACCTACGGTGAGGGGACGTGGGTTCTTGCGATCAATGGGCATAGGGGTGGCTACTGCAGGGCCTCAGCGGTCATCATTGAAACCTCTGCACTGGAGCAAGGTAACTCGGGTACTACAAGGGAGCTTATGGGAAGAATTGCAAAGATGTGGAGAGTCTGAAAGGTATTATAAATTCTCCTATGAATCTAGATTGCTTGTTCATTCGAGTGTGAAATCATCACATTCAAAAATTGTAGTTTGGCCTAGATGCAATGTGTTCCTTTGCACTTCAACATTCATTATGCTTTCTAATAACCAATTTCTTACATTCTTTTCAGTGTACCCGAATTTGATGTATCTGAGCTGGAGACACTTTTCTCTGTGATTGTCCCTAAGCCTATGGTTGATTCCGGAGGTAAATCTGGAGGACGAAGGAAGTCAGTTGGATCAAAATTGGACAAAGTTCACTTGGTATTTGAACTTCAATATTGCTCCCTAGAAACAAGTCCCCCCACCCCACCTCCAACACCTTATGATATATATAATATATGTATGAGATCACGGTCCTAACTATTGGTGCAACTAATTAGTGGATGAAATATTTAATTGCAGATTGATCTTAGAAGGGCAAACAACACTGAAATCATGCTAACAAAAGTTAGGATGCCACTATCTGACATGATGGTAAGCCAAGAAAAGTTACAGATACATTAGATATTTCTGCTTTGGTACAGACTGATTTTTTCTGTCATCAACATGTTAGCACTCTTTGCCAATATGGAGTAGATTGTATTTTTCTTACTGTAATTGTCAATTCATCGTGTGTTATAATACAGGCAGCAGTACTCTCCATGGATGAGTCAGTATTAGATGTAGATCAAGTGGAAAATCTTATCAAATTTTGCCCCACCAAAGAAGAGATGGAGCTTCTCAAGGTGAATATCTTGTGCTCTAATATTGGATTAGCCTTTATTCATTTTGCCATTCTTAGATTCTTCATCTTATTCAAGGAGTATCCTGCTCTTTTTACATGTTATGTCAAACCATGCTCTTTGCTTATGATCAATTAACTGAAGGTTTGTTTGTGCATAACTTTGTAAGGGATACTCTGGCGACAAGGATAAACTTGGAAAGTGTGAACAGGTAATTTTCAGTTGTTCTGGTGAATACGTCATAACTTGTGTTTCTTCAATTAAATAATTTCTTTAAATTCTTGCATGTGACAGGCATGCCGTCTTTGAACATATAGTTGTTACTTTTGTTATATTTTTAATTTTATTTATAATTTCATTATTATGATTATTAGAGCCATCTGCAGTTTTTGGAGATGGTGCAATTACGTGTGTGTTCTTTTTTTTCCTTACATTTATTTGTCTATTGTCTACGTATCAGTACTTTTTGGAGATGATGCAAGTTCCTCGTGTGGAATCGAAGTTAAGAGTGTTTTCTTTCAAGATTCACTTCAACTCTCAGGTTTTGTGGTATCTGCAACTCTTCATTTGTAACGTATTTTTAGTTTCTCTGGTGTGTAAGTGTACTCTTTTGCTCTATGTTCTTATTCTTGACTTCCTTTGCAGATAGTAGAGTTCAAAAAAAGCCTAAACACTGTAAACTCTGTCTGTCAAGAGGTATATTGCTAATGAAAATGAATATCTTATTCCATTCATTTGATATGTGTCAATTCTCAGCCCATTAATTTACATTGTTGTTGTTTAATAGGTGAAGAATTCTCGCAAATTGAAGGAAATTTTGAAGAAAATTCTTTGCCTGGGAAATATGTTGAACCAAGGAACTGCTAGGGGTAAGAAGTTTCTTGCATCCTTGTTGGAAGACACATTTTTTCCAACATCATGACACCTAATTGGGTTTACACCGTCATGTTTAGAGTAAACGAAAAATATTTATCATGTAAAATGATTATTATCAGTTTTATAAAAAATGAATTTCCCCGGTTGAAGGTATTTTTGTATTGATGACAAGGGCAAGAGCAAAATATGCCAAAACTTTTGATAGGTTTTTTCCCTCTCCTTTCCTGTCTCCAAAGACTTCCAACTTTCGTCTAATTAGCTAGGGTTACATCATGCTCCACAATATTTATTACTATGATGCTGACTTTCTTCACGAGAAATTCATGTAACTGAAATGTTTTAGTAAATGAATTCTGAACACATTACCAGCCAAATGGCTCAATACCAATTATACTATGCAGGTTCTGCAATTGGATTCAGGTTGGATAGTCTCTCAAAACTCACTGATACACGTGCTTCTAACAATAAGTTGACTCTCATGCATTATCTCTGTAAGGTACTTTTCTAATATCAACTGTTTTATTGATAAATTTTAATTTTTAAATATAGTGGGAGTCGGGAGAGAATAAATGTTGCTTATTGAATAAACTATATCTCACTGATTGGTATGTCAACCGAAAGTTACTTCTATCCTGAAAAAAATGTTTGTAAAGTATGAGAACTGAGAGGCTATATAGCTTTGATACTATACTATTCTACACAATTAAAGGCTGCAAAAAAGGTTCTTATATATCCTGTAAGGCTGTAATAATAAACTGCTTAGTCTTGTAACGTACTGGAATCCTTGAACATAATGCCTGGGGATTTTTCTAACATGTAAAGATTTTGTTAATTATATGGAAGGTGCAATCACACGGATGTGTGAACCATAGATGCTGAAAGTGAAAGATTGGGTTTATGGAAGTTAACTTTTGCTTTTTATTATAAAGATTTATAGGATATCTAACCCTCTAGGGATAGATTGTGAACTATGAAGTGAAGTTTGATCTGTTTTTATTTCCCCCAGCTTCCCCCAAGTGTGGCAGGCTGATCACAAATTTGGTTTATGCATGTGCTTCAGGTCCTTGCTTCGAAGTCACCATCACTTCTTGATTTTCATCTGGACCTTGGTAGCTTGGAAGCTGCGTCTAAGGTCTACATATTTCTTGGTATTGAATGCAATCATTATGATCAAAAGAAAAGAAAGAAACCTGTTTGACTTGGGGTCTTGCTTCTTCTGCAGATACTATTGAAATCTTTGGCAGAGGAAATGCAAGCAATAACAAAAGGATTGGAAAAGGTGAAGCAGGAACTGATTGCATCTAAAAGCGATGGCCCCATCTCTGAAAATTTTCGTAAGGTGTAAAATCTTTCTTCCTTCCCCACTTCCTACCCCAGCATCCTCTAGGATATTTTGTGTTCATATCATGATTATGAACTATTTTATTTTCAATGTTAACGGAGTGATCCTCAAGCTACATGTGCGTAAGCATCTCTTTGTAAGGGATGGTACCGTGTACAAAAATTCCAATAATCATTCACTTAGACCCATTGGCCTATTTGATAACCATTGGATTCTTAGTTTTTGGTTTCTAAAAATGAAGCTTATGAATACTACTTCAACGGTAAGAATGTTTTCAAAAACCAAGCCACCATAATAAAAAAAAAGGTTAGAGAGAAATCAAACATAAATTTGGAAAACAGAAAACTGAAAAACAAATATGTTATCAAACGGGGCTCAATTAGTTCGGTTTTATATTTGATTGTTCTGTCTGTCCCTTGCACCGTGGCACCAAATTAAGAGGGTTTTAACTGTGAAGCCTTTTTACACAAATTTTTAAGTGCAAAGCCCATCAATCTTTTAAGGTTCTTCATCTGGGATTTTAAATAGAACGTAGGGAAATTTGAAAAGTTGAACTATCTGCTGGGCAAATTTCAATTCTGCCTTCTTATTTGGCCTTTTGATTGATGATTGGAGTAATTCTGTATGGATGGATAGATGTTTTCTACGTCAAATGAGTGTGATATGACAACTACTTTGGAAGAATTGGTACTCTTCGATAGAGAGTTTGATACAATGAAGTTATTTCTCTTTATAGGTCAAAATGTAAATAGCCAAGCGTTGTGCAAATACTCTTTTGGTTCTCTATCCCTCTCATCACCCAGATGCGCACACAAAAAACATCATTGAGGACACTTTTCCAGTGTATTAAACAATTCATTGTCTTGTATTTTTAGATATTGGAAGGATTTGTTACTCTTGCCGAGAGGGAGGTGGAATCTGTGACAGTTCTTTACTCAGTGGCGGTAATCTTCTTGACTATATCATCAATGTTCCAATATAGTTTGAGGCTATTAAGAAATAAAAGAGACCATGCCTTTGCTTACTGGTTGGTGGCAGGGTAGAAATGCTGATGCACTTGCACTATATTTTGGTGAGGATCCTGCCCGTTGTCCGTTTGAACAAGGTTAGTTAATGCTGCACACCTTGCTTTTTATCGTTCATTGTTGTAGATGTATACAACGCTTGACAGTCTAAACCTTTTCAGAGGGGTTTTCCATGTTTATTTTGTTTACCTTAGAACTTTTCAAGCAAGCAGGTTTTTATCTTTCACACGTCTATCAGTTTCTCTCTATGTCAATCCAAGTAGACCCTGAGTAACCTCACTTTGTCGATAAAACTTTTCAGCGGGTTTTTCCATGTTTATTTAGTATTCAATTCATAAACATGACCCATGGTTCAATTCCATGCAGTTACTGGAACCCTCTTCCATTTTACAAGGTCCTTTCTGAAAGCACATGAAGAGAATTGCAAGCAATTGGAAATGGAGATGAGAAAGCTGAGAAAGTAGATCAAATTGGAAAACACCAGAAGCACCATGAAGCTGATGAAGAAGTTTGTAAAGGGTGAAGATCGTTTGGTATTTTTCTGAGTGCAGGAGTATCGATACCTAACAAAGATCAATCCAGGGGTTGCAAAACTGGTACCCGAAATGTTGGAAAGATTCATTCTTTTAAACCTCACCAGAAATCTAACAAGAATGATACAAAACTGAGTTTGGAGCTGGCAGAAACTTTAGCCTCCCATAACGTTTAATACATGACCTGGATTTTACCATGTTGTGCCAACCAAACAAAAACTTACTTCAATCTTCATAATGTAGAACCAAGAAGAGAAAAGGTTCTACCGACTTAGCTTTTGCCAATTCTGAAAAAAACTGTGGGAGAATTCTCGTAAACTGGAAGTGAAAAACTACAGCAGGCTGTCTGACAGTAGCCTTTTTTGAAAGAAGATTTCATGTACAAATGGATTAGGCATTCAAGTAGAGAATTTGATTGCAGCTTCCACACTGTGTATGTTGAATAGCTTCACAACAGAGCAGCATCTAAGAACCAAATCATTCAGACTTTCAGCCGTAGGTAGGGATAATCTTGCATTCACCAGCCATAGCCTACTATATGTACAAACCTCTCTCCCTGTTCATATTTTATGACTTAACCAATTCTGTAACATAAATTTCTCAATTTCTGTCCTTAGAGATGTTGTATAGCTCTTTTAAATAAGATTGTAGAAGTCAGATACTAACGTCTGCTTGTTAGAAATTATTCTTAGTTCAATCTTTTTGGTTGGTTTTGGAAATTTGAACCTCCAACCTCACGACACAGTATGACTTCACATAACCTTACCATGTACTACAATCTTGTTTCAAGAATTGAAACCATAGTTTTTCAAATCACCACAAATTCATGGAAATCTTTTAAAACTTCAATAAACTAGACAGACAGGAATTTATCCACATTTAACCTAGGTTTGGTTATCTTTCAGATAAATTTTACTATTTATACACACAAAAAAAATCACATGTTGTTCTCTCAATTCTTCCATATCCCTCTACCTAAAGTTGTAATTTTTCTTAATATTTATTTATTTCACACACACATATATATAAAACATTCACAACCCACCATGGTACCATTAAATTTTCTTAACCTCGGCAATGTGGGGGGACATTTGATCGAAAGGATAGAGAAATTTTGAGATGTTTTGAAAAAAATTGTCTCTTGAGGTCAATTTTGAATTGTAGCCATTCATTTACTTTCAAAGCCCAAATCTTTGACGCCATTACCTTCGTTCCCATTTCTTCTGGTGTAACAGTCAACGATTGTGTGAAGCCAATGTCTGGACCAGTTCATTTCGATTGAATTTCCCATCTGGGTTCGTCAATTATTGCTTGTTTTTTTTCCAACATAATGCTCAAATCTCAAGTGGGAAATCGCAAACATTTGTATTAGAATCAAGAATCATAGATGTTCAACACATTTATTTCAAGATTTGAACCAAGCTTTCCAAGCCATCTAAACTATAACAATTCAAGCTTGAGTCTGTATATTCTATCACGATGTAACTATCGGCTATCTACAATACGAACACCAAGCTAAAATAAATAAAGAAAAGCACAAATGGCAAGAACAGAGAGACTCAAGGAACAGTTACAAATTTTCACATGGTTTCTGTTCCTGAATCTCTGTTTCTTCTCTGGATTCTTGTCTGTATTTGAAGAAAAGAGAGGAAAAAAAGGTGGTTTCTTGTTGAATGATTTCCATGTGTTCTTATTCTTTAACTGAATTTTATGTACTTTTTTCCTGTTGGATGGATTATCCTCAACTTGTTGAATGTAAATTTTGTTCAACTTTTGAATCCATGTAATCACCATTGTGTTCTTCAGCAGATTCTATTTGAAGAGCTTGTCGTCCTTCCAGATCCACCCAAAAAACCTTCTTGCAGTTCATGAAGAACATACAACAAACCGTCGTGTCGAGTACGATGAAAACTGAGTACAGATAAGCAATGATAACCCCTTCAAACAACATGGAAAGACTAAGGATTCCAACACCATTATAAGCTCTCACTACACGATATTGAAACAAAGCTTCAATTGCAGCCATGGCTAAATTTGTTGGCAAAGCCAAAAGTAGTGCTGTGGAAGTTTTCCCTCTAATTACAACACAAGCTTTGAGTATTGCTAAATAACCTCCAAGCTTTTCCATACCCGATAAAACCAATGATAAATTGCTGATAACCAACGTGTTTGCTAAAACTATTGAATACAGAACAGCTCCTGCTGCCGAGAGGTAAAGAAAGTGGGTAGAAGAAGAAAAGCCAAATTCTTGAAGACAAGCAAAAGCAAAGAACAGAATGGTAAAAACTGTTGCATTTGCTGAGAGTATGAAGATTGAGTTACAAATGTTGGTTAAAAAAAGTGGACTGTAAAGGGACTTGATAGAAGAAAAAGAAGGTTGGGATGTTGACTTGGTCTCTTTTAAAGCTTGAATCACAGAAGCTTTAGCAATAAGAAGGAAAGTGAGAGTGAAAGGAATGGTGAAAATGGAAGAAAAGATTGTTTGTGAAAGCTTTTGAATGAAGAATTCCAATGAAGAAGGGAAAGCAGCAGCATCAAAAACAATCTTCATATGATAATATATGTTATCAAGAAGAGAAATCGAAGAAGTAAAAACAAAAGTTTGAGAAAGAAGAAGAGCAACAGAGAAAGGGAATGCATACAATGCTGAGACAGAAGTAAAGTACTGATATTTCTGCAAGAAACAGAAGATTGACCTTCTGATGATGCTGTTTGTTTTTCCCATTTGAATCTCTTTGAGGTTTTCTTCTTCTTTTGTATTCAAAAGGGTAAAGAAAGAATAAAATGGGGGGGGGGGCTTTGTTCTTGAGGTGTATATATTAGAGGAATTGGGGAAAGGTTTGGTTTTTTCCTTCCTTTATATTCCTTTTGTTTTATTGGTTTTTTGGGTGTGGGGTGGGAATATGTTTAGAAAGTATTGTCTTTTCTTGAAGGGTTTGATAATGATTTTTCAAGCTTTGGTTAAATGGATAGCTCAACTACTAAAATAAATAACAAAAATTGCAAAGAGTGAGTTGTTCAAGTATTGTTTTTACCAAAGATTCACTTGTATTCTCCAAACCCCAATTGCCTATCTGGCAAAAGGATTGACTCACCTTTAAAGAGATATTACTATTACATATAAATATAAGAAGGCCATATGATTGAATTGATTTATTTATTCTTTGGATAGGAAGTTGTTATGTTATGGCTTAGGTATATTCTCTCTCTCTCACTCATGTGATTTTTAACTTTAATTTGTTCGACTAATGTGATGTAAAACTTATAATTTGATTTAATTGAACTCCTAAATTATCGCGAGCCTAAATTCTTTACTGCAATTACTTTTTAAATTCTCAAATTTACATAAACTTCCTTAAATGTTAGTTTTACAAAGTGAATAATTCTCAAAGAAAATTACGAATAAGAGTCTAGATTGATTCATTTACAAAAGTCTAGGGTTTTCACACGAGATTTTCTCAAACAAACACTATAATAAAAAGTGTAAATTTATATGTCTACAAAAGTTCAAAATTTAAACTGGATATCGTTAGAGAAAAAGATTATGACAGTGAGGTTGTGTGTACTCGTTGTGCCTTGAAATCGAAGAAATCAAGAAATCACTGTCCTTTTTGTTTGGTGTAGGAAGTAAAGTAAATAAGGGTGGTGGTTGCTTTGAAATTCAGAATTCAAAAAGGCCATATTGAAGCCAAATAGTTATATATATATTACATAAAAGTTGGACCATATTCCTCTCTCTCTCTCTATATATATATATTTCTTCTGATTTTGATCCATTCTCACTTCTCACACATGGAAAAGAGAGTGAATGAAACCTTAGCTTCAAAGATAAATGGTACAACAACAATCATATCAACAACTACCTAAGCAAGAACCAAGATAGATGTACAAATACCGTTGATCAAGTCCACATATCCACTTGAATTGAATTGACTTTCTAAATGTTTTTTTACCACGACAGACAGACATACATACAGATAGATTGGATTGGATGAAGATTAATGTTTTGTGAGAAAAAGAAAGAACTAGTTGAGGGTAGCTAGCTAGCTATGGTTGAAGAGAGTTGGTGTGTATTGTTGTGGGTGGAGTTTAGAAAAGAGAAGAATATATGTATGATGATGAGAGGTTGGTAGACAGAACGTTTGAGTTGGCCTTTCATTACTTTGAAACTTCACCTAAATTATGATCATCAAATTATTCAATCACAACTTCCTCTTTACCCTAATCAAATATAATTATATATCATCCATTCATTTCAATTTCTCATAAGTTTATTTGAATTTTGTAGTGCTAATTAATTGTTATAATTACTAAAGAAAAATGGGAATAAATATGGTATTAAAGAGTGTCGGTGTAAGCAAAATAATGATTTTGATTAAATAAACATTAGATGACATTTTAGAATTGTACAAAGAAAGAAACAAATTTTTCATTTTCCTATTTGCAATTATGCTTTATATCATTGAAAAAGATACTCCCATTCATAATTTAATTAATTAAATTATTGAAAAAGATAGTTTTATCTTCAAATTATATACATATTTAAAGAATAAATAATGTTTGAACATCGATAAACTCTATCACTGTTTATCAATGTCACTTTCTATCCGTGATTATTAGATATTGATAGAATCTGAAATTTTTGTTATATGTTGTAAATATTTTGTCAAATTTGTTATTTTTGGTAATTTCTCGTATTTTTTTTCTTTCAATTATACTACAAGATTAAAGTAATTAAAATTGAAATTATTGGATAAGGATGGGATTAGACTTTCATACAACCGACACTTAAAGATCTATAATTAGTTCTAATCAATTGTATGTTGAAACCCAAATTATAAAAATGAATATATTATTGATGGGATGAGGATGTCAACTAGTAGGTTAAATATCACTTAAATGAATCAATTAATTAATTTAACGATGAATGAATGAATTAAGAGATGTCATATGAAAATTCATATATTAATTTTGCATGACACACAACTTTGGCAGCATACCTAAATATTTGACACATTAATTTTGAGTAATGAGTTTCTCTGACATATTATTAATTAAATTTTCTTTTTGGGTGTTAAAATAATTTCAAGTTGAATTTAAAAATGAAAAACAAAAAAGAAAAGAAAAAAACAATAATTGAAAAAGAGATCCCTCACCTACTAAAAACTAGTCAATATAATAATCCTTCACAAAGGGATAAAGATATGAATTATATGAACATCTTATTTATGAACCTTTGAAAAGACAATTGAGAGGTGGCTTGACTTATACAAAACTATAAGATTATATATTGTATTACATTTCATTCATATGCTAATCATTATTATTGGTATGTAATTACGTGAACTAATCACTAAACATTATCATAATATCGTAATTCTAGATTTTGTTAACTTTGACTTATAATAACTGACTTTCGTACGTTTGTTTACAATTGACTTTTACGAAATTTGTTAAATATATGAAATACAATATGTGAATATATTTGTGGTAAAAATGGTGGTAAATAACGAAGAGAGAGTTTGTGTAAAGCGGTGTTATAATTGGGGACGTGAGATATAATGCAACAAATAGGGTTGCTCATAAAGTCAAATGTATAGGTTCGAAATTGAAGTGCTGCCTTTGTTAGGATCTATGATTAGTCTTCAATATCATTGTTTCACTTTGAGATTTTGAAGCAATTAATAGGTTAATAACTTACCTACATATAAAATGTCTTGAGAAAGTTTCCCAATTTGTGTTTAGTCAAACCTATGTTTTAATTTTAAGTTTGTCTAACTAATTTATGAATTTGAAAAAAATATCCGAACTTGAAATGAAAATGATAAAATGATTATCTAAAATTATGTGGTGATGTTTAAGGGTGTTCAAAAAATAGTTGAAATCGAACCGAAATTGAATGCATGCGGTTCAATTCGGTTTGTGTTAAATTGAAACCAATTCTTATGTGGTTTGGTTCGGTTTAAGATATTAAACCGATTGTAAAGCCGAACTGATCACTATATATATATAATTAAATATATAAGTGTAACTTAGGGTATGATATAAATGTAACTTTGTGATAATCGTTTTGATGAACTTTCAAACTTCAATGTTTGAAACTTCTATGTCTTGTACTTAATTACTGTACAAATTAATTTAAACTATGTTTGTAACTATGTAGGACTTTTATTTATATATAATGTTCATAAAGGGGTTTCGATTCTAATATTTATGCATAAGTAGTTCAATTTTGATTCAGTTTTATTTATGTATAAGCAATTCGATTTAACACAGATGAGTGATTCGATTAAGTTTCGAATGAGATTTTTTTTTGTATTTTTTGGTTTGTTGCAGTTTTACCTTTAAACCAAACCAAATCGAACCATAATCACTATAGCAATGTTTATTTTATTTTTTTTAGGTCACCTCCACACTATTATATTTTATATGTCAATCTTCATCCAACATTCTTAAGAGTTCATAGTTTTGAAATATTTGTAAAAAAACGAGATAATATTATACTTTGGAAAGAATACGAAACAAAAGATAAACTTCATTCTCAAGAGTGTACGAGTCGGCTTATAAAAACCTACTTGACTTTACAAAATCAACATTTGGACGTCAAATAAAAAGTAAAGTTGTAATTGTAATTGTAATTTGAAAGAGAAAATGAGAAGGATTGATGGAGGTTGTTTTGTTTGGGCCTTCTCTGTTTATGGATATGGACATTTAGGGTTCCAAAAAGATCAAAGATCTTGAAGGGGAATTTTGGATTTTGAAGTTTGGAGTGAGGGTTACTCCTGTAATTGTGTTCTTCTAATGGATAAACTCCATCTAAAGCCCCAATTGGAATGGAACAACTTTGAATTCTTTGTTTGTTCCATGAACACAGCCCAATATTTCTTTGCTTTTTCTAACTCATAATTAATCCTCCATTTCTCATTTCAGTGTTTGGGTCAGCGTGTTAATGGCGGGTGATGAATCCAGATCGGTTTTCGACTGGGGAGACTTCCCTCCATTCACTTCCTATCAGTCCTCGTCAATGGTGGTGATTAGGGATTCTCCTCCCAAGGACGATTTCTCCGTTTTCCCACCTTCAAAACACGAGAATCTACAGCCCCCATCGCTTCAAGACGACGAACGAGAAAGCCCAGTTTCGTTTCAATCCAATTCGCCATCCTCGTCTTTTAGGTCCTCTCAATCTTCTTCATCCTTCTCGTCTTTCTCATTTTCTGATGACGAGGCTTCACACCCACATTCACCGAGGCCATCTGATTCTCAAATTCAAAAGCCCATGGTGGCTTCTAGGTGGCTGCTTTTGGGGGTTCAGATTCTACGACCACGGATTACTGCAATGGCTTCCACAATTTGGTCCAATGCTGCTTCTTGGCTGTTTTCCCCTGCAGGAAGGATTGGGTTATTGGTGACTCTTTTGTGGTTGTACAACAGAGCTCGTAAACGCCGTTTGCGTCGAAGTTCCGAGCAATTGAAGATGATGATCAAGGAGAAAGACGAGGTTTGTCAATTTATAATCACCAAGTGTCTTTGGTAATGCCTGTTTGAATTTGGACACACCCCTGTATTCTGTAAAATGGGTATTAGAGAGATAATTACACTCGTGCTTACACAACATGGCGTTTCCTAATTCAAAACAACTAAAATTTTGACACACCATCTTAAAAATATAACTTAGCATTGAGTCGGGTTGTTTGTATTATACATAAAAGTAAGTCATGTTTGCATGTGGGAGGCATCATAAGTAGTGAAGTTGTCTTTCTCGGTATTATCTTTGTTCCCCTATACTTTTAGCTGGTCCTCTTCACTGTCAATTTAGTTATCTGTAAAGCTGATAAGGTTTGGATTCTTCTAGTTGTAGATTTATTGATTCATACTTGTCTGATAGATTCTGGGATTTTTTATTTCTTTATCCAGAAAATCAGTCATCTAATGCAACAAGTTGCACAATTGAATCGATCACTGATATTAGCTCAACAGAAAGTACTGCCTTCAAATTGGAAAATGAAACAAGATGGGAGTGTTTAGCTTGTATCTCAGAGAGAGAGATACAGCAAGAACAGCTATTCTGAACCCCCGCTCCGTCACCGGCTCAGATTCTTCAGATTTATTATACTATAGATGGATTCCAGTAGCAGCTAATTGGTGAACCGAAACAAGAGTATAAGGCACCATCTAAGCCTTGGAGTGGAATCTGTTTGTGCTGCACAAAAACAAATTATCAGTTCAGAGCTGGAATGTATACAGATGATTTTGTATTGATTTTTTCATTATTTTTGCTATTCAAAGTATTTATATTGTCAGCCATTTATCAACTTGGTTTACTTACTGGGAAGCTTATTCTTATGCACCGGTATATTTGATTTGTAAATATATTTGTTATGTTCGTTTTGTAGAAATATGAGATCTTGAGAAGATGGTGGCTGTGCTGGAAATAGAGAATCAAGTTCCTATTTTACATATAATTTTATATTAACACAACTTTCATCAGCTTTATCAGACAATACAATGAAAATAGTTCATACAGTTTTGATAAAATTGGTCGATCTTTCGATGCAGATCTATCACAAACTACATAAGTTGAGATTGGAAGTAGGTTAAGATCTAGGCTTCATTTGAATGAAATTCCAAAAAGCTATTCTTCTCTGCAAATGCCCAATGTTGGCCGCCGATGTATTTTCGATGATTGATTCGACCCATTTAACACCAGGGAGTTGATATTTGAAGTGTAATTTGGCCCTCAAGATCCGTGTGCTTGGGCACTCCATGAGCAGCAAGACCGGATAAAATTACTCTCACGAGAAATCGTTTCTAGCCACCAGTACTCAGGAAGGATACAAAGACCTGGTGCAGGCAAATGGACATTTGATCTCTTGCCAACATTGAGATTGCATGTAGTAAATATGTGCACTTGCTTGCTTTCCCTGGATAAAAATGGTCATAAAGCTTTAATAGCATAAGTTTCAGGTATTCCAGGGATAAGTAATGCCACCGGAACCATTCCAAAATGAATTTCCTTGGTCACTTGGCAAGCATATTTTTCTAATATCCTGAACCGTCATCCTCATGAGAAGAATCCCTTGATAGTAGCTCCTCCTCCTCGTCTTCATCCTCAACATCATCAGCAGATGCAGGCTGTCCGTTAAGATCTACGTTGACACCATTTACCTTTCTTACAAACTGGCCACGCACACGCGGCCTTCTCTCAGCAAGCCGTTTCCTATTAACATACCTAATCTTTTTGTCAAAACAGCGCTCCTTCCTTTTCTGCCTAAATTTAATCAATGCTGCCTCTCTTCTATCAAATTTGTTAGATTTTGCTTCATTGGAAGATGAATTCCCAAGAGATGGCCATGAATGAGTATTACTGGTAGTTCGCATTTGACCGGGTTGTAAACATATGTTCATAGGGTAATAAGGATAAGATGCCACCCCACTTACATTGGGAGGGCAATGGTGAAAATGACCATACTGTGACATCATTGCCGCATGATTTTGCATATCATGCAGGTTGTTTTGGTACATTTGCGCCGACATCATACCTTCTGGCATATAAAAAGGATAAGCAGTTTGTGTTTGCACAGGTAGGCCTGAAATATCAAGTTGAGATCCATTTCGAGAGTGCATAAGGACTTGAGAACAATTTTCTTCATTGATGTTTCTTTCCCTTTGAATTTCTGTGCCAGCAGGTGGTGTACAAGATCTCTCCACAGAAAAAGAATCAGGAAAACTAGTACTGCTTGGGTGTTCGTCTCCTTGTGAATGGCTTTCCAAGGCCTCCCCAATTTCTTGTATTGGGGGAAGACGAACCGCACGCTGACTAGTTTCTTGATGATTTTCATCCAGCAAAAGTTGTTTAGCATTGTCTTCAATATCTACGGCCTTATTTTTCACAGTTCTTGATTTGACATAGGTAAAGAATGCGGATGATTCCCCAATCTTTAGTTCACTCTTTCTTGGGCAAGATGAAGGTTGCCCTGCAAGATGTCACAAAAATTATTATATTACATACTGAAAATAGGTTGAAGGAACAAAAGGTTAACTAAGAAACAACTAACTATTACACAAGATTTATCACATATGTTTCCAGTAGAAGTGACGGTATTTGCCTGCTTCGGAAAGAAACTTCTTGAACAAATTTAATCATGAACACGTCGATTTGATCACTGGCTTACCTGTTCGGCGCTCACTAATTCCAGGTACATCTGGCTGATGTTGCACTGAATGAACAGCAGGAGGCTCTACAAGTGTGGCGGCAATACCAGGCTGAAAAATGTGAGTCAACGGAATTGAAATTAGGTTCCCATTTGAGGGTACAATGTAGATGGTGTCGATAAAATAATGAATAAATAAAAGAAAAAGGATTTTCATGTAATCCACTTCATAATACTAGGATAAACCCATCAAGGATTTAATAAACTAGTTTGTACTCAACCTATTTATGATACTACTAGTAGGACAAGTATGGGAATTTAAAAAAAGAAAATTTAAAGTCTCAAATTGAGGGAATTCGTCATTAAGTCCAACTGTGTCTTTGTATCCTTGAGTTTTATGACGTCTAATCATAATTGAAACCGACCAATCAACTGTAATAAGGCCAAGCCAAAATCATAATATATAATATTTCATCCATAAACCATATCTTTCTTTCTATTATATCAAACATTAATTACATTTTAGAAAACTTCTAAAAACCCACCAAGGAGCAGCCTGATGGAAAGGACATGGTGCTTGGGAGAAGTTTTAAAAGGTCTTGGTTTGAACCGCTAGATAGAAATTGTGAAAACCATTGCTATCAATCAAATTGAATTAAGGTGCATAAAGTCCCAATAATTGCTGCAGTGGAGTTATAAGAAAAATAAAGCATATTTTTCTAAGTGATGCACAATCTACTTAATGAAAGTTGAATTGCATAAGAAAAAAGAAAACATAAATGAATATCAAAATAGTATCGCTTTATTAATAAATAACTTCCTACATTTATCCAAAACTGTATGCAAAATACTATTTATTTAGCATTAGAAGCTCAAGCAGTTTTACGTGTGTAACAGTTAGCTATAGACAAGAAGAGAGAAATTTACGCACAAAACATCCCAATTCACATTTTTCAGGGTTAGGACAGAAAGGAACCTAATGGTGAACATAATAATACATTTATAATTTCAAAACTTAAAGAAAAATCATTTCCTTACCAACAAAAACCCTTCAAAAATCATATTATACAAACCTCATCTTCTTGATGTGTTGCAGGCGTGGTAATTCCCATATCCGGATTGGTGCTCCTACGTGACTTGTCATCAGTGTCATCCGAGAACAAAGTAGTACTATTGGTATTAGCATCACTTGGATCTGATGCCACCAAATCAAATTCATAATTCAAAATATTTTTTTCCGCCAGTCCAAGCTGTCATCACAAACCAGATAGAATGCTGTTAAGATGAAATTGTGAATATTTTTGTACATGAAAAGGAAGAAGTCTGCAGACACCAAAAGTTAATCAGTGAGTACTAGGGAAGTAATAAATAACCATGATATACAAACATCATCAGCAAAGGTTCAAAGGGGTAATGCCATAGATACTTCAATTGCATATTTATTTGCAACTAATGTGCAACCCAATTCTATTTGGAAAACTACTACAAGGAAGAACAACGTAAATGTTCGGAGTAAAAATAATCTCAGTTCAGGGAGGCACCGTGCGTCTTCTTCTCCACATGTGCGTCCACAAGTTTAATAGCTCATTTGTCCGTAAAGGCTTTACAAGATAGTCAGCTGCTCCAAGCCTCAAGCACTTAACGACAATAGGGACCTCATCTTGTGTTGACATCACTTTCAAAGCAAGACAAAGATAAAACAAATAATGGAGAATCAGATCATTCTCTTGATCTAGAGGTACTTAAGTGAGATGAATAGGCAGTTAAGAAACCAGAACTTACTGATAACAGGAATGCGTCGGAGCTCTTTATCCCGAGTGATATACTTCAACATTTTCATACCTTTGGCCATTGGCAGGTCAACTTCCGACAGTATAATATCAATTTCAGGTCCCTCCGCATTCAAAGCATCGATGACCTGCCTAGCTGAACTCACGGAGATGACTGTCAACACAAAAGAAAACCTTGCATCAGTAAAGTAGTTGACATTTCTGTCAATTGCTAGTGTTGCTGTAGAAAGTTTAAGAACAGTGAACAGATAAAATAATAGATACCCGTAGAATAGGACAATAATGGCATTCGCATTGTAACAGACGATCTTAAAATTAAACACAATCGCATGGTACCTTGAGCAACTTCTAGATACCGTAACCTAATCCAAGTCTTAAATCTCAAAAATCATAGCTGAAATGACTACTTATGATGCAGTACTTTGAATCCGGACGATTCTATTAAAAGGAGAAAAAAACAAAGAAAATAAAAAAGAAGGGAAACTTGTACCCTGGTAGGAACATTTCAAAAGAAGCTTGAAAACCTCTTCTGAACTTTTTGAATCATTATCGCACAGCAAAATCCTCACTTTGCTCCTGTCTATAAACCCATCTCCGCCATTCTTTCCACCGCTACCACAGCCACCACAATCTTCGTTTAAATTGAGCTCCTTGCAATCCATAACCGGTAAACCAGAACCTACACAAAACGCGATTCCCTTCCTAAATACAAACCAATCAACTATAGCCCACAGAAAAAGAAAAAAAATAGAAAGAAAAGAAAAGAAAGCACACAAAAAGATTATATACATACTAGAGAAATTCCATCCACAGTTTCGTCAATCTTCCCAAAGAATCCAAATTAGGGTTAGGGTTTCGATCACTGACTTCATTCACGTATCGGAAGATCACCCATCTCATTAAACACCAACCACATCAAAATCAAACCAAAAAGAAAACCCAGTTAAGAACTCATGAGACGGTGGAACCAGTTAATTAATAGAGCTAAGTTGTACAAGCAATACTCCTCCACAAAGGGTAACACAACTACTTCAGAAAGATCGGAGAAGCGAAGATCAAAAGTGACCACCAGAAATCAATCAAAAAAAAGAATCACTTCACCGAAGAAGGCGCACGTTAGCACACAGATGGATGGGATGGTCTGTGGCGTTTACGGCGAGCCGCGAGCGAAAGGCAAAAGAAGAATTTTAGTCAGCCACCGTAAATGCATTTATCTACAAAGCTTTGGCTTTGCCTCTGTTTTTGGATTTTTTTTCTCTTTCCCTTTCCTCTTTTTGCAAAAACAAATATCTTTGCTTGATCAGCTTCCCAGCTAACATGCACGGCCTTGATAAAAAATGGTGGAAGATGAAGGGGTGAGATTGATTAAAGACGAAGCTCAGGATAGCAAAAGAGAGAGAAGAGATAGGGAAAAAGTGCAAAAGGGGATATTGGAATCGTGAGGTTTGGATAGTTATGTAGAGATGGCGAAGAAGCCACGTCACCTGCAGATCTTCACCAATGAACCAAATGAAATGTGACCCATTTCCATTTTCTCCCACCAAATTATTCTTTTCACTTAATATTCTAAAACTTACTATTGGTGGACCACAAGTGTTGCCATTTGACGTGGCATGCCAGCACTGTCCAGCCAGGACTGTCCACGTGTCCCCTCTCTTTTTTTTTTCTTTTTACTTTTTCTTCCTTTTCTTAAAAGTATACAACTTTTCGAGATTGGGTTTGCTAATTACTGCTTTTCACGAATTTACGCTTTCCACACACTTGAATTTTTAGTTAGTTTTCAAAGCTTTGTTTGGTTTTTTTTAAAACTGAAGTTTACAGATCAAAACATTACCAATAAGTCCTGAATAATTGCTATGAACACAGCAGAAGTAAGAAAAATCAGCATACCTTGAGTTCATGGAAGCTTTTATAATTGAAACTTTCATTGATCTACATACATTTGCATTTGCATGGTTTTTTCAAACAGAATGAGATTGAGAGAGCTATGAGACCAAACGAATGCTACATTCAGCTTCTACAATATGTTGCAGCAGCAAAATAGCAATCTTACCAGAAGTCTTTCTTCATTGTTCTCCAACTGTGTCTCTTAGACACTAATAAATGCTTCTGATATTGTCTTAGATTTGCAGCTCTCCCATCCGGGTTTGTCTGGTTATGTTACCAAGCATTTCGTAAATTAAATTCACATCCTTATGAGTTTCTTCCCCCATCACGAAACTACATAAGACTCCATTAATCTCGATCCAACTTCTTCCTGAAGGTTTCTTCACTCCTATGTCGTGCATGTTCCGTCTGACGGTAGCAGTGTCTTGCCAACGACCGTCTGCAGCATAAACATTAGCTAGGAGCATGAAGTATCCAGCAGCTTGATTGTTGGGATCGATTTCGAAAGACAAATGTTTTGCAACATGGGATAAGATCTCGTCATTCTTGTGAAGTCTACAGCCACTGAGAAGTGCTCCCCACACAGCATTGTTTGGCTTCATTGGCATGCTTTCAATC
This sequence comes from Cucumis hystrix, assembly GCA_025688845.1. Lineage (NCBI taxonomy): Eukaryota > Viridiplantae > Streptophyta > Magnoliopsida > Cucurbitales > Cucurbitaceae > Cucumis > Cucumis hystrix. Next base: position 19,026,263 of record CM046894.1, read on the forward strand.
AGACTCAACGCTTCAGTCAGTAAGCCTGCACGGCTCAAGAGATCAACCATGCATCCATAATGCTCAATCTGCGGGATAACTCCGAAAGTTTTGTGCATAGACTGGAAAAGTCGAATACCGTCGCTGATTAAACCGGCATGACTGCAAGCAGTGAGAGCTCCAATGAAGGTGATCTCGTCAGGTCTGACTTCATTTTGACCAGAGCACAGCATCAACTGAAAGATTCTAATGGCTTCTACTCCACAACCCTGTTTCGCAAATCCAGTGATAATGCTCGACCAAGACACAGTGTTTCGTTGAGGCATTTCTTCGAACACCTTATATGCTAAATCCATAACACCACAACTTGCATACATATGCATCAGAGCATTGTTCAAAGACACCAATACTGGGAGGTGTCTACTCCGCCATGTTCTTTCAACATACCCATGAATCCATTTTCCCAATGTCAAGTCTCCCAATTCAGCACAAGCTGACAATGCAGCCACCAATGCCACCTGATCCAATTCCACACCGGCCCTTCTCATTTGATCAAATAGTGACAAAGCTAGCTTACACTGGCCATTTTGAGCAAACCCTGCAACCATTATAGTCCATGTCCGGACATTCCTTTCAGGCATCTCGTCAAAAACTTTTCTAGCCCCATCAAAATCACCACGTCTAACATACCCTGCAAGCAAGGAATTCCAACCCACGACATTTGAGTCAGGCATTTCATCAAACAAGTAACGCGCACGCTTAAGATCAAAATCCCCTCCACCTCCACCATTTGCATATAAATTGATCAAATTCGTTCTAACATACAAGTTGGACCAATACCCATTCACTAAAACTCTCCCATGAATCTGTTCCCCTTCTCTGAATAACCTCGACCTCACACACGCACTCAAAAGAAACGAATACGTGAACCCATTAGCTTCAACTCCCGCCAATGTCATTCGTTTGAACAACTCAATCGATTCTTTTGACGTTTTGCTCCGCGCATGGCCTTTAATTATCTGGTTCCACACAGTCGTACTCGGTGCAGTTATGTCCTTAAATACTTTCTGGGCACTTCCAAGAGAACCAAAAGAGATATAGAGCGACAAAAGATGGTTGAGGATGTAATTTTTCTGGGAAAAACCGCTGACAACTATTTGGGCATGGATTTTTGCAAGATTACGAACAGAAACACAGGACTTTAATACAGAGAAAATACATTGTTGCCTAACTCTAGAGCTTCTTCCAATGGCGGAAATGGCTGTTGCATTCTCACTCAAAATCGGCACAAAACGATTGGACATCAGAAAAAGATTTTGACCTTTGCCTTAGGCTTCAATATTTATAAAACTCAGAATTCTGAACTTTAAAGTTTAGTGTATTTTTATCAGATTAAAGTATAAATTTAAGAGAGAAACAATTTTAAAATTTCCATCTCTTCAATTATAAGATAAACTCAAAGTATAACTCAAATTCTTTAGGTTCTTTTTTACATCAATATGATCAGTCAATTTTGAATGGTCAGCTTAGTCTTCCTTCATATAATTTGTTCAATTGTTCACAAGATTTAGATATGAAATAAGTTATCAAAATAAACTACAGAAGTAGATTTAACTTTTTGATTTCTTTATTCTCATAACATGTTTTAAAATATCCTAAGAAGTTTCTATTGGACAACCAATATGGAAAGTAGAATATTATTGTTCTCAAGTTCATATTATTGCATTTGTACTCAAATTTATACTGGGATGTTATAGTACATAACAAATCTTCAAGTGGCAATCTACAGGCTTCTTTTCACAAGGGATAAAACTGTGGAGGTGGCGGCAACCATGGCTGAGATATAAGAGCTTCAAGAACACAATGTTCTGCTACCTGTGCAGTTGGAGATTCTCTCTGCATTTTGAAGAAGAAAAAAGTGGAAAGATCAGGTGGCATCATAGGAGGAGATGTCGAAGATTGTAAAGAAGCGTAGCTGTTCTTCATCGATCGAAACAATAAAGACTTTGTGCGATGAACAACTTACATGGGGATGAATAACACAACGATACTATCAGCTGAAACAACTCAGATCTTGTACAAGTCACTTTCATACTGGAACTGCTTCTGGCCTTTTGCTTGTTTTGATTCCTTTTATGGCTGTTCAAGAACGATTCAAGGGGATATTTTAGTTAAATTGTTCAAAGAATTTGTGAGAGGGAATGGAAGGAACTGTATGGATCATACCCTCAGCATAATCTTTGGCTCCAAAAACAGCAGAACCTGCAACTAAAGCATTGGCTCCAGCCTCGATGACCTACAATCATGGTGCCAATTGAAAACTTGCTTTGGAAACTCATGTAAAAAAAAGAAGTTGGTGTTTGTTAGTAAATATTATTGTATGCACCTTGTATGCGTTGGCTGTACCGACTCCACCGTCCACTTCGATCCATGGGTTCACTCCCTACAACAAAGAAAATGAAATGCCAATGCGATTGCAAGCCTCATAATGCTGGGAAAGAGAAGTACATCAGGAAAAAGTTACCGAAAAAGCAACCAAAAGGGGGAAATTGTACCTTTTCAGCACATAATCTTCTTAAATCTGAAATTTTCTTTACTTGGCTCTCAATAAAGCTTTGCCCACCAAAACCAGGATTTACCGACATGATTAAGACCAAATCAACCACTGTGAACACACAAAGGGCATTGTTGATTAATTCCTCTCATTTTGTTCACACAAATACCAAAGCATATTTGCCTATCATCTCTTTTTTGGTGTGGTAAATGATATCCACTCTTAACCTCCAAATGGCTTAAAAGATACCAAGCCTAATTCTCTTATCCAATCAACCCCTACTTTCTTGGTCACTTGTCTACCCTAAATTTACGTCAAATTTCTTTTAAATAACACCACAGAACTTCAAAGCTCTCAACAGATAATATCATTCCCAAAGTTCCAGATCTTTTAATAATCCTCAGAGAGGAACATCTCAGCAATTATATAGGGGGAGAGAGAGGAAGTCACCGTCAAGGACGTATTCTATTGTGCTGAGTGAAGTAGCAGGATTTAAGACCACTCCAGCTTTAGCTCCAAGACTTTTTATCTGAATCATATTTGAAGGAATGACCATTATGAATATAGATATATGATCTTTCCTTAAAATGCATGAATTCCGTCTAACAAGAAAGTCATTTTCATTGGCAAGTTAGCAAGCAACCCTTTCTAGAATGAAGCAAAAGGGAATTTGGAAAACAGCTATGAAGGCCTATAAAAGCAGTTCAATCCAAAAAGTTTCAGAAGATAAGAACAGTAGGAACACTTGTACTCTTGTTATATACAAAAAAAGAGCTTTGTTGATCTTTTATTTTTAAGTTTAGTCTTCTGATTTTTTTTTCAAAATAAAAACAACTAAAAACTAGAAACATGCAGCTAATTCTGTATTACATCACAGAGGCAATCTTACTTACGCACGGACGGGAACATACAGTTCCACTGTATTCTAAAGAACATGTTGGATTTTGCAGTTGTTTCTTCATTAAGAAATACATCTTATTAGGATTGAAAACATGCAGCTAATTCTGTACTTACGTCACAGCAGAGAAAATCTTACTTGATTAATGGTGCGATGCAGATGGATTGTGGAAGATTGCTCACAATGAACACTGACAATATCGGCCCCAGCCTTTATAAAGTCCGGCACACGCTGCTCAGGCTCCACAATCATCTATAATGATTTGAGTTTATGTTAAAACAAGTGCCTAAGAATCACTGATAACAACAAAGAGAATCATAATAAGAAAAATGCCTACCAAATGCACATCTAAAGGAAGATCTGTCACGGGTCGTAGAGCATCAACGACAAGAGGTCCAATTGTGATATTTGGAACAAAACGGCCATCCATTACGTCGACATGAATCCAATCACAACCTGCCAGTTCCACTGCTTTCACCTACAAAAGATGAGAATGTCAATCTAAAACACCATCTGCATAAATCTCCAAAGCAATTTGATTAATTATTTGGGAGTGCAGAGCAAAACAAACTAAAATAATGGAAAGATCAGATCACTAAACAGAACCTGCTCTCCCAATTTGGAAAAGTTGGCAGAGAGGATTGAGGGAGAGACGATGATGTCAGATTTGGAGTATCTATCAACCCGAGCTGAAGCTTTCACCACATTTCTGAACCTTCTCCTAGAAAATTAGGAACAGAAAGTAAACAGGAGCACAGAGGATACCAAATAGTTCTTCATAAACATAAACAGAGGGACTTATCACACAGAAAAGTTATGTAGCTGAGTTGAAAGTGGAACCAAAAAACCCCAATGGTTGTCACAAAATCTCCCCTATTTCAATGTAAAGAGAGGGGACTTATCACACATACAGAAGGTCTTGCAAAACACACAAATCAAATAGATAAGAAAGAGAATTTGTCACACCCACCCCAAATTACCCTATCTAGCCTGGATGTGGCATCTCGACAATAGATTTCAACTGAAATATGGAATTCATTGTCAAACTCTAAAAATGTTAAAGAGACTAAACTATCACCTGACCTCATACCATGAGGTCCATGATCATGAATCAGAAGACAAATGGAAAGTCGAACCTACCTCTCAATTGTAATTCCATAAACGAACTAAAATTACTTAGGTATTCCTAAATTCAGGGCAAGCAAAAGACACGAATCCTAGTACAATTACAGTCAAGTATTCACAAAGGTTGAGAAACTGATAACCACGGCAATCTAAGAAAGCTTAAAAAGTTCAAACAAAGAAATAAGAAAAAGGGGCACCACCCCATGAATCAAATTACCTCGAAAAGGTAAGAGATGAAGGTTGAGAGTTAGGTGGTTTCTGAAAAGTGAGACCTCCGATAAACCCACTGACTTGGGATTGCATAGTGGATTGACATAATGAAGCAACAGCCATTTTGGAGTTCCACGGAAGAACCCTTTTCTGGGTTTAGGAAAGATTACGTAAGAATTCAAAGAATGATAATTTGTTCTTCCCTTTTCGTTCCCTCCAGCATGAATAATGTAAAAGACTGCCAAACCTAACACAAAAGAAATTGAAATAAATGGAAAAGCAATTAATTAGAAAAAGGGTATGAGAAAAATGAATGGATGAGGATGGTGGGCGTACCACCAGAATTCAGAGATTGCTTATCGACAATGGTTGGCCTTCTTCCATCTTGCTGACATGGGAGAGAGAGAGACACATTCAAATGTCTTCTTTTTGACGATAAATTTTAGATTTTGACTTCCTTCTTCAGCAAATTTTAATCTCAAAGTACTCATTTTTATGCTTTAACTTTATTTCACTAGTAAATTTGTGTTAAAGCCTCAATCATTAGACCTTTACCTTTAGGACAAAAAAATTAGAAAAATTTGATCTTCACTTTCTTACATCTCTTAATATTTCTTCACAATAACATAAATTTCTTAAAAAGTGATTTTTTTAAAAGAAAAAAACACAAAGTTTAAAATATAGTCCTCGTTACAGGATTATAATCCACTTAAGTTACAGGATTATAATCCACTTAAGTTAATTTTAGATGAATCAAAGGCATTAAATTTAATTGTATAACAATTGAAATAGTATTTAAACTATAATTGATGGAAGGGAAAAAAGTATCCATATATCTTTTCAAATGACATATTATAGGACCATTGGCTCTTAAGATAAATCATGATATTAAGTAGTTGGCACTAAACTAAATGTGGATGTCACTTTAATGCAAGGTTAGTATCTAATAATGTATGGAAAAGTCCTTTTTCTTCAACTAATCAATGTTGTTAATATGTATGAAAAAAAATCTCTCTTCTCTGTTTCAATATATCTAAATTAAACAGCAATTAGCATTAGTTACCAAAGTAATCAATTTTTTCAAGTTAGAAAAGTGGTTTAGTATCTATAACTTTTCAAAAAATTAATATAATTATTCCAATCAGGTAGTAAATCTTAACTAACTTTTCAAATCTTCTCAAAATTTGAATATCCCTAACAAGTCTTGTATCAAAATTTTACATTTTTTTAAAAATATATATGCTAATTTAGAAGTTCTTTAAACTTTAAATCTCAATCTCTAATTCGAAAAAGTTAAATCTAAGACCGAGAGATTTGAGTCTTTGAGTCTTTGAGTCTTTGAATATATTTGAGCTTTTTGGTTGAAATGAACTTCTTATTTTTGAAGATTTCCCAAGCTTTTCAACACCGACAAAATAGAAATTGATTTATAGATAGATCGCGAGTTGCTTTATTGGGATATCTTCGGTTTTTTTGCTTACACTAAGACAAAATATGATCATTCGGCGATCTTCATAGGCCGACACAGGTACTCTTGAAAGCCATCTGTTTTTCACTACCCTTTTGCTCCAAACCAAGTTTAAATCCATGAACCGGACATTCAATTCATACCCAGATGAAAACTATGCGAATGTTAGGAGATCCATGAGGCAGACTGAGGATGATCATCACAAGAACCTATCGGACAAGGATCCGCACTTTGATTTCAAGAGCAACCATGAATTGAAATTTGGGTTCAGTTCGATTCGAGTAATGGGTATGTTTGTGGTTCTGATGATGTTCATTTCTGTGATATTTTCGGTCTCGGTGGTTTTTAGAGATCCACCGTCGGATGCTGTAATTGAAGGTTCAGATGTGTGGATTCCTCAGTGGAGTTCTGACCCAGGTATTTGATTTTGAACTTCTTGGAAATTACTACATGTTTTTTTGCCACTATCTTCAAGCTCTGTGTTTGAGGCATTGTGTTGTGAGTTTCTGTTTGAATTGCTTTTCATTCGTTGTCTGTCAAGTGCTAGAAGAGCCACATTGCATTCATTCTGTTTGTGAAATTGACTGAATTAGTATCAGCGTTTAAGCTCTCAAAATGATTTGGAAATTTGTGGGAAGCGTCTTAAATATGGCATTCCAGAAACATTCTGACACTGTTTAGATTGAACTGCACCAAGTTTATTACAAATGCAGCACTTTCACTTGCCCCTACTCTTATCTTATTTCCATACATCATTGTCAGTGGTGTTTGACTTCTGGCTTATTCATGCTCTGTTGACTTTTCTTACTCTTTCTTCACGATGGACTGAACCATTGGAGAGGAAGAATGAGATAAAAAAAAATTTCAAGACTTCTGCTATAATGTGCTGCTTTATATGTAATCTAATGATTTGATATGCTGATTTTTAGGAAATTAGTTAAAGCTGTAAGTGGGCTTTATAAACGGTTTTCTCCTGTTAGAGGCTGTTACCATTTACACATCAGAATGCTTTCACTACTTCCGAAGTTAATTTAGTTTTCGTCTGCTTTTTTATCCAAAGATGTTGCATCATATATGTGTAAGTGCGATTGACATCCTGTTTTTCATTTTGCATAGGTCAAGTTCCTTCTTTGCTATTCATAATTTCTCTATCGCTATATTTTATACTGCTTTTGCTGAATTCCTGTAAAAGGTGGTCTAATCTTTACCAGTATGAAATATGCACTTCATTCCATGTATAATTTGTTGGCTTTCTTATCGTCCTTTTATTATATTCTTTCAGTAGATTCTAAGGTTGGAGATCTTCAAGCAGTTGTACAGCCAGTTGATAAGCTGCTTAGTGGCCTTCTTTCTGCCAAACATGTGGTTGGTTCTTGTCTCAGTAGGTACAATTCAGTTGCTTATCAACACAAGCTGGCTTACGAACCCTCTTCTTACTTACTCTCCAAATTGCGGGGTTATGAAGATCTTCATAAGCGTTGTGGAGTTCATACTGAATCTTACAACAAAACTTTGGAGCAGCTTAGGTCTAATGGTAGTAGCAGCTCCTCAGACTGTAAATATCTTCTGTGGATTTCCTTCAGTGGATTAGGGAATAGAATACTAACCCTTGCTTCAGCGTTTCTTTATGCTCTCCTCACAAATCGCGTTCTTCTTGTTGACCCTGGAACTGACATGGCTGATCTTTTCTGTGAACCATTTCCTGAGGTTTCTTGGTTTCTTCCCCAAGATTTCCCATTAAAAGATGACTTCAGTAGTTTCAACCAGAACTCTCCTAATTGCTATGGGAAACTAATGAAGAATAGCATAACGCCAGATTCAAGTGGAATGATCTTGCCATCTGTTGTTTATCTTCATTTGGTCCATGATTACGACGATGATGATAAGCTTTTCTTCTGTGATCAAGACCAAGCTCTTCTGCAGCAATCTCCTTGGCTTGTTATGAAAACAGACAATTATTTTGTCCCATCTCTCTTTTTGATCCCATCATTCGAGAAAGAACTGCATGATCTTTTCCCAAATAAAGATACAGTTTTCCACTGCTTGGGTCGATATCTGTTCCACCCCACAAATTCGGTTTGGGGACTGATTACGAGATATTATCACGCTTACTTGGCTAGAGCTAATGAAAGAATAGGCATTCAGATTAGAGTGTTTGATACAGGAACTGGACCTTTTCAACACATTCTGGATCAGGTTCTGGACTGCACCATGAAAGAGAATCTGTTGCCACAAACGGAGAGGCAAACGTATGCCATTGATCCAGTTAGTAATCAAAAGTCAAAAGCGGTGCTGGTAACTTCCTTGAGCGCTGGTTACTTTGAGAAGTTAAGAGATATTTACTGGGAGAATCCAACAGTAACGGGGGAGATAATTAGTTTCTACCAACCAAGTCATGAAGAACACCAGCAAACTGAAAAAAGTATACATAACCAGAAGGCATTGGCAGAGATGTATTTGTTAAGTACAACTGATGTATTGGTCACCAGTTCATGGTCGACCTTTGGATACGTGGCTCAAGGTCTTGGTGGTCTGAAGCCATGGATATTGTACAAACCCGAAAATCGCACTGCACCAGATCCACCTTGCCGTCGAGCCATGTCCATGGAGCCTTGTTTCCATGCACCTCCTTTCTATGACTGCAAGGCTAAGAAAGGAGTGGACACTGGTAAACTTGTTCCTCATGTGAGGCACTGTGAGGACATGAGCTGGGGACTTAAGTTGGTTGATGATCCATATGATTGATTTTGCTGCTTATGTTGTGAAATTGTTGTATTGAACAAATTTTGCAGTTTGTAGACTACTGTAGAAGATCATTAGTTTACTCAAAACAAACTTTTGAAGTTTCCCATTCCATTATTAGAAATGTTGGAATGCCCTATGTAAACCATATTTCTGAAGAAAGCTTTGTGAAATTAAAATCTTTGATGGAGTTTTGGATTGGAAGAACCCATTTTAAGGATAAAGATCCAAGAGAAATACTTTCCCTTAGCCATGCATGGGCCTATAATCTAATCCATTTGAATTCAAAGAAAGGGAGAGATGATGGTTTATCAATACTTTCCCCTTTTCTTAAGCTTAATATTCTTAGCCAATACTTAACATATGTACTGATCTCATACTTTGAAGGCTACAAACAAATAAAAATGTCATTTATCAAAGCTCTTTTTACAAAGAAATTATTACAAACATTTGGCAGTGAGGATTAAGTCTTAAATTAGTAAAGTTTTTGAGCTCTTTTATTCTTTCACTCCTGGAAGAACATGAAGAAGTTCCCCACTACCAACTCATAAAGAAAGATGTTGAAAGAAAATGACAACATTTACTGAAAAACATGTCAAAAGTGACTTATCTGTTTTTTTCTAAAAAAAAACAAATAAGATAGCTTATACAATATAAAGTAATAAAAGTGAATAATCAAGATGTAAAAAAAGAAAAGCAAAGAAGAAAAATATAGTATAGTGTAGAAAGAAATGGATAGTATTGTGTGGAAGAGGGGGATGGGGGGGTTAGACATATCACATTATGAAGGTGACAGTGCCCTTTGATTTTGATTCCATTATTATTCTTTAGACCCTCTGTTATTGACATCTTTTGGAAGAGGAAGATGTGAAGTGATGGGATAAAAACAATCCCAAACCATTTTTCTTTGAAAGAGACTCCTTATACATATATATAACTTACTCTCCAAGATATTCTAGTTTCTCCTTCCATCTCTTTTCTTCACGAATTTTATCTGCTTGTTTAGTTTTCATTTCGGGTTTCACATCGTCATATTTTCACTTTTAATTTCTTAAAGGTAAAAACTAAATACCCAAAATGACCAATGGTCAATAAAAGAATTTGAAGTAAGAGTATAGAATGTTGAAAGTTAGGAACCAAACGAGAACGAAACTTAAAATTAAAAGCAAAAATGTACGTAATACTTTGAAACTTAAGAACCAAAAGTGAACTCAAATAAAAGTAAAACATTTTGAAACATAGAAACCAAATAGAAACAAAATGTGGATTAAAAGAATATATACTTTTTTTAATTAGTTTATCATTCTCAATATTGGTCAGCATAGTTTAATATAGTGATGTCGTAGATGACGTTAGAGTATAGTTAATTTAAGTTTGTGCATTTAACCTAACATACATAGTTTATACAAAATGATAATGTTGACAAAGGTAGGTTTTAAAAAAAAAAAGTTAATAAGGGACCACTAATATGTATTGGTTGTGAGTGCTTTACAACTCTCAATAAATCATCCAACTTTAACAATATAAATGGATGTGTATTGAAAATTTTTATGAGAAAATAGCAAGTGTATTCACTATAATTTGGTTTCTACACTTCTACTAAAGACATATATACATGTATACATACAATAGTAATGTACAATTCAATATATCAAAATTTATTTATAGCATAATATACTTTATATATATACAAATACACTTTGTATAAAAGTTGTGGAATTTTCTTAACATGGAAAAATGGATAACATTCATCATTTCCCACCAAAACACACTCAAGGGAATATATTAATAAAATTACTCTTCATTTATTAGGAATTGAATGTATTATTATATTAGATGAAATCCATGGGTAGAACCATCCTCTTTATAACCTTGTTTGTATATCCAAATAGTATTATGTCAAATACATAAGATTGTATGTAATATGTGTGGCTTATCAATACGCAGAGGTAAGACTCGACCCCTTATACTAAAGTTATGATCGACATACGTTAGATTTAATGGAGTATCACTGAAGATTACATTTACCTTTAGATTTAGATACTTAATTTAAGTGATTCTAAACATCAATTAGTAATTCTATGTAGAAGTGAAAAATACTATGTTAACTCTTGAGAACACGTTAGATTTATAGTGATTCAAGTACTAATGCATGTTTGTCAAAGAACCACTCCAATGTAGATAATTTCTTTGTCATGTTTCTCAAGTAGTTGATTTGGTCACGTTAAAAGAAAATATAATTTTTTTTTTCTTAAGAGACTTAGAAGACTTATAGTATACCTCTTGTAAACTAAACTTCAACTAAGCATGTCTTTTGGAGAGATTTTTTTTTCTACATTCGTGAGTGTCTAGACTAGCTAATACGCACTTTGTCTAATCTCAGAAGACAACTTGCACCGAACTGTACAATATTTGAGCATAGTAAACTGGTAGAAAATTAATTTCTAGGTATGTAGATTACGTTAACCGACAACCTCTTAGATACTTATAAGATATATTCAAGAATTGTATCTACAAGGTTGGTTAAGAAAACCATAAAAAGTTGATAACAAAAACATAGAATAGTTAAGGATAATAAGGAAGTGGTAATATAAAGTTGTAGGAGTGAAAAATGTAGATATAAAAAAGAGTCAAAACTTAAATCTTAATTACAGTTCACTTGATGAAAGCATATGTTCTCTGTCTTCAGTCAAAGCGATTCGAATTTAAACTTATATTGAACTCCTAAAAGTGATCCAAACTCAACTCAACATGTGTCATCCTCACTTGATATAACCATCCAAGTTTTAAACAGAACTTAATCAAACTCAAATTGAATCATAATCATTCAAAAATGTACTAATTACTTTACTAAGTTATCATATAAAGATCAGAATATGAAAGCGAACGATCACACACTTTTGTTTTTGAAAAAGAGAGAAGATGGAGACAGAGACCATCCATTATCTTTATCATATCATATTGATATTCATTCAACTTCTTTAACAATAATCTCAACATAACATCTGCAATGGCTACGGAAGCCATTAAAGTACGGCTTCAACCTCACTTTCACACAAACAAAACGAACTCCAAAGTAGAAAGAAAAGAAAGAAGAAAAAAAACCCATTTACACATAATTTATCTATTGAAAGGCAGCCACCTTTTTGAATTTCTTTAGTAATTCCACACCATGGGTGGATTCATCAATGGCACGGTTGAAGCAGAAGGATTGTGTTGATTTTCAAATGGTAATCGAACCATTTCGAGATTGGAAACAACAGAAGAGATTTCATTGTTTATATCAGTGGTTAGACCTGTTTCTTGAGAGACGCTGATTCTTCCATCCCCTTCTGTTCGAGCCATGTTTTGGAACTGTAAATTTAAAGGGAAAGAGATGGATTGGGGGTTGAGTAATGAAGTGGGCTGTGTGGTTCTTGGGAAAATTGTGGGGAAAAAGGAAGAGAAATTGAAAGAACAATCATTGATTTTAGGTAAGGTTCTTTGAGAAGAATCCATGGTGTTGGAGAAGCAGGGCACGTGAGCCAATTCAGAAACTGGTTTGATCTTAAATGGTGATGATGAAGAAGAAGAATCCTTCAATGGCGGCAAAGCAGAAGAACAGGAACCCAATTTAACTAACCCAGAAATGTGAACTTTTTTCCCTCCATAACTCTTCTGAAACACCCTCGAGATCACCCATTCATTCTACAAAAAAAGAGAAGAAAATAACGGAAAGCTCAATAATTTCAAAAGATTCAAAGAGAAGAAGAAAAAAGATATCGAAAAAAGTCTGTACCTTTGCAGTGTTAGGGAGATTAATAACAGAGGCTTTCCCTTCCAGCCTGAATTCATGCATAACCCAGTTGGATTTTTCACCTTTTGGAGCTCTTCCACCATAGAAAACAAGAGTTTTCTTCATACCCACAAGAATTTTTCCTCTATAAATCTCTTTATCTTTTCCAGTGGCTTTCCAATACCCTGATTCAGTAGCTCTGTTTGTTCTCAATCCAGTTGGATACTTCCTATCCCTTAAACAAAAAAAGTACCATTCCCTTTCCCCCATTTTTGCTTTCCCTGAGAAACCCACAAATAAAAAAAACCCAACAAAATCAGATAATTTCAAGGAATGAATGAAAGAAAAAAAAATGGTACGAGAAAACAGAAATCTTACAGGGTAAATCCCAAGGCTCAGACTTATTGAGATCGACCTCTCCAATGGGTTTGCAACAGAAATTGGAGTCCACCACTTTCTTACATAGATAGTGAGAAATAAGTTCTTCATCAGTTGGGTGAAATCGAAATCCAGGAGGCAAAACAATCTGGGATTCTTCATGAACAGGGGGTGCGATATTCTGTTCCATAATTTGTGTGAATAAATGTTTGGTCCGTTGACGAATAGGATCGGATCGGATGGAAGGAAGTTATATAGTCCAATAGAAGAAGAATTTAGAGGGATTTATGAGGGTTTTAAGTGGGAAAGAAAATGATGGGTGCTCTCAATTTCAGGTTTGATTGAAGTTGTGTGGTGGGTTCAGAGCTCCTTGCAGAAGAAAACAAAAACAGAGAGAGAGATTATAGAGAGAGAGAGAGATAAGAAAGAAGAAAGAGATGACTGAAAGTGAAAAGGAAAAAAGAAAGAAGAACAAAAAGAAAAGGAAGGAGAAAGAAGAGAGGTGGAGAAGTTGAGGTTATGGGGGAAAAGGGGAGAAGATTGAGAAACATGAATGAAGTGTAGTGAAGCTCCATAAAATAATATGCTACTTAACTGACTTTCCTATTTCCCTCACACAAATGGTGGCAAGCCACGTAACTCCGAACATGCTAAATTACAAGTTTAGTCATCTAACTTATAGAGTCGGTTTAAGAGACAGAGAATGTAATAGACTCTCGTGTATGGTGAAAACGGTGAGAATGATGAGAAGTAGAAGTAGGGTTTGATTGAACATATAGAAAGGAAATGTAATACGAATTACAAATCAAGACTATAGTGTATTATATCTGTTTATTTAGTTTAACTTTTGTTACGTTCTAATCAATACGATATATGTTCTTCTATATCTTTTTGCTATTTGCATACACTCGAAATTCTTTTTTGTCTCTATGTTATTTTTATCTAAAAAATGTCTAAATTTCTACCAAAGTTTTGTTCAACTAGGATCCAACAAATGTAATAAAATAAAAACATGTAATGAGTCACTTTGTATATTGGGAGGAATCTCACTCTCTTAATCTTGAATTTAAAATGAGATTTACATTTGAAGTCACTTTCATTCCTAATAAACAAATATAGCCTAAAACTATTTATGGTTGATACCAATTGGAATTTTAAATCATACTTTTCATTTCATTGGTTCATCTGCCTACTTGTGTTCATAATGGAATAAGCCATCCACTCTCATCTCATTTTGCTCCATTAACTTCCTTCATCTTAAATCATAATCTTATTGCTATATACTATTACTTCACATAATCTAAAATGTAACAAAACCATCAATTGATAATCAAGATAAAGACAAAATTCAACTATTGACCAAGCCAATGCTGCTAATAAACAAAAATACACTTGTACAAAACTACCTGCTTTTTTAGGATAAAATGGTTATAAAAGAGATGTTAAATGATTATGTAAAACAATAACTTTATTAGCAAAAATATCCTTAACTAAAATAATTAATGCACAAAAATAACTAATCTAATACTTGTACGGCACCCTTTTTTCCTCATAAGAACAGAAGAATGAGATGAAAATAGGAGCATTCTGATCTTATTCAAATAAAAACAGTATGCAAATTCTATTTACTGAAATTTTCAAACAAATTTGAAGCTGCTTTTTTCCATTAGACAAATTCCAAACAAACCAAATCAAAATCAGATACCAAACAACGTATCGACTACGCGTCGACATACATACGTATTGATACTTAACTTCTCCATTATACAACTAAAAAAGGGATTGGAGTTAAGAACTCTTTTTCTCTTTCTTGTCTTGCCAAACTTTCTTCTCAGCTTCTATCCTTGCTTTAACGTTCGCGTGAAAACCACTATACGGTTCGTATTTGAATAAAGAATGAAGAATCTGTGCAAGTAGTTAATGAATTAGTAACATTTTGGAATGTTTCATTCTTGACCTAAGAAAGAGTATAATTATAATTACCTCCAATACAACAAAGAATGGAGCCATTAAGAAAGCTTGAGTAAGGTTGTCGATGAGAGCAGGTGCTCGTTTCTACCATGCAAAACCAAAATCCAACATTATTGAAGAATTAAGGTTGAAAAACGAGTTATTGTTTAAGATGTTTAACTAACTAGTTACCTCAAACATCCCATGGCCAATAAACTGACCAGTCCAGCAGAACAACTGAGCAGCCAACACTACCTGATATCATCAAACAACAAATTAACTGGCTTTAACTTTAACTTTAGGTTTATGCTAGAGATTATAGACTCTGAAATGAATTGATCATGTCTTGTAGATCCTTTAATTTTGATATAAGTTGATATAATATGCAAAGTATTACTCAAAATTTTATCTACGTGGAATGACTGGGTCACAGGTATGCCGAGGAGTACTCGAACCAACGTGAAAAATGGCGGTGACTGTCAAGTTACTATGATATTGTAAAAGGAGAAGGAAACAACGTCAATCATACTATGTACTGGTGAAGACTTTTTGAGAAAAGGTGGCCTAAGATTATATTATCTAAAAGGAATCTCCAAGCTGGTCCAAAATTCAAAAGCTGCAAGCTTTTTCATCCTAAATATCAGCATAAGACTTTGAGATAATTCTAACAAAAGCACTTCAGATTGAGGATAAAAATATCTTCCAGATTTGATGTCTATCTAGTTTAGCCTAGTACACTTATATTAACATGCTGTACCGCCTCTCAATAAATGATATTAAAGAAGAAAAAAAGAAACGACACAGCAGCCAAGATTCTAAATTCTAAGCTCTTTGTAATACAAGCAGTCAAATAAGGACATCTGCCAAATTAAAGTGTTGTTAAACCAAGCCTAACAATCCTTACTTTAACTTTTAAACAAGAAACCACCATCCAAACAGTATTGTAAGAACAATGTTTTGATCATAAAATAAAGACAGATGTTACACCAGTTTGATAAACAAATTGAAAGGAGTTGTCAATTCAATTTTTGCTATACCATTGAAAAATCTTTAACAAATGTCAGTGGAGCACCTGACAATGTCAAATCAAAAAAACAGGGTGTGTGTCTTCGAAACGATTAAAATCACTTTTGTCGTTTTAGAAAAACTACCTGCTTTTAATCCTTCAAAATCAATTTAATAGTTTGTTTTACATTTAAAAATGTGATTTTTGCACCATTATTTTGAGTTATTGTAAACAAGTTTAATACGAATTTGGAAAATGGTAAAAGTAATTTTAACCCAAATGCAAGTCATGGAGTGGTTTTGAAATAGTTAAACTCACTTTTATCAGGTTCAAAACCACTTTAAAGATAAAGACAAATCACTTTTATCAGGTTCACACTTCTAAACACGATTCTTCAAATGTCAAAATCATCGAGCATAACAAAATAATTTTAACCATATCAACATGCTTAAACAAGAGGTGCTATATCTAGAGTCCAAGTGAATTGCCAGCACAATCTTACTAAACTGAAGCAAAAAGACCAACAAGGACTGAGATAGGTTCATAGTTAACTTGAAAATTTTCAAGATCAAATGGTTAGGTTAGCCAGTAAAACTTCGACAGATCAGTAAAGAAGAACTCAACGCAGAGCCACAATTATTTTCTTCTATCTTATATAGGCAAAGGACAGAAAGAAAAACGTATTTCTCAATTTCAGGATGATCAGCCTTTATTATGCAGAAAATAACAAATAATAAATACGAGCAGTAAATTCCCAACAACCATAAAGTCAGTTAGAAGTTCAAATAACATTCTTTCTTCTTTCTTAGATTGGAAAAAGGATCGAAATTTCATTATTTTGATGCTATAATAAGCTTTCCTCGACGAAAACGAAATCCATCCTAGTGTACCAGGAGAAATAAATTCTAGTTTAGCACAACCATAAAGTCAATAAAAGCATAGTCAACACCATGGCCAACCCTTCATACATCAGATCAAAACCGTAAGTTCTGGCCCCATAAGAAATTAAATAGAACTACAGAAAACAGAGCTTCATAAATGGTTCAAATAATTGAATTGGAGCAGAAACCAAACAACCTCAATAGGATTATTTAAAGAATAGTGAAGTATTAAATTGCTATGCCTATCAGACAGAAGAAAACAAACAAAACAAAAGGGATCAAAAGAGGAAGAAAAAAAGGGGGGGCTTAGAGTTTAACGTTTACCTTCCAAGTAAGAGTCCATCCAAGTTTAAAAGCGAAAACACTAGCTCCAACCCAGCAGAGAAAACACATAAAAGCAGCCAAAAATCCAGCTCTCTTGTCAAAAAGTATATAAACAACACCATAAAGCAAAGCAAACAAGAACCCAAAATTCAAAACAAGCCCAGTATTGAAGCCACAAGGGCATTTGGGAAAAGAGTAGAAGGAAGGGGTATAATAGAAAAGCATGAGCCCAGTGAAGAAGATAGGCCAAACGAAGAGAATATGAATGAAAATATTAATTGGGTTGCTGTGATAAGCGCCATAGAATGCAAAATGCCTCTCGAGATCGAAAAATCCACGCTTACCCATTGAGATCAGTAAAGAATCGAGTCGAATAGAAGGTGAAATCCAGAAGGAAATGGGTGCGATGCGATCAAGAAAGGGAAGAACAGGTGGGTTTAAAAGGGAAGATGACGATGTGGGATTAGAAAAACCAGAGCGAAAAGGCACATTGAATTATATATAATCCAATGTGTGGAGTGGGGAATGAGAGAGATATGGCGTCAAATTTGGAAGCTTCAGACTTGGTTTTGGGGCCGCGTTGAAATATGGAAGGGAAATTTCAAGACGGCTTCACTGTTCAGATTGCTAAGATGCGCATGTGTATAATTCAAATCTGTTCCTTCAAATCTAAGTTTCATCCACAAACTTTAGAGATATGTTTGTTCAAAAGAAATAATAATAATAACAATACTTTGAGAAACATGAATTTTCAATATGATTGCTAACATTAAGATTGATAAAAGTTAGAGTATAGAGACAAAAGGAGATGTTTTAGTTTGAAAGTATATGATTCTAATAATCCAAAGCTAAGAAGTACAATAACAACAAATAGTATTATAAACTCTTACTTGGATTCTCTTCCAAGATGTATTTGGCTAAATTACAAATAGTATTGTTTTTTTTCTTCACTTTGTTTCCTTATGGGTTAAGGAGTTCATGGGGGAGAGTTGGATATGGGTATGGGCCGATTGCTTAACTGGGTCAAGGAGGCCCAATCATTTAGCGGCCCATGGCCAATATATGCTTTTCTTTTTTGTAAGTCCAACGGTCATTTCCATTTTCCAATTTAATATAATAAATATTAATAATGGTAAATATTTAATTTACCTACTTCGAAATTGGTAGCCAATCATAAGTCGTCGTGAAATTATTTATGTAAAACACTACAAATAAAATGGACAATATCACACCATTAATAAGATTCTCTTTGAGAGCATACTCAAAATCATCTCTTACATCCTCTAAAATGGCTAAAGGTTCCTGTTGATAAGACACCACTTTTATGTAAAACCGTAACAACGTGGAGTGATCCGTGTGATTGAACTCTATTATTGGAAATACGACCAAAATCCCTCATCGGTTAGATAAAGGGATGATCATGAATATATAGGAGGGAAAACTATCTTCATTGGTACCAAAAGTAAAACAGTGAAAATTTATGCCAAAAGAGGACAATATCATATATGTAGGGATAATATGAGAGTTATTCTCACAAAAAAAAAGTAAAACACAACTTGAAAATGGGTGAAACAAAACACATAAGACGTTTAGAAGAGAGAGATCTGGGCCAAAAGTAGTCATTAGAACTAAAATGCACCCAATAATAACTAGCATGACATCCTCCAAACAATACTTGATCCAACTGAATAAAGAATTATGTCATAGAATCTCTAAAACGCGGTAGAACTAAGAATATAGTCGACTTTAATTGTCATGCAAAAGATAATATATTCTTCTCGTCTAAATGATGACATCACATGTGTATACATACCACCCATTACCCAACAAATCATTTCACAAATTGATCCAAATCATGTAGTAAGATGTAGGAATATTGTATGGATTAAGATCACAATAATATATCAAACATAACCGACATAATGGAAGAGTGCGCTTAATTGTGGAGTCATGCTGAGTTGGAATCTTGTTAATCCACGTCACTTCCACCATTTACCACTTCTAAGTGGGACCCCCATTTCGAATAAGAATAAAGTTCGAGTGCCACGTGGAGCACGTGCGCCGGTCCTCTTTTCAACTCCGTTTTCCCTTGGCCACCGCTGCCGCTGCCGCTGCCGCCGTCACCACACCCACCTCTGACCACTCTCTCTCTCTCTCTATATATACCATTGTGTAAATTATTTTCGTTTAGTTTTTGTTTTCATTTTCTTCAACTTTCTAGCTACATTTTGTCATCATCAGGAAGTATGGATTTAGGGGCAATGAATCATTCATTAGAAAGAGACAAATAACACACCATGTTTTTGTCACGAGTCACCGACTAAATTTCATATATGAGGATGGAAAATTCGAACTTTTTACCTTGTAATTCAATTATGATATTTTATCCTGATAACAAGAAATGAATCGAAGTTTAACTTTAACGCTACGAAAATTCATACTGCAACTTCCATTCTCCATAGGAATCTGATTCTTTACTTTACACTTAAGAGAGATGGAACCAAGTTTTTTTCAACTTTCACTGTTTGATATTTGACTTAGACCCTCTTGATCATAATTCATGTGTCGTCCTTATGCTTCAAATTCAATTCTCCCCCATGAGAAGGTGAAGCTATTCAGATGGGCTTCTTTATTATCAGGGCACTCAATGATCAGAATGCCAATCTGTTAGATAACATTATTGTGATTGCTAAACATATTGACAATGCATCTTTTAGTTTTTGCTTTATCGCCAATTCTCTAAAACATGTGGCTGTTTGTTTATTTGACTCTCAAGTTCCTTCCTTTGAGAGAGGTTGCGGTGCTTGTTGAGAAGTTGTTTACTCTAGTTGAGTGTTGTCTTAATTGTGATTAATTTCTTATGGGTCTAAATTTATATGTGTTCACTCCTAATAACCATTAGATATAGCTTCAGAATATGAAGTTAAATACTCATTTAAGCCGCTTAAAGTGAAACATTCGATAAAAAGGTGAGAATGAATAAGAAAGAATTGAACCATAACAGTTAAAGAAAAGCTTCACTGTGTATTAGAAACTGAAACAGGCAGCCAATTCCAGTTCTTTCAACAGATTGGCAAGAGCAGAGCAATGGGCAATGGGCGATGGGCAATGGGCAAGGCACACACTAAGAAAAATCAGAGGCCTTGCTTTGTGGAGGGTAAAAACCCAAATCCTAATCATGTACAACAACAATCCTAAAAAGAGAGGAGGAAAAAAATCAACTAAACAAATACAAAAGCATGGAGTACAATTTTTCCCTCCACAACTAATAATCTTTCAATCTGCTCAGTGTCATCATAGCTTTTCCTTTAAACCTTAAGAATCAAGTTATCGTCTTCCATGAGATCCATTTTATTGCTTGATCTGCTGCTCCAAGAACCATAAGAATCCATATCTCTCATCACTAGATCCTTTAATGCTCCTTCCTTGAGATATGGTGATGGTGAACTTAATGATAATTCACCTGCCATTACCAACTGTTCGAGCTCGGAATCGTCTAATCCTTTAGCTGGAAGCATGCTACACCGGTCGGTTCCATGTTTTGCCAATGCATCCTTGAATTTCTTAATCTGAAGATCAATAAAAAGGAAATAAGGTTGTGTCTTTGCTTTTCTATAATTGAAAATTTGAAAAATCTGGATAGAGTTCTTACAGTTGCATTTGTACAGCTAAAGCTACAAACACGACCTTCTCCACCTCTATAGAATCTAAAGAAAGGAAGAACACGAACATGAAGAGCTTGGCACATGGTTTTGAGCTCCTCAAAGTTAACTTTGAGAAAAACTGCATCAGGGTTCAATTCAGCCAGTTGACAGATCTGATATTAGAAAAAGATTCAATCAGCAAACATCCCAAAATCCAAGTTCAAGATTGATAGCTAACATATAAAACAAGTTTCAACAATAAGAGGCAAACAAAGTACAAGTAGCAACAAAGATAATACCTTAGGATGAAGAGCTTTGCAACCTCCACAGCCAGGAGAATAGAAGTCTATAATGGCCAATCTATCACCAGCATCAAGCAATGCATCCACAAGGGCTTGGGCAGAGTGGATCTCCACCATATTAGGTTTTGGAGTTTTTTCCCACCATCTCCGAGCTCGGCTTATACAGATAGACGTCTGTGCCTAAAACCACAAATCAATTCAGAAGTCAACTTCAGACTCAGAAAATCTCAAACTGAAAAATATTCATAAAAGAGAGAAAAAAGATGCAAAAATAAAAGGTGGACTTACATTAATAGTAAAGCGATTTGGGGTTTTAGGGTTTGAGTTTGTAAGACCATTTTGATCCGAAATCACTAAAGGTCTCCCCAAGAAATCGACTTTGAAAACAGGAAACCCTGGCTGCTTAGACCCTTTTAAATTGGAAGCAGAAATAGAAGTAGAAAACCCAGAAATCCCAGATGAAATAGAGCAACGCAAATTGTCCTCAAGCCCTGAAACAGAGAGGGCAGATTTCAACGAACAAGCCATGGTGGAGAGAAATCAATTAATGAAACGACCCTTCAGAGATTAACAGCATAAAATAGAAGAACCCCAGAAAAGAATGGCCCTCAAAATCAATCTCTGTTGAAGCAGAATCGCAACCCACCTGTAATGATTCAAGTTTCAACCAAAAAGTGGGAGAAA
Source organism: Cucumis hystrix (assembly GCA_025688845.1). Taxonomy (NCBI): domain Eukaryota; kingdom Viridiplantae; phylum Streptophyta; class Magnoliopsida; order Cucurbitales; family Cucurbitaceae; genus Cucumis; species Cucumis hystrix. The sequence continues at coordinate 19,048,183 of CM046894.1, forward strand.
AGAGCAATAAAAAAGAAAACTACGGAACAGGGGCAATGAAAGGAAAGAAGAGATGGAGCCGGAGGTTTCTTTGAGCTGAATAAAAGTAGGGGAGAAGGAGAAAGAGGAAGAAGAAGAAGAAGACATAAAAAGAAAGAAAAAGGACCAAGTGGGGCAGTCTGATTCGGATTAAACTTTATCCATTTGATCCACCAATGTCAGATTTATGATTTTGAATTGCTTCAAATTTTATTTTTATCTTTAACTCTTTTGAGGATAATCAGGAATGGATTAAAGTTGGATTAGTGTTCTTTGAATATCTAAATTATAGGCTGGATTAATTGAGAATTAAGGGTAGTTCATGAGAATGGAACGGTAATATCGGGGATTAACAATCACAATACTCTCATAATTTCACATTTCAATTATCTTCAACACATTTTTGGATAAGGATTCTTTGTTTCTCCCACATCACACTTTTGAGTTTTCACATATTTTCTCTTCTCAAATTACCCTTTTGCCCCTCGCCCCCGTCGATTTTTCACATTCTCTCTACTACGTAATTACCCTTTTGCCCATTTCTAATTTTTCTTTTATTTCAAAAGATCAAACATTATGAACATCACATCACATCTAATAAGTAAATCAAATTTCTTTTCATATAGTAAAAAAAATCATATTCATCATTGTTTACCTTATGAACTTCATCGACGTAGATATTTTATCGTTTATTTGACTAAAAATTTCGTAAAATTCAAACCGATAGGAGTAGGTTTTGATGATTTGATTTTGAATTATATTTGTTAGATTTTTTATGATAAATATGAAATTAGTTTTATTTTTATTTAAAGAAATGTGAAATATCTTCGTTATGTTTAGGATCATTTATCAATATCTTTTAATAAGGAGTCAAAAGATCTTTCTTTTAAAGAAGAAAATATTGCTCATATTTAGGAATATTTTGTTGTAAGTTCTTCTTTTTCGGCTCTTTAAAAAGAAGAAGTTATATGAACGTAAAATTATTCTTCAGAGCTTATCAAAGTTTATCTTTTTGATGAAGAATCTGTACAAAGGTAAACCACCGGTTATCTTCTGCATTATATGACAGATTATTGAAAACCGTCAAGGAATTTGGTAGAGTATCAATTGATAAGAAATATGAATGAAAACTGAGATAATTGTACTACGGTCAATAAATTCGTATTTGAGGAGATTCAAGTTTACCATCAGGGAGAGCATGAGTTTATACGGTTAAGTTTAGGGTTAAGTTACAAAATTGCGCTATGTTACTTGTTTTATGTTATTTATGTACTTAAATTCTTGTGATATAGCTAAAGACAATTAACCTTCTCACTTTTCAATATTGATTTTAAAAAAGGGCCATTAATATTTTAAGAAAGTCATATAATGACAGATGTATTAATAATGAAATTAGAATACAAAATGAAATGGATATAGAACCTATTACTATTATTGTATGATAGCTTATTTATTTAATATTCTTTCTTCCAAATCATGTACCAATCAACCATTATATATATATATATTACTTCTTTTTAAAATGATTACGTATTTTATATTACAAATATATTTATTTTAGTTTAAATTTCTTTTTCAAACAATAAATCATACAACAAGTTTGAATTTTTTTTTAAAAAAATTCTTCTAAAACATGAACCGAGAAAATATCTAATTAGTTATGTTTTCTTACCATAAAAAATATTTTCAAAGATGGAAACTTAAAAGGGGTTTTTTTTTTTTCCTTTACATGAATAACTAAGAAATAAATAATGTAGGAAGAACAGTCCTTTTTTGTAAATAATTTGAAAAGTAAAAATTTTGAAAAACAAAAAAACACATTGAGTGTTTGTAAGGTTGCATTGAATATATAGTTTAATACATTATTTAAAAGTATATTAAATACGATTTCTTTAATTTCCCATTTGAAATATTATGTTCCCAAATTCTTATTATGAGAAAAGGTAAAAGGTTGGTAGTTGGTGCTAAAGGGAAAGGCATTACAATTATTAGAAAAAAAGATAAAGATCCACTCTTTTGCATGCATTTATTAATGTTGAACACCTTCCAAACTAAAAAATAAAAAGGTTAAGATATTTAATTTTAGGTGGTTTTATTTATTTCTATATATTTTCGTAATCGATTTAAACCTCTCGTATCACATACGATTGTAAATAATCATGTACACATTATTCTCTAACGAGTGTAAACTATGCATGTATGGACGATATTTAAAGAAAAATTATCTAAGAGTTTATTCATTTACGAAATGTCATTTAGTCAAACAAGTTTACGATTTAAATTGATTCTAAAAATTAGTATACAACTTGATGATAAGTTCGGGAATAAATATTATTATATTTTACTTACTTTTTGATGACAATGATATCAAAAAGAAAAGGAGAATAGAAGAAGAAGATGATGATAAAAAGGTGGATGAAAAAAGATGGTAGCATTTACTATGTACACAAGAGTGTTTTAGGCTGCAGTTTGCTTCACCCTTTTATGGAACTCTATGACTTATGTGCCCTACCAGTTTTGGCAATTAGTGACCATATATTATTTATCTTTTAATTAAGAAAAATTGAATCATTTGTATGGTTTTGTAGGCTACAATCCACAGATTCTTTTTTGGATATGTTCATGTGACATTTTGCAAAGAAATATATATATGTGTGCGTGTTATAATGTAGCCCATTGGTTTTCATAGTTTATTATAAAGTCCAAAGTCAGATTTTTGTAATTCCAAGGCATATCTCCCCATTTTTCAACTACTTACATTGCATTGCCCAATGCCCATTTCCCATCTCAGCCCTATGCTCATTTCTTTAATATCATCAATCTTTCTGACCTAATAATAAGTATGAAATCTTTTCAATCATATTGTTAGTTGTTTGAGATGTTTGAGATCTTTTTGTTGGTGTAAATCTTGAGGTTATAATTTGTATATTCTTATGTTTAGACTCAAATTATTCTAGAGTTAGACGTTTTAGTAATGAGTTTAGATGTTCTTCGTTGCTTGTTTTTTATTTTAGGGTTATTACTATGTATTTTTATGACTTTAGAGTTACTAATCAAATCTCTTTAAAATAGTGTTTATCGTGTTGTTATCGATAATGGAAACAAATAGATTTTATTTTTAGAATTTCATTAAAGGGATTTTCTTAATTGAAATAAATCGGGTGATGGTTAGATAGTTGTTCATGTGTATATACTAGGTAAGGTTAGGTTATATCATGCTATGTTTGTTTTTATTTGGGTATGGCACATGCTTCCTAGTGATTCCTAAACAATTAGATACTAAAGGTTATGATTGTGACAAAAACATTTAACTTCATCTTTCCCTTTTTGTTTTCTTTTATATTTACTATTTATTCCCTTTGATAATTTAATCATTTCAACCTAAAGCTTTAAAAAATTGTTCATTTGGAAATATCTCAATTGCTTAGAGACCATATGTATGGTATTTTTTAAAAAAAAAATGCTTTGAATTTTTAGCCGAATTTTAAAAAAAAAAATAGAAAATGAGTTTTTCTAATATTGAAAATTTTACTAAATATAGAAATAAAGCAAGAAATTACGAAGTAGACTAATGGGTGTTTATATTCTTTAACAAAATGATAGACTTAATTTTTTTTAAAATTGAAAACCAAATGGTTACCCAATAAATTCTTAGTTTTTTCTTTATGAAAATTGTCAAAATATAATATTTGATAAAATATTTACTCTCCATAGAAAAAGCCAAGTGTAATGAAATTTTGTCTTTTAGTGATTTTGTTCTAGGAAATGTATATAGAGACTATTCTCGTAAATATAGTATTTTTGGAAAATGATGACAAAAATAGTGTAGTTTGAAAAGAAATGATAGAAAAAGGGTAGATAGGCAAACTAATGTAAAAAATAAAGTAGTTTATGAAAACGAAAGAAGTGAAGTTGTATATCGGGTACACGACTTCCATTAATTTATGTAGGATTAATGAAGTGTACACTACTTCCTTACAAAAAGACTACAGTTTAATTAAACGTAATTAATCAAATATTTAATTTTATTTTTAAAAAACTTAATATTCAAACCTTTATTATGATTATTATGTTTTAATTTTTTAGACATTTAATTTCTTTAAAAAAACTACCATATCTTTAAAAAAATTAAACATTTAATCAATTAATCAATCAAGTCCTTATTATGATTATTATGGTTTAATTTATTAAAACCTTAATTAATCAATCTTTTATTTTTGTCCTAATCTAGTCAAAATTATTATGATTATCTACAATCATTTACAAACAACTTTAATTTCTATGTTTAAGGGCATTACAAATTTCTCCACATATTCTTCTTTTTAACAAAAATATTTAAAAAAATTCTTCATCTAATTCGCTTGCATTACCGTATAATTTATAAAAAAAAATTGTATATTTTTAAGGTAAGTTTTTTCTTTACCATAGTTTTGGTGCAAATAAAAATGCATTTTTCATATTAACTACAATTAAATAACAAACATAAATCAAACCATTTTTCTAAAATAAAAAATTTCCCTAAAATCAAACCATTTCCCTAAAATCAAATAATTTCTTTGAAATCAAATAATTTTCCTCTTATTTAAATAAGAGACATTTTTTAAAATAGCAACATAAATTAAAATAACAAAATTTTGGATTCTATCAATGATAAACTTCTATCAATGTATATCAATATGACTGATAGAAGCATATCATTATTTATTAATATCTATCATGGATTGAATTTGAAATTTTGCTATACTTTGTAAATATTTTTTTTCAAATTTATCATTTTTGACAATTCTCCATTAAAGGCAATAATTTCTCTAAAATAAATAATTTTCCTAAAATCAAACAATATAACTAAAATCAAATAAATTTCCTAAAATCAAATCGTTTTCCCTAAAATCAAACCGTTTTCCATCAAATTTTTTCCTAAAATCAAACAAATTCCGTAAAATCAAACAACTTCCCTAAAATCAAACAATTTCACTAAAATCAAATAATTTTCCTAAAATCAAATAACATACATAAAATCAAATAACAACCTAAATACAAATAATATATCTAAATTCAAACAATATAACTAAATTCAAATAATTTTTACATCAAAATAATAAAATCAAATAACAAACATATATAAATTAAATTATTTTTACAACAAAATCGTGTATCCGGTCTATGACTTAGTTAAATAAACATACCTTATAACAAAAAAAACCGAAAAGAAAATGAAGGAGAGGAAGACTTTTTTGGAAAAAGTCTTCTGCAAGAGAGCCTCTTAGTGGCTGATTTTTCGTGAAAAATGGAACAGGTGGGTGATTTTTGGTATGAAGAATGGAAGGTGGTGGCTAATTTTTGGTGAAGGATTGGAGTGTAGATAGAATTTTAGGAAGGATGGAAGGCAGAATTGTAAAGAAATTAAAATATGTGAGAATGAAAGGCAGATGGCTCGACAACTAGGGTTTTAAAGAAGCGAAGTCATGTACCCAATACACGACTTCACTACATGAAGAACAAGTGTTGCATATGCATGTGAGCGAAAGTCGTGTACTTAGTACACGACTTCCTGCATCCGGACAAGTACATGACTCCAATCAGACGACGTGGGCTAGGTTCACGACTCCTATTAGATTTTGGCTCGTAGTCATACACAACTTTGCTAATCTATTTTTGATATTAGTTTCGCGTCTACACTAGTTTTTTCAATATTTTTTTAAAAACTACATTATTTAAAAAAAATCCAAAAATTGGGTATTTCTTTTTTCAATTAATAATTGTTATCATCTTTGATATCAACTACTTTTCAAGCATAATTCCACCAATGAAATAGTGCCATTTTGCCCAACTAATTTGAAAAAACAAATTATAAGTATATATAACAACGTAACCCTTTTACCTACCTTTTAAACTTGCTAACTAAAACCCTACATATCTACAAATAAAAACTTTCATGCCAATTTTTTGATCCAATTTTTCATTTTAATTAATTAGAATGCTCCAAAATGTAACAAAAGAAGAAATCCAATTCAATAGTAATTAATTATTTGTGTTATGAAAAGAGATATATAATAATAATGCTAACTAAAACCCTAACATTAATACATATTTATGGTTTGACTACTTAACATAAAATTAATCAGTAATTAAGTTGAAACCCTAAAAAGATTTGACTTTGACTTCTTGACATTATAAAAACTCCCATATTGATTGAAGAAATTGTGGAGAAATTAGGTTAAATTCCAATGAAAACTATACGTTTCTTTTGATATCCTTTCATCAAGGAGACATTCATTGCGTTATGTCTTACTTCTTCTTCTTCTTCTACTTTCTATTTTGATAACTAAATTAAATTTAAATAAAATAGTAACCCCTCATACCCTCTCGTTTTTTAATCATAATTTTAGGTTAAATCATAAGTATATATCTAAAAATTTCAATTTTACGTTAATAGGATAAGTTAATTAACTTTCAATAAGGTTGAATCATAGCGCATGCATTTGATTTACTTGTATATACAAAGTTCGATTCATATTTGTCGGTTTTAGGGATCAACCAAGAACCAAACTAAATCAATAAGTTTAATTTTTAAAATTTTTATTATTGTTGCACTCCTAATTAAAAAAAAAAGAGAGGTTTAATTTGAATGAATTTAATTGAAATGAAACAATAAAGGTTTGTGGTATGAGGCAAAGGGAGAATGGAGAGTTTTAAATGTGAATTACAACCTCAAATCCAAATTAAAAACTTCCTATAAAATAAATATATTCAATATATATTGAATATACCCAAACCTTCATCCTATATATATACACACATTTGTATGTCAAAACTTAATCAGAATTGAATTTAAGAAAAAGAAAGAAAGAAATGGGATCAGTTAACGTTGGAATATTGGTGATAGGGATCTTTTGTTTTCTGTCTTTGGTTCAAGGAAGAAATGGAGGTGGACGATGGATAACTGACGCTCATGCTACTTTCTATGGCGGCCCCGACGCTTCTGGTACTTCAGGTAATGTTTTGAAGACCGTCATCAAAACATATATGCATGCATCTCCAACCTTTTCATTTATTTGTTGTTTATTTTGTGTTCTATAGTCTTTGTAAACTTTGTTTTTTCTATTTTGTATTTTGTAGGTTTCTTTCAAGATCTTACAAAAAATGTAGAATAAACTTGGATTTATTATTACGTACACACAAAATTATTATAAGATTAATCAGTAACTAATGGTTTTGGTTTTTCTTCTCATTGTGTTGTTACTCTTTTAATTTATGTATTGTGTTATCATCTGTCTATACTATACGAACCATTTGTATTATTAGATAAATGCAGATAAGTAAAACTACGTTTGCTTTTAGTTTTCAAAACATCATCTAAAAATGTACATACAAACAAAAATAGATTATAAGTCTAGTTTGAAATTTTGTGATTACTAATTGAACGAACTAAGTCATTGTTGGAGATGTTTGTATATTGAATATTGTTATTGTGTTTTGTAGGTGGAGCATGTGGATATGGAAGTGGGGTTGATTATGGGACTATAACGACGGCATTGAGTCCAGCGTTGTACGACAATGGGCTAAGCTGTGGTGCTTGTTTCGAGGTTAAATGTATAAATAACCCACAATGGTGCCTTCCCGGCTCCGTCGTTGTCACCGCCACCAACTACTGTCCTCCTGGCGGTTGGTGCGCCCCTTCTCTCCACCATTTTGATCTCTCCCAACCTGCCTTCCAAACCATTGCTAATTTCATTGGTGGGGTCGTTCCTGTTGCCTATCGCAGGTACCTACGTCGTCTCTCCTTAAGATGCTTATGACTTTAGTTAATAAAATGATTGATATATTGTATATAAATTGAATTTTACGTGCATGGTTATTATTGCAGGGTTAACTGCGGAAGGAGAGGAGGAATAAAGTTTCAAATAAGTGGGAATCCATATTTCAATTTGGTACTGATAAGCAATGTGGGAGGTGCTGGAGATGTTCGTGCTGTTTATATCAAAGGGGGTAAGGGTAGGCCTAATTCTTGGAAGGCAATGACTAGAAATTGGGGTCAAAATTGGCAAAGCGATGACTACCTTGTTGGAAAACCCTTGTCTTTTAAGGTCATTACTGGTGATGGTCGCTCACTTGTGTCTTCCAATGTTGCCCCTCACAATTGGTCATTTGGACAAACCTATATTGGCAGACAGTTCTCTTGAAGAAAAACACTTCGGTTTAGATCATATATATCATCGTATATTTTGTAGTTTAAATGTAGATTTAGATACTTGTTTAAGTTTGGGAGTGAAGTCATTGTTATCATCGTATTGTATTGATTTGCTCCTTTCTTTGAAATAACTGTCAATAAAACCCTTCTTCTTATTGTTTCTGCAGAATAGTTTGTAATGTTATGAATGTTTGGACTAAGGGATGATTTAGTAGTTTCACTACATGACATGTCAAACAATTATGTCAAACAATTACTTGAATTATCAATTGATGTGTTTATGTACCTACAACGATAATGACAAAACATATTAAAATCAAAGATGAAAGTTTGAAATGAGAATCTTTTTAATAGCTTGTGAAATAAATATCTTTAGAATTCCGTAAGATTACTCGAAATATCTATATAAAGTTAGTCATCAAATACTTCCCATTTGGTAGGAAAAAAACAAGTTTCTATCATAGGCTAAAAGCTGGCCTACACCATCTTTCTTCAACCAACTAAAACAAAGATTTAGATTTATAGATATGGCAATGGACGCTAAGATAAAGGATAAGGGTTCTTTTTGTTCCTATTGGTTCATCCAAAAATTCATAAAACTCATCTTTAGTCATCTGATCCTAAAGTTTCATACTTTCTAACCCTTGATTTCCATCAAACAAATGAACACCCTAATCTTAAATGCCATGCACAAAATACACTTCTTGAACTCACACCCAAACCAGGTTTTCTTCTACCATCATTCTTGCTGAAAAAATGGCAACTGTCATTACCCAGGCTTCTGCCACTGTCTTCCGGCCATGTGCTTCAAGATCGAGGTTTCTCTCGGGGTCCTCGGGAAAGTTTAACAGAGCCTTGTCTGTTAAGCCAACAACTTCTTCAATTCCTAATGCTTTCAAAGTTGAGGCCAAGAAAGGAGAGTGGTTGCCGGGTTTGCAATCACCAACTTATCTTGATGGAAGGTATATGGATTATTCAAACATATATGAGATATTTGGCAATGGACATGTGAATTAAGCAAACAGCTTAAACATTTCTGTTTGCAGCCTTCCAGGTGACAACGGGTTTGATCCTCTAGGACTTGCAGAGGATCCCGAAAACTTGAGGTGGTATACGCAAGCCGAGCTAGTGAATGGTCGATGGGCGATGCTCGGAGTTGCAGGTATGGTATTGCCTGAAGTCTTGACAAATTATGGAATCATCAATGTACCAAAATGGTACGATGCGGGGAAAGCAGAGTATTTTGCATCGTCATCGACTCTCTTTGTGATTGAGTTCATTCTGTTCCATTATGTGGAAATCAGAAGATGGCAAGATATAAAGAACCCAGGAAGTGTAAATCAAGATCCAATTTTTAAGCAATACAGCTTGCCACCAAATGATGTTGGATACCCAGGGGGAATTTTCAATCCACTCAACTTTGAACCAACTCTTGAGGCCAAAGAAAAGGAGATTGCTAATGGTAAATGTCTCAGAAACAAACTAGCTAATCAAATACCTTAATTATTACACCTATAATAATGTGATTAATCAAAAGTTTTGATGATCTCTACAGGAAGACTGGCAATGTTGGCATTCTTGGGATTTATTGTTCAACACAATGTGACTGGAAAAGGTCCATTTGACAACTTCTTGCAGCACATTTCAGACCCATGGCACAACACAATAGTTCAAACACTAAGGTGAGGAGACAATAAAATATGTGCAAGAAGAATAAGTGATCAGTGTGATTGTGGAGAAAAGGGAACTATCGGTGTACAGTATGGTAGCAGTTATATGAATGTAGTACAAGCATGCAACTTGGTTTTAACCGAGAAAGAAAGAATATAATCATGTCGGCTTCTTTGATTTTCTCGAAACTTGATATAGAAATATGAAATTCGCATCCATGTTTTACAATAGCTCAATGTACAGCTAAGGAAACCAGAAACCCCCAAATACTTTACAGCTCTTCCATGAGGGAAAAGAAAAAGGAAAAAAAGAAAAGAAAATCTAACCTAAAAAAAACCGACCTCCGATCTCGTATATCTTCTATTTACAAGTCGAGGTTATTGGTTAAACGGCAAAACGAGGAGCAGAAGAACATTCTGATTTCATTATATATCGAATACTTTTATCTGGCAATTGGGAGAAGGATGCTATCCCAACAAAAATGCTGACCAAATCAATCAAGAGAAACATTTCTTTAATCTGTTACCCCCTCCAATTACTGGTGAAATTTGATAGGAATCAATTTGGCTGCTGCAAGAGATGGCGAAGTCATTAATTAATTGAAACAACAAGCATCAAACTAATAGAGGGTAAGGAATTGAAAACTGTGTATGATGTGCTAGATGAAAAAGATATGCCAGGTGAATCATAATACAAAACTTTGAAGCTCCAAAGTTTGAGGTTATCAAACAAGATAGGGGGGTGTAACATTCATTGTTTTGTCGCATTTGGGTAATGCATAGCTCGAATTAAATACTTTCACACAATTTTTAAGTTTTTGAACTACAAATATGGACAAAAAGTTGCAAATGGACTACACTAAGTTTTAGAAGGACCAGTTAAAAGAGAACCTACATGGTGATATTCATTGCTTTGGTACATTGGAATGCTACAAGGGCCTGGTATAGAAGCCCAAGGATGCTGGTTATCATCATATAGTGATCTAGAGAGCTCCAACTTGTCATTTAGTTGAGTATCCACACAAGCTGCATGCAAGTTCATCTCCATTTCCATTTTCAGTCTCTTTTCATCTTGGAAGTTTGAACCATCACATGTAGGGTATGGATATTGATCACCAAGTTGCAGCGTTGAGCAAGAAGTTCCACTTAATTCATTTAAAGCCCCATCACCTTGAGGCATGCTATCAACTTGACCAGAGATTCCAGCTTCAATTTGCTTCCCAGGGTTGAAAAAACTAGGATAGCTTGGAAATGAGCATTCAACATCACTGCAGACATTCCCCAAAATAAATTCAAGGGCACATAATCACCCACGTAAATAGAGATATAATACAACATTTTTCAACTTTTGTCAACCGAAAACTATTTTATTTAATCACACTACACACATTAGACATTACACAAATTGATTATAAAAACCAGATACTTGCAAATGTAGGCTCACCCTGGTTGCAGAAAGTTGGGCTCATTTGGTAAAGGAATCTGTTGAGTGCCATAATTGGGAAGCCATAACAAGGGTTGAGTGCCTTGCATTTCGTCCATTAACAAAGGTAAGGACATCCCAGCACACGTATACTGTGGTAAATAGAAATATGTTGACTCTATCAAGATGGACACAACGTGAGCATGCTTGTAAAAATGAGTAGGGAAGGTATTGCTCTTACCTGGCCTGTGAAGTCCTGTGAGAGTAGTTGATGTCTTCTTAAATTTTCCTGCCAAGTATCAGAACCTGTTTTAAGTACCAGTCGTAATTTCTTTAAACAAATAACATAAAATCTTGAGAATAATGGGTAACATGGAAAACCCCTTCTCTGCTCTCAATATTATGCCAAAATTATGCAGCCAAATGTGTTTTAAAATATTCAAGCCAAACAAAAAGTAAACAGATCCTTAGACCAGAGGGATAGAATCATGGACAAAAACATTTTTTTTATGTATGCAATTATAACACATGTAACATACCTTGTGTAGACGTGTCTGGTTTAAGGACTCCCTTAATAGATCTTCCATCTGTTGGAGCTGGTCTATATTGTTGATACTATCAGGATTCCTCCAATAGCTGACGGGACAGACAAGAGGAACACTAGAAGATCAACACACAAACAGAATGATCTCCATGTCTGACACTAAACATGCATATGTTCGTGCCTATAGCAACAACTTGTAAACAGTTAGACCTTTTTTTCGCACACAAACTTGTGGTTTCAGATTCCATCACTTCCGTCCAATTCTACTACCATCTGCCATATCCCATTTACACTACACCTCTACCCCTCTAGGTCTCTCTCTGCTTGTAATAAAGATTAACCAATAATTTTATGCATAAAGAAAAGCATTTACATGTAATATTTTATCATAGGCTACAATAGAAGAAAATGTTGATTTCACCTGTGGGACTAGTAAATACCTAAAAGTGTTATCTCGTTACATCTTATCTCGTATGATTGGAGCCCTTTTCTTTGGTTTCGCTTCATTTGGTAGTTGGGCTTTTTCCTATGCCCTTTGTATTCTTTCAACTTTTTCTCAATGAAAACTTAGTTGAAATGAAAAAGGCCCAAAAAAAAAAAAAGAAAAGGCTATGTACTTTAAAAATAAAAGCTCCAAAGGTGCACCTCAGTCTCTTATGTGTTTCACCAATCTGATCTCGCAATAAGGAAGCTTCATTGGTCAATTCCTGCTGATAAATTATACAAAATTGATAAAATGCACAAAACACTCTCGTTTTATAGAAACCAATGATAAAAGAAAAAAGCATCGTACCTCAAAATCTTGAGAGCTGCAGGGTATTGCAGGACAGGAGAAAAATGGAAAAGAAAAGTCAGATTCATTGTAATCATCTTGAAATTCAGACAGAAGGAAACAATATACATTCGACAAATAAAGACTAATACCTTGAACCCACAAAATCGTCTATGTTAACATCGTGGTCTAACTTCTTGAATGTTTTCTTTAGCACCTAAATGCTCGAATAGAACATAAAAAAAATAAGTACACTTGTATACGAGATGAGAATTAAGAAGTTTGTTTGTAGTACAACTACAAGAAAAGCAGGCAGAAAAAAGAAAAGGATAAAAACTCTAAAGATGGATTAACCATAGAAAAGGAGCATGCAGAGACTTACTTCAAGGCTTTCCATTTTCCTGTTCCAAACAGAATTTAAAAAATTAGCCATCTATGGTACCTTTTTCAGAAAAAATTTGCAAAGGAATTGAGTCGTAAACACTTGGGACAGGTTTCGTACCTTTTTGCCCTCTCCTGTGGGGTCAATTCGGCAAATTTTGTAATGACCTCCTCGATGTTGCTGAAACATTAAATATTCACATTGAGCATAAGACAGAAAATTAACCGGTTATCCTTTCAAGCTCTAGTTTGTTGTGTGATTTCTAATTTTCTTCAGCATAAACCACATGAAAAATCAGATGTAGACTCTCTTGTGGTGGTAGCTAATGATTAAGAATCATAGGGTCGTTGGACCACCTGACAACTTAATGTCTTCCGTGGATGAATGCAAATTTCTTCCATCTCCCAGATACAAAGATAAACACCATGAATTACAGATTATGAAACAAAATTGCCAATGGGATGATACTGATGAACCGATGGTTCATATATTCCAAATTCCCATCTAATCAAAACTTGGCACTAACAAGATTTAGGGGCATCAAACGCTTCAATAAAATATCGTGAGCTAAAACTAGAATCACCAACAATGTCAGGTTTCAATTCGATCACTTTAAACATCGTCTAAGGGTGAATACAAACGAAAGGCGATAGCTTGGGTAATATAGTACCTGCGTTCACCTTCATATAGCGCCGGCTTTCCACTTGGCGAAAACATAAGGAGAACGATATCAATATCGCAGAGTATAGCTAGCTCCCTTGCTTTCTTCATAATCCCATTTCTTCTCTTAGAGTAAGTCACTTGCCTGCTACCAGTGCTCTCCAATTTCTTTATTTTCAGCTTAACCCTTCCCATTATAAAGAAAAAAGAAAAAGAAAAGAAAATCTCAAAGAAATCAACAAACCCCTATCTCTATCCCCGTATTCATCCAAGCGATCAAGAGTTCATTCAAGTTCGGTTACTCGCCATTAATGGGGTTCCCCTGTTTCCAAAAACAAGGAGATGCAAATAATGACAACCAAGAAAGAACTATTACAATGATGAAAAGAAAAATGTAGGGAGAACCCAAGTGAGGAAAATGGGGAAGAAAGTAAAAGGAGGAAGATTTAAGAAGGGAAATGCGGAAAAAAGAGAAGATTGAGAGAACCAAAGTAAGGGAAATGGGAAAGAAAGCAAAGAAGAAGAAGATCAAAGAAAAAAGGGGAAAACCCAAGTGAGGAAAGAGGCAAGAGAAAGTGTTGAGGCGGGGGAGGTACGATATGAATCGCACCGACAATGAGGAAATGAACGAAGAAGAAGAAGACAAGGAAGAGATGGAGGAAGTTAAAAGGGAAGGGACTGGCGGAAAGGGAGAATGGCGGGCAGCAAAACAGGAAAGGCAAAGGCAAAGGCAAAGGCATTCAATCCTCTGCTTACAAGATCGCACGAAAGGTCAGCCTAAGATTTCGGCCGTGAAAATTAGAGCAACGGATCAGCAAAATTTGTTTCTTTTTCAACCCCTCCTCCCTCCCCTTCCTTTTCTCTTTTTCATTCCTTAACGATAATCATAACCATTCTCCCCCTTCACCTTCTTCTCTACTTCCCTAATAGATATCATCTTTCATGTGAAATCTTTCATTTCTCATACATATACATATTTTATTACACAAACATTCATTCTTACTTTTAACCACTTTCTTACCTCCAAATCTAATATTTATTAATATAACATCGTATAATTCAAGCTTACTAATAAATATTAATTTACTAATGAGATATTAAACACTAAATAGGTGATCATCCGTCTTCTAACAAACTCATAATAGTTGTGGGGTTAAACCTACCGATTAACCAAATTTCAATACTTAAAAAAACTTTAAAAACAATGTATAAATAATTTGACTATAAAACACAATAATATTAATTATTTTGGTAAAAACGATTCAATTGTTGAAAAACTAAAATAACTACTTCTTCATATTCCAAATTTTAGGTACTGATGGAATTAACTTGGTTCAATTCATATTGTATAAAGAAAGTAGAAACATGATGGGAATTTGATTTGAATACAAGGTAATTCAATTTTGTTAGATTCTATGATCGAATTTTGTTGATTTTAAGTATTTTTGTTACGCAAATTGAGGGGCCAACTTAGAGAAAAACAACAAAATCAACACTTTTTTTCTCTATTGTTTCATATATAATGAGCCAAGAGAGGAGCAACTATTCATTTGGCTCGTTTGAGATTACAATTTATCGAGCAGCTTTAGTACATCGAAAAGTTTACTACAAACTCGTTCTTGTGTCTACCATGATTCTATTGGCTATATATATATACACACTTCCTTGATAGGATGGATATCTATCTTCAAACTTTGAACCAATACTGAAACCTTCCAAGTCCTAACAGAGGTTCCTCGATGAGGTTAAAATCTCAAGTTATCATCAATCTATTGCAAGGCGTTCGATAACGATGCATGTACATACAATCATCTGTTAAACGGTTGAGGATATACCACAAATTGAGACAAATGCGCCCCACAGATCTAGAAGTTCAAGAAGCAACAAATCTGGGCATACTATGAGAGAGGTTGTAAACAATAAATAAAGCTAACTTGAATTGATTTCAAGATTAGTATAAATGAGGGGTATGTAAAGTTATTGTTTGGTGTTAAATAATCATGTAAGCAAAATTAGTTGTTATAATGCTATGTCCGAAACTATCTCAAGCTCACTATCTTGAGATACACAACCTGCAGCTGTTTCCAATTCTTGCTCTGTCAGCATCCTTGTTGTGGGATTATAGTTTCCAGTCAAAGAATTCTCACATTCTTCTAATTGCTTTGCACTCGTAGCAAACTCAGTTTCAATTGCTTCTATTGTTTTGTCAATAAATATCTGTCTTGGCATGTACTCCTTCAAGCTGCACAAAAAATCCAAATGGCTCCTTGCCTGAAACGTATAAATGTTTGTCAGTAAGCTCGAATTTTGCATTTTGTTGCAAGTACTAGATAGAATTTTGTGTTTCCCAATAAGTAGGGATAAAATTTAGAAAAAGCGACATAATGCATTGAAAAGGATCTCTGTCAATATTGAACAACCTGTTACTCCATCCATACATACTCATTTACTAAAGCAGCAAATTGATAACAACATTAACCATGTCAATTATCATATTATAACTAAATGGTATGTAATGCATGTCAACGTGTGTTTTAGTCTTCCACTTTCTCCAACCTATTGTAACAAGGATAATGGTTCAAAGGACCCAAACAACTCAAATCAAAATCATTAGTCGTTAGGTTACAAACTTCTTTTGAGATCTCTAAGAAATTGTAGAAAGACTTCAAATTTCTAGATCATGAAGCTAGATTGCTTCTGAAATTGAGTTTAGTCTGCACCAATAACATTTGTTATCTCACAAGATAATAGCCTAACCGTTGGGTGCTAGCCATGATTTGAATTCATTCTCTATAAACCCTTTACTACATTCTCTATAAACCCTTATACCTTGGCCGTAGAAGTTATTACTCAATAAATAGACCAATTCATTTCAGCTACCAAATAACTCCATTATATTCTTTATCCTCTTTACAACTTATAGAAAATAATTGGTTCAAATCTCAAGGATATTACCGTTGTTTTTCACAAGTTAAAATAGCAGGTTGAACTATATATTACATACAATTCAGGTTCAGGGAGTGAAAATGGGTCCACCAAATACTATCATTTTCACTATTTCGAGTTTAAACATGGTTTTTAAGATATCTACATCCACAGCCCTGGAGTGACGCTACAGAATCTATCTTCACCATAATGGCTGTCAACCGACGTTGATCTAAGTGAGCTTACTGACCATTCACATAGAACAATAGGCCACATAGCCAATGTGTGAGCTAATTAGCCACCATGCTAATATTTTTAAAAATTCTTTCACACAATCTTGAAATATATAGCCATAACAATTTGAATCAACCCAATGAAACCATCAGATGGTTCAGGTTAGGCTCGGCATCACCAAGCTTAGGTCTAGTTTTGGTTGGAAAAAACTGCTAACTCAACGTTCAGATTGAGTCCCAAATGTTTTTCACTAAACCCAAAACGTGGATATTACTAATTGCAGCCTTAAAATGAGCTTAGGAGACACTAGACAGAGATACGGCAATTGTCCAGGAAATGCTAAATCACAGAAGATAATACGATTAGCAATAAGAATAAAAAGGGAATAATTTAATGATCCCAAAAGTGTAGCATTTTGAATTGTAGTAGTAAGGCTTGGTCATGGAAAAACAAGCGGGAGAAAAGTGAAATAAGTTTAGAAAGAAAAATGCAAGGAACAGTACAATATACCTCACGGTAATCAGGAACCCGTTTTGGATGTTTCAGATATGCCATATTCCTAACCTCGTAGTCCCACAGAAAAGATGTATGGTGGATCCACCGGCTTTTAGTAATAGACTGAGCATTGCCACCAAACTTGCGGTTACCAAAGACATAATCTTAGTCCAAGAAAAACAAAAAGTTAATGTCCAAGTGTTTAATCTTATATATAATTGTATATACACGAAGTTATATGAATAAGTTGAAATGGCGACTGTTCTAAACAGCACAATCTACCTACCATTTTCTCGAAGATAAAAATCAGTTCCTTGGAATACTTTATTATATAATAGACTACTCCAGGACATGATAGGTTGAGGAAATGGCTTCAGTCCGGAAACAGCATCTTTATTACATATGAAGGTGACAAAGACCGTGTTGTGATCAACAATAACAGTTCCACCCCCAGTGAACCTTCTGATGACTGGAATTTGATCTCCTAACACAGATTTGATGTCAAGGAGCTCATCAGGTTTCCTGGGCAAAATTCAAAAATCTTCGGAATGAATTAACAAAAGGAAAAAACGAAAGAAGAGTTCAGATGACCCTGAATTAGGAGTGTCCACTACTCAAGACTAAACACAACCAACCAAATTGCTAACCAGATCTTATTACTGTCATCAAGTTGTTACTAATCCATATCAAAACAATACTCAATTTAAATAAAAGTTCAATTAGTTTCTCTCTAACTGATCAATAAGCCAGAAAGAAATGACAGAGAAACTTTCTGCATCCAGCAAGAGTTTGTAAAAAGAGGTTCTTGGTTATAGAAGCAAACTTTTCAAAGATTTGGTGAAAAGTAGCAATAAAATGATACCCAACTTTGTGTGCCATAGAGAGGTGAATTGACAAAAAGAATTAGAGAGGGAACACCAAAATGTACAATGAAACTCAATCAAATTGTAAAGCTCATTCCAATTTGTAGTGACAGATTTAATGACTTCATAAAGACAGTTTCACCTTACAGCACAATTCAATGGTTCATTAAAAGTATTTGGACAGAATTTTTAAATATACATTTATGTGTCATCAAACTGTGACATATAATTTCGAAATTAACTACATCATCATGAGCGCCATAAAACTCAAACCATCCAGAGAAAAAAGAAAAATAAAGTCTTCCAATAAATAACAACACAAGACAAATACAGAATTCGAAGTTCAACTACATGTTGAGGTATGTACCCAGAAACGCCCATCACAATAGCTGGATTATCTGTTCCATCATTTATGATACACCAATTATCTGATGAGTTTCGAAGTAGGCGCTCTTCCAATTTTAGTTGCTGCAGTATAGGAAAACCTTTCAACCGCACAAGATTCATCAAAGGATGTCCAATGTTTCTTGTTTGATACATCGTCATTGAAAAGCCAAAATTTTGAAAATCAGCTCCCTTTTCTTCTCCTACTTCCGAAAAAGAAGTTGACTTCAATTAAGTTGCAATAACTCCCTGCACCACAAAGAAGCATGCCCATTTCAAACTAAGCCACTATATCATTATTATCACTTTCACGTCATGCTTCAAAAACTAAAAAAAAAAAAAAACGAATATGATTCTAACATCAAGGAAACAGTTAGAATGGAGATGAATATCAGCCGTCTCCGAGATACTACAAGGCACGGATGGAATGATATAGCGAGGTAAACTCCGTAACACCCAGAAAGTCAAAGTAACCAAAACATGCAAATTGCTTCAGAATCAATGACAGTGGAGAAATACAGTGTTCATGAACAGACACAAAAAGGAAAAAATGATAATACAATAAGTGAAACCCGCTTGAACAACTCGCCAAAAGAAAAAACACCCAATAAGAATTACAAGGCAAAGGAAGGATTGAAGAAATTTGAAAATTATTACAACAAGAGCAGGTAAAGTTTGTAGTAGTCACATGACTCACATCATCATACTAGAAAAATAACTCCCAGCAATCAGGAAGGACAGATCCCTTCCATAAATTAACCAGACCCGATCAATTAACAGAGAGAAATATACATTTCCACAAATCGAATTTGATGATCAAGCAAGAAGATTAATCTGTTTCTGAGCAAACGAGTAGCTTTACAGAAAACAATTAGTTAAGGAACCGGTGGAATGCAGATGGGTAAACCTGAGAAGGATCTCCCGGTGCAGAAACAAGGCGGGAGAGCCAAAAATCAATAAAACGATGGAATCGATGATGCTACAAAAAGAAAATGAAGAACAGAATGTAGGAGAGGAGATTTTTGTGCCCTAATTGCATTGGGCAGAGAAGCAGAGATTGAACTTTCCAACCGATTTCGCGGGAGTTGAAGAAGAGAAAACTGCTCTTAATAAATAATTACAACCAAAACTCAAATGATAATCTCTTCTAATTTTATTTTTTAAAATTAATAATTCACAATATAAAATAATTTAAAATTTTGTCAAAAATAAAAATAACCCCAAAATACAGAAAAATATCCTCGAAAAATATCGAGTGTAATAAATTTTATTTTTAGTATTTTTTTCTATAGATGGTAAATAGTTTATCTTTTTTTTCTTGAAATTTTATTTTTATGATTTGTTTTTAGTACAAATGGAAGGATGATTTAAAATTGAGATCTCTTATCCTCAATAAATACAACTATTATTTAAGTTAAGCTAAGCTACGGTTAATATTCAATTTTTATAATTTTAAAAATTAGAATTTAGTCGTTTATCATTAAGGGTAGGGATGGAAAATTCTAAAAAATAGCAAATTTGATAAAATATTTACAACATACAGCAAAATTTCAGATTCTATAATAATAGACATTGATAAGCTTCTATCAGTGTTATTGAAACACAGTGATAAAAGATTATCAGTTTCTACCATCATGGATAGAATCTAAAATCTTGCTCTGGTTTGTAAATATCTTAGTTTATTTTATTATATTTAAAAATGTTTCTATTATTTATGATTATTTTAAATTTTTATAAATTTATTTTTAAAACAGTATGTATTTCTTTTAATATATGTTACCAAATACAGTAAATTATTTTTTTATAACTACACGTCACATCAATATAAACTTTTTTAAATATAGTAAAATGAACCAAAATATCTATAAATGTAATAAAATTTCACAATTCATTGACAACTTTTATCACGTGTAGATTCTAAACTTTTTCCATGTCAAAATATTTTAAAGTTATATGAATAGTTTAGTTCATGGGCGGATCTATTAAGGGGCCAGAGGAGGCATTTGCACTCCTCACATTTTTAGTTTTTGTATTTTAATATTAATTTTGAAGTGTTAAATTACAATATAAGTTAAATAATGCTTTATTTTTTCTTTGGTATAGTGGTTGTGTTCCAATCTCATCGACTATAGTTTATTTTTTTTTGTTTATAGTGTCCCTACATATGATTTCTGGATATGTCACCGGTTTAGTTCATCTATATAATCTCTACCTGCAAAGTCAATAGTTCACAAACAGTTTAATTTTGCATCCATAAGTATTGTTAAAAACAAAAACAAAAAGAAAAGAGGTCAACATTTTCTTTTCTTCAATTAAAGTGTGGGTTTAGAAAGAAAGTATTTCAAAGCAAAACCTCTCTTTCACACTGCATTACTTACTCCAACGGGTCTCTTCCAATTATGAAAATGATTGAATTTTGTATGCTTTTATTCCTTTTCTCACTACACAAAAAGATAGAAATGGTTTCACAATTTGAATCTTAAATAAAAAATACAATACATAAATCAACTCGACTCAAACATTAGTAATCCTTCTTATTGTCATACATATTTCTTCTAGTTCAACGACAAATTTCTCGTGCATTTTCACGAAGAGCATTCCGAAAAAAACTAACTTAAAAAATTTCAAGAACAGCAAATGTTCTTGTAACAAATGAACCTTCAAGTACCTAAAACAGTTTGTTTATTTTCAAAGACTAATTTACATATAGGAAGAGTCCTGTTTTTAATAAACAAAGAGATGTTTTCAACAAAAGCTCTGTTCAACAAGCTTAGCAAATTCTTCAAAATCTAAACGTCCATCTCCATCATTGTCAAACCCACTTATCATTCTCTTACATTCATCAATGTCTGAACCCACTGTAATCAATCCCAACCCACACAACACTTTCTTCAAATCTTCTGCATCAATAAACCCATCACCATTCTCATCAAACAAATCAAAAGCTTCCTTAACTTCCCCGAAACTCACTTCTTCCTCAAACATCCCCTCAAGCTCAAGATTATCACTATCACTATCCCTATTGTTATTATGTTCATGATCAAGTACCTCCATCATAGTTTTCACATCTTCAATCGATAGTTTCACTTGCTCGGCCCGTTTGTCATTAACAGGCATTCCCACAATTTTTGTGCAGAAGCAATGCTCTTCATGGTCATTTCGTCGAACACTTGGTGTGATGATGTTACGTTGGGCAACCCATGAATTCCAGAGACAAAAAATAAATGCAGCAGAGAGTATGAAAATGTAGAGTAACCCTGGAAAGAAACGTTCAAGTATGAAATTGAGAAAAAACAGAAACAAAATATGGAAAACTGAAATGGGGTTAGTATAATCAACGACGTCAATGGGTTCCATTTTGAAAAGAGTAAAAGAACAAGTAGCATAAATATGTAAATGGGCAGTTTAGTAAGCAGATAAGAGAAGAAGACTGATCGGGTTGGCAATTTATACGTGGAGTAAAGAATATTTGTATTTGGGGTCAAGGATTAAAGTGATTGTTGTTTCTGAATTAATGGGCGGTTGGGTTTGCGTGTTTACAGTGAAACTTCCGAGAAAATTAGAAGATGAAAATGGGGAAATGGAAGGAGTGAAAGCAATGACTTTAGATAGTTGTTTGGTGTTAAAAGAAGTAATTGTATAAAGTTCTAAGAAGTTTCGTGCCTCGTGGTATCATCTTCTCCAGTCTTCTCTCCAAACGGCCCGTCGGCTAAGGGTTTCGATGGATTTTGCAATGAAATTTTATGTAAAAACAGTGACATCCCAAGTAAAGCTTTGTCTTCGTTTTCTTCTTTTTTATTTACTTTTATTTACATATACTTTCTTATTTTTTAATTAGGTAATATTTTCGATCCACAATTAAAAAATTATTCAAATATCTATTTAAAAAAACAAATTTTGTAACGGGACAAATTATGATTTGACAATTTGGTAGGATGCATAAAGATAAGTGTCGTTGTTTGTAATGCATCTAAGTATTTTTCCTTTTGATTATTAGGAATTGTGTACGAACTTGAAGTGGCAATGCTTGGACCATGTTAAGGTTTTTCCTTGCATGTTGAGATGAAGATCATCGTTTCCTTTGAATTATGTGGCTCAACCTTTTTATTGACTTGTTTTTTAGTATGGAGTGGAATAGTGAGGAGTAAAAAGTTGTGAAGTCAAGGGATCGATCAGTTGTAAATTCCTTCAATTTATGTTTTTTTTAGAAGTGGAATTTGTGAAATCTCTCATTATACCAAACAAGGAGTTGGAGTTTCAGAACCCCGTGGAATTAACCGTAAACGCACTCTTACTAAACTGATCAGTAGTTGCAAACCATTAAGGTATGAGTATAGGACTTGCATTATGATGGGGGATTTAGGTTCGTGTACGTTACAATTTCAAATCTCATATTATGGTTGTTTAGAATAATTCAAATTCAACATTTAGATGTTTGCTTATGAATCTCGAGCATAGAATGTTACAAAATGCTAATTAAGTGAAATTTTTTAAAACTCTACTTAGAATGTTCCAATGTAATTAATCAGAATTACTAAATATATAAGGCGATGTTGAAATGAGTGAGACATAAAAAACTGACACATAATAGAATTATGAAGCATCTTGGTCAAGTTGCGATAAATACTTTTGTGTGCAACCAAACAAACTATTCAGTCATATTTTATTACCACAAATTTCTCTTATCTTTCATAAAATTATAATATATCCATTTGGGTGAGATTAAAGTGACCTACAAAAACAACTTAAACCCTACTAATAAAGTATAAAACTATTTGGCAAATTGCTTAGGAAATTTCTTAGAAAGAATGTTTAAAAGTCAAGGAACTATGCTTTGATTTTCTTTTGTTCTTTTGTGCACCTTTAATGAGTTTTCATCTTAAACTTTTAAATAGGAAAAAAATTCAAATCTAATGGAAACTTCAGTTTTAAAAAAAAAAAAAATAACAAATTATTTACACTTCATACAACAAAATTAATAAAAAAAAAAAAAAATTTAAATACAATTTTTCTTATTATATTTTAAAAATTTGTAATAGAAAAATATATAGTTAGGCAAAACTTGGTTTGATTCTTTTTCTTCTTTTACCAAAAAGAAAGAAAAAGAATTGTGTAATTGATTTCATAACACTTTTAGAGAAAGACATGGAAACAACAAGAATTGAACATAGAACTTTGTGATTTTGCAGAAGGCACAGTCACTATACCATAGACAGAATTTAATAACAATAAAGCATTATTAACATATATTGTAATATAACATTTCAAAATTAATATTAAAATACAAAAATCGAGAATGTGAAGAGGGCGCGTGCCCCTGGCCCCTTAATAAATCTGTCTCTGTTTCTCGAAAATGTCATCTTAATTCCATTTTATGCAATAGAGAGACCTAAGGGGACAATGAGGAAGAAAAAAGTTAATCAATCATAGCTTAGAACTTTTTAAAAGTTTGTTGGATTATTAGATACTAAACCCAAAGTTTGAAGATGAATTAAATGCAAACTTTACCCACCAAGAAGAATTAAGTCATTTCGAACATTTTTAAAGTCTTTAAATTATAATGTAATTTTTTTATCTATAAAATTTTCTCAACCAACTAAGAAGTTTAGATGAAGCCTCAATAATGTCTCATACAGAAGGACCTCATAAATACAACCCAAGAGTGAGGGGAGACTTGACTTGACCGAGGTATAGAATCGTCTTTCATGAGCTAAGTTTTTGCTACAACTTTATCGATTGTACTTTCAAACATTAAATACCTACTCATTCATATAGAGCGAACAAAGAAAAGGTGAAAACAACTGTGGATATCTTTGCACGTGAATAATATATCCATAATTTGTTATATAGCTCTTTTTCAAAAACATTTCACGTCGTGCAATATATTAATATATATCATATACTTCTACCTAACTTACTTGAGTATAATTATTGAATCTATCTTATTTAATTGTTGATTGAAGTCAAGAAGTCAATCTTTATTGAAATAATTAATAATGCTTTTACTCATTCATGTTCTCTAACAATTACAAAATAATATAATCTCTCCTATGTGATTTGCATCTTCAAAATGATGTAATATATTCAAATAATATAATGTCATCACTTTATGAAGACTAAATTCCATAAATTATTACAACTATGAATATATTCCAAGAAATATAAACTAAACCAAAAGCAACAATATTTGGATTCTTTTTACAACTTTATCCTATCCAATTGTAATTAATTACAAATATGCCATTATCTTTAAATTTAAACTAAAAAACAAACGTCACAAACGTTATTCTAAATTCACTACCCTAAATTAAATTAAATAAAGGGTTTTTTTTGTAAAAATAGCAAAAAAATTTTATGATAATAGAGTATATGTCACAACATTTTCTAAATCTACAAAATTAGCAAATTTAAAAGTGATAACATCTGATAGTCCTATGATTATCGTTTGATATCCCTATAATAACTATGATTACCTCTAATATCACTAATTTTGTCATATTTGCAATATGCAAAAAATTGGTGTCATGAGCTGTTTTTTTTTTCTAAATGTTTTGGTTATTTGATGCAATTGCCCTTAAATAAATAGGCTTTCTATCATTTGAAGGGTTTATATATTTTAATTTAAGTAAACTCTAAAATATTATAAAAGACGATCAAATTTGAGTTAAATATTAACATTTAAATTCTTTTGTATCTCTAAGAAATATCTCAAAAATATAATTTTATTTTAAAATAAATGTTAAAAAAATAGGAAGAAGGAAAATTATTATAAATGATAAAGATGTTAAAAAAATATTTACAAAATATAACAAAATTCTATATTTTGACTCATTTTGCTATTTTAGAAAAATGTCCTTGAGTGAAATATATAAATATTAAATGAGAAATTGCATAAAGTGACAAAAACATTTATAAAAATACAGCTCATGACACCAACTTTTTACATATTGCGAATATGGAAAAATTAATTATATCAGACGGTAATCATAGGTAATCATAAAGTCATCGGAGGGCTATCAGACAGTAATCATTGGGTTATCAGACGATCATCACTTTTAAATTTGCTATTTTTGCAAATTTAGAAAATAAGGTGACATGAACTTTATTATCATAAATTTTTTTGCTATTTTTATAAAAAGTCCTATTAAAATCACATATACATAATAAATTCAAATTTTTTACTAACCATTTGAAATTAAATTTTAGAGTACTTTAGCAATCTCTAACCATATTATTTGAATCTTCTCTATACAATATATATACACATTTTAATTCATAAAATTTGCCTAGAATTGTATTTTTTAAAAATCCAAATCTTTTAAAACACAACTAAAAAATTGAAATGTCTATAATCATTTTATAATTTTGCTCTAATAAATAAACAAAACAAAATATCTTAGATATAGATAAATAAATTACTTTCCTCCAAAGTAAAAACTATAGCAAAAAATCCATAAAAATGTCAAACTATTGTAACTAAAAAAAATCCAAATATAACAACACATTATTGCATAGTATATTTGTTAACGTACTAAGATTAACAAATTTCAAATTTCCATCCCACAAAATTTTATTTCAAGAACGAAAACGTATGTATAAAAACATATACAATCGATCTTAATTAACAAAAAAAATTATGAATCTTGATCATACCACAATTATACTACATAATATACCAAATTTAAATTAAATTATTTTAAAAAAATTATATGATATAAAAATATTCAAATCAAGAATAAAACTATAAGATTAGAAGAAAAGATCATATTAATTAAGATGTAGGTTGGTGTATTAGAGTTATTAAGTTATATAAAGAGTTTTCTTGAATATGTTGAAGTTTCACAAAAAGTAAAAGCTAACACATTTCTTCAAATATATATGCTTTTCCCAAAAGCTACATCAAATTTCAACCTTCTTTTTATGAACCACATTCATATCATATCATATATATAATGTATATGTATATGTATATGTATATGTATATATTTAATGCTTTTATGTAGTTGTTTCACACGTGTCCCACTCTTCCTTTGACCAAAACCACATAAAATGTCAACCTTTTTTCACTTTTAATTTCATTTGCTTTCAAATATATATTCAACCAAAAAAAAGAAAGAAAGAAAGAAAGTCCTCATTGTTACTTATAGTGTTAAAAAAACAATAAAAAATTCTATAATTAGACTAATCAAAGTTTGTTCCTAAGTCAAATCATGATTAAAGTATTACCTAAGTTTTAGGAAGTCTTGTCTCATTCTTTGAGATAAATGCACTTGGCTTCTAACCTTTTTTTCGGTATTTATTAGGTGACTTTGGAACTTTGAGTTGAGAGAGTGAACATCAACTAAAGTGGCTTTTGAACGAGACATATCGACCCATGGAGCGGGGTAGTTGTTACGGCCATCGATAGTCGGACACTGCGAAGGCAGGTTATGAAATATGTGAGAACATATAAAATATACTACTTTTCTCGAAAGAGTCATCACCGAATCGTAACCCCGCAGCTCAACTTCGACGTCTTTTTTTTTATGAGAAAGAAATCCAATTCAGATTACTATGGCGAAAATAAATTTCACATTTGAACTCGCAAAATGCGATTTTAGTCATAGAAAATGGAAGTCAAATCATGATTAAAGTATTACGTATTAACTAAAATTTAAACTCATTCAACATCCGATATAAAGATGTTTAAGCAGGACAATACAAATTAAAATCTAACCTTTCTATAAATCCAAACCCATGTATTAATTAAGAGGATATTAACAATATATTAAAAATTATAAATATTATACATATCTATCACCAACAATGTTTGTTATATATATACATGTTCTCAAATTAAAACATTTTTTGGTATTGTTATCCTCAAGAAGTTATAAATAATAACAATAATGATTTATGAATCATAGTTAAGAAGAAAATAGTTAGAAGATAATTAATAATTTAGTTTAAGACTAAGTGGGGGGTTGACCCTAACTCCAAATTAGGGTGCATGTGATACCTTTTTTTCTCTCCACCAATTTTAGCTTTTAAAAAAAGCAGTGCACTTAATTCTAAACATTGTTCATATTGTAAGTATGATTTTTTTTTTCTTTCTTTTAATTGGGGTAGTGGAAATATGAGACATTTTCCATATTGGAGACAGAATTAATTAAAATAGTGAAAGGGAAGAAAAAAATAATTGACATTGTTAAGAGCTTGGCACACCTTGAGCAAATTAGAAAGTAAAGAACAATGCCATTATTACACTTTAGACATTGCATTAAGTTTTTAACATCAGTTGAATTTAATACTACCACTAACCTATATAATACTCCACACCAAACAAATACTTGAGCACTTCTAGTTTTCCAATGTATTTCTGTGTACTAAAAATAAAAAGTTGAAGAAGCAGATGATAATGAGTTTTGGTGATGATGCCAACTTGATTGTGTTCCAAACTTTGTTTGAGTACTCTTTTAATTAAATTTGATACTGCCCATGAACATTAGACAAAAAATCTAAATGTTAAGGGGAGAAGAAAGAAGAAAACAATGGCAACTTAGACAATAGGGGAGTTAGCTTTAGATTTGATTGAGAGAAGGGGTTTCTGAGGGTTTAATATATATCAGACAGTTTTTGTACTAAACTTTACTTAAATCAACATAAAATGATTGATGAAAGCTATAAAGTAGTTCCAAAACCTTCCTCATTTTCCAATACCATCTGATATATAATGTTTTAAGTGTTAGGCAGAGTTGTGTTTGTGGCCTCAAGATCCATGTTCTTTGCCTACACTTTTTCTGGTGAGATTTCCAAGTGGGGTTTCTCTGTTTGGACCCAAATAAACCAATCTTTTTGAACTAACTCTCATTAATGGCTTTTACCTACAAAGCTGAAATTAGGGATACACATGCCAATAAAAGAGTCATTTCAATCTCTTTGTTTTTTTTTTTCTTTGAGGGGGTGGGGGGGGGTCATAAAAGAAAGAAAGAAAAGAAAAGGAACAAAAAAGTTAGAAAGCAAAAGCAAGAGACAATTCCGAAAAGGATTCATGGCATTATGTTAATTTGGGTCCCTATTTGAACAGCTAGCTCATCTTTTTATATAATAAAAATGTGGCCACCATTTGCTTATACCTTCTAAAATATCTCACTCTGTTTTCTCCCCTTTTTTCCCTATTCATTACCTATCCTTTCATTCTCTCTTTGATGAGACTCGTGTGCAAAACTTTTCCTTTCTGCATTTTTTCCCCCAGTTTACCATTTGAAAATTCAGACCTTACCTTTTTCACCTATCCACCCTCTACCCTCTAGATAGAAAGAGACTGTTTTGAGGTACTAAATTGGATTAGTTCGTGTTTGTGAAGATGAAGTTACTCGATAAATATGTTATCCATTTTCTCCACTTTACTTATTGTTCAATTTGAGAGTGTTTGAGGTGTTGAATTGAGTTATGAATTGTTTGGAGTGTTAATAGTGAAGTTAAACATTCCATTGAAGCTATGGTACTATTGGTATGATATTGTTTACTTCAAAAGTTATAAAACGGATAATCTTTTGGCTTCTTGATAGCTAACTAATGGCTTCTTGATAGCTAACTAATATGATGCAAGCACAATTATTGGTTATCAATTAATCATCGCTAGACATATATTACTTTTTTGGGGGGGAAGCCAACGTTATAGCCCACAAACTTGTTGGATATAAAAACAACATGAAGAGAAAGAAAGCAGTACAAAAGAAAAGGTTCAACTGTCTGCTATCTCAATCTTATCCCATTACAGCTGTTTTGATAAGAACTTTTTGGTTCTTTGGCGCTACATAAAGCCACACACAGTAGAATCACCTTTTTGTTGCTTATTATATATAATTTGCTTTTTGAGTCTTTTTTGCCATTTCTCTTTTCATCAATTCTTTTTAACTTTTAGGAAGATACTCTCTCTCTGCTGTGGCAGTTCTGTCTGAGGTTTATAGATCAACTGATGAAAATTTGAGCAAAAAAAGACAAAAGCTTTTGTTGGTCATAAGAGGCAACACAAACAACAAATTTTTTTTCTTCAATCTATGTCAGTATTTCACATATCTCTACATATAGCTGTACATTAGATGGTTAAAGAAACCAAGCTCAGCAATCAGCTTGGTTATGTAAATTAGGCAAATAAGTGAAAACAGTTAAAAAGATAAATAATATTAATAATTTGCATTTCTTAGTACTAGTTTGGCTCTATTGTTGAGAAAATTAGGTAACTGATGGACCCTTTTCCTCCTCTTCTTTGTTTCATTTGGCTCACCAAGTTACCTGATACTCTCTAATTCAAAGGTTAGCAAATTCTAACTCGCTTTGAATGAGCTGAAAATCCCATCTTCATTCTTCTAATCTACATGAAGGGTTTACCACCTTCGTTGTCTGTCGTCGACGTCATGCTCAAGAGCTCTCGTGAAAGACGAGAGATCTTGACAAGGCTGCAGGATTTGCCTGCAAAACTGAGGAGGTTTCAGCCACATGAACTTTCTCATGGCCTTTAGGTTGAAAGGTTTTGAATAGATTTTTCCCTCCAGTGATTGATTCATTCTTTATTCCAAGTGTTGCCCATATGGAACTTTTTGCAGCCTCACTTGGATCATCAATTCTTAAAGTTTTTGGGGTCAACACACGTCCATTTCTTTGCTTAATACCCTCTTCTTTACTTGAGATGGCATCTTCTTTGGCCATTTCATGGTCTCTTTGATGCTTTCCCAGTGTTGAAGAAGCTTTAGAGTCA
Source organism: Cucumis hystrix (assembly GCA_025688845.1). NCBI lineage: Eukaryota > Viridiplantae > Streptophyta > Magnoliopsida > Cucurbitales > Cucurbitaceae > Cucumis > Cucumis hystrix. Next base: position 19,078,484 of record CM046894.1, read on the forward strand.
GAACATAGAGATTTTTCAGGTTGTGGTGAAAACCATGGAGTGTTCCATGGTCCAGGAACTCCAGAGTTCCAAGCAGCAGCTGGAAAAAAAGACATGGGAAATCCTGGAGGGGTAAAGGCTGGTGGAGGAACTGATGAATTCCAAACAAAAGGCCATGGAACTCCAGGAAGACATGAAATTTGAGAAGGGAAGCCATTGATTTTCAATTCTGATGAACTTTGAACTGGCATGGAAGACAAACTCGAGCTTTTTTCACACCCTTGATCAACTCCTTTCTCTTCAAACTTCTTTACCCCATTACTCAAACCTCTGTTTTCTCCAAGGTTTAAAACAGAGCCCATCACAGGATCAGAACTTGGTGCATCCAAATTGAAACTCAAGACTCTGCCATTGTTGCTAATGAATTTTGGTTTGCGGGTTCCATTTGGAGACTCAATTCGAGCAGCTTCAAGAGCCTCAGAGATTGTTATGTGGCGATAATAAGAAGCAGAGTTTTTGCTCTTCCGACGACCGGCTCCTACCGGCACGTTCCTCATGGTGCCACCAGCAGTCCAATATCTTTGACAAGCTTTACAAAAATGGCGAGGTTGATTAACATTGTAATTGTTGTAGTAACAGAATTTTGTCTCCATACTTTTACAGCGAGGACATGGAAGCAGTTTATCAGGCTTCTTTAGGGTTTTCTCTGAATTAGATTTTTCACTCTCTGGTTCTCCATTAACAGGCGTCGTAGTAGTTTCTTCATCTATAGATGGCGTTTTGGGATTCACACTAGCCTCTTCCCCTCTCTCTATATTTCTTGAATCATCCGAATCATCAACAGGCTTTTCAGGTTCATCAATAGCTGCATCCTGAAATCCACAAAAAGAAAGAAATTTTTATGATCTATATTGAAAATTATAAGTCAATCCAGTTTCTGTTTAGTTCATTGCTAAAATCCCAATTAAGAAACATCTAAACTTAGAAACCCCCTTTTTTCCTTTTCGAGTAAATCAGTAACTTTTCTCTCAGTCAATGATTGAAAAACAAAGCAACAACAGAGAGAGAAGAATTTACCATAACCCAAAAACTTCAATTTCCAAAAAAAAAAATCATTCATGGAGTCCTAAAAGTATGTAAGTACACCCAAAGAGAAACACAACACAACCCAAATTACAGAAGAAAAAGACAAAAAAAGAAAACTCGAAGGATGCATAATCAAATAAACCAAAAGTAAACAGAGAAAAAACGGGTTTTTTTTTTGGGGGGGGGGGGGGGGGGTGGGTTTCAAACGGAAGTGAAAAAGTAAAAACGACCCAGAATTGTTTAAAGCATTTAGTGAAATGAAATGGGGAGCAGCAGTTGGATAAAAGTGCATTGAAATCAATCTACGGTGTGCTCTCTGTTTAAAACACTCAGTACCTTTCTGTGTTCTGCATGTGAAAGAAGCGCCGGAGGTTCAGCGTCGTCGGAAAGTGGGATTTGACGGCCAAAAAGCTTAATAGTAGGGTCTTTAGAATCCAACATAATCGAAGAAGAAGAAGAAGAAGAAGAAGAAGAGTAGCAGTAGTAGGAAGTTGAAAGAAAAGGGATTTTTGATAGAGTTAAAGAGAGAGGAGCAGAGCGAGAGGTAGAAGTTAGGAAGTTGGAAGGATGAATCCGTTAAAAGAAAGGGGTGGGGGTGCCACGTCAGGGAGTGAATTCGATTGTGAGCCACAAATTTATGTGGACACAAAGATTTTCTTCCATTTTGTGATTCTCTGGGGTTGTACCCAAAGTTGGTGCACCCGATGGCCGATACCATCGTCCCCTTCCCCTATCAACTCTTTTCTTCATCTTAAGTTTGGCTGCCCCCTTCCCCCTCCACCTTCTTTTTCTCCATCTTTCCCTTTTCTCTTTTTTCCTTTTCCTTTCACCTTTTTTCTTTCTTTCTTTCTTTTTTTTTTTCAATTTATTTATAAATTAAGTAATTAATTTTTTAATTTTTTAAAGACCGATCGTATAAACAAATTTCTTAACATTTGATTATCCAAATTTAAATGATATGTCAATTAATCACGTGTCAGTGGACATGTGGGTTTTCTTTCGGTTTTGAAATTGTTTTATAGAAATTAAATATTTTAGTGTTTTGTTATATTTTTTAAAAGATTTTTATTTAATTTTTTATAATATTCATAATCTTTTTTTTTTAAAGGTGTTTTTGGTGTTGTATTGTATTGTATTGATACCTTTCATCTTTTAAAAAACCTTAAAAACACTCTTTACTATTACTATTAGTAAGGAATCAATTTATCTATAAACAATATTACAAGAACTTTGTGGATATTTTCAACCTTTTGTATAAAATATAATAGAAAATTAATTTTATATATGAAAAATTAAACTGAGTAAGGAATTTTAGATTATTCTCTTTTGTGGGGCTGAACCCTTTTATTATTAATAATGTATGACCAAAATCTTACTTCACAATGAATAATATATTCCAAAAAGTTTTGTTATTATTATTATTTATTTGAATTTTCCTAAAAAGAAAAAGAAAAAAAAAGTGGTGATGTGAAATTAAATAAATAAAGAGTGACAGTTGGCTGCTGAAATGCCACATGGACCATCATAATATTGACATTTGTCCACTTAGGAATGTTATATATATTCTCACTAATCCACTTATCATCCAAATGCTTTTTTTTTGTCATCTTTTAATGGAAAGGCTAATTAAGAAATCTAATTTCAGGCCTTCTTAGTTTCATATACATATATATATATATATATATGTATTATATCATTGAGCTATGAATTGCATTTAACAAAAGGGATAAACATATGACAAAATTGCACAAGTTATGGACAACGTTAAGCCTAATCAATGCACAATCACAATACCATATAACATATGTGTTTTTGTATTTATTTAATGCACATGCCACAGTTCTTATTCACTATTACTTTTCTCTTTGATGAGTCTATATATTTTGAGGTATGGGTTATCAAGTTTGGATTTAAAATATGATATGTTTTGGGAGTAAGAAAAAAATACGGATGATGGATGATTAAATGTCAATTATCACCGAACTAACTCGTATCCGAATGAACAAATTACATACATAGATAAGAAATGTATGAGTTGAATAAGTGATTATATAAAAATTTTGGAGTCAATATAAGCACACAACGATATTATGACTTTTGACTGATGATGTTAATTGGATGCATGCATGTTCACATTATAACTATAATATCCAAAGTACAAATTAATTTTTTATATAACCTTTTATTATTATTATTATTATTATTTTGATGTGTCATCTAAAACCTAAATTAATTACTTTTAGGAACAAAGAAGTTGTGATTGTGATGTTAAATTTTTACTAATTAATTATAAGTTAAAGCTCTAAGTTTATTAAACTTTACTTTGCAATCTTAATTTCCTTCTAATCATCAATCATTGACAAACCCTTAATTAATTTCAAGAACGACGTTTTTTCTTTGGGCCTTTCATTTGGGCCTTTGCCAGTTTGAGTATATATAATGGGCCTGTCTTCCTCACGCAAAAGTATGGCCTTTTGAGAAAGATCCATAAGGCCCAAATATATCGAGTACCTGGAAAATTGCATCCTATGACGACAAAAAAAAACACGTAATTAGATATATCAGAGGACTATTAAAGAGCTATTAGAAAGTTATCTGATTTTAAATTTACTACTTTTGTAATTTAGAAGATGCAGAGAAATGAGTTCTATTATCATAAATTTTTTTTTTCTATTTTTGCAAATGTTAGTTAAAAATATTGTCATGGATGGATGGTATGTATGAAAAGTTTTGTAACATTTTCAAGTTGGGATTTAAGAGATAATTACTTAGTCTCCTTACCATGAAATTAAATTACAATGTGACCAAAGAAGTCAACAAAAGAAATAATTATACTTTAATTTAATTTAATTATGAGTATTAAAAGTCAATCCCCACTTTATTAAATTTGGTTGAGGAAAGAATTGGGAAAATGGAATATAATTGAAATAAAATCATGTTTTGTTTATATTTATGGTATGGTATTCAACAATGTGAAATAGATAAAACTTTGGTACAAATTTGACCAATTAGGTAACACTTTCATAAGTTAAAGAATTTTCTCTCATCATCATCATCATTTTCAACAACTTTTTGGCTGGATTTTGTGCACACACCTATGTCAACTTGGCCAACTTAATTAAATCCATTTCATATCATACTATATTACTTTTGCTTTTAGGGATTAATAAATCAAACTTTTACATATATCTATGTGAATATTAGGAAACTTTATTTACTGTTTATCATGTTCATATATAGTACAACAATATATGTACTTAGTGATGCACATAGTTATCAATCATCATATGGTTATATGTATGAGATCAATAATGAATGTATTGATATCATTAATTGACTTACTAAGGTAAAGCAAATATATTAATTAAAGTTGTCAATTAGGTATGACATGCTTACCTAGTTTTTTTTTTTCCTTTTTGTTGAATGAGTATGCACGTATGTCAATGAGGTAGAGATGTAAACCATATATCTAAGCAAGAAAGCTTGTGTTATAGTGGTAATCAGATGACCGTACATCCCTAATGTCCGTTGGTATTGTTTCCAAGAATCTAACCACATCTAATTTGGGTGTTGGTTGTCGATGTGTCTAGAGGGGTTTTCAACCCTTGTCGATGTGTCTAGTCCCTTGTAGAGGAGACTCTTGATGTAGCGACATGATTAGATGTGGGACAATTTCGACATATTAACCAATTACATAACTGTGTTGTAGATCGATAATTTTCATGGGTCTTAAATGAGGCTTATTCCCAAGTTAAGTGGGATGGTTTTTAAGATTACATTCGTCAATTACCTGAAGTGGATTCTTAAGATGTAGGTTTTATGTGTTGTTTTTCTGAAAAAAGAAAGAAAAAAAAGATACAGTTACTCTGGTATTGTAGAGTAAGCTTTTCTTGTATAGAAGTATACAAACTCATGCAAACTCTTTCCTATTAATAGATTTGATTGATTATACACATTCTAGTCTAATTGAGTCATACGTTCACAATGTTCTACACCAATATTTAGCTCTTTCTTTATTACACATTCTCTTTAGTTCTCTCTTTGCTCTCCCTTTTGTAAACAATACTATCAATACATATAGTTGGTTAGCTCAAGTAATATAAAAAAAAAAAGAGAAGCTAAGTAGAAGATGCAAAGATATATACCCACATGTGATGGCAAAACTAGTACCACATAGTTTGGTGCAAATTTGGTTTCAAACCCACTAGCCTTTTTTTATGTGCCATTAGAATGGATTGCACCACACTTTCTTTTTAATGAAATTTCCAAGATATTATACCCCTCCAAACCTCTCTCTTTCCCCATTGTATAAAACACAAACACAAACACATATTTACACCACATTTTCCTTCAAACATTTCCTCACACATAAATGATTATAATTATATTCCCACTACCCCCCATTGACCTTATAAATGAGTGCACACCATGAGTTTGCCCTTCTCATATTTCGTCTGTCATCCTCCACTTTCTCACAGTGTCTTCCAACTTTTTCTCACCATATTGACTTTTAAAATATCATAATTTTTTTTTCCTCTTTTCCCCCACTTCCCAAGTTTTCATCTTTCATTTTCCATAGAGAATCCTAAGCCTTTAATTAAAACCACCCCTTATGTCAAAACATTCAAAACATACAAACAAATCACCTCCATATAAAATGTTCTTGTTGCTATCACTTCCTTTTTGACTTGGGTGTGTAACAATCTTATAAATTGCCCTCTATCTAAACCACCCATCAAACACATATTTTTTTTCCTTTTCTCTCCATCAGCCTCTGAGATTTCATATATAAATACCTCCATTGATTTTCTTTGCTTTGAAGCAGAGCAGCAGTTTCATCAATGGCAGCAGCCTCTCATTTCCTTCGTTTGCTTGTCATATTCTTGGGACTTTATAACCTTCTTTGTTCCAATGCTGTCCCAACTTCAAGTAAGTCTCTCAAATCAATCTCTTTTCTCTTCTTTTTCTTTTTTTCTTCTTGTAAAATGAACTAAACACATCTGATCTGATTCTGTAGGAAGTGTCAGCCTCTTGCATGGATCTCTTCCATTTCTTCATGTTTCAAGCAACACCCACATGGTATGTTACATTACCCTTCAACCTCAATGTCATTATCCCTCCACGATTTTAGCTTTCGATCATAGGATCAGAGCAGTGATTATGTGTTGAAACTCTACTGTTCTTTCTTTTTCCTTTCCTGGGCTTTAGAAATCAATAACAAAAGATGAACATAAACTGTAGAATATTAAAGAATCAACACACAAATTTACATAGTTCATTGATAGTGTGTTAGCTATGTCTACTGATATCAATAAGGATGTTAGGGAGTTATATGAGATACCCACTAAACCCTATGGTCAAAATTGTAAATAATGCAAATAACATACATTATACATACAAATACAACCAAGGGTTTTGCAAAACTAGGGTCTCTAAACTCTAGCGTTTGTCCTATACCTTAGTTGTTTGAAGCGCTAGATAAAATATTCAAGGTATTCCAACAACTAGAAATAATCACTTGGGTTTTAAAAATTAGAGTGTTATGAAAATAACTATACTGTAATGTATCCGTTTATGTTACTGAGATTTAAACAGAGAAGGTTTTCTGTTTTATGCAGGTGACTAAAACAGAGGAAGTAGAGAGCCATGGAAGAATGGTTGTGGCACTAAATGACTATCCAGGGTCAGGAGCCAACAATCGTCACACACCAAGGCCACAATTTAGGGGCTGTGCTGATTGTTGATTAGATTTTACATTACATATTTTAGGGATTGGTTGGGCTTTATATTTATATGATATTATTGGTTTGAATTATCTTTATATCTATCTATAATCATATTATATGTATTACATGGGAATATGGAAGGAGGGTTTGAGCTTCTTCATCACTCAATTAAGCTGTTGAAAAGCTGAGAAAAGAGATGGGTAGAAAAATTCATAAGATTAGGTGAAAAATGAGTCAAAAAACTGTGTACTTTGTAAAACAAAGAGACCTTCTTTGGCTTATTTGTTTAGTAATATATAATTTTCAGGGCTGAAATCAAAGCCATCATCGAAATTGTTTGCATTTTACCAACGCAAGTATAGCTAAAATAGATTAAAGTATGAACTATCTATTGTTAGAAGTTCAAATCCCTACCTTACATACATTGAACTAAAAGATGAATGGCCACTATCATAAATTTGGTGGGAGTTCTTTAATATATTTAAAGATCTGTTAAGTGATTTGGGTCCTTGCTGCTTGGATTATGGATCCTTATCCTTCTGATTAATTTAAGTATTTCAAAGAAGGATATACTGAAAATGGAAGAAAAAAAAACAAATTGTTTTTGAACGACCAGAAACTGCTGACTTTTAAGATGATAAAAGGAGCTTTTTTGATTGAAAATTATAGAAAAAAGATTTACAAGTTGGGTTTTTAGAAGCTTGGTTTCAGGGTTGCTTAATTTATGGGTTTCTTTTTGAAAAATCTCAAACCATTTCTAACTTTGAGGCTTTGTGGTGAGTGGAGAAAGTGGATGCATTGGTTTAGTGCAACATACCCAATTTCCACCACAATCAAATTAATTGCTACAAATTTCAATACCAAAGCACCACTAAAATAGACTGAAGTGGAGTCCCTCCGTATTAAGTTATTGTCCATCATACTCATTATTTAATTGATTATAAGTTGTATGTGGCAACATTTCAAACTGCATACAAGCAATATCTTCCTCCATTAAACACTGTATATAGCTCTGATATGTCATTGAAAACACACTGTTCATTCTCAAAATCATACTATTCATTTTTATAATTAGAATCCTACTCTCTAAATTACAAGATTAAACTGACATATTAGTGATTTGGTAGAAATTTGACAAAATAAAGTAGCACTTACGATATAACGAAATCAGCTAACAATTGTCCTGTAGATATGGTGCATTCCCATTTAGTAGATATGAATTAAACTTGAAGACAAATTGAAGTTTAGGAACAATAACTCTTTAAGTTTTATCATAGTTTTTGGAAATTTATTACATTTTTTTGAAGATGCCTGACAGTTCATAGGTTGTTAGAATCAATAATTAGTAAAAAGGCAATACAGGATCTCTCTGATCCTCAACTCTGGGAATAGAAACTTCCAGTACTTTTTGTTTACTTGGGGTTGAAGATATGAGTAGAAAGAGTAGTTTTAAATTGTAAACAAGAAGGTCAAGCTTGACGAAATCATATGGGAGTAGCTGATTGGGGGGGGAAAAGGAACATTATGACATGGAATTACAGTAAAGAAAACAACATAATCATGAAAAGAAAACTTGTCTTTCATGCTTGCCTTCTACAGACATAAAGTTAGTGCCTAAAAAAGATGTAATCCTCTAGTGTTTGATGCACATTGGTGTCTCATCATTGGTATTTCAAAGTTTACTAGACCTTTCAATTAATCTAAATGGTACTTACCCTCAAGGAGGGTCAAATCTTTCACGCAAAACCATTTCCTCTATGCTATGTCGTTTCTTTCTTTGTATCAGAACAGAATGATTTGCACTCAAAGACTTGAAATGAACGAAAAATGACCTTCTTCCTGGAGGTCAATGACAGTGCCAACAAATGTTGTTAGCAAATTCATTCGATGGAGTCGTAGGTGGGCGATCTGTCAATGTTGAGGTAACCAATGGCACAAACTATTCTTCATTGTAAAGAAGCTCTGATGGATTTTTGTTTGGTAGAACAGCATCTCCACTAGAAACCATTGAACTTCCAGAAAAGAATCCAATTTTAGTTTCAAATTCTGATCAGTTCTCTCTTTAGACAGCTTGAAAGAGCTCCACTAAAATGGCTCTTAATGAAAAATAATTAGAAAACTTATTTCAATTAGCTATCTTATTTGAGAACTTACCGATTATTGGCGAAAGAAACTCCAGAGGGTCATTCACATTGCAGGAATTCAATACAACTATAATCACCTTTGGGAATAGATTACTGCAGTTCAACTCTGTCAATGACATAGCCGCTAATTGAAGTGCACAGAAATCAACTCCCATGGATTCTCAAACAACAGGCACTTCAGCAACCATGGCTATGAAAGAACAAGAGGATATGGTGGCAATATTAAGGGCAGCAACAACACAAAATCATTTTCTCAAAGTTTACAAGTAGGCTTGGATCCACTGTGGCTGTATGGTACTATGGCCCATATAATCTAAAACTTGTGAAAGAGATTGGGCAGCTAGAGGTCCAGCAATAGCAATAGCATCATACCTTCTCTTTGTATTGGTTGCTAAAATATCCAAGTCCAACATTCATTCAAGTAGCAATATTTCAGAAACAAACAACACAAGAACTGTAGCATAAGCAATTAGGAGAATCCTGAAGACAAGGTTTAGATCATGTTATTGCAATATCAAAATTGCTTCAAGTAACAAACTAGAGTTTTGCAATATCAAAATTGCTTCAAGTAACAAACTAGAGTTTTGCAATATCTGCATGAATGTTAACTTACATCACCCTTTTAACCTGCTGGAGAGATATATAACATACCTCTAATGAACTCCCCCTGCAATCATCTCTTTCAATGGCTAAAGCAAATATAAAAAACCATCTTTACTCAAACTTCCTCACTTTCAAGAGATTTGAAGACAATTACTTCAACTGATTGGAGGAAGATCAAGGACCATTGACAGAAATCGTTCAATATAGAAATTAAAACAGTAGTTAGAAAAATGAGTCATCTAAAAGTGTATAAAGTCATGAGAACTTGCAGACAGTACAGTATTGAAATGAGTCTTTAATCTTCCAACTGTTATGAGTATAGACAAAGTCTCACATTAACGGAACAATCGAGTCACCTAAAAGCAAAGAGACGAGTGCATACCATGGAAAAATATCTGAAAAACTAAGGATGCATTTAGATTCAGCCCCTGTCTACGGCAAGTAGAGGGCAGGTATTAATAAATGATTGGCTTCCATCATTTGAGAAATCAGATAAGAAAATTGATGAAAGTAGGTAGGCAATAATTGAAGATGAAATTTCAATGGAAAAGTCAAAAGAAAAGAAATTGTACTGAAATACAAACATATCAGCAAATTTGTTCTGTATTAAACACGTTGATTAGTTTACCCACCAAATGTAAGTCCCCACTGGAACCGAACCACTAATGAACCCCACACATCAACACAAACTAAACCATCACTCCCAAAAAAGACAAAACTCACAAGTCATTTATGTACCCAAAAGTTTGAAATCGCTCTTAAATTAAGAAGATGATGAGTGAAAGATATCATAAGATAAGGAAAACATGAGACACCTAAGAAAGCTTGAAGAGAACACATCTTATAACATTATTATCATTATTTTTATGGTGGGATTTCAGTTTTAAGCATAGTGAATAATGAAAAATGAAAGATGCATATGTGAAAGAATTATCCATTGTGTCAAACCAAACATATGTAATTAAAGATATTAAAAAGAATCATGAAGCTGTACATAATAATTAATACTTTTGTTGATTCCTCCTCTAAGGTTCCAGAAACCATTTCTTTAAGAACAAAAAATAATAAACAGAACAGATGGGAAGCTACGATTAAAGTACTTTAATATAAATGATGAAAGGCAATAAATAATATTAAAAGTTTAATTCTATATATACACTTTCAAATGCTTCATTTTTATAAAATGTTTCAATTTAATCATAACTCAATTGACATAGTATTTGCTTGATTATTAGCTAACTTTTATATTCAACAATGATGGAACACTAAATTGGAAAATGTTGCCATACAAGGGAAGATACTAAATTGGAAAGGAAAAACTAAATATGAAAAAATAGTATAGCAATTAATATGGTTTTTTTTTTTTCTTTCTTTCATAAATTGAGTAAAGAATAGAAATGTAAATTTGTATTTGTATTGTTTTTTAGAATAAAGTATTAAAACAAAACCATCATTATTCTTCTACTAAGAAAATGTCAAAGCCAATAATCAAATGGGAATTTCCCTCCCCTTTTCTTTTAATATATATATATATATATAAATAAACCTACGCCATTTTCCCAACTAGTTAAATTATTAAATTCTTTATATTCCAAACTACAAACAAACAATTTTATTTTAATATCAATGGTTATTTTATTTTCTAGAAGTGATTATTAAGATAAATATATACTGTGAATTTAAAATAAACAATATCACATAAGGATGATTTTGGATTTTAATGTTGGTAATTTGTCCCTTAGAAAATGCTAAGATAAGATGATTTGAAAATGGGTATAGAAAAAGGCAAATTGTCTACATTTTATGCATTTGTTTTTTTAGGGAACTTTTTATACATTTATTATTTTGAATTTATACAATATTTAATAATGACTATAGGATCGTTATCAACTCAATTAATATTATTTAAGATTCACATTTGCTAGATATTAGGTTTCGTTAATTTTTAAATGGAGGATTTTTAAAAATAGAAGAATTGATAAACTATTTATTGTCTATACCAAAATTTTAATCCAAGTCTAAAATAGATAACTGAAGTTTTAACTCAAATGTAAAGTATTAATGTTTTTTTGCTATAGGATGTAAATACTTTTCATTTTCTTCTATTTGTGTAAATTTTTCTTTTTAAATCTTTCATTTATATGTTAAAATAAGCATGATTCAACTAGCATAGTATTTGTAATATAAATTTTAAAATTAAATGTTAGTATTTTTTGCTAGACATGTTATTAAAGAAAAAAAAACCTCACATCCATCCAACTATTTATTGTTCAACTAATTTGATTATATGAAAAATAAGTCTCTCTAAGAGATGAGAAAATAAAATGCGAAGAGACTTTTTTTTTAACCTAAATATTAGGTTTATTTTAATAAGTATAACAAAATATCAAAAGCGGTCTAACAAAATAAAAAAAATTCATTAAGTCGGCTAGTTTTTTTTAGGTTTGTCCTTCCTTATCTTATTTATTTCACAATTTTTCTTTTCTCTGTCGTCGTCTTTTTCTCATAATTTTTAATTTTTATTTTTTTAAACTTGAGTTGTTATCTTGTGCCAAATATATTTCTTTTTTATCATCTTTTTCTCGCAATTTTTCTTTTTTCTTTTTCTGAATTTGGGTTGTTATCTTATGTCAAATATAAAAGATTGTAAAAAAATTGTTACATATTCGTGCAGTTAATCGTGAGAGTAATTTTGGTATTTTTTACGGTAGGTCCTTATATTTTTTTTAAAAAACCCTAAATATTATGTTACTATCGAAAACAATAAAAAATATATATTTCTAAATTTATTGAATTTTAGTTAACATATTTTTAATAAATCTTAAATTTAGTTCTCACCACCACTAGTACATCGTATTTTCATCTACAATTCTTTCATCGTGTATTAGTATTTATTTTGAGAAATATAAATTAACATTCATATGAAAAATGGAAATACGAATTATTATTTAATAAATTTCCATAATAATAATAATAATGAATAAAAATGGAAGAAAGTTTCCAAATAAGAAAAATGAAAGAAAAAGAATTGAAGTTGAAACTCAAATAACTAAAAAAAGAGAAAAAAAAATTAATTTTGTGAAAGAAAACCAAAAATGAGGATTGGGAAAGGGGAAGGGGTGGGACCCAGACGTATTGTGAACGTTGATTTTCTGCCGTCCGTCATAATAAACTAACAGACCTTTTCACTTTCACCAAAACTAATTTAACGTCAACGTAACCTTAACTTTAGAACAACGTTACCGAACCTTAGCTTCGGAGTGTCCGCACCTTTTCCAACTTGAAAATTAAAAAAGAAAGAAAGAAAGAAGAGAGAAGACCGAGTCCCAGAGAGACAGACAAACTCTAAAAGATCCCCTTCCTTCACAAGGCTTCGAAACAAGAGGATAGTGTCCACCGATACACAGTTTTTTGGAGGGAGGGAGGGAGAGAGCTAAGACTTTCTTCTTTTTTTTTTTTTTTTTAAACCTCTTTGATTTGGAAGGTTTCTTCTTCAACTTCAACTTCAGTCTAATTCTTATTCAACTTCCATTTTCCTTCTTCATGCTTTTGCATTTTTGTTGTCTGCTTTTTCTTGTGATCAATTGGGTTTTAGGGATTTCTGTGGAATTGCATGTTGTGGGTTTGATTTTTTTTTTTTTTTTTTTATTTTTTTTTTTGGGTTTTATTTTTTTTTTTTTTTTTTGCCTTTTTTGTTGGGGTATGGTTTTGGGTTCTTCTTGTGAAGCTTAGCAATTGGTTGAAATTTGAAAATTTTGAACTTTGGGGGTTCTTATGGCTTGTAAGTATAAGGTGGGGTGAGGGAAAGTAGGGTATTTCTTTCTACTTTTTTCTGTGTACATTTTAGCTGCGATCGTTTTGTAGCAGAAAGGTGCTGATTTTGTATTTGGATTGTTTTAGAAGAAAGGGTTTTCTTATCTTTTGTTTTTGGTGGGGGAATATACTGTTTTTGAAAAATATAGTTTCAAAAGTTGTTGATCGGAAAAATGAAATCTTTTGTTCTGGGGGAGGAGTTGATTTTAAGAATGTGACCCTTGCCTTTTATGATGCAAGTAGTTGGAGTTTAATTTTTTTTTTTTTTTTTTTTTTTTTTGTGGACTTTCTTTTTCTGTAGCTGAGGGTTTCGAGAATTGAGGGAAATTGAACACAAGAGATACGTTTGAAGGTGTGTGTTCTTTTCTTTGCTTTATTTTTATGTATGTGTTACTGAAAGTTACTTAACTTCAATCTCTGTGTTTTTAGTTTTTTTGGATGTGAACTAAGGGAAATATTTTGTCATTTGTTAAATTAATGTGTTTGATGATGCAGGAGCTTTTGTTTTCGTACAAGAATGGGTGATCACATGGTTTTGTGCGTGGACCGCCTCATTACGCCTGAAAGTTTACAGTCGCTGCAGGGAACTACTGCTCCAGGATCTTCTTTAGAATCTTCATCTTCTCAAAATTCGGAGCCACCTGTTTGTGCTATTGCTGTTGAAGATGTGGATGAACATGATGGATCTGAAGAAGACCCCCTTATTCAGACAGTTGAATGTCGAATATGTCAGGAAGAGGACAGCATTAAGAATTTGGAGGTTCCTTGTGCTTGCAGTGGAAGCTTGAAGGTATGTATAGGTACCATATGCTAACACTTCTATTGCAATGGTCCTTGTAGTTTAACAAAATGGTTCGCGATCAATAGACAGTTTATTAAAAGAAGAGTATATTTTGTGAATGTAACACGTGTTGTAGAGTTATTGTTATACTTTACTCCCCATGAAGTTGTGAATCCTTTGGTGGTTGGTTTGCATTGCTCCCTTAACTTAAAGGGGCACGAAGAGCCAATCATGATTGTCTTTATTGCTTCTGCACACCATTTCTATCTTCTAAATGTGAAGAGGCTTTTACCTGACTTGACTCGTGTCGGAAGAGAGCATGATAAAAGAGTTATTTTCAATTTTTAATTGTCATCTGTATTTTTGCATTAGTTGGTTTGAGTTGAGAGTATGGGATCTTATAGTGTGATGGCAATGTATAACATGTTCTTTCTGTTAGAAGTTATATTGGAAAGAAACCTTTTTTTTTGGGCTGTGGTAGTGTAGTTCCCTGACAGAGGACATACCACATTTCAAGCCAGACCCTTGATTTGTTGTTTAATTAAACCCCGTGCCTTGATTCCTTTGGAGAAGTCTGATTTTATCATTGTTATTATTATTACTGATAAATTTGTTCTGTTTTAGATGTTTCTGATTCTATTCATTTCTCTTTTCCAGTATGCTCACAGGAAATGTGTCCAGCGATGGTGCAATGAGAAGGGAGATATAACTTGTGAAATCTGTCATCAGGTAAATTATAGCACGACCGTTAGAAAATCTGGAATATTTGTTATATTTAGTTTCTAGGGATTCTTTTGGCTGATTAGTAATCGATCAGTCAAACCAAGAAGTTAGTAGGAAACAACCTTTTTATTTAAGCTACAAATGGCTGCACCTTTGTACGTGGTGAATCATTGTTATTATCACGTGTACATGTCGGGTTCATGAAAAATGATGTAGATGTTGGTTAAGTTGAAGGTTGATGTGTGTTAATACATTATGAAATATTATTATGATGTTGTGATTTCTGACTTTTTTGCACAATAAAAGCTTGTGCTTGAATGCTTGCGTAAATATTAACGACGGCTGAAGTCTAACTTATGCCGATGCCAAACTTTCCCTCTCTTCTGACTTATGTAAATTGCATCTTGATTCTCAAGTTTTACTCCAATAATGGGAAGGTCAAATCAACATGTTAATATTTTAATTCCCTTGTTTTCAGAATTATCAGCCTGGTTATACCTTGCCCGTACCACCCCCTCGATCAGAAGATGCCACCATTGATGTGAGGCAAGTTTTGGTTCACCTAGCTTAATGATGTATATTTTGGTTCATGAATTTCTACTAACACAGTTTCTGAAGGTTCTATTAATGTTCATTCTAACTTTTGCTTCTTGAACTCCTCTATCTTGTCTACTGCTATTACTACAGAGGTTGTTAGATCTAATCTTTGATTTTCTGTTCCTCAAATGCGTTTGCAGTGAAGGTTGGGCAGTCTCTGAAACTGCTTTAGATTTGAATGATCCACGACTTCTGGCTATGGCAGCTGCAGAACGCCACTTTCTTGAGGCAGAATACGATGAATATGCAGATGCTAGTGCAAATGGAACGGCATTTTGCCGATCTGCTGCTCTGATTGTGAGACTCTAATTCCTTGTTAGATGCTGAATTTTGTTAATCCAAAGTTGATTTGAGTCTTTCAACATCAAGATGTTCTGTAGCTTTATACCGTTTCTTCATATCTCTCTCCGAATATTTATCTGTTAAGATTATAATTAACATCTGTAGTTTGGCTCCATAATGTTGATTATTACTGTTGCTTCGTGCAGTTGTTGGCTCTTTTACTCTTGAGGCACGCTCTATACCTTACAAATGGTGATGGAGAAGACGATGCTTACACTTTCTTCTCGGTAAGTAAGGCATTAAATTTTTTTGCCCTTTAACACTTAAGTTTGTGTACTGGCTATTGTTAACTTTTATATACATTGACAGCTTTTATTGCTGCGAGCTGCTGGGTTTCTTCTTCCCTGCTACATAATGGCGTGGGCCATCAGCATACTACAGCGTCGAAGACAAAGACAGGTTTGTTCAAAGAGCTGAATTTATGCTTTACATTTACAAAACTTTAATAATCTTCCGGTTTTGTGCTTCAAATTTTTATGAACAAAACCTGAATTTATTTTGTTGTCTGATCTTTTACTTCTCTTACAGGAAGCCGCAGCACTTGCAGCAACTGAAGTTGCATTTATGCTGCAGGCAGCGCAAGGCCAAAGCCTTCAGTTTACCATTGCTCCAGGGCCTGTGGTTACTCCCCATCAAGAGCCACTCCAATAATAATGTTTCTTTATGGAGTGCAGAGAGGCTTTATATATATTTTAACTCCAACCTAAATTTATTCTACTGTATTTCACCTTCTTTTTAAAAAAAAAAACTTTCATCAGTAAACTGTAATTTACTATCTTCCTCTTAGCATCCTCTACAAGTTTTCTCTTCGTACTGCTTTCAATCTGTCTGTTGCATTCTATCATCCTCAATTTCTGAGTTACGTCTGTATATAATTCTGGATATCACCTTATCAGTGATGGTTGCACCAGAGAATTGAGTTTCTTTGTTCAAAAGAGTTATTCCTGTATAACTATAGATTATCTCCTTGAGTTGTGTTTAAGTTGGTAAGATGTTGGGTTGTAATAAATTTAATCGCTGAATATGTTTCAACACACTAGTTGTCTCATGGTCCATTTCTTTAGAATATATGTAACTTTACCATAGATGACCAAGCAATCTATTATTCCATATTAGTTTCAACTTGGAAGGGCTTTTCATAGTTTATCATGTTATATAATATGTCTAGAATGCACTTTAGTTAGCTTGCATGATCTTTAATAAAAGGAACTATTCTTGAGAGGCAATTTTAAACAAACAAAGTAGGGTGTGGAAGCTGAAGGCATACGAAAGCTAAGCTAAGTTAATGAATGAAACAATTGGGAGAGGAGGGAGGGTGATTCAAAGATGGTCAGTCTTCATAGGTTCTAAAGGGAGAATTAAAGGAGTTTGGTCTCAGTCGAGGGTTGGGCAGCCAAAAGGGAGCTAAAATAAAAGCATTAAAGAGCTCCACTGAAGCATAAAATGAGAACATAAGACTGATTCTCAAGACCAAATTTTCTTGCAAGGACCAAAAGGAAAAAAAGCTTTCTCTTTTTTTCCTTTCTGGTAGAAGCTCTGTACCCCTTCTCTAGTTTAACGTCTCTGGAGGGGTATGTTTCTATTCATTTCGGGTCTCTCTTTCTCTCTTTTACTCCTGCAGGCCAGAAAGAGATATTTTCCAGAGAAAAAGGGGATTAGTGTCCTATTATTCTCACATGATTACATAGATTAAAATGTTAAAGCATTTATCATTTGCTATAATGATGTTTAGAGACTTGATAATTCAGTTTGGGATTTGTGGTTTGATGACATGGAATGACAGCTAAGTGAGACCAGTCTTGGTCTGGTAAAAAAGCCAAAAGGGAAATCCTAAAATTGGAACAAAATGTAAGGAACTAATGAAATGCACATCACAAGGAAAAAGATCCGTATTCCCTGTCTTCTCAAAGATATTGTTCCATTCAACCTTTTCTTTTCTTTTCCCCTTTTAAATTCAAACCTGTCAAAGCCCCTCTCAAAAACAGCCTCATATTGCTTCTTTTGCAGGCTTATCATAAGATGAATCTTAGATTTCCCTACACATGTTCTGGGCCCCAAATGTGTCTTTTGCTTTTTGGTCATCCTATTCCTATCCCATAAAAGATGGAACTCCTAACTTCTTACTACAATGACCCATCCTAAACTTTGGCTCTGCATATATCTCAGACACATCCTTCTCCTCCCCATTCCCTCCTCATCGAACGCAAATACTTTCATCCTTCTTCTAGTTTTAAGTACAAATGGGGTTTTTGATCCATAAGGTGGCCATGCTACTTCTCTGTATTTGGTTTTTGGCTCTTCAACCAGAAGGAACCAATGGGTTGACAAACATTGATCTAGCACTCAGATGGGATAAAGCACACATTCCCATTTTCAATAGCTTCAAGTTTGTGAAGGATGTATCTGTTGAGGATGATTGGGGAAGAATGCTGGCTTTTGCTCCAGCACCTTCGACAGGTTTAGATCCAACCCAGTTGAACAAAAGAAGGATTCGTAGAGGATCTGATCCTATTCACAACAAATGTTGAGAAGAAATGAAGAAGATACAAAGACGTTTCGTACCCGTTTGTTTTCAAAGAAAAGTAGAATGTTGGGAAGCCCTGTTGATGAAAAGATGATATCCTAGATAGTTTATCAAAGATTGTTGGCAGCTTTCTTGTAGAATGGAAGATTACATCTACTTGGGTAAGTAGCTTCAGTGATGTACAAACCCAAAGCTCTAACAAAACAAACAGCTTTATTTAGATGTAAAAGAAAGAAAGAAAAAAGGTTTCTTCTGCCATACAAATAGGTAGATGCTCTGTAGAAAAATGTATTCCATGTTTTCTATATATATATATTCTTTTCCATGCTTTATTTGTTAAGTTTTACGTTCATCACTAGAGTTCCCTAAGCAAGAGCTATGTATATCTGACAACAATTTTCTAAGCCCTCATTCTGTTTCTCATGTCTGTTGACAAAATCATATGACAATTATTCATCAAATTTTCATTTGAGACGTCAGACATGTCACTTTAAATCGAGTCTAAAGTTATCAAGTTGAAGAATGGCCCTAAAAAGTTAAAAATGATCTATACTTGAGTAACCACATTTCTTAATAATTGGACTGTAGGGAAGTGAATGTTGATCTTATTCTGTCAGTTTTCTTACCAAATCATTTTTTCCTGTTTTGATTTACACAATTTGATCACTGCTCCTGGTGTTTTTAAGAAAAAGACCTTTGATTATGTATGCTGTCAAAAACTGGACAAGAATGAAGATGATAAGGTCTAAGGCTGCAATGAACTTTACAAGTTAACTGAATGAATAATCGAGTAAAGATTGATTCTAGACAGCCAATAATCTCAAAACTACTCTGTTTTGAGTTAAGAGATTCATGATACCAGCAACATGGAGAAGGGATGACAGATCTCCGTGACTACAAAACTTCCTATGATTACTAAATTCATTATCAACTGTTCTTTAGGAGAAGTTGAGATCTATGGTA
Organism: Cucumis hystrix; assembly: GCA_025688845.1. NCBI lineage: Eukaryota > Viridiplantae > Streptophyta > Magnoliopsida > Cucurbitales > Cucurbitaceae > Cucumis > Cucumis hystrix. Next base: position 19,097,765 of record CM046894.1, read on the forward strand.
CCTGTTCTTCCTATTCCGATTAGATTTTATTTTTGACACTTTACGTGACACTGCTTGCCAAATCATATCAACAGCATCACCACTTTGAGATGGATACTGATATTCAAATTCATGCACGATTTCCTTTATTCTATCCCACATCTTTGTCCACCTTTCTCGTCCAATTCCACGAAGAAGATTCAGTAGATAACCTTTCCTTGTAGAATCTGCTGCTCGAACAAAGACACAAAACTCTGAGTAGTCCAAGATATCTTCATATGGCAGCTCAATATCGTCACTTATAATAACAGGAACACAATGACTTGCAATAGAATCAAAAAGTCGATTTGATGAGGGGGTGTCTCCTGCAATATTGAGGCAGAACTTGGATGAGGCCATTCCTTGGCCTGCCTTGTTGATTCCATTCCCCTTAACACTTCCAAAAGTAAAATGAACGTCCTCCTCATCTTTCAGAAGGTAATATAGTTCTTGGCGAACTACACCTCCCTGAAGACAAATTCAAACAGAAAATTTGAATAAATTTCATCAACTCAAATGTTATCAGTTATTGTAAGAACGCAGGGTCGCTAAAAAGGACCTAAGAAAAAAATGATAAAGGTAAGCAATGCAACAGTAGAAACCAAACTAAGCAGATGAAAAGCAATTTAAATAGTCAAACGTAACAAAGGATAATTCTTTGGTTTAGTATGTTAATGCATGTCATTTCTTTTGCACTGTACATAATAGGATTGATCATTCCCTGGATTAATTAGGTGCAGATGAATCCAACAAAGCATTAAATATTTAATTTTTAGTACTCCTCAAGATTCCTTTCACCTGCATATCAACAGTTGGCTATAGGTCACTGTGCCATGCTTGAAAGCAACTCATCGGCAAAAGATCATCCAAGTCCGATTATGCATTGAATTTGAGATCATAATGATTTAGTTAGAGTATTAAAATATTCTTCTTACCACGAACCTGCAATACTACTGTTCATGGCCCTGCTTTAAACATCAAGTTCATACATAAACCAAAAAGGAAGTTCTATCATATACCTTTTCCATCGAGATTACCAAGTCCAACATATAAGGGATCAATATCATGCATTTCCGATCACAAACAAAGGGATTTAGGAAATGATATGAAACACCAATGCAGAACATATTTTAGGCATAACGTAGATTGCTTGCCAGAAAATAAGATAAAAAGAGAAGAACCTCTGAGAAGTAATAGCACATCAATAAGTTTCTCAAAGGCACAGAAAGACTTACATCCTTCCTGTATATAGCTCCTTGAAAGTACACCAAAATAGGACGCTCATCAAATGTGGCAGATTTAGAACTAGGAACCGTCTTCACTATATGTCTGTAAGGAGCAATAATATCTTTTTCAATATTTGCAATCGCAGCTGGGTACCTTCCAAAATCTGCAAGCACAAACATAGCCGAGCCAAGTTTCTTTCTCGCATCCAACATACTATTCGGATGATGTGCAATTACGAGATGATTCTTTCCACCTGTTCGCCTCCACTCCTTCTGACCAAACAGAAAATCAATCAACTTTTGCTGCAATATCTTGTTCACATTGATTTTCTCCTTCCCATGTGACTTAGAATGTTGGTTGTAACTCAAGGATGAGAAAAAAGGCACAAAAATGACATCTGCTTGACTTGAATCCTTCACCCTAACCGCAGTGCAAGTATGATCCATATCCGGGACATTCGATGATAAAAGATCAAGTGTAAGCCAGTATTCCATACTATGCTGTAAATTTAACCCACCAGGGTATGGTGGGATTTGACTTCTATTACAGACATTAGGCCAAATTTGATCCTTCTCTCCCTTCCATCCCAACAATCCAAAGTGATATAAAGGTGGAAGATCATACATGAAAACTCTCAAACGAGCCTTTGCAGGATCACAACCCAAGTCTGACTGATTTTCTACAGAAACTTCATCCTCGACAAATTTAGAAACTGGATAATCAACATCCCTATCTCTAACGGCTTCTTTGGCTTCCCCAGGTTGTGTAGGAAGCTCCATTGGTTCATCCTCCACATTGGGCTTTAGGTAATTTGAAGTATTATTAACAACAATAAACTTGAGTACCGAACTGGGGAAGAATGAATTATAGTTGGATTGTAGAATGAATACAGAAGAAAGGATTAGAAGGAACATAGATACGGTTATCAAGTACAAAAATAACCTAGTGGGAAGCATGCTTTTCTCCGACATTGCTAAAGACAATAAGTCCGTTACAAAGTCAGAAAATTAGAACAGACAACAATCCAGCATTGCCATTGTCAAACAAATTAGCAACTTTCATTCAGAAACAGAGACGATAGAAGATTCAAATGAAGTTAAAAGGGACCCCATCCCATCCCATCCCATCCCATCCCATTTCGCATCTATCAAAGAACTTTTCAGAAACCCATTGAAACCAATCCAATACCCAATACTCTCAACAACAAAAAGGGCAGAATCCGTTCACTTCACAGAATATATTCAAATGGGTAATGTATGTATAAACTCAGAAGAAATGACAGCTACGGAAAGCTTTGGATTTGTGCAGAACCCAAAAGCTTATGGTTTTGCATTTTGAAACAGAGAGAGAGAGAGAGAGAGAATAAGGGAAAGCTTACAAATGGTAGTGGTGAGCAGCAGAGAAGAGGAGGTTCAATTGAAGGTGATTGTAGATGAAAAGTCATCTGGGTTCTGAAGCATTAATGATGAAAAATCAATTGGAAGAAGAAAGGCTATGAATTTCTACGGCGAATAATGAAACTAAAAACAAAACAAACTTCGAAATAAAAAGAAAATCCCATTTTATACGCTTTGACCAATTACTATTATCAACATTTTCTAGTGGTTTTTAACTAAAATACAAAATCCTCCATTCATTGCCCCTCTCTTTTTAGTATTTATTGCATGGTTACCATTTAATTACCTCATTAATTACCCTAAATACACACATTTATATGATTTAAATTACCTCTTTTAACCTCATATCTTCTTAACCTTGAAATAATTGCTAATGATAGTGAAGTAGTTGAGAAAAGCTTTTGTTGTGCCATTTCTTCTTTTAAATGCAATCCATGAAACAAACACTCTCAACCTACCCTTCTCTATGCTTCATTTCATGCGCATAAAACATATAATCTATGACTTAACTTCTTATTATTAACCTACTTAATTCCTCCTTTACTATTTAATAATTCACAATCACTTTATTCCATCAATAAATTCTCTTACTTTCTTTTCTCTTCTCTATAAAATAATTTTCCTTTTGTCCTCTCCTATTAACTTCTAGTTATTACACATTCTTAAATGCACAAAGTTTTTTACACAAGAGGTTAAAACACAACCAAGTCACTATTTGGATGCACACACAATTCAATAGAAACGCTAAACTATGTATAGATCGAAATCTAAATTAGGGATTTGAAGAAATTACGCATTGGATTGTGAAAAGAAAGAAAGAGGCATCTGTTTGGTTGAAAAGAAGAAGAAGAAGCAAAGGTGGGAAAAAGATGGATGTGATGTGATGTGTTTGGAAGTAGCAACTTTTTGCATGTTGTAACATATTTGATATATACTTCCCATTACAAAAGCATTCAATTAATGACTATTTTATTTTATTTTAGACTAAAGTTTTTATGTTATAGCTAGTATATATGTTAATGTTATAATTGTAAAGTGTAATGAAACATTCATAATTTGATTGGAGAAAAAAATAAAGTAGTAAAAAGAGGTGTAAAGTAGAAGAGAATAGATAGAGATGAAAGGTGGAAAAATAAAAGAAAGGGAATATTGTTCATTTTGAAAATTACAAAATGCATTGAGATTAACACTTTTGATTAGAAGTATTAATGAAGTAATTAGTGTTGGGAGTTGTGAGAAGTAGTTTTAATTTTGATAATTAAGGATTCAAAACTTTTAAAATTGAAAGTGAAGGGTTGAAGAAAACTAGGGAGGGCTAAATGGTCACTCCCTAACTTTTAAATTAAATTTGAAATGTTCTTTTTTTTTTTGTCTATTTCAGAATTTGAAATTAGATTTTTTTTTTATTTGGCTTTTCTAATAACTCCAAGTATATATATGGTCCTTTTCAACTTTTAAATTTTAGATATTTTTATTTTAATTAAAATATATTATATTCATTTTGTAAAATTTATGGACGAGAAAAACTAAATAATTTTAAAAATGACTTTAGATTTCAAATTTTAGTGTGTGTATATATATATATTATAATTTGACTAAGAATTTATTTTTAAGTGTTTTTAAAATGAGAAGGAGTTTGGGCAATGGACTGGGCTTTGGTCCTATACAAGGCAGTTTTATTGGGCTTTTTCTCTAACTTTTGAGCCCAAATGTAATGTCATCTTCTCTTTACCAAAGAAATCCATTTTTAGGAAATGTAATGAATACCATTTTATAATAATAATAATAATAATAATAATAATAATAATAATAATAATAAT